>OY560206.1:6807975-7444384 GCA_961405105.1 Perizoma affinitatum
GCAGATTTCAAACGTCTTTTTGGAAATACTTTCGCATCCTATTTCATACGTATTGTGTTTTTTTTATTTTATTAAGTTTCGTTTTAACTAAGTTTTAGTTAAGTTCTACTGCTAGATGATGTAATGCACAATTAAGAGTTTATCTATCTATCTATTTATACTGGGTGTCGCTTAGTAACAGCTCTACTGTTGGTAGAGTAGTCAAATGTTTCTGTTTGGATTGTCTCTGTTGTTGTTGTCTAGAACTAAAACATCAAAGGCATCTGCCATCGCTTAGTGTTCCAATTAGAGGATATCAGCTTGCAACTGTTACATGAATGCTAACAAAGTACTATGTAAAACGCGGATATGTGTTAAATAATGTTTGGACGTGTCTCTGATTACCTACTTCTTGTCCTTACAGAATATGGATCTCAGGAAGTCCATCACGAGGATCTGAGCGTTTTTTTTTCTTCTTAATACCTACTAAACATATCAGATTAAACTACAGAAAAACGCATTGTAGGAAGGACACATTCGATGGGAGGGGAAGTCGGTGGATGGAGGTCGCTCATCGTTCGTCCATGGCAGACTTTGCCTATGTCTACCTTCGGGTCTCACAGTACACTTCTACAAGTTAATGATGATGAATCATCTTTGATGATGAGTAGGTACTAACGACTAGTACTGTGCCTTGATTTGATTGGTCCTTATCCAATTCAACGGATGATCGGGTTTTCACTCTTAACTGCTTAAGGAGCCCTTGTATGAGTTTTCCATTCGTTTTTTGTATGTTTGTCTGTGATCATTTATCTCCGAACCTCCTTATCCGATTGCAATGCGGATTTTGGGAATCGAAAAACAAGTTCGTTGTAATACGAGCGCTCTATAGCTTGCTCACTAAGACTCTAATGTTCAGAGGCTTGATTGCGTAATATATTTTCAGTAGGAGCCGGCTGTTTGTTGCATTTTTATTATAATAATTTGCCCGCCCTCGTTTTGTGAGCTTTATGCGGGCTAGAATCAGAACAGTGGTAGAACTGCCCTTTAGAGCGGGCTTGCTTTTAAAACTATTATTATTTTTAGTATTTTAAGTTTTTAAGTGTTTTTTACCAAAACA
The DNA here is from genome assembly GCA_961405105.1 of Perizoma affinitatum. Lineage (NCBI taxonomy): Eukaryota > Metazoa > Arthropoda > Insecta > Lepidoptera > Geometridae > Perizoma > Perizoma affinitatum. The sequence continues at coordinate 6,809,075 of OY560206.1, forward strand.
TGTGTAACGCTCTTACAAATTGGAACCTCTTTAGAACAGCGGGTTGTAAAGATATGATTATTGCAGATGTTTTATCTTTAATAATAAATCACTGAAGATAAACAGACAAATAGTTACAACAAAATCCCACTTCATAAGACATGTATGTACAAGTATATTACGAAAGAAAGAGATGTAAAGGGTGTAAATGATAGGAAAATAACTATCGACAAGTTTATATAAGTCCCCTTTTACATATAACATGTTGATATAACTTGCCGTTATATCAACCTATTGTATCTTTTTTCTTTAATAGGTAGACGAAAGCTTAACTGATTTAGTCTATTCTACATGAGTCTACATCTCTCTAGCCCACGGATCAGTACGCTCGACTTAACGATTTGTTTTATTGTCAGTACAATTTGATGTTAATGTGCCAGGAAGTTCATAGATAGCTATTACGCACTGGCATTTCCTTAATGGAGGGTGTGGCAGTCAGTAAACTTCGTGTACTTTCAAATAATTCGGTGAATTTATTATTTTGCTGTACTGTTCTTAACACGCCATTTAATTTGGTCAATTGTCAGTTGAAGTCTTGTCGCTCTACCATTATTTAATTTATTTATTTGGCAAAGCTAATGGTATCATTTTAGTTCGTTTTGTTTTTAGGTACTACTTCCTTTAATAATCTACTATCGCAAAGTTATGCTGAGTCCAGGAAAGAAATGAATTTCGATGAAATTAAATCAACTCTTTTTACGATGTCCCTGTAAATTATGAACCATCTCGCTTGAATCAATAACTTTAAACTTTATTAAGTTATTTCAGCTAAGTGTAGCAGAATTCATACTAACAGAAAACACTATTCTCTTCAAAACAAGTTAGATTGTTGTGGATCATGTTGTTTCGTGACCAACTCCTGTTTGCAGGGGTTAGCACCTTGTAAATCTCACCATAAAACATACAATGTTGCCTGTCGCTTCAACATTCTTGCCTTTCAATTTAAATTAACAAGCCTTGAGTTTCAAATTACTTACTTTATTTTTGGTTGTTATAGTTTTGCCTTTAATCAGCTTTAAATTGGCAGCCCTCAAAGTTCTGATAGCATCTAATTCTAATAGATACGAGGTACTAGTGCCTAGGTCTAAAGTCCCAGTAAAATTAAGTACCTATACGTAAATAGGTATTCTGTCAGCCATGTGTGTCAGTTTGCACGGAATAATGATTTAAGTAGCCAATTAGTAAATTGGAAAATCGTTTGCGAATGACGGCAAATTAGCCATATTTTGTCAATTTTCCCGACCATAATCCATCTGTTTGACTAGATCAAATCAAACTACCTTTACCTATTTTTAATTCTGTGGTTTGAAAAACGGCAAAGTTGATAAATAAATGTCTAACACTCAACTGACTATGGTATCTACCTAAGCTTTCTTCGTCTTAAACACTGAAACAGGGATCCAATGTGGGGTCAGGTTAATGCGAGTCATGTGACTGTTGGGTGATATCTGCACGGTGCAGGGTTTCAACGTTGGACGGTACTTTTACGGTGAACCGCCCCGCTGCCCTTGATATTTATTTAACAACTGTAAAAGATCATAGATGATAAAGTGGTGATGAAAACAGTTTAAAAAGTGGTACTTTTTAACCAGTGGTTTTGATTTTACCAGTAAATCATGTACTGGTAAAATCATTCTGGTGCATTCGAAAAGACAATGTGCTGTTAAATTTCACGGCACCCAGTTCACATTTCATGGTTGACGTTGCTGTCCTACGGTACGAAACCGCGCCATGAAAAAGTGATCGGTCGTTATGTTCTGAAAATGTTACGTGTATTCAAGTTACGGAACAGAGCTACCGCCGGCGACGACCTGAACTTATACCAGACGGACGGTGTGACAGGGTCGTGAGCTAATTATTATTTTTTTACATTTAAAATCGACGAACACCATATTTTATATTCAGCTATATTTCAATCTAGGTATTTGGTGCAAACCGCAAACCTATCATAAGCTCGTCGCATTTGAATTCCAGTTCCTGGAACCCACATAATAATTGAAAAGCCCTTGCAATAAAAGGCTTGAGTTCCGGTTTAGAGCGCGGTTCAGATGAAGATTGACCAGGGTTACCGGTTCTAACAGTTTTTTTGTGTAGGTGTAAATCTTACGGTGTGTTTACGAGCCTTTATAATTCGACTCATGTTAAAGGACGGAGCGTTTTATGAACGGTTTTTCACAAGAAAGTAGAGAGTTGGAACCTTATTGGATATATTTTTACAGACACAGTTTTAGGTTTGATTTTGAAAGTATCTCGTCAGCTTCATGTCAGTTTCCCTTGGGATCTTGGCATGTGCAACTCTGCCAAATAATCAAAATACTACTTTAGCCACTTCGAACCCTTGTATTTCCTGGACGAGAGTTTAAAATCAAATATGATTGAGGGTTCCTCAAAGTGATTTTTAAAGACCTATTCAATGATAACGTACAAAGGCAGTGAAAAAACAGTCATTTTCACTTTACATGTACTTATGTTGCGATAGGTATATTTTATTTTTAAAATTTAGTTTGTGTTTTAGGAAAACACGTCTATTATCCAAATTTAAACTAAGCGTGAAATCTGTCTGATCCACAATTATGGACAGACATACAGACAACATAAAACTATAAGGGTTTCGTTTGCGTCATTTGGCTCTGGAGCCCCATACTTTATCCAACAGTAGACGCAGACAAGTTAGTAGCTATGGAATTAAAATTATCGTGGTTTGGTACCATTTTAGAATATTATTACGACTATACCACGTACTTTACTATTCTCCTGCTGACGTTTCGTTGACCGTTTAGAGGTCCTTCCTCATTAGCACCGTCCGCGACCAATAGCTAGACTGTAGCTTCAGCGTTATACTTGCACGACTTGCATTTAGTGCCAGAAGGCCTTTTCTTTAATAGCCTTGACCAGTAAAACAACATTTTTAAAGGGTCATGAAATTTTTAATGACCGCGCGGTCAAGATTTTAGGAGGGCACGTCTCGGCACAAATTGATATCAGAAACATGAGCAAGATACAATTCGTCTTCTTTTAGATTAAGAGTTTTTTTTGTTTCAACTTGCTAATCTCTGGAAAAAAAGTCGGATATGAAAAAAAATATTTTTACATTTGATAGCACAATTCTTGACATAAGTTATAGATATTTAACATCACGCTATGATCCTTAGGAGCGAGCAAAAGAAGTAACATCGCGGCGGGCGATGCGACGCGGTGGGTTAGGAGGCCGAGGGCGGCCGCGGATCAGATATATGGATGGTCTTATCGGTGAGAATCGATTTCTTCCAGACTACCTTTGTTAATGATTTGTAATTGCAAATACTCCTGATGAAATGTAGGATACAGTGATGCAGCATCGGTATACGGAAATGCAGTGAACAGCGATAATCACAATATTAATACCAGAAATAAAGATTAACTCGCTGTTGCCACTTGTAGATTCCATAAAGTTAATAAATTGTTTAAAGGGCCCTAGGTGTACGCTTTTATAAAAAGCGTACACCTAGGGCTCTCCTAAACTCCCAAGAGATATACAAAAATCGACTTTTTACAAATTTTAAAACGTAATTAGAAACAACTTTATAAAAAGGCATACTATAAAATATCTGATTATTTAGATGATAAAAAAAAATGGAATTGAAAATACTCCAACTCGTTGTTTTGTAAAAGGATCATTTAAAAGAATAACCAGCCTTGTTTTCTTGTCTTTCTTTCCTGGCTTGGTCGCGGAAGAACAGGCAGTAGATAAAACCGACGTTTCAAAGTGATCCTTTTGATTTTAATGAATAAATGAATTTTGACTTTGACTTTGTGTTTTGATAGTTGTTACATATTTGTCATAACATAAAAACCAGCAATTTCAACAAAATATAGTTTTACGAGAAACGCCATGTATGTACAAAATACAAGTTTTATTTCATATGAAATTATTTCGTTCCATATAATCTAGTTTATGTGTATTGAAGTAAACGTGTAAGACCGATATGCTGTAGAAAATGATTCTTAAGTTTTGCAATACTGCTGCGGTGTTGTGGGTTATACTTATTCATGAAGGTATATTCATCCTTTTTTCTATATTTAAAGTACTCTAACATAAAAGTGGTAGGCACTTTACCCTTTTTTAATCTGGAATCCTAAAATAGATTTCGACAGTTTTAAAAGATTTGCAAATTATGCAAATAATCGTGTGATAATAAACTTAAAAAACAAGTAACAATAATAATTTATATTGCCACGGACACGTATAAAGCGTATACGTGTAGCTTATTATCATTATAGTTTGTTAATTCCATTCTATAAATAAAGCAGGTAGTGCTTATTTGTATGACATTAATTAATTTATAACGGCTTTGAAATCTACAGCCCACGTTTTGATCTTTAACCCCTACCTCATGTCTACTGGAATCATGGTTTGGATTCAATATCCATATCCATTAATTTATTCAATAACAATTTACAATCGTGTCTGAACTGAGCTATACTAAACTATGGCATTCAAATTATCGTGGTTTGGTATCACTTTAGGATATTATTACGACTATACCATGTACATAACTATTATCTTGCTGACGTTTTGTTGACCGTTTAGAGGTCGACGACCATGCTCGACGATCGTGGAGTTCTCGTCTCATTCGTCTTTTGTCAATCTCGTCTCACGACCGTCAATTTTGTTGACAAAGTGTAAAGGTGGAGAATAGTAAATTACGTGGTATAGTCATCGTAATAATGCGATCTTACATACTGACGTGAAAATAACGCCGCGATAGGAGTACCTAAGGTGCAAAAACTCGTTGCGATGGTATCTACCGCTAAACGCTGCTGTGTGAGGGAGCCTTATTTTATAGATCAATTACTTTTGTTGCAGCGAATACGAATTCGACAGAAGAGTTACAGTTTTGGTAAGTGATTTCATGACTCAGTCTAGGAAAATTATTTAACGTTGCTTTTTGAAATATCGGATTCAACCTATGCATATTTCTAATAATATTTTCAATTTAAGGAAACGTGATCCAAAGTTCGACTTTAGAAGAAACGAAAGGAACAGAAGTAATAAGCAATTTACATACAATCGTGGAAAATCTGCCAAGTAATTAGCTAACCATATACAAGTAATTATTTTACCCGAACGTGCGTTGCTTTTGATAAAACAATTTTATCATTTGCACGTGTTGTTGAATGCTATAGCTATCCATGATGATTTGGCAAAACAGAATGAATAAATGACAACCAATTTGACAGATGTAGCTTCAACAAGATGGCCGCTACCAACTGCCAAAGTTCGGACGTGCCTATCGAAAGACCCGTTACAAGCTCCAGATAGATAACCTCGATAATAATAGAATTAAACCTCCAGTAGCTTTACTTTTTATATTATGATTATCTACAAAAAATGCTTCCTGCGTCTGTATTTCCTACCAAATATAACTTGGGTATCTTCAAAAAAGAATTCATAAGCATCTACTGGGTGAGCGTGTTTAGATATTACACACAGATATTATAATACCATCAGGCGAGGTGTAACTTACCGTAAATATTTTTTTAATAAAAAAACCGCTTTATAATTATTTTTTAAGGCAAACATCAGACAGCCCCCTTGAACCAATCATCACGCCTGTCTTCCGCGTTAAGGCAGATATTGACTCTTCAAATGACAACCGCAGAGGCAAGTTCCGAGCTACCAAAGGCTTAGACGATGCGAGTCAAAAGCCAAGGAGAATACGGGACAAGCCTATAGCCAGACAGGGGGATGATCACAAGTAAACAACTAAATTGCACATCTAATTTATTTATTGAAATACCTTATGTCTATGACGAACATTGTTTTTCGTAGATTTTGTTGACGTTACTACATTATAATGCTAGACATTTTTCACACAGCATCATCTAGCTCCAAACTAAGCAGAGCTTGTATTATGGGAAATACATGACTGATATACTACTTTATATACTTTTTTTTGTAAATACATATTATACATAGAAAATACCCAGACCTGAGACAAATATTTGCAGATCATACAAACATTTGTCCCGCGGCGGGAATCGAACCCGCAACCTTTTGCGTTTCCGTCGGGCTTTCGCCTGCGCCACAGAGGTCGTAATACCTAAATAAATAAAGCCACTCCTATTTTTTGTGCTATATGACTAATACCTACTTGTAGGTATATTTTTATTTGGAAAATAATTGTAATTTATCTTGTATACCATGCTATGGTAAAATACTATATCATTCTATCATCCTTGTCTGGAAGAGATCGATGTATTTTCATCCATTAATTCATCCTATTATCTGTGTCTCGCAATAAATATAATATAACTTATAATATAGTATATTTATTGTATATGCTTCCATCCCCACCACACAGTCTTCATCACCATCGGGTGGAACAGCGCATTGGGCCCAGAAACACGTCCTCCGATTCGGATAACAAATTGAATGTCCAACCAGATGGTTGGACGTGCTATACAATAAATATATTATGAACTATTATGAACTTTGCTAGAACGATGAAATACTGCGTGCGTTTCCATAACGACATCTTCCGTGCTGATAAGTGTACTCAATTCTTAAGAGAATCCGTTGATTGTAATACATACTGTCGAAACCACAATCAGAGAAATGAGATCATTAGTTAAGCTGTACAACATAAATTTCAGCTCAGATCACTCTTGTTAAGAAGGTATTTACATATGAATGGGCAGGTAAGTTAATTTACCTACCTATTCATATATATTATTTTCATTTTTGGTTTAAAGTTAATTAAGTTATAAGTTAGTAATGTGCTTTTGTTGATTTACCAAGGCGACATAATCACATATTGATAAGGTTTTTTCTTTAATAATGACTCCACACCTTGATTTACATAAGCCCAGACAACTGCATATAAAGTTTAGCGAACACAACTCGCGAACCGGAAGATGCAGTGTAGTTTTTACACAAACCCCTTAGACAACAACCACTTTCTGTTTACGTTAACGCCTGCGGAAATTTGTATTGTAACATTAGGTTCTAAGATGTCCCGTGTCTGCTGCTATGTTTCGCCTTGACAAATTTGCGTTAGGTTAGAGCGTCAGGTATTTGTCTAACCCTTGTAATTACAGGTCAACAAGAATCGTACCGGATACTGAACCGCCGGCAGATGGACAAAGATGGTGGTGGTTCGCAGAATCTAAGTAAGTACATGTCTGTCTGCACTTAGCTTAGGCTACGACTTAAGAGGCCCACGTCGGATGAATTGCCCATAAAAACGTGATACCAAAATAATTTGTAATTAAAGCATATTTCCACCATATTATGCTATTATTTGTATTCGAATAGTATTTATCTAGGTACCTTGATACATATTTTTTCAAAATACTTACCTAAAATGAAATGTAAACGAATCGCATTTTGGATATTTTTACGTCATACATGATATGTTTTCATCTTATTCGTTTCGTATTAAAAACAACAATGTCTTTCGTATCGTTATATCAGGTACATAGATTATATTGTCTAGTTATAGAATAACAGCACGTCTCGCGTCACGCGCACACCTGCATCAGACAAAAAAAAATAGCGATATTCGACCGATTTCTGAACGCGCCTCGAATTGAAGTTGATAGCGAATAGCGTCACACTCTTAAGGCCCGCACAATCATTGACGTAAACTTTGACAACCACTTGACAAAGTTCACTTAATCTTTAATTTTTGCCTTTGACATCGCCAGTACCAACGCTTAAATTTCACCGGGCCTTTAATTGTTCTTGACATTATTGCATACAAAATCAAATTTGTGTTTGTTTTACAGCAACAAAACGAAAGGCCAACAGAGATACGTTATGAGTCCTTATTCTGTGAGTCATCTACCGATATTCTTGGACTTAGGTATTATTTTTATGGTGACAAATCAATCGTGTTCGTGTTTATTTATTTCAACACCAACATAATGAATGAAAATACTTTATTGTTCACTTTAAACAAATAAAAAAATAACAAAATCCTATTCTAAAAGAAAGTACAATGGGCGGTCTTATCGCTTAGAATCAGACAACCTTTGCTACCTATAACAAAAATATTTTAACGTCACAAAAACCAAACGCAATTATAATTATAGGTGAAGACAAAATGCAAATATTATTGTGAGAGTAAAAAGTTAAATTATACAATACTAAACTTGCATAACTAAAGAAATGGGAACGCTTTCGTCTGGTAGTGGATCTGGATCAGTTGAGCTATCTGCTAAGATAATTATACATTTATTCATACAACTTTGTACAAGTAAGTATATACAAAAAATACAGATGAAACAGCTAGCTATCTAAAGACCGTTGCAAACGATCTATAGAAAGCTCAACTGATCCAGATCACTACCAGGCGGAAGCGTTCCCAAAATACTGGCCGCATTGCCACGCTGAATGGCAATACTAATGCGTACACCTGCTTTTACATAGTTGTATGAATATATGTTTATTACTATGAAAAAAAAGAAATTAGACTTTTGAATGTGTTATTTCAGTTAGCACAACAGTTAAACGAGTTAACATCGAAAATGCCCGAAGCAAACGTCTCCATGGAGGTTCTAGGGCGCACAGCGGAATACAACGATATAATATTATTAAAAGTGACCGAAAAGAAAAGCGATATAGACAAGTACTTCAGAGCAGACGACAGCAAATATATTGATGAAATTCCTGAGAAGAAAATCATATTTATAGTACACGGTCTCAGTGTGATGGGGTTGGACCTGATGTCAGTTTTCAAGTACAATCACTATTACAACAAACTGTTTTCGTACTATTTCGGGCATTTAGACAAGTTTGATATATTTTTGATACCGATGGCAAACCCTGATGGATATTCATACGTTATGGTAAGTGCTTGGCGTACGACTATTAAAAAAATAGTAGTTAAGTACCTACCAGAAGAAGAACAGTACAATTCACATGCATATAAAATAGGCAAACCACATACATTATAATACTATACTAGTACCCAAACTATATGTGAGGCTTGTATGTTGAAAATTAGACCACATAACAGAAAGATTGAACACTGGAAAGATCGATCTGAGAAATATTGAGAGACGTCTTGCGAAAAAGAAACATTGCCTTGCGTAAAGTATATGAAAAGTAACATAGGCGAAAAACATAAACATAAACTCATAAACTTAACATAGTATTTTTGTTATGTTGAAATATTATATAGATATATTTTATTTATCTATATGGTATAAATAAATAAAAATATAAATCAATGATTACTATTATTTTACTAGAACCATGTGGGCTCAGTCAAGTGGAACAAGAATCTGTCGCCTCAATCAAATTGTGCCGGCGTGGCTCTAGACAGGAACTTTGATGTGGCATGGAACGTGACTGCACTTCCCAGCTCTTGCAGTCAGCAGTACCCTGGACCCACAGCCTTCTCTGAGCCAGAGACCAGGGCAATTAGAGATGTGATGCATCGATACAGCCATAAGATCGTCGCTTATATGCATTTGCACTCTGGGACCTATGACCCAAACTCGTTTAAGGTACATATCACTTCTAAATCACTAACCTCGTACCCATCGTCTCGGTCTTAAATGGACCTACAATTAATATATTGCCCTTCAGCACGGCAATGCATTCAGCATTTTTGGAACACTTTGGTAATGATCTGGATCAGTTTACATATTAATCATTTGCAACGGTCTCGAGATAGATCTGTTTCATCTATCTTTTTTGGATATACCTACTTGTACATATATAGTTGTATGAATAAATGTTAATACAAATGATTATCATCCGTTATGTTAGGAATCTACAGTTATGATTTATGATCACTATCACTATTTGTTCCTTACAGGCTCCACCGTAAGATCGGTTCATGATTATGTACCTACCTACCAATTCTTTTTGTATCTTCTCGTATGCGAGAAGAAAAAGTACAAAGTGGACTGTGTATAAAGGATTTACTTCTTGGAATGATACACAATAAATACATAATGTTGTTTTCTTTTTTTCCATGTTCAACCCGGACTTCCAGCATATATTTCAATATGAATCACTATTTATTTTAGAACACCCTTTTCCTCTTCGTATTATGTTATACAATTTATATATATCATTAAAAAATACAATAACTTCCACCGATATATCTTCTCGTTTTATGACTTACTAGCCTCTGCCTACAGCTTCGACCGCTTGGTAACCGGATAAAAAGCAATCTGTATGTTATTCTATGTCATATATAAATATGTTCCAAATTTTATCCTGTACAGTCGCAAGCAATCATATGTATACACTTTTTTTAAGTGATGTTCTAATATTGAATTTCATATTACATTAATATGATAAGTATAGGACTGTACATTGTAATTATTATTATTATTATTCATATTTTTCAGATTATTAAAAATCCATATAATATTATTATTTACATAAAACTTAACACTAATATAGTACATGCATTATTATATATGCGTCTAACGCCGGTAAAGGGCGCTAAAATAAAAGGACGTCTACAATCTTAGCGCGCTTATTAAAGCCTTAAGGCGCAGGTGTAGCCCAGACATTAGGTAACATACATAATTTATACATTAAAATCATTTTTTCCTGATCCAGGGCGACGCAGTCCTCTACCCAAAAGGCTACTCAGATGCGCAATCAGATGACGACAAATACATTGACTTGAAAGGCGAGATAGATGAGTCTATGAAAAATGCTAGCTTCAAATATGTGTCTGTCTCTGTAGACACACTTTACAATTGGTATGGGAAGGTATCCGGCACCAGCGTGGATTACGCTTCTACGGTAGGAAATCTGTTATTATGCTTCTGTTGTATTATGATGACGATCTTGGTGGCACGGCAGCGCAGTGGGCCAGTAGCAAGCGACGCAAGAGGGTTCGATTTCTGCTGCGTTACAAATGTTTGCATGTTCTGCATATATTTGTTCCGGGTCTAGGTGTTGTGATACCTCGGTACACGTAGTTCGTGATAACCACAAAACAGAGAATGGTAGTGTGGGGTCAGGACTATGTAGTATGTAGTATGTATTTGTATGTTGGGTTTTTTTTTTATTTAGTTAGGGATCCCCCAGAAACGGTAGCTCATTACCTCGAACTTTTAGCTATGCATCTTATACCGGGGCCACATATAACCGGGACAAATGATACTTGGTCGTCAGGGTGGTTTCCGGGACATCACAACTTTTTTGTTTTCTTGTCCGGTACAGGAACTGGAGCTCCGAGAAATAAAGGAGTAACTCACACACACTATTCTGGGTCCCGGAGATAAATCCAACCAGTGTACAAAATGGAGTTTTGTGATACATGGCTCAGTGTAATTATGAGTTACAGATAATGCCTGACTATGGTTCGGTGCGACGCCAAGTATTTCAAGAATGCCGCCTGAGGCGCAGAATGTTGCGGGTTCGATTCTCGCTGAGGGACAAATGTTTGTATGATCTGCAACTATTTGTCCCGAGTCTGGGTGTTTTCTATGTATAAAAAGTATGTATTAAAAAAGTATATAAGTTGAATATCAGTCATGTAGTTCCCATTACACAAGCTTTGGGGCTAGTTGATGCTGTGTGAAAAATGACCAGTATTATTTATTTAGTAGGTGCCTTTATTATAAAGTGCATGGTCATATTATGATATCTAAAAGCGTCAAATCCGAATTCGAAAATAGACCGATGTAGACAATTTTGAGCGAATTCAGATTATTGTACATCTATCCAAACATCAGAAGTATATATGCGATCCAAATCCGACAAAATACAGATGTCACTTGTTGGAACCTTGGATGTTATTCACAACCACTCATACAAATAGTACGGCTAGTCAGAACATATATCTCAGATTCTGATCAGACGTAATTTACAACCGCTAAAGTTTACTTTGGTTACTAACGAATTCGTAAATCGCTAAATAGCATGTCGCTTTGTCTAACTCCCAGGTCTACGGGATCCCTTACGCGATGGAACTGGTAATGCAGATGTACTCGGAAAGTACCACGGCGGACACGGCAGAAAATATCGAGAACATCGCGTTGGAAGAGATATGGGCCAGAGTCATCGATGTTATCTTCAAGAGTATTTGGAAAAATATGCATGCGAATGACGTATCCTAATAAATTTAGTTTTAAAGTATTTGGTATTTAAGTGGTGATATGCTTGCAACATGTGACGTGGAATACAACAAAAATACGGGTTTGTGCCAGATATTATTTTTAGACGTACCGGTGACGTGCCCCTACTTGGTATTCTCAAAGATACAGTCAGGGAATATATTCGAGAGCGTGTTTGTTTGTTTTTCAAAGCCTGGATATCAGGAAAATTGCATAAAGTGCCGACCATTTTCTTTGCCATTAATGTGAGTTCGCATTTCTGGCATCGAGACACTTAAGTGCCTTAGAATTTTCTAATCTCAGTTTGACTAGACCTTTAGACAACGCTTCCCAGCATCCGAGTTAATAAATTTTACTAATGTTCTTCTGAATTCATATTACGCTTGGCAATTAACAATTACTCTAGGGACTGCAAACTCTGGTAACCCCGAAAACCGTACTGGAATTGAAGATAGCTGCTATGAATTGAGACAAAATGATTTGATGATGTTAGTAATCCAACTAATATTGAATTGTAAAACGTAAAGTAACTGTCTATTAAACGAGTGAGTAAAATGTTTTTCTGATTAGGAAATTAATTAAAAACGAGCGTAAACCAATCAGTCTATATAGCGAAGGACTAGTCGTTCTCTAGAGATGACACTAATCAAGGAATCAAATTAGCCTAGCCGTTTAGCACTTAAGGCATACCTAGATCAGTTTCATTATTTTGAGACAACTCAAAGTCTCTAAAAAGAAACTACAAAACCTCGTAAACAAAGCCACTTTATTTGGCAAATATTATTGGTCACTTTCTCTCGACTTGGTATCATGCGTCATCGGTTACTGTACCACGCTCGTGATACAAACAGCTTGTTGAATATACAATGCTTGTTTTATACATCTTTATGGATTCTCATTTTAATAGAAACGTCATTGTAATTCGACGATAACATTGCCGTCGCGAGGATTAAGTATGCAAGTCAAGTTTTCATTGCGCATAAAAACAGTGAACGGGAGAGTGAAGAAAGCGAAGGTGTCGTTTTCGTGTTTTTAAATGTTGTGCATCACTTTTGTTTAGACATCCTGGCCTGAATGAAAACTGTGTCTTATTGACCGAACGAAAGTAGCATTTCTAATATTGAAATCGTATCACGACTTTCAAAATAAGGCCTAATATCCACCTGGTGGGAAGATGTACTTTATATATGAAGCAATTTTGACAAGAGTTTTTTGGTTGAGGCCACACTGCAGGCGCTCGGGTTCAAAGCTGGGATTCGGGCTCCGGGCTCGGGCTCCTCGACTCCTGACTTCGTCAGGAGGTTCCTCTCTCTACAGCCCTAACTACCGACCGTTTGAGCCCTGCCCTAAGGTTAGTAATTCTCCGTTTAGATATATTTTATACCAAAATGTTTAGCTAGAAATGACTTTGTAGTGAAAAATGTATTTTAGCGAAATTATATAAGATAATAAAGTGTTCAAATAGTAATTTATTGTTAATAGTATAATCAAATTAACAAATAAAAAGTGATTATTTCTAAGTACAGGATTTCACTGCATAAAGTAGCGCTAATCAAATTATAATGTAATAAAATAAAATAATCAGAATTTATTATTAACGAATTCGTCGTAGTTATAAAGTTTGTTAGATAAACCAGCACTTAAATCATTAATTCAAAAAAAATGTTTGTAGCCTGTGTAACATCGAGCGCTGTATGCGTGTAAATGACCGTGCAAGGTTTATTCTTACGTAGATTACCACTCACAGATTCTCTCACAGATTCTCGTATGGCCCTTTTTTGCATCCGGAACGCATGCTCCCAATCGGCAGCACACGGTTACAGCTCGGTGCCATCCAGCAGCGAATGTACCATGGCGAAGTAATACGCGTGGACCACGTCAGCAGACATCACCCAAGCCAACCGTCCCAGCGACGCACTTCCTAACTTTCCACACAACTTGTGTATGTAGTTCGCCCATTGCAGTCTCCTATCGATGTGGAAGGAAGGTTAATATATTCTAAGGTCAGTATCCTCTGGTTCGTATGGATCAGGCGCCTCGATACTGCCGGGAAATATATAGTTTCCTATTTATAGTTAGTCTATAGTTTCCTACAGAATGGATGTCTCGCGAGACATTACGCGTTAAGCAAAGCAACCGGCAGTGCGGCCGCAGTTTCAGATCAGTGGATCACGGCCCTAAAAACCTGTTTGATCTAGGTATCTACTAAGGCAAGCGTGGAACAAATGAAAATGAGCACGCATCCACACGCAATCGTATCTGTGTTTCATGGCTATTGCAAGGTTGATGCCAATGAAACTGCGATAAACCATAACTAATAGGGTTTGACTGAAGTGTAGATGACCCAGGGTCAAACAGTACTCAACTATAGTGTTAAATTATCATGTTCAACAATCAACATTTCTTGATAGTTATTTCAAAGCTATACGAACTCATTTTCAAGCTTTGAAAAACTGTTTAATTTATTTTTTTCTCTTATGGTTATGTACTTAATAATATTTATTACTTTCACATAGTAGCTACATAGATGGTGTTTATATGTAGGCATCTCATATGATACCTGCTTAACGGTATAGCAACAAATGGGTAGGCAGGCCGAGGTTTTGCGTAAACAAACTATAAAATAAAGTGAAGTAGGAAGGCAAGGCACACCTGTATAGTGGATAATTTTAGATTACAGTCAGTAGGTATGTTTTTTGTTTTTATGTCCATGTCAGTAGTAATTTTTACTTGGATCCTTAAAGAACATTGATGAAATACAAAAAAAATGTTAATCACCACTTTAAAATGGTTTAAGATATTTTAACAACATATTTGATGCGTGATGCCATCAAATATCAATCAGCAAACAAATCAAGGTTGATTTGAATTCAGAATGGTGACCACGAAAATAGACGACTCAGTCTAAGAGAGTTTATAATAATTTGAATCCGATTCTTTATAGCCTAGTATTGTTCTTGTATCCAGTTAACTCAGAGTTTGATTTGTCTTCCCAAGCACCTCATTACGATGACAATGACACTCCACAAGAGCAGTCCGTTATTGCGCAGTTTATAAAAGTGTCAGCTAGATCTATTTATAAATAATATAAGGAATAATAATAATAATTCAGGTCATTTTTAACACAGCGTCATTTAGCTCCAAACTAAGCAGAGCTTGTATTATAGGGACTACATGACAGATATACTAATTATATACTTTTTTGTAAATACTTACATAATATACAAAGAAAACACCAAACCGGAGACATAAATTTGCAGATCATACAAACATTTGACACACGGCGGGAATCGAACCTGCAACTTTCTGCGTCACAGGCGAGCCTTCGCCCACTGCGCCTCAGGGGTCGTCGAAAATATATCATCAAATGTAAGGAGTAGTAGGTATATTTCAAATGTCTTTGCTGGTTTTGTCTCTTAAAACAGTCGACTTTTTAAATTAAACAAGTATTAAAATAAAAATGATTATTTCACTACGGTACATTACATTTTTTAATAGCCCTGCTTACCAAACTAAGTTAAAAATAACATGTGTCTTGAACGTGAGAATCATATTCAGACAAATAAACTGAGTAAGATGTTTAAAAGTGATACAATCTTTATGCTGTATATTGGAATGTACTAGCTTTTAAAGGAGACTGTGCCTATTGGCAACTCCCACGGACAAACCGGTACTCAATCAGTCACAGTGTCGCTAAACCAGTTTCGATATTGTTCATTCCGCTTTGTTAACGGTCATTGATGACAATGATGATGAGGCAGCATCTTGCTTCGAATCTAAAGAGAAAGAGCATCAAACTGAAGCAGCTAAGAAATAGGCTTTCATAAAGAACGATCGTCATTTCAACAAACCATTCCGACATTTGCTACTAATGTGTCAGTTTTAATTGCATCAAAATGTTAAATTATCATCAACAATAACTCTGTAGAGTCCACTAACAATGGCGGAATAATTTAAAAGAGGACATTTTAGTAAATTCATATCGAAACAACTTTACAATGTCCAGGAAACTTGTAATGTCTTCATTGTTTAACCTGAAACAATCAATCAGATAACAGCAAAAACATTTTTAAAGTCTTATCAGAAGTGTGACTTCCTTAGAATTAAGAAGACCATATACCGTTACGAATAGATCCCCTAAAGACCACATTTACATAGAAAGCAGGTTGCTGAAATCAGAAACCGCATGCTACTCTGGCAACTATATTTAGACTTTTTACCATCCATCGTTGACGTTGATCGATAACTAACAATGAATGGGATTGATATCCCATTCATTTTAATTTATCTATTAAGATAAATCGCAATTAAGATTGCGTCATATTTGGATGGCTTATGTGAATATCACTGAAAAGTTTTGTTAGACTTTTCTACTAGCATTATCGCTAATCGATGTAACGTCACCTTGGACTGCTTTATTAATCCTTATCCTTCGGTCTATAAAATGCTTGGGTAAGTCACATAACTAAAACTAATTCAAATTGCTAACTATTTTAGTTCGTGAAAATAGATAGTAAATATAGCTTGATGGGGCCATCATACGTTTGCTAGAATATAAGCTAATCTATGTAATCTCTCGGACAGTCATACAAAGGTTGTCTGCTATAATATAAGACCGCCCATTATACAAAATTATCAAAGTTTGTAGTGCTTAACTTAGCTGATATTAAATATTATTTTGTGTGTAATAAAGTATTTTTATCTCACTATCTATCTAACACACTGATTCAAGTTTGTTCGGAAAAAAACACAACAATTTGGAGACAAATCCTAAGTTTACTAATACACGACAGTACTTACCTACCTACCTGAAAAGTTTTGTGTTATGTGCTTTCTGCTACTGAGAGCTGGTACTCCGACAAGGTGCTGGAATCATGCTTTCTATGCAAATTAGCTACAAAACTGCGCGCGCGCAAGTCCATTAGTATTTTGTCTCAGTGCGCCAGAGTAACGTGTGGTAGCCACACGCGCGCTACTCTTCATATAAATCCCACGCGTGTGCACGTGAATCTGTGTTTTTAATTAGTGTAGTGATTTCCAATTAAAAATGTCTCATTGGTTTATTTTTGTTTTCGGTGAGTGTTTTTTCAAAACGGCAAGCGATGGTAAAATTATTGCTTTTCAGTTAGACTAAGTCACGTTTGCCTAAATAAATTCTAGAAATTTATATAATTCCAACAAACTGATCTTTATAATTTATAAAATGACAAAATTATCATGTTTGTTGCTAATAATCGGTTTAGCTTTTTCTTACGAACCAAATTTCATTGAAATTTGTTTATTAAGCTAAAATAATAAATAGGCTACTTTTATCCGGGTACTACGCAGACGAAGTCACGAGCAAAAAATTGTTAATGATGCGCGTAATAGAGAGTTTTTTAAAGCGTTAAAAAAACCTACTATTGTTCGAAAGTCAGTGATATATTTTTCCTATTCTACGAGGTATTCGTGTTTTATTTTGTGAAAACAGTAACGCACGTATTCATATTTCTTTTTAAAATTTTATTCTGTAGGTAGGTAGGTAATTAATTATTTGCGATAACTCCAGGGAATAACAATTTCGATAAACAAAAATAGACTAAAAATAGTCTCATCTTGAACAATTTATTTTAGCCTGAGCTTTATATACGAAATACAAAGTTAAGAGCCCTTAGTTCTTAGAGCCGATATAATGATCAGGCTTACACCTACACAGCCGTGGGTGAAGTCGGTCTGAGGAAGAATTTAATCGTTTAAAAATACTCACAAAAAACGTATATTTTAAATAAATAAAAATCATTGCGTGACTCCGTAAAGTAATCACCGTATGTTCTACAGACTTTACAGAACGTAAGTTCTTTATGGAGTATATTAACATCCATTAAAAAAAGATTACCTGCAAACCCAGCCAGAGAGGATGGCAGAAGGAAGTTTGTATGGAAAAACTTAACGACAAAGACGGAGTGTTCCACTAGTCTTAAATAGTGAATAAACCTTTCCCATCGCCAAATGTAATGGTCGTGCATCTGACTATCCCCTACTTGGTATCCTCAAAGATCTACTCACTGAGTATGTATCTGAGGATGTCCACCATGGGGAAGACAGTCGTGAGCGTGTTTGTTTTGTTTTTGAATAGTCACTTTGGTAGTACCTTTTACCTTGAACAGTCAATTTGGTGGTATCCCAGTCACTCTGTTCTCCGATAAATTGGACGGAACAGTCCGACTTCGCGCTCCATAAGGACTACTTATTACTATTCTTCATATTTGTACCAAATATTATTTATGGCAAGTCATAGTCCGGAGCAGACGATAATAATACACAGACTAGGTAAAGGAAAAATGCATAGTCTCCTAGGAGGAAGTATACGGTATTTATGTACACTGCAAACTGTTACATAACGCTTGCATAAAGGAAACTAGCGTTTCCGAGTTAAACTCTATTACCTTCCGAGTTCATACATTCTCATATACGCTGTAATAATCATATATTGTAATTTGCCAGCGTAATTTTTATATAATTTTTGCAACTGGAAATATTACAATATATCGTTTAAGTTCGCAGCAAACTGACATAGTTATATTAGATAGCATATTCAAGTAACAGACAGACTCCAATTTGAAAAAAATAAAGAAAAAAGAGTCAGTAAGAAAGAGAGAGAGAGAGTTTACAAAGAAGAGACCATCTTGCCCAGGTACTAGGACTTGTAATAAAACTAACACTATAATTGTCGTGTTTTGTTTTGTGTTAATACCAAATTATAGGCATTAATTACGTTTTTTTTTTAATTACGTCTATTGCGGCTCCCCTAGTGACTTGTGGCATCAAAGAACCATCCTTGAAGTCATACAAATCTTTTGCAAAACTGCATTTCAATTTAACCGATTGCCGCTTCAGATATTTCGACGACCTGTATGTATTTTTTCCGGGTTCAGACACACTGTGGAATGTTTATTTATTACTTTTATTTGTTATTTATACTTAAAGTAGTAATTAAGCCTTGTATCAGTCAAAAAAGGTCTAATGATTACTTTCAGTATATAAAGGTATTTTTTTATGTAAGTATACTTAAAGTAATTAATTAATGCCTAATAAATGTTGCGATATTGCTAAAGAGACATAATTTTATTATATTACTTTCAATTATTAAATAAATAAATAATGCTGGACTTCTTTTTTTTATACATAACTCACACTCTAGCATTTGTTTTATTACATAATATTTTAATTTACTGATTCGATACTCAATACATTTATTGCTTTCCCATGGTAGTTACATACATTGTATTTATAGGAAGGTATCTCATAGAAACATTATCTTAGGGTATAAGATAACGGATAGGTAGGCAGGCTGAGGTTATGCGTGAGCAACTAGTACCAATAAAATACAGTTAGGTAGGTAGGCAAGGATTCTGACTGGTGCAGTACCTATGTCAGTACGGTACGTAGATTGTTTGTTTGTGCCATTATTAGGTGGGTATGTTTATGAGTATGTCCATCTCAGAATCCATCCGCTATCACGTGCACATAACTGGCTGGTGATGATGAATCTATGCATTACGTTTAGCAATGCGATTTAATACAAAATGCATTGGTCATTATTCCTTATCGAAAATAAGCTGTTACAGCTCAGCTAATCAATTTCGCATGCATTTCAGAACAACTAATTATATGGGCAAAATTGCCTGCATAAGTGCCTACTATATTTTCATGATGATGCGCATAGCGGCATTCGTGAAGTCACCCGCATGGGATGAACCTGTAATATTTTCATGATGATGCGCATAGCGGCATTCGTGAAGTCACCCGCATGGGATGAACCTGTAATATTTTCATGATGATGCGCATAGCGACATTCGTGAAGTCACCCGCATAGGATGAATCTGTAATATTTTCATGATGATGCGCATAGCGGCATTCGTGAAGTCACCCGCATAGGATGAACCTGTAATATTTTCATGATGATGCGCATAGCGGCATTCGTGAAGTCACCCGCATAGGATGAACCTGTAATATTTTCATGATGATGCGCATAGCGGCATTCGTGAAGTCACCCGCATAGGATGAACCTGTAATATTTTCATGATGATGCGCATAGCGGCATTCGTGAAGTCACCCGCATAGGATGAACCTGTAATATTTTCATGATGATGCGCATAGCGGCATTCGTGAAGTCACCCGCATAGGATGAACCTGTAATATTTTCATGATGATGCGCATAGCGGCATTCGTGAAGTCACCCGCATAGGATGAACCTGTAATATTTTCATGATGATGCGCATAGCGACATTCGTGAAGTCACCCGCATGGGATGAACCTGTAATATTTTCATGATGATGCGCATAGCGACATTCGTGAAGTCGCCCGCATAGGATGAACCTGTAATATTTTCATGATGATGCGCATAGCGGCATTCGTGAAGTCACCCGCATGGGATGAACCTGTCTGGAAATCAGCGCTGTTTTACACCCGTGGTGTGAAGTACTCGTAGCATACATGCTGCGACAAATTCTGTGTGGCAAGCGGTGCTAAAGGGACTTACTTCTTTGCATAACTACTTACTTGCTTACCTACCTATAAGATAACCCATCTACCTACATTATTTTTAGTAGGTAGATTACAAATTACCGTACTTGGCCATACCCACGAATACAACGATAAGGTAGGTAGGTAGTTTAAAGTTGTTCTCATCAAGACAAAGGTAAAAAAACATATTTGAAAAAATCACTACGTGTGTCAAAATTTTAACGATCACCATGAAAGTGTGAAATTATTTTCCTTCAGAATTACCTATAGAAGTAATATTATTATAAGTCTCAGGACCATGCCCCATCTAACGATGCCTCTATCATTGAAATATTTTCAACAAACACACATAGATAGGGGCGAACGAAAAACATACCACGGAACTAGACGGCTGCTTTACCAATTTGTGTAAGACATTCTCATTTTCAGTGTTATTCAATTGCCTAGAGCGAGAACTGTAGATTGTTACTAGTTTATAATTAAGTAAGCTCCCAGTGGACGCTCTACAAGTGCCAAGGAAATTAAGTATAAATAGATAGCAAAATGATTGCTTCCTTATTAGAAACGACATCAAATACCCAAAGCAATCATCGTCTTTTCAAGTTAGCTTTAATATCTGCATAATTCCGCAAATATTCCGATTTTATTAAATTAAATCGAGAGGGATTCAGTCGATCAAAGGCCGACTCTAATGATATCAATTGGTATAAAATTGGTCCAGAAGCCTCGAAGCTTCGTTTCAATGTAAAGGCTCAATTATGTGAAGCCGGAAAAACACGATAAATGTCTCCACAAATTAAAGAATCGTTCGACGCAAATAATCTTCCCTCGGAGAGTCGTGAAACAAATATCGAGCGTTTAATGGCACTTTTAAGGGATCTAGGTTAGGTATAGGGCGGCGCGGTTCCATTCGACTAACGCCCTAAATCAGAAGACGTTTGGCAATAACAGTGATAAATTCTAGATTTTGTAGAATAGTTCTAAGTTTCATTTTCATTTAAAATATTCTAGGTATTAAAAGAGACTTGCCCAACTAAAAGTCATAATTTTTATTCACCTAAAATTACATGAACGCTTCTTAAGTTTTTTCCTGAAAAACTCATCAAACTGTATTCAAAGATTCACAATTTCATTTTGTAATTTTCAGGTATATTTGGTTTATGGTGGCAAGTTGGTAGCGGAGAAATCAATAAATATGACAGGTTAGTACTGTTTAATTTAGTAATTTTTCATCGTTTACCTTACATTTAAATATAATATTTGTTTTTTTTTAGTTACACCCTTATGCGACTTTACCCCACGACTGACAACCAGATGGGAGCCCTCTTCGAGTTCTCAGACCCTCAGAACCAGGTGGAAGTGCTGAAAAGCAGCCGAGGGTACAATGACAGTATGGATGTACTGGTTCCATCTGCCAGGATGGGTTTCATGGAAGACTTAGTGAGGGAAACTGATGTAGTGGCTGAGAAGCATGAAAATTATGGAAGGTTGGTGCAATTTTTTTTCTTGACTGTATAAAGTAGTGTCATGTCTCTGGCTCTTTCATGGTTACCTTGCATTAGGTCAATGGCCAGGGTTGAGTAACGTAAAAATCTGAATTATATTAAATATTTCTATATACACAGGCTATCATATATATATATGCTACAACGTTTCATAAATGTTTACTTGGCAACCCTTCCTTTCTTAAGGGGTGGTATTGGTGTTATTGATAGAAATATCAGAAGTGGAAGAATTCAATGATCGTACGGGGGAGAAATTAAAAGTTATATGTATTATTTAAGAAGAACATTATATATTAATATATTCCGAGATATTATTCCGAGAGCAACGGACGGTTAAGCTTCTGCATTTTGGAGACCTTTGCGCAACCTAAAAACATAAAAGAGTAAGTTCCTACGTACTTGCTTATATAACACCTGTGTCGAATTAATAAATAAACACCCAATGGTCAAATACATAGTTCTGACCCAGACTAGGATTTCCAGTCTCGTGGGTATAAGGAACCATGAGTGCTATTAAACCACAAAATCCAGACACTGTCAAATATCTGGAGAACATACAATCATTTTTTCCCCCCGCCGCGCCACCTTATTGTAGTATATGCATACATGCTTTTTTGTTTCAGAATGTTGGAGACACCACAAAGGAGTGCCAGAAGAGTGCTACGCAGCACCAGCGTTTTTGAATATAACTCGTATCCAGCCGTAAGTCCATTATTTATATCACTGAAGAACAGTATTCAAATTGTTTGCCTTTTTTCCAGAAATAAGTATGAAGCTGGATGATGATATTGACCTCCTATAAACCCATCCATCGGCTTTCTGCAACATTTACGACGTAATAGATTCATCGAACTATGCCCGTCTTACACTGGTCTGGTGGAGAAACTCATGGCCAAGCGTTGTTGGTTCTTCGAGTCATTTTGACCTACGTATTGCCTAAAACCTAACCTTTCACCTAAAATTGTATGCCCTTAGATTTCAGAGTACATAGAGGTAGTAGCCAGGAGACATCCTGATCTGGTGCAGCTACAGAATCTTGGTAGCAGCTATCAAAAAAGGAGAATGAAGCTGGTTAAAATATCTTCAAATCCTAATGCAGGAAATCCTATCATATTTGTAGATGCAGGTAATTAATTATTCACGCAGTGAATTGGCTAACTTTAGGAAAACCTGGTTCCACCTCCAGAACTGTATTTGTCTTTTGTCTCTATCAGGAATCCACGCCAGAGAATGGGTTGCGCCAGCGATGGCTCTTTACCTGATCGACCGACTGACTAATGACCCTGAAGCTAGAACTAAAGAGCTTAACGGAGTTGACTGGTACATCCTGCCGGTAGTAAACCCGGATGGGTATGAGTATACCAGGTCTAGCAGTAATGTAAGTTGAAAACTCAGAAAACTTGGTTACAAACCCTTTTTCTTTGATTGACACAACTCAAGAAGACCATGCAAAAACAAATTTAACGACGAGCAAATGGAATGAAAATTGTTTTGCATGATATTTTCACTCGTAACGTTGGTTATCAGTTTACCAGTATTCTTGGAAATTCTAGATCCCATCCTTTTTTTCAGAACCGAATGTGGAGAAAAACAAGGTCTCAGAACGCCAATTGCTACGGAGTTGACGGCAACAGAAACTTCGGCTTCAAATGGGCAGTCAGTGGCGTCTCCAAGAACCCATGTGATAGAGAGACATACGCCGGGCCGCAGCCCTTCTCCGAACCAGAAACGCAGATGGTTAGAAACGTCATGTTGGAAAACGCAAAACGTCTGAAACTATATGTTTCACTTCACTCATATGGTCAGTACTTGGTATACCCATGGGGTTACACAGGACATGCGGTACCAAAAGAATGGAAAAAGCTGGATTCCCTAGCAAGAGCCGTATCCGATTCAGTGCAAAGAGCAGGTGGAAGACCTTTTAGAGTTCTCAGCGCTGGAAAGTGGTATCCAGCGGCTGGAGGCAGCGACGACTTCGCTTTTGGAGCTGTGGGAGTACCTTACTCATATACTATGGAACTAACAGATGGTTACGAGTTCGTATTCCCCGAGCATTTGCTAAGAAAAGTGTTACCAGAGTTCTATGAAGGTTTTAAGACGTTCGCGTCACATATTAGAAAAGAGTTTGGAGCTGTTGGCAGATGAGGTAAATAAAATAGTTACAAAATTGTATTGTTTTATTTTGAAATTCGTTTCAGTATTTTAATGGATTTCCAAATGCGCTATCAAGATTGTGTTGGCACAAGTTGTGCAAGATGAAATATTTTTGTTTCGTATGCCTTGTCATATTATCAAACGGTAAATGTTTTTGATTAATTTGAACAACTATTCATAATGTAGGTATCGCTAAATTGTTCATGTTAAATTGATTAGGTAATAGTATTTTATATTTTAGTGAGTATTCGTGTTTTGGCGTCAGAATGCGGGTGAGTTCATTTTTTATAATTATCTTAATACCATTTTAGACCAACTAAATTTGATGATCATAAATGGCAGAGGTTATTAAGGGTTTGGTTTTTATATCGGGATAAAATGTAGTATCGATCGATCTGCAAGATCTGCAAGCAGTAATCAAGAATATAATAGAATAGAAAATGGTTTATTTGACAACAACAAAGCACAGAAAGAACAGGTATTAAATTAATAAAATAAAATAGACACCATAAATAGGTAAGATTTTTAACATAAACATAGAGTCAAAAATAATTAAGCAAGCATTCTTGTAAATTCTAAAGCACCTTGTACCGAGTTTAGTTGATTAAGGATACTGGAGTATCGATTGCTATAATTTAAAGCATAAAAATAAAATAGGCAGGCAATAATCAATAATCTTATTATTTTGATTTGTATTCAATGTGTTTATGATATTTTTTTTAATAATCATGCCTGTTTTTTGTTTAAATATTTACAGCTGCAAACACATGCATGATTGCTATAGAAACATGGTTCACGAATTAAGAGATGAAGAGGAATCATATTGTATTGAAGACGCATCAATTGGGTCAAGCTCAGTAAGTATTTCTAACCTATCATCATCATCATCCACAGTCTGACTTTAACCACTGCTAAGTAGTTATCTGTCTACTCTATCTCTGTCTCTGTAGTAATCTGCATTAAAACTTATTTTTTTTTTTATAAATAATTAGCATTTGTCGTGTTACCGCTAGATTACATCACTAGTTCAAAGATTTTATATAACGCTGTAACATTTTTTTTTTTTTTTTAAATCAAGAATATACCTTATTTTGGGTATAATCTCAATAAGGTAAGTATGGGCGACGATGGAGCATAAAGCTTTAGAAGATATCTTATCACTCTTACCTGGAAGCGACCCAGATCATATTTTCATTTAACAGTTACACCGATTCCGGGTCTTAGTGTCAAAATGTACAAATGTATAAATTCAGTTCATTTTATGATTGGCTGCTTTATATTATCAAAAGTATAGGTTTCATCGACTGTATGGGTCCAGTCAAACTGAAGCGGTGGCAGTGGTTGTCAAAGTTCGCGTGATATACTGATCACACCACTGCCACTGCGTCAGTTTGACCAAAGACAAAATCAATACACAGTCTAGCCCGACCTATTCCTGACTTGACCTAACCTGACGACCTCAGTAGTGCAGGGGACCCGTAGCCAGCTGCGATGCAAGATTCGATTCTCGCGGGACATATTTTTGCATGTTTAGAAGGTATTTATTTTGGATCTGGGTGTTCCGGTATCACGGTACTCGTAATTCCTGATACCCATGACACAGGGAATCCTAATTTGGGTCAGGACTATGATGAGTATGTTAATATTGATCTAGTGAAGGAGTTAGAAGCTGTTTTTTTAATCATATATTTCAGGTAACCATATTTCTGAAAGCTCTTGCCAAATACTGTCCATCCCTCATCAACGTAACATCTGAATACGTGACATTTGACGGCAAACATCTATACGAGGTAAATTGATTACTTTGAAAGACATTATGCTTTTTAAAGTATGCAGTTTGGTGATTCATATTTTAAAAATGTATATATAAGCAAAACTTTTATATTATAACTATCAGAAGCAGCTTATATTGCTTAGTTTAGAAGTTTCCTTTGTTTTTTTTTTCATTTATGTAACGGACTTTTAAACACAGTTTTTTTACCTAAAACAGACTGACAGAGCTTGATCACAGCCATATGTTCATGTCTGAAATAAAAAAAATCTTATTTTTTGTGTAATGTTCTTGGGCTAATTATAACTAAAATAGATATACATATTGTAAACATAACTTATAACTGTAAAAAAAATGTGAAGATTTTGAAAAAATATCTACTTCTGACCTATACCGGGTCATCCATGACAAACGTTCTCGTCTCTAACCGTTCCATCCATTTCTCATTTTCTATTGTTTTTATAGCTGTATCGTTTAGTATTGCATTGTTTTTTATGCTCATATGTAAATTCATAAAAACCTTTTCAAATTCAATTCCAGTTATTAACTGTAATATAATTTTGCATACTGTTACTGAAAAAGGGATTAAATATACTGGTTATAAAACGAAACTAAATGAATGAAAGCATATGAAAATACTATATTTTACACCTTATGAAATAAACAAAATAAACTATGACACATTAAAATTCAATATAATGGGCTAAAGCAGTTGATCATCTTCCAAATATGTTGAAAGGTGATTGTAGAACCGAAAATGCCCAACGGGAATGTCGCCGGCCGGCCAACTATCATTATCGACGCTGGTCAGGAGGCTGGCACGGAGTCCATTGGCCTGGCTCTGTATTTGATAGAACAGTTGACCGCATGCGTAGAATACTTTGAAATGATCGACAAGGTGCGGTGGGTTATACTGCCGTCCACCAATCCGGATGGGCAGGAGTATTCGAGATACGTAAGTGGTATTCAGTTTACCGAGAAGTTTAGAAATAAGTTACAAACTATGATAAAATTGGGCTTTTCATTCGTCGTGTCACTGCTTTTTTTTTTTGCTACCCTGTGTTAGGTCCACTGAACACAGGTCAGTATAGTCAAACATACCTCAATCTGGTCAGATTGAGGTATGGTTGCCCTAAATTAGGCCTTGTTACCGATGATGAAGAAAAGAAGAGAAATGTAAGGACAGTGCACCTCGGACATGCTCCATTTGTGTTTTTAATTCTTACGTCGCTTATTATCAAATACCTACAGAGTGTAAAATCAACTATCAAGATCATTATTTTATAAGACACCTCTTTGATTTGATACCATATGTCTGTGTATAAAAATAACGCCATGGTGTGTAGAAATATAGGTTTGTTGCTGGCTATGTAATCTCAGCAAGAAAACCTTCGTTGACTTTAAACATTTGCTTTCCAGAGTCAATTCAGAATGACACCATGGACGAAAAACTGCAGAACAGCAGAAGATAAACTGAGTATCGGCGTTGATATTACTCGCAACTTCGACACGCAGTGGAATTCCTGCCCAAAAATTGATAGTGGCTTCTCGCCCTTCTTCCCCGGCTTAGCACCGGCTTCAGAAAACGAAACTATCTTCATCAAAAATGTTATCTCAAAGCATAAACAGTATACAAAAGTATACCTGTCTATCAAAAGGAACGGAAACTCCATAGGATACCCTCACGCGTACACCAAGAATAACCCAACGAACAGTGATCTATTGAAAAAAGTAGCTGGCGAAGTGGCTTCCAGAGTCAATCAAAGAACAAGCGGTGTTCATCTGTTTTCGAATAACAGTATATTTGAGTTGGAAGGCCGGCCTCACTGTGGGCACAGCGTAGACTTTGCCTTCGACTCGGGTATACCATTAGCTTTCGAGATGCGTGTGTTTCTCGAATCCGACAAGCACATTATGTCCATGTTCCAAACTCTGCCGCGGGGGTACGAGACCTCGCTCCGCAACGGATACTTCAGTGGGATCAGGGAACTTTACAACGCGATCATTAACAAGAAAAAGTATGGGAGAATTTAGTAATAAAAATCTGTTAAGTTATACGTAGTTTGAGTGGTTATGTGCCGGCGGGGCGTGTGAATTGGGTAAATAGGTGAAGGAGCTCGGCACAGTTTGCGTTCGACTATTTCGTATCGTCAATATACCGCGATTCAAATGGGGTGTGACCGTGTGATAGTCGTCAACTAGGTTAAAATGATGTGCCGGTATCGATATTTATTACTGTACAATATTTATTTAGCACATAATGGTGTATCTTCGTTGGAGGAGTCACTTTTTCACTTTTGGGTAGGTTGTCTGTCATGCGCGCTCGAAGGGGTGCCGAGCGCAGGCGCTAGGGGTGGGGCCCGTGGTCTGCCAGCCCGCTATCATTCTGTAGTCCGCTGCGGCGGCGGCACCGCGCTTGGCTCCTAAACTCTCCCAAGCCAACACTCAGAACCTCACTCTGAATTTCCAAACGAACTTTGCCGCCGTCGCTCGCGATAAACGAAAATTTTTCCTAAGTTCCTTATTTTCTGAATTCGAAATTTTCTTTCGAATTAATTATTTATTTGCGTAGTGTTTTTGTATTTTATGATTTGTTTTTAAAAATTAAAATTAAAAAGAAAGGAGAAAAAGTTAAAATAAAAGTTACACTTGTTTTGTAGTTAATTTATGTAGTTTATCATTTGTGTTTTTAACAAAAAAAAGTCGCGGCGTTCCGGTTCAGAAGAGATGCTGTTTGAAAATTTAGGTAAGTAATTTTTTTTTCAGGAAGAATTTGCAAGTCTTTTTATTTTGAAAATTTGTTCGGCGATGGGCGGAAGGCGTTCCCGATGGCAACAGGTTGGCGTTTTCCGTCGTATCGACAGAGAGCCCGAGGAGCTCGCAATTCTATTAACAGCTAATAAACACTCAGATAGCAGCCTTTTCCGCTAATTACCACCGAGGGACTTATGATATTAAATTTCTCGCCTTGTTCAGCGAAAATTCCACTGAAATATTAATTTTCTGAAACATAAAACGGGTATAATGAATTGCGACTCGGATTACGGGTTTTCTTGATGTTATATTTTTGTTCTGAGTTTGTGGGTATATCAGGTGTTCTAGTTCGATTAAATAAATAGAAAAAAAGATATTTCAATATTTGTAGATACAGACCGTTAAAAAAATCTCAGTAAACTGTTTGACAAGTTGGTTGATTAATTTATTGTGGTATCCTTAGGTTCTGCAATTGGAATCTTGTTCTTTGAAATAGCGCATTTACTATTCAAAATTGCAAAAATATGTAACAAAATATAAAAATTAAGGTGAATAAATTATAAATCTAAAATGCCTAACTTTATACTTCAAAACTATCATAAAGCAACTAAATTATCTGAGTATTTAGTTACCTAATGTAAGAAGTAATTAATTTTTCACAAATTAAATGTTTGATACATTTAATTTGTGAAAAATTAACAACAAAATAATAAAAAAATAGTAAAAACTAAAATAATCGACTTTTTTGAAAATATAACTACTAAATTATATTGAGGTTATAAAACGTTCTACTTAATGAATATGGAACATGAGGAGAATTATCTGAGAGTTCAGAACTATATGTTCCCAAAATCTTTCATAAAAAAATTCTAGTGGCTATCCGACACAAAGCAAACAGGGGGGCATAGTTACCTTCATAACCGAAGTTTCGAGTGTTGATAAGAGTGTATCGATCGGTCTCATTAGCTAGTCCACCGTCGTATCTGAGATAAGGTGATGCGGGTGCTTAACGAAACACCGCTCACCCATATGCCTACCGCTGTTTTAAAAGTGGGGTTTGCAGGTTTTGCAATGGTTATATGATAACGGAACTATTTTAAGGAAAGTTCGAGGTGGAGCAAATGTTGTAAAATAGAGTTCAAAAAAAAAGGCCAATCGCCCCATGTTGGGTATCCATGTGTCAAATTACTTGTTACTCATATAAAAATAAAACATTTAATTGCACTTTCAAAGAGTCTAGACGAACTGAGTGTTTGGAAATTCAATTTCGCCATTGATTGGCCAATCACTGGCATTATTTTAGAATTACCTTAATTTGATCCAATATAACAAATAAAAATAAATTTAAAATAGAAGTTAAGAGTTATCTTAAATGAAATTACAAATCAGTAAATCTTAGCTAGAAAAGAGATGCTAATTTCAAAGTAGATTAGGTACTCAAATTCTTTCAAATAAGTCGGTCGCTACAGGAATTTAATTTGTGAAATTAGTTGTCGACCCTTTCACTAGATAGACACTTCAAAGGGATATGTTAGCCTGATATTTAATATTTATCGAGTCCCGAACCAAAATGAGCTGAATTGAAGTTATTTTCAAATACAAACCGCTTAGCTTGTAAATTTAACACAAATAATTCTCAAGCCTTTACAACTTGATAGTTGCTGAAAGTAGGTACATTCGTGATGTATTTAATTTATTATCAAGATTGGCCGAAAATTACCCACGTGTAACACTAAATATTATCAAAGTAACTACTTTAATTGACATAATGAATCTTGATACCTACTCAAATAAAACAAAAAAAAACACATATAAATCTGCTTAAAACTAACAGATAGCCTAAACAAATAAAACTTAAAAAATTATCAAAAAAAAGATCAGTAGTTAATATGTCGTTGTTTGAAAAGGCGTTACAACATTGTATAAAATGGCGTTGGATCGCGAAGATTGAAGGAAAGGAAGGTAGGCTTTTGCCAGGCAGTGGGGACAGCTACGGTTAAATAATAAATTAGTTAATATGTCACTGAATTCCACAACTTCATACTGGCCGTCGTTTATGCGGACATTATGAAATATAACTGTAATAAGACAGTTCAAACGCCAGACAAACAGTCCCGAGTTAATTTCAAACGAAGTTAGAGAGGATATTGGATTTCTAACTCTAACCTATGAATTCCATACAAATTCCCTAAAGCGTGTCCGCTACCGGGTATTAAAATTTGAAGCTGTTCAAACTTGCCTCCTTTTAGTGTTCATTACGGTTGGAAAGTTGATGAAAATTCATGAAGTTAAGTTCTAATGAACACCGGCGAAGTTCGCCTGCTGCGATCGCTCATAACATCGGCATGCATATACCACTTTTGAAAGAACGCCGCAAAATGTCGACGCTTTGTTACAAAATTAAATAAATTGAGAACCGAACTATGTAGCTGGTAAATAAATTGGCTTTAAACTATTGAGCCATAGTTCAGTAAAGCTTATCTATAAAGTTTAATAAAGTGAGAATGCGAAATATTCAAAATGAAATACAAAAGTTTTATTTTTTCAACAAATAAAGAACGGCTAAATTTTTATAGCAGCTAGATACTACATACTACAGTATCTAGTAGATACTACAGTATCTGGTTAGAAGCCAACTCGCCAATCTTAGTAAATAATCTAAGAAACTAAAAAGTCCGAGATATTCATTACAACTGCAATTGAACGGATTGATAAAATACTTTCTTGAAATAATTTCATCAACCACATGTACTGTTTTATATTTTTGACACTCCATGTCTATCTCGGGATCATGACACATTTAAAACCCATATAAACTTTTATAAGCAACGTGATAAAAGTTTTACATAAACTCTATAAAAAATAACTCTTAGAACTGATAGAAAATGTTGCATACCATTAAGTTACATTGTGTGCAATATATAAAATAACGCTTGGAAGCCGAGAAGATAAAAAAAATTATTACGTACCCTCAAATTAAACACTAGTTAAGTAAGCTGTCACTAACGCTAAGCTAAAACCAACAGAAGCTAAGAGCATTAACGAAATGAAATCCACAATGAAGAAGTTTTTAAGTTGAATTTGAACATCTATCTAACTTTAATTGAGAAGTGAAGTTTTCACTTAGTTTTAGGACGTATGTTGTTCTACCAGAGAAGAGATTATAGTACTGACATACAAAAGATTCACCTCAGTGGCACTATTCAACAAACTACCTTATTAATATGTGGTAATACATAATATGTGGCATACTATTACATAGAACACCCGAGCTATATTGATTTCTGGTATAATATCACAAAAATAATGTTTTTAAAAGTGTTTACCCAGACTTCAATGAAATCGCAAGATTCTATACAAGAGAACGAATTTTAAAGGAGAGAAGATTTTAAGGCGGAAACGTCAGAGTCCCGTTGAGGTTGAATATTATAACATCTTGCCAAAAAACCATAATTGAAATTTAAAGCGGAGGACGACGTTTTCTTTAGAAGAAATAATAGCGATCACCCAATTGTTAAGAAGGCCATCATTTAAAATATCAGCGTGACAAAGCTAATTTTGAAATGAACGTGAATGTTCCATTTTGAAGTGGCACAGGTCTGGTTATGCCAAAACGACTCTCTCACGGGACCACAAGCTGCCAACTTGGAAGCACTTTAAACTTAATTTCCTGAATTTGATGGCATTCACTTTAGGCACCGCTGTGTGTTTGTGGTGAATTTATTTGAAGTTTATTTGAAAACATTGCAGCTGGATAATTTAAGGCAAACATATTTTTTTTGATTCTTATAACAGTGCCGCAGTTATTATGCTGCCTTTACTCACGGCAGCATAATACATATTACATCCCGGAATATACAGGATGATTCAGGCACCATGGTTCAAAAGGAACAGGGCAAACGTGAGACCTCAATATCACAGCATTTATGTTAAAAAAAAAAGAAGTAGTTAGTAGTTCAGGAGCTAGGGCTATTTTTGTGTCCTGATTACGACAATTCCCTAAGGAAATGGTTCATGTAGACTAACTTTAGGGTAGCCAAGACATAATCGCTAGTAAAATTTACCAACAGGATATAATGTAGCGACATCTCTCGCCACATGACTCAGCTACGTTACATCACATCAACCAAGAGCTAGCATAGATGGCACTGCATTGGAATATCTAGATCGCGCAAGCGAAGTGTTCACTCAACTTGAATTGAGTAAATAACCTAGGTAGGTACGACCCAAAGCCTAAGCAGCTGCTCCAGTACCCATTATCCAGAGTAATTCGAACCTTACCACAAACTAATAGGTATACTAGATATAAATCTGAACAAATCCCTTTTATACCGTAACAACGCAAGGAACGGTCTTACAACGAACCCCATCGCGGTAAGAAACGATCTTATATGGAAGCAACTGCTGTTATTTTAAGTGGATCACGGCCGGTACTGCGCTCCAGACCTGGCTAAGCCCGAAAACATTAAGTCTGTGGGGAGCTTAACGTAGCATTTTGTTTTCACAATCACACTTATTAGAAACCAATTCAATTAGTAGATTATTCTGTATTACTAAGGGAAATTTAAGGGAAGGGTGTACTAAGGGATATATTTTAAAAGTGGTTTTACATTCTGAGATAGACACTAAACTATATTATGTAAATACTTAAGTAAGAGTATGTTCATGATTTTGTCTGAAGTTGGTTTCCATAAGAATGTCTTTACGTGGAACCTAGTAAGGTTCCACGTAAAGACAAAAATAGAACCCGATATCGTCATTGTATGTTTCATGTGGGAAATTGGGGTGCACCTTTATTTCCTCTTCAATATTAAAACGTAATGACATAGAATGTGGCAATACATCGTATCCTAACAAAATATTTTTTTGTAATTAGACAATAACAATATAATATTAGTCACATTTTACGGGCACCCCCCAACCTCCAAGGTTTGCTGGAAGAAAACTTTTTTAGGGATAAATTTGCCCTTGTCCATGTCATTTCACTCTGCCTTTTGTAAGAGTTTACAATAGGCATTTTTGTGTACAATAAAGAATATAGAAAGAAGAAATAGTAATTTTTTGTTACGTTTTTGAGAAAAAATACATAATTGTTAATTTCCATTTTTTTAATTAAGCATAGTTTTACGATTATTGGTTGTGATAGATAAAGTAAGAAGCTGTCCAAATTCGTAAAACATACATGGTGGTGATTCAGATAGGTTACGAGTTTTCCATCATCAATAATTTCATCCTGTAAATATTGGACCATCACGCTTGAACATTTTAAACTTTTTTTTGGGACCCGTTTTTCCTTTAATAGTATTATAATAGTTTTAATATTAAATAAAAGGTATTATTTATGGTTTTTAAAACTGTGATGGTGAAAAACATCACAGTATATTAAAAAAAAGCAAACACGAATATGATCGAAGAAGCTTGTCGGCTCCACCCGATTAATTTACCAAGACGTATGGAGTATCGGTTTCGATAACTGACCGCGCCCTCAAACAATAAGTTGATTAAGACTGCTATCCTCTGTTTGCTTTATATTTAGCTATTTCACTTCATTTGCGATGATATATATGAGTTTGAAAATGTAAAGCTATTTAGAAATAGATAGTGTTTTTAAAGGATTACTTAATCAGGCACAGAAAGTACCATCGAGAGTTTGTTTAAAAAAATATATAACAGCCTAACGCAGCCAAAAATTTAACATTTTGAAATTGATTAATGATGGTCCCCGAATAAAAGGTAACCTATGAGTAATTTCTTAGGCACTAATTATATCTATCCTAATTGGTTCAGACCATACAAAGGTAGAATCATCTTTCTTCAGAAACCTTTAGGTTTCTTAAAAGGCAGGCTCTATATAGGATCGAGCATCTGGTTTGTGGTTGTTGGATATAAGACTTGTTCAAAACTATACGTAGCTAAGTTTTATACGCCCTACCCTTAACAGAACTCATTAGATAAATGAAAAAGTTCACAAGCGATGATCAGTGGCGTGCGATGATTGATCGACTTTGCGCAAGGAAGGGCTGAACCAATCCGGCTTGAAGCACAAGTGTTGAATTACCCATTTATTCACTTACGTCGAGTGTGTATTTGAGGAGCTGAGAAACGATATCTTGAGAGATCGTTAAATTAGGTAGGTATAGGTAAGTGATGCTTCGTTTTTGTATTCCGTAATATAGGTAGCTTCCAAAATAATGGAGTAATTTTTTGTAGGGACACGTTGGCTTTTAACTTTTTTCGCTCAAAATGAAAAGAAACGCAGTTTTGAAAAATTATGTGTACTCAAATGCTATTTTGTTTTAGCGTAAAATGAACAAATAATATTCAATGTAATTTGGTATCACCTTGTAGAGCGTCGATAAATGAAATCTAACTTGGGCCGGACAAGCATAATATACTTCGGTAGATCATTTATTTATAAACCTCAGTAAGGTAGGCATATTTTTGTACAGACCCTTTGAAATAACAGTGAGTCTAAAAACTTCATTTCATATTCACGTGGTTCTTTTCGTTTATTTACTTTAAGGGAAACCGGGATGTAGGTACCATCGACGATTCGATACATACCTACACGCACATAGATTTATATTTTTATATACATTTTTATTAGTTTACGTAAATAGCTTTTTCAAGAGATTAGTTGTAGTAAATAGTTGCTAAGTATTTTTTAATAACCCGGTCGTGCACCAATGGATTTTTCCACTCGAAAAATGTATGTGCGCATTAACACGTGCTAAAAACGGTGAAGGAAAACATCGTGAGGAAACCGGCATGCCCTAGAATCAAAAATTCGAAGGCATGTGCCAACTGTTAGTGTTTCAATAAGCGGCGATAGGCTTGCAACCTGTCACGTGGAATGCTTACTACTTGCAAAACGCGGGCATGTACCAAATGTAATGTTTGAACGTGCCTCTGACTACCCCCTACTTGGTATCCTCAAAGATCTACTCACTGGGTATGTATCTGAGGATGTCCACCATGGGGAAGACAGGTGTTTGTTTTTTTTTTGTATTTTTTAATACATTAGTATTGTATCTACTGATCTACCCTTCTTCTTCATCATCGTATTACTGTTTTTTTCTTAGTCACTCTGTTTAGGACAGTGATCTAACCAGGTTAAGGAACGGTGGCCCTAAAAAGATTCTGATGACCAATAGTGAAAGAACTAGTGTGGCTGAAGGATTCAATACACCTCAAGTATTTTTCATGCACGTGTCACATGTCTTCAAGCTTTTGGTTTTAGCACATAGATTTTCTAACGATGTTTTCTTGAGGTACACAGTGGGATGTGAACCCACGACCTACTATAGCCTCTACGCCACTAGTGCCCTTCTGACCGTCTTGCTCACATCAATTTAGTATGCATTTTTTACATGCCT
Organism: Perizoma affinitatum; assembly: GCA_961405105.1. NCBI lineage: Eukaryota > Metazoa > Arthropoda > Insecta > Lepidoptera > Geometridae > Perizoma > Perizoma affinitatum. The sequence continues at coordinate 6,845,254 of OY560206.1, forward strand.
TTACGAGTACATGACTTCCAATTTAAAATAATTGTATTTTAATATACTTTCGAATTTAGACGGTGAACTAAAATGCTACTAATATTTTATATGAAAAAGTTTAGATATTTCCTGATAATCATCTTCGATACGGCTGAAATAAAAATATGGATCACAAGCATATGACTGGTAGAGGTACTCAAACCCAATTACTTACGAACAGTAAAACCACAGGCCCACAAACTAAAACCATAATGAAATGTCAAGAATGTCCCGAGGATTTTCTAATAATGGAACAATTCATATTTTTGCCCCAAGTTTGTACGAAATCACAGAAAATAAAATAGTTCTAACGCATTGAAGTTTCACTTAAAACTCAACTTATAAATCTTACGTAAGCGACATTGAAATTACTCGGCATGGCAACTTAATTTGGTAGTACGAATCCTGCCTTGGGACACCCCAATTCGAGATTAAATTGCCCAGCTATATTGAGTCTAGTGACAGCAATATAAAGCTTATTTTACAAGGAATGATGATTTGGATTGGCACAGGCATGTCGATGGTCCCAAGCTGGGGTAGTGTTCTCATGAGCTCAAGGAGGGTCGTAAGAGGGCATACGGATAATAAGAACTGCTTGAAAGTATAGTGAACACACATTTGAAATGATATTTTGGAGGTTGGAGTATTCATTATTGCAATATGATTTTGAGGATGAAGATCCCTTTTTGTGAACATCATTACAGTCTTGCGTAATCATAATATAAAATATATTTTTTATTTACCTACAGTATATTACATTTTAATAGCCCTGCTTACTAAACTATGTCAAAACAACGTGTGTCTTGGTTATTACTGATGTCTCATTTCTATCATTCAAATATGTTCACACAGCAATTATAATTTGTTTTGAAATTCAAATTCAAATATTTAATTCTGCAAAAAAAAATTCAAGACAAAAATAACTCGGACTTTTTAATGTTTCTATGTTACTTGGAACCAAACATCCCTAAGATCCTAACCTTGTAAGGACAAAGTTGAAGTATTTGTGTCTATAATTTCATACGTATACAGCAATGCAAGCTTACTGCTTGGCGGCAGAAATATAGTAATACGGTGGAAGTCTATTACGAATAGTATTAACAAAGGAGATTTACTAGTACCTAGAGACTATTTTAAACAACAATTGTTGATAATTATAAAATAATAAAATTGCTACGTCGTAGCACATTCGTAGACACGCTACTATAAAATATCAAATTTACGAAAATTTTGCATATATGCATGGCGTAAAAAGTCATGTTTATAATTTTGAAATCATTTTCCTGATAAAATAGACCTACACCTGTACTACATATACACCAAAACATGATTCTTGTTTTGTTCCGAACTATTATTCAGTGTTTCATAAAACATTTCCATAGTCATGAGCAATTGAGCGATCTATTGGAATTTGAAGCTCGAATCATACGTAAAGTGGATGGAGGGCTGCAATTTGTATCCGAACACATCCGATACACCGGAAATTGACCCGGGACCGGATATCGCCGGCCTTTGGGGAGGACTATTGTCTAATTTCGTATGGCAGCCGTAATTGGGAAAATAATGTACAATCTGTTTTACTACGGTATTATAAAATCAGATAAAAGGGATGTTAATATGTAGTTGTTCATGAAGTTAAGAAAAAAAAACACATATTAAAAAAAAGAAGCTTAGCTTCAAGCAACCTTAGCTATGTAGCTAAGGTTTCCTATTCCTACACAGCGTCGTTGTCCGGTGCTCAGAATATTGGGCTAGAATTAATTGTTTGGGAATAAATCCAATAATATATTATTTTCATTACAATGGAAATAATATTTTATGAACATGATTATTTGGCAAGTAGCGTAGAATAAAATTCTTTAAAACAACGAAAACAATCAGACAAAACCTAGGAAAAAACCTAATCATCAATTTTTTTCTCATTTCATCCAAAGGATGTCTGGTAAATATCGCGATTTAGCTATTAAGCTGCCCATTGTGCAACATAGTCAAAAGTTTACAATAGTGTCAGTCAAAAATTAAATTAGTATTTGGTGTGCATAAAAGTATTTTCTATTTACATCTCTCACTGCAAAGATTTAACTCTTTCGTCTTAAGTTCTTAATCTCATCTTAGACAATCGAAAACAAATTAAAACACTCTTAAACTCCTAATCACTCCGCACACAAACAACTCATTTCAGTTTTAACCCTCAAAGTGTCAACCGTAAAAACTCCCTAAAAATGGGGAATAAAGTTTTATTCCCAAGATTAGACGCTATCGAGCATTAAAGGAGATAAACACTATAAACAGACGGGCTATAGACACCCTGTAAACTATTTTCCATGTCAGCGAAGTGCGCATTTATGGATACAGTCAGCAGCAAAATAATATAAATTCAAAGTATTTAAACTGCAATTCAGATTTAGAGAAATAATTATGACAGGAGTGTTCCTGTCATAATTATTTCTCTAAATCTTAATTATGTATAAATAGCTTTTACAAAATATTAAAACCCTGACATGTATTCCATCACGTATTGCAGTGCTCCCTAGTGACTTTACTAGTTAAAACATATCTAACAACCTCTCCTTAAATATTGTAAGCCGCTTCATATTCCATCGTATATTTCATCACCACCTCTAGATACCGGGTAAGCCGTTTCGGAGATAAATAGTATCAGACACACAAACAACCTCATGCCCCAAAACGTATATGTATCGCAGGTAAAAACAAACACATCAGAAGAATGCGTCCAACTTACCAGAACATAACTTTACTGAGCGTCTAAAAAGGTGATTTTTACTTAAAATAATTTACGAATACCGTCTAGTCAATCTTCGCCACCGACTGTACTAGCTACCCCAGATCTGCCATAAAGCGAGCTGGTTGTCGGCGATAAACCAAGCTCCAGGTTAGTACATTCAAGCTGCATTTTAACGGTGCCTTTTTGAATTATTTCACGGCTTTTAAGCAGTCTGCGGTGCAGATTGCCGGCCTTTATGACTTACACGCTGTTCCAAATGAATTTTAAAGCTGTTGGCATAGTTGAGTGAGGATCGCTCAGTTAGAACAGGGTTATTTTTATTCTAGCTAGTGTGGAATTTACTATGGTTTGGAAAGTTTTAGGAAAATATTACGACTATACCACGGACTTTTTCATTCTACTGCTGACATGTCGTTAACCGTGATTAGTTTGGCATTATTATTTTAATTTGAATATTTTATTTTGGTCACTGCGTTTCCATTGTAATAATAAGAAGACGTTTTAATATCTACGGTACGCTTTGAATACATTAATAATTTACTCACTCAATAAAAAACTGTTCGAATATTTCCCAATATTTTATTTCGACCCTACCTTTCTTATTGCCCACTTATAGTACCCCTCTCGCTGAAAGGTACTTGTAGCTACAAAATATATCCGATACGAGTGTAGTCGACTTCAATAATCGCAGTTTCTGAGTCACTTAACCTGAACAACGGTTGTGGCATGGAAATACAACGGGCTCACAAATAGAAGTTCATTCAATATTACGAAGACAGTTTAAATGCGGAAGAGCTTCGTCGTAAGGGCCGTTAGGATGCGAAGCCTCGCGTAACTTTCTGATAAGTCTAGGGAGGTCAAAGTATTTTCTGATAAGTCAAAGTATTCATTGAAACAAAACAAAACAAACAAACACGCTCACGACTGTCTTCCCCATGGTGGACATCCTCAGATACATACTCAGTGAGTATGTATCTGAGGATGTTTGAGGATACCAAGTAGGGGGTAGTCAGATGCACGTCCATACATTACATTTGGTACATGCCCGCGTTTTGCAAGTAGTAAGCATTCCACGTGACAGGTTGCAAGCCCATCGTCGCTTATTGGAAAACTAACTATTGGCACATGCCTTCGAATTTTTCGTTCTAGGGCATGCCGGTTTCCTTATGATGTTTTGAGCACGTTTAATGCGCACATAAATTTTTCGAGTGGAAAAATCCATTGGTGCACGACCGGGTTCGAACCCACGACCTTCAGATCAGAAGTCGGGGTATCACCCACTAGGCCAACACGGCTTTTATTCTTATTCATTGAAATCATAAGGATATTTTATAAATGAATAAATTTACACTGAATCCAAAATTCAGTGATACCGGATCACATCTCTGACTTGTATCCAAATTTTGTATCAAAATATTATTTATAATTACTTAATGTTATTTGAAATTTCACAATAAAACTAAATTTTCTGTTACGTTTATCGTAGGCCTACGATTTTTCTCATAAAAACTAAAACCTGGTACCTCATCTATTGATTTTCAATGTGCCACTAAAATAACCAATATCTGAAGGATTACGTTCGTGTCTGCAGAACAACTCTTATTGTACAATAAAAATCTTATGAGGTAACTCTATTCAATGAACTTGCTGTTATTGAAATCGACGTTTCGATTTCAAGTGAGGGTAATGTGTCTGTGATACTTTTGTTGTTTTGATTTTTTGAAACAGCTCTTATGAAATATATTTTAAGTCTTGATTCCTATTCAAAAAAACCTTTATAAATTTATGATACAACTTAGCTTCAATCCAATACAAATCTTTGTATTAGAATTAAGCTGAGTTGTATTGAGCTATATAATGGTCAATACGAGAAATAACTACAAGCTGATAGGTAGGTACTTAAGTTAAGGAAAATTACGAAACTTATAGATAAACAAACTAAACGATTGCCGGGCCCGTCAGTACCCGCTTTCAAGTAAAACACAAGTACTTACAACATATTGCAAAACTTGACAACGCACCCATGACTTATAAAATTCATACAAATATGTGAGTTTGCACGTGAGCCGAGTTGACGTATTTATTATTTATTTGGGAATTCTCGAGGTGCGGCGGCATTATGGAGAAATAACTCATCTTCCAGACATATTGACTTTGGACGGGAATGGAGGTCTCTTTGGGAATTGCAACGAAACATTTTTGTATTTGTTTGGGCTTTAGCTTATTGCTGGTAAGGGTATGTTATGAGTGTAGAGTAGAAAGTTGTTAAAGGTATATTTCTGAGATCGACATAATTATTGAACCAGAGTTAATTCAAGTGGCTGTTTTTTTAAAAACATTCGGACCATTATCATCTCGATAGTATTTAATACATAATTCGGTCTAAATAAACACACTATTTCTTTTTCTGCATGTTCTTAAACTTGTAATACCTTAAATTACCTTTAACAACAAGTGAAAAACATTTTTGGAAGCATGTCGACAAATTATTCAATGTCAGAAACTACTAGTTTAAAAAAAAAATAAAGTTCGGAAGTTCTGGAAAATATATTTATTCTCAAAAAATAAATGTTTTACATAATAATCAATAAAAAAAATAATACAAAAAAATAGGGTAAGCATGCAGGACATTGTAAGTACCAAGTATATAGAAATATATAGCGAGATAGTAAAATACAATAAGGTGAAAGTTGCATACGAAATAAAAAAAGAAACGGAGCTTTGTGTAAACCACTAATATGGTAAAAAAATCGGTACTCAAGTAAAGAACAAACTTACAGCCCACCTAGTGGTAAGTGGTTATCGAAGCCTCCGTGAGATATCAAGATTTCATGAGCCTGTAATATCCCATCAAACCGGAACACAGCAATCAGAGCATTGGCGCAGAATGGTGGTAGCACCTCCCCGGACGAGCCCTTTCACAGAAACTCTACTACTCTTGAAATGAAGAGTGAAGTGTTTGAAGTTTACATTGTGTAGGTAGTCTAGTCTTTATCTCTTACAAATAACATCCTAGGTTTCAATTACTGTAACTAGCATAGCTTACGTTCAATTAGTACCCTGTTCGCTGCAAACTATAAACTCTATCCTAATATACAAACATTTATATTATAGTTACCTAGGCGTTATCACACGAGCATGCCATTGTAAGCCTCACGTCCTATTCATCGCCAAATCCTGCAGATCCCAACTAATGGTCAGCCTTTGTGACATGCTTCTCATTCTATCGTGTATTGTGACGTCGGTCTTTGATGCAGGGTTGTTTTTGTTTATCTATAATTCATACAAATGCTTGAAAAGAGACAAAAATATTAAATCCAATATACACACCCACTAGTCTCTTCAGCTTTAGACAAACTCATTGAATCATTACGACTGACATAACAATTACGCATGTAGTTATTTAAATAGTAATAACTAATGTAACATTTATAGGACAATAAAAATGTAAAGGATACTTTAAAATAATGCCTTACAATATATATATATTTTCTTAAAACATCGTTCATACGATCGATCCTAAAACGCAACAAATGTTTCCCATAGATAGGTCATTACTGTCACTGCCCTACATTCTCTGAATGGCCATAAAGAGCTATTCCTCTCAAAGCACTTTCCCCAGCAATGTGCAAATTACAGCGTCCCATTTCCCCGTAATTCGGGGTTTTGTCCGACTACCCACATTCTAGGCTACAATTTGCGCCGGACGCGCCCAGTCAGGGAAGCGCGCTCGACGGGGCAACATGTGTGTTTAACTGCACACTGCGTTTTATGCGATGCTATTCAGCTTAGCATGTGATAGTTGGCTTGGAGTTAAATGTGAGATGACTTTATTATCCGTAAATTAAGGGGATCAGAGGTTTTAATATGTAACGTCCAACATCCTTAACTTACCATTATCGATGCTAGAAAAAAAACCTTAACTAAGCATAGTGCTTAGCTAAGTTTATTTCAGTAGATGTTTGAAGAAAATACTTTTTTTTTATTTATCACCTCAATCTTAATAACACGCCTTATAAAATCGCTATGTCAGTAATCATTGTCTTATATAAATTGATAAAACTCGGTGATATTGATATCGAAAACATTGTTTAGATAATGGCGTGTAACACTATTTTAAAAAGTGTGTTACGTTAATCTGAATTTATCCATACATCGCAACCAACTTTACGCAAGTTTGATTCAAAAACTTACCGTAACTGAGCGATGTTCACGAAGTTAAAAAGGCATTGTTAAACAATTTTCGGTTAAGCAAGGGGTGTTTTGGAGGGAGATTTCATTTTTATCAAGCGATATTAGGGTTGCCCTAGATTTTCAGGGAAATTCAGTTATATTTTTGGGTTTATTTTAATTAAATTATAAAATGACACCAAAAAACTATCATTTCAATTCTTTCATTAAAAGATAGCGAACCTAGCATTCTGATGTCTTTTACATTTACGTCTGGAGAAATACATCGTATATTAGTATTTCCCTTATTAAATATTCTGCTTAGTTTGGGGCTAAATGATGCGGCGTGAAAAATGACCAGCATTATGTATTTATTTATAAATACTAGATTGTGTTATTGATGTTTTTAGATACTTGTCATTTAGTGACCATGGCATATCAGATGCGCTTAGATGTAACAAATTACATCAGGGTCCGGGGTAATTTTATGAGCCGGCAACCCTGGGAGACGTCCAATCTGTCAGAGCAAGCGAATTAAAGATTGTCAACAGATTTATTATTCGCTCCAGTGAATCCGAGCCGTCTTCCCTTGAGGGGTATTTACTTAGGTATTTATATATTTGTACAATATTTGCAGGATTGTACGCTGTTTGGAAATACTTTTGCCGGTTCTAATTAAGAAGACAAAAGAGGCATGTTATATAACTAAGTAACTATTACAATGCATTTTTATAAAAAAACATACCCCATGATGTAAATCCTCAGATCCATACTCAGTACTCAGATCCGTGAGGTTACCAAGTAGAGGTTAGACAACGTTTTGTATAGTTAGCATTCCACGTTTTAGGTTGCAAGCGATGGCGGTGGCCTAGTAAAATATTACTACGCAACTTTGACAACCACTTGCCCAATATTTTAAGGAAAATATTTGGCAAGTGTTTGACAAAGTTTGCGTGAATGTATCGATCGCCCCCTTCAGTTTGACCGGGTCATTACAACTAGATCAATTTGGAAGTAATTTGGAACAGCTATAGTTTTTGACCTATATCACCTGATATAATACATAGGCATCTTTTTATTAGGGTACCACGCGGGCGAAGCCATGGGCAGAGTCTAGTCTTCTATAAATTTCTTTAGTCTAAAAAGTAGGGTTCCTTTAAAATGTTTAACCTACTCGTAACTCTCTCTTCCTTTTCCTTATACAGTGGACCAAACTATAAAGGAATCACGATAACTTCGTAAGTCAAGAAACAGTATGTTTGTCGGTCGTATGTACCGCTAATAGGGTATTATGAACTTCGTCTTAGAACAGGGCAGAGGGTGCGAGAGCCCTCCGGGGATGGAAAAGGGGAGGGGGAAGCATTTGAGGTATCTCACAGTAAGCAAGCAAGATTACAGATGGCAAGATAAGCTACGAATTAGACAAGGAATTTTGTATGAACTTGTAAAGATATTAACATGCCTGTAGGTATTTGAGAATAATATATCAGCTTAGGTCGATATTTAAACGCCAAAATGTAAAAAAAAATAGTAAGGGAGTCAATTAAGGTATTTTTCCGGAAAAATGCTCATGGCAAGGTTGCCCTGGATAAAAAATCATTTATTATTTTAGCTTTACATTAATTAGAAAGCTTTTTGGAGTTATTAATACACATATATTTTTATCCAAAAATATGTTAGATGCAAGCTTTAATTTAATTAAGTGATTTTTTTTGGAAAACTAACCCCCGACTAACATCTGGAATACCAAGTACCGATCAGGTAGGTACGGTTCAGAACCCTGGACTCGAGAAAAAATATAAAAGTGTTCTTAGTGTTTAGAAGAGCTAAAAAGCCGTATTGCAAATCTCAACTTCAACGTTGAGCCGGATAAACAGGGAAGCCTACTACTATTTAAAACAATTAACTTCTTTCCAGTACAAATTAAGAACCTTAAAACCATATTATTATCTCCATTCCACGCTAAAGCTATGTCTGTATATTTCACGTACAACACAGTAGTCAAGGAAATCTGGTATATTCATTAATATTCACTAAGAAACTAGTTTGGTAACACGCCGTGAAACTAAAATAGCGGGCTGATCAATTTAATAAAATATAGCATCAAAATAATTAAAATTTCTAAAACACAAACTTTGTCACGAATACTACCCTGAAATAATAAATCATTAAAAGGTGGATTGCATGTATAATTAAAAGTTGAAGTTGCATTGGCCGCCAACGCTGTTCTGAATAGCTTTGGGTTTAGTTTTTAGTTATAGAATACAAACATGCAGCATCGCCCCAAGCAGAAGAAAAATCCCTACTCTTCTTAAATCTCAATTAAGGTAAAAACCATGTCTTGGGGCCGCACGTATACAGAATTAAATTAATGGCCGCACATATTGCTGCTGGCTAAGGTAGAACCTGAATTAATTGCTATTTTTAGGGTTCCGTGTTTGACTGGTGAGAACCAACCGTACCAAACTTTGTTTGGTTATGGCTACCGTCCAACTGCTTGATTCACTAGTAGCTTGGTACGTTATATGCTTCGTTTGAATGAAATGTATCATAAAGGTAGCGGAAGGAATTGTTTTAACGAAAAGAAATACACTATGACCACATCATCACACAACATTTCGACAAAGGGAGAAAAGAGACAAACCAAATAGACGCAGAGAGAGATATGTATGCGCTTAGGTTTAAACACTATAAAAAAATGTTGTTTGGGGTCAAAAGGTCCCTATCCCAGCTTATGCTGCACCAAAACTTAGAAAGGTTCAGCGCAAAAAAAATAGGTGCGCTATAAATAAATAGGTAATATGTAGGTACTTATAAATATAATAATGTGTGTAAATACATATATTTCTAGGACAAGGTTTACTAGAACGACCACTGACCATTCAAACAGGAACAATGAAGGCACAGTAATAAATAATTGCACGTTAGTCGACGGAAACCTGCAATTGGCGCGGCCCAACACGCGCTTTTCATTTTATTTTTCCTTCTTTTCTTCTCGCAAGTTAGATGTTTTATTAGAGTGGTATTTGTTTATTTAGAGGTTCAAAAAGAATTGCTCTTTTGTTTTAATAATTGAGGTTTGGCCGGAATGTATATAATTAACTGCTTTCGACTGGAACCGCGTTATGTCTTTGTTCAGATGTATCTTTCTTCCATCTTTTTCAAATGACAGCAATAAACGCTAACCCAGGGGGAAACTATACCGCGTTATTAATAACTAGTAGAACATGCCGTGACTTCGTCCGCGTAGAGTTTTTCCATACTTACTTCAACTTACCCCGCTAATTAGAATTTCGGGAAATCCTTTCTCAGTGCTCTCAAAGGATACCCTGCAAATTTCAGGTCTTTAAGGTTCAGGACTTACGGTTATGGCCATGCGTTAATTTATAGACAATGTGTGTACAGTAATATAATAATAATAAAACATCCAACAGTCACAGACAATGTAATTATAAACCTGTGTGGACAACAATATGCTCTCTGCTGGCCAAAGTTTTAAATATTGTAATGTAAATACTAAAGACTTGTATTTACATGATGGAACTACATGAAGATGTATCAGTCATGTAGTTCCCATAAAATAAGCTCTGCTTACATTGGGGCTAGATGATACTGTTTGAAAAATGATCAGCATTATTAATGTATTATATAAAATACTGATAATTCCATTCTCATCCTTCCAAGTTAATCAGTTAAAAGCTTGCACTTCCTAAACAAGCAAGACTCCAAACTATAATTATCTAAAACCCTACATCAGGTGTACCCAAACTATCTTACGAGACACGAAATCGAGTTTGAGGTAAACTTGCCGTCATTACAATGACTTTATAACGTAATGTAACGTAACACAATATTGTACGTCGCCTAACTTAAAACTATTTGCCTAGTGTGGAAGTTTTGAATGCCTACCGCATGCCATAAGGCGGGACTTCATTGAGAGAGATTAACATTGTGTTTTAAAGCGGTAACAAAAGTTATCGTTGGTTGTTTAGTACTATAGAAAGAATCGAACTTTTGAAGATTATCACGTATGTGGTTAAAACCATTTCCATTTTAAATATCTTCATCACAGCTGTAGAAATTCTCTCCTTGATAGATATTAAATAAAGTCCCTTTCAGTGAATGTCGTGACTAATGTTGTTGATTTCCCTCAATTTGAAAAAAAAGCCGTGTTTGCCACATACAAGATATTAAAAATTAATTTCGCCGAATCAAATTAAACTCTGGGCTCGCTGTCAATCAGTCCGCACCTTAAAGCTCAACAATCTTTGTAGGTACATTAAAATACAGGATAATCTGTGTGCTGTGGCGCGATTTTCGCGAAATCCCACGTCGTCATGGCAACGGGCCCTTAAACCCTTAGAAGTCGAAATAATGACGACGAAATATGGCAGCTGACTGTACGTGCACTGTATTCTATCAGTCACTCGGGGTTTGTCCCCAAAACAAGATTGTATTTTTGTCATGACCATCTTTTGTATGAAATAACCCCAGGATTTATGTTTTTTTACACCAAACCACTTGTCCAGATTGACTTTTACGCAACGTAACTTTTTGTAAAAGTTTTCACAAAAAGTTACGTTGCGTAAAAATCATTGTGTCGTAGTACTAAGTGCTACGTGTTCTACGTACTCGTAGGTAGCTCTACGAAGATTAGCATTTCCTAGTACAAGAGCCATGATCCACCATCGCAGAGGAGAGATGTGGGAAACAAAGATATTCATCAAATGTAAAAATTATAGTGTACAAAATCGTAAATGCATCGGTCATGAAAAACATCGTTTCATAGGAATTATAGTCGTGTCATTTTTAGTTTTTTTTTTCGCAGCAATCACCTGAACACGCACATAACTAAGAAAGCAGCTGAAACCCGTAACCTTATATATTAATGAAAAAGTATATAAGTATATCAGACACGTAACAAAGTTCTACTTAGTTTGGGGCTAGATGATACTGTGTGAAAATTACCAGCATTATTTATTTATTATAAAAAAAAATATTATTATTGGGGGTGACTCCGGACTCAGATGATGAGTCTAAAATTATCCAGGAAAATGAATGAAAGTCGAAATGGAACGCACGATTTTTTTACAAAAATTTTGTTTAATTTTACACATCTCCGCTTCGCTCAGCTGACGTTGATTATGGGCCTAATAGCTGGCTTATCTAGGTACGTCATCAAAGGGCATGACAACAATGCGGTCACCATACATCTCTGCAATCTCCCAATTACCTGTAGGAAATGAAGTGGTTGTACATTGATGGCTTCTGACCCGCAACATCTTGTACCTACTGCACGAGTCATGTAACAAGGTACAATGTCGATCGATACCGTTACCTAGTACTGACATGACATTTGAAATCAACGGGAAACATAAAGAAGTGTGATCGTTTTAAAGTTGAAATAATATTAGTCTTTTATTATTTTTATTGAAGAATACTTATGCAAAGTTTCAAGTTTGTAAGATCAAGGAATACGATTTTTCATACAAAGGTTTTCAGTCCTTTTCACTCCCATAGAGGTAGAATTTTACAAATTCCTTTCTCAGTACACCTTTACCATTACCCTCCAAGTTTCATGCCTTTAGGATTTATGGTTTAGGCTGTGCGTTGATAGTCAGTCAGTAACGGAACAGTGTTATATACTTAAGAAGATAGAAAATGATGAAACTACGATCCAATTTTCAACCATGAAGTCTCTTCCATGGGTCAAGATCAGTTTCAAAAACAAATATAAAATTCCTCAGTAAACATGAATCAATTTAAATGAATATGCTATGCCTTTTACCTTCAATATTTCACCCTTGGCGGAATCAATATACTTTTTAACTACTAATTGAATTCGCCTCGTATACCGTCTCGTTCAAATTAATTAAACTGCCACAATGGAGGCTCGTAGCTTCATTCCAATTTACGGTGCTACAAAATATTTGTCTAAATACGTACCAGCTGACAATGCATCTTGGAGATAAGCATAAATCTTTTTTAGCATGACACTCTAGTAATATTTCGCTATATTTTTAGTATTATAAAATTACTAGCTTCCCGGACAAAAAGTAGTAAAGTTTTATCAAAATCCGTTCAGTAGTTTTTGCGTGAAATAGTTACAAACATCAATCCTCACAAACTTTCACGTTTATAATAGAAGTAGGATGATGGTACTTGTAGATATACCTTCTTATAATTTATTAAAAGGATTGCCAAACGGTTATAAGACTGAATGGTAATAATACCAAATGATAACTGGCCTTAACAGATTGGAGAGATTTGAAAGTTACATCATTAATATTTTTTATTCTAAAATATGATTAATGTATGGTAAACTAATTCAGATATGTAGTTTGGAATTCTTATGTTACAATTAATAAGCAAAATTGAGTAATTAGTGGCTTTTTCATTAAAATGACCGTTAAAATATTATTATTCACTTCGTAAAGCAAATTAAAAAACAACAACAGAATTTAGCACTTTATGATTGGCTCTACCCACACTCAGCTATATACCTACTCGCAGCTCCCACCAATAAATAAGACATAAACTTTATTTTACAGCTGTAAACGAAAGCTAACGAAATTACATTCAATTACAGTCCCACAGCATTCCTGCTCCACAATAAAGGAAGAAACGTCAGCGCGTAAATTTTTCAGACATAAAACTGTATAAAAGTAAACTTAGTGAGATGTAGAACGACGATAAATGTTTATAGTATTGCATCGCAGAGGTTGGCCTGCTCGTTACAAAGTAGCATCCGCCCGCCCTTCTTAGTTTAGGGACTTGCCGTGACAAATAAGAAACGCCGGAAAACACTGACACACAGAAAGTCAGAACATGAGTAGTAAGCCTACTTTATCAAAATGTTTTATGTATCAGATATCATGCTGTGGTAAAAATTGGCAAACCTCAAATGTTTGAACATATTTATAATCTGAAATAAATGAATAATAATAATACACTTTCTACAATATTGTTTCACTCTAGAGAAAAATCCTTAAAAACATAAAACAAGTTTTGGCCGGACATAGATATCAAGATTTAATTAGGGTATAGGATTGCCAGTTGCTTAACTGGCAATCCTATACCCTAATTAAATTGCCAAGGCAAAAAACAAAAATTCCACGGTCGTTCATTCACAGAGCAAACACGAATGAGGCAAATTAAGTGAGCAAAATAAGGTTTCCCGAAATGAGGTCGCAAAGTGTGAGTTTGAGAGCTCTTGCATCTCGTTACAACAGGGTCGATGTAATTAAATTTTGAATATTTTTAATTTTACGCGGTTGACTTTATACTTTGAAGTTTTCTTTTGTGTAATTTGGTTACAAAGAAAACAGCCTTGGTATTTTTCTTCAGATTCTTTCACTTTGCGGACTTTACTTGCTATTTATTCACGTTCGCTGCGACCAAGTAACCGACGCAGTACATATTTCTATCATTAAAATTGAAGAAATTTTCATTAAGTAAACTCTGTTTTTTTCTCCAGCTTCGTTTGATGTTTGCTTTTCATTCGGATATCAGATGTGGTAAAGATTTACTCATTGCAGAAAGCAAAAGCTCGAACTAATAACGATTTTTTTCTATGATACATTTTTCCAAATTGAATTAACTTTTTTATGGCTTTTATTTGTAAAAAAATAAAGGTACATCTGAGTGCATATTCAGATAAATACTTTCACAAATAGGTAAAAGTATCGAGTAAACCAAAAACCGTCATCCCAAAGAAAATTATCTCCGGAGACGACATAAACATTATCACACGTATAACGTCTCCCACGGAAACACCCAAAACTTTATTAATCTCCACGAAATCTCGAAGATCAAAATAGAAAATTCTTTAGACACATAATTTTAACTCATCCCGGTAGTCGAAATGCGAGGGATTCACGAAGAAAGCAGATTGCCGGCGCCTACGACCCGCGTTTATCGCCATGAACTCATGCCGACAAACGTGGGTGTTTTCATATATAGTATGTATGTATTTACAAAAAACAATGTATATTAGTATTAAATCAGTCATGTAGTTCCCATAACACAAGCTCTGCTTCCTTTTGGGGATAAATGATGCTGTGTGAAAAATGAAAATCCAGCATGTTTAATTAGTACCTAAGGGCCAGGGATGTGTACATTTTTGACATCAATACTATGAATTTGACAGTAGCAATGAGTTTATCAACCACGCATTAGATAGAATGGTAACCAGTATGATGGGCAGACGCCATCTTGCGATGTTACTTAACGCGGTCGAATGTCAACCAAATCAAATGTATGGCTTACTGAATGATTTGCTTGTCTGCCGACGATGATGATCTGACGCACCCCTTGTTTTCCCCCTGGTAAACAGGCGCAGACAACCTGCTTCATAGATGAGTATACCCTTATCCCAGCTGTCGAAATTACCCACTAACGCACCTAACCAATTTTCTTTACCTTTGACAAAATCACGGTCGCTCCTTCCTATTACGTAACATTACCCAAAGGACATACTTTACGCGTTGTGAATACATTCCGCACGCGTTATAACATTCTGAGTCATATTAATAAGCGTTAAGGATTATTTTAGAATGTCTCAGTGGTATCAAATGGCAGGTTTTGAAGACAAACCATAAGGCACTCTCGGGGAAAGACGTTAGGCCTATAATGAGAATGCGAGAAGGGAGGCGTGTTTACGTACATCGATGCAAGTCACGATGCTACGGATGGGTTTTTGTTTAGGGCAACGTCAAGTGATTGTCCCAAAGGTATTTGTTTCATGATTTTTGTAGATAAGAAATATAAAAATGGGAACGTCGAAAGAAACGAAATAAAATCGTGCAGCATTCATCTACGAGTATACTAACTCGCCAAACCAACATTTTAAGATTATTGAGTTTCTTATCATTATAATATTTAGGTATCAACATTTCCATTTGATTAGAATTTTAAACAATGGCCTCGATTTTGTTGTACGACAACAAAACTTAATTTTATCTACCGCTCTCTTTTACTAACAGTAACAAAAGTTATAGCAATAACTTAAGTGCTATCAAATTAGTCAGATTTAAGTTTTCTTAAATAGTTCAGTAATGATTTCAAAACATGCTATATGACTATAAATACGAAGAAGAGCAAAACATAAATGAATTTAACAGGATTAAAATTCTTGCCATCTCTTTCTTGCGTGCACTATCAGTAAGAGAGAGCAACGGTTTAAAATAAGTTTAGTTGTTGTACAAGAGAATCGACGTCATTAACATAGATACTTTGTAACGCCTTATTAAAATAAATTAAGTGGGTCGTTCTCATTCATATTTTTTCCCCCCGACGCAACACGCTGTCACTTCACGTGTTTCTTGTGTGGTTTGGTAGTTTGTGTGTTTGTCTGTTTCCATTTTTCTCCAAGATGGCTAAACCGATGTTATTTTTGCAATCTTATGAATTTAAAAATTTGTTACATGTTTGCCACACATCACTAGTGCCCTAAATTTGACACAGGAATATATGAGTTGGGGTTCTTGAATTTTGTAAGTAAGCTATGAGAATATTCTCGTAACATCTGCGCCACGTTACCGCCAAACGAATCCAACCAAGCTTTTGGAAATACGCGTCCCCGTATGTTTACGGTTGCGGCGCTCGCCAGTCAGGCGGCGAACAAATTAGAAATCTTTGGGAGAATAATTTAAGGTACCCCGCATCGAGTTAACTCCGCGGGCGGTGTAGGGCAATCGACTGCTCGCTTTGAGGATAACTCATTTAGATTAATATATATTACAAGAAGATAAATACTTCTTCTTTGCGTATCATTGCGCAAATTGTCGAAAAATATTTAGGTAAAGGAAGAAAATATAAAAGATACGCAACTCCTGACAATATATATTTCTAGAAACAAGGTAGTTGGGTTAAAAATAACAAAAGAACTATGAAATATAAGTAAAGAAACAGCAATGTATAGAATTGGTCCGGCTATATCTAGGATACCTCATTTAAGCGAAATATTTGGTCACCATAAGTTATGTTTACCTAATTTACCCTAACTGTAAATTAGGCACACATCTTTTCTGCATGTTCGTTCATTCAAAGAGCTTCATCCTGTGTGAGATGAGAAATTTGTTCCCCTGAGGCGACGCTAAACCGGCCTCAATTTCTTTGTTTCAAACAACACCCTTAACATATTTAATTAGAAGGCTCATAAGATGAATGCAACCAAATTTAAGCCATAACTCAAATGAGCGAAGGTACATAATATAAGCAAAATTGTTGGTAAGCTAAAGTTGAATTTTGTTCGCTTCAGGTGCGATTAGTTTAAAATTGAGAGTTGTTGCAAAGATTTTAATGAAGATTATGGTGCGGCATCCGCTTACCTACGTGTCGTAAATCTTGAAAGGGGTGGATGAAAACATAATCTTAGGTCATGCGGTATGAAAGAAAATCTCAAATGAAAATGTATTTCTTAACATTGATAATATTATTTGAATTACTATCTACTCGTAATTCGATCATGTTACATCGGTTAGTGTTCCAATAGACATCGATAGGCTTACATACGTATTATGCTAACTACAGTACATAAAACGTGTGCGTCTTAACATTATATATGCCAAATATAATGTTAAGACATGCCTGTGACTACACCCTTATTGGTATCCTTGCGAATCTTCAAATTGAGCATTGAGAATGCCAATCATGGGGATTACAATTGTGAGCGTTCTGTGGTAAGAAATACGTTAAAAATCATCAACTCAATTTAGGTTTACCTAAATTGAGTGTAGTTAATGTAACCTAGTTGATGTTTTTTAATTAGGTATACCTAATTACCCCATTAAGGTATCTTATCTTCATATCACCATCATCGTCCTTTAACATCTAGTTCAGATGATGTTATGATGACGCAACGCATAGATAATTATTAACAAAGGGTAATTAAAATTAATAATTTCTCATAAACACACGTTATTCTTACAATGTTTCATCACAACAAAGAATCGAGTAACTCGTTCAAATCACAAAAACAACAGAACATGATTACATATGTTACCAAGCACTCATTCATATCGAGTTATACAAACAGCCGTTGCCGGAACTTTGAGCTTTCTCATTCAATGATAATTTCTTTTATTTTTCTTGACTGACACACCAAGCATTAAGGGTAAACGCGAAGGGTTTTCAGCGAAAATTATTATATATTTTGGTTTTCTGTAGAAACACTTGAGTTAATTCACTACCTAGGTAGGTAATATAAAACTAACTACTACAATCCATAACTAAAGGTAGTTATGGATTGGGTTGTCAATTACATTCCCTCCAAATAGAATCCTCAGAATATTATTTCACAAGTGCATTATAGTCGGGTGGGTAGATATCGATCTGCAAACATCTCTATAGAATTTAAGAGTGCCCACCGATAGTATCCAGGTGTCCCCTCGCAAACAGTGCCCTACTTCGCTCCAGGCCTACATTTTATTGGGGTACCAGATACAAAAAATATATCAGAAAAGCCGGAAAAACATTATAAAATTTTATGGAAAATCGTGTGTCTTTTGTACTCATAAATATTTGTAGTTTCACGATCGTCCCGCCACGTCGTCCCACCGGTGGGACCAATTCGAATAATGTAGTTTAGCTTCGTTTTCAATAATTATTTGTACCATTATTCAGACTATTTCTGATTACTATTCTTCCCTCTTATCAAACGTTCAAGCTTCAACGCAACATGTTTTCATATGATTGTCTAATTTAAATACTTTGAACAGTTTTTTATAAAGGATTTATTCATTTTGTGACTGGGATTAAAAAAAACTACAAACTGTTAGAAATGCTTTTCGTTGTGTTTTTACCTTGTCAAAACAAAAATAGTCAGGTGTACTAATACATTTTAATTTAATTTAGTTTATACAATGTTCTTAACTTATTGTTAGTATTCCCGGGTTAGTATTCGGTTCGATTCCCGCCGCGGGACAAATGTTTGTATGATCAGCAAATGTTTGCCTCGGGTCTTGGTGTTTACTATTTATAATATGTATGTTTAAAAAAAACATATATGTGGTAGTCCCCATAACACAAGCTGTGCTTACTTTGTTGCTAGATGATGCTGTGTTAAAATGTCCAGCATTATTATTATTATTATTATTAAATTATCAAGTCAATAAACTAAAAACTAATATAATTCATTCTACTTATAAAAATAGTTATCTGACAATTTTTCTGATATGATACAAATGGTTGGGTGTACAGTTTTAAAAATGGTCGGCCGAGCTTTTAAAAAGCCGGAGACGCTATGACAACCTTACTTGTAATCAAAACGCCGGAAATCCCATATTGCCTACATCTCGGGACGGAAGCACGGTTTTATAAGTTAAGGGATTTGTGTCAATATTTTAGTAGGACAGGACCGAGGCTGTATTAGTTATATTTCGACATGTTGAGTATCTCTCCTCAATTTTTCGTTTTTCTACATATTATTTATGTATCTAAGCATATTCTACATATTATTTTATGGATATGTATATATGATATTTATGTAGGTATTTATTACTAACCCTTAAACTATTAAGCGGCAGGCTAAACTTTCAGCACATTATTGCAGTAAGGTGGTTACGAGACAAATGTAATTTAATATTTATTGAACAGGCACACTTCCTTAGGTTAAAATTAACGGAAACGGAAACGGATTATGGTTTCGTCATGTTCGTCTGTCTATTTGTGTGTGCATCCACGTGTGTTGCACCCCCATTTTTTGGCTCAGTTTAAAGTATATCGAGATAAAATTTAAGGTTGATGATTTTTTGAACTCAAAAACGAAACATGCTAAATAATATTTAGCAGACGTGTTCAATTAATCCCAAAATCCAAAAAAATAAAATTAACTTCGGGACCCAACTGGACTCGTCTAGGGCACCTAACTTATTAATAGAATATATATAATAATTAAGAGCAAAACCGTCTTTTCTTGACTAGAAACAATTCTTACTCCTTATAAGGATAAAAATGTTCACGTGGAAAAGGCACATGCAAGACACAATTAAATACCTACAGAAAGAACCACCGTTAGCAAAATTACAACGGGGGACTCAATAAAAAAATACTTAAAATAAGTAGTTGGATCACTCCATCTAATTATTGTTTTCAGAATCCATAAAGTCAATAGGTTTTTATATATATTGAAATCGCTGGGATCATATCATAGGAACGTCAACTATCAAAACTTTTTAAGAATGTCTCTTACAAACCATGTGAATTAAAAATTGTATTTTCGCTGATTCCTCGAACTCGACCTAGCCTCGAAGAATTAGGCAACAAACTTGTTTTTTTTACTATCCATCATTCAGCTATATTGTAGGGACAATCGAACAAGGTGAACTAGCTATCACTTCTAATAGGTATGCTTACAAATCATCCTTTCTAAAGACAACAGATAGAACCATCAAAACAATAGCATCCGTAAAACAATGCATAATCCTCGAATTGGGGAACTCCGGTGGCAATGGAAAAATATTTGTCTGGAAAAAGAAACGCAGTAATCCAGAACCTTCTTCCATTGCCATAGAGCTGAAAATGTTTAGTGGGTTTTGTAACAGGCTATTCCACGTACTGTTTTATTTCGCACAGTGGCAACGTCGTCGAGTATGAAGCGTGAAATATTTTTCTCGTTTTGTGGTAGAACCACGTTCGAACACGTTTCCAGTTCAGGTGTCCTCTAAGCTGTTTGACTTGTTTTAGGATTTAGCATTCTTAAAACGTTTCTTTATATTTGTTGGAAAGCGATATAATATGTGTTAGGATTGGGATGGTTTTGAAATGGAACATGTCGAAGCACTATCGGCTAACCGCTAACTAAAAAAATCTTGCTGAAATCATAAAAAAAGTTATCAGTTTATATAAAGCTAGACTGTAATTTGTTTTGCCGAATACCAAGTACGAGTGTATACTTTATTTTTATTATTTTATTATCAATTATTTAATTATGTATTAATTTGTTTTTAATGTTTGTATGATCAGCAAATATTTGTCTCGGGTCTGGGTGTTTTCTATGTATAATATGTATGTATTTACAAAAAAAATATATATAAGTATTTTATCAGTCATAAAGTTCCCACAATACAAGCTCTGCTTAGTTTGGGGCTAGATAATGTCCAGTATTTTTTTTTATTATTATTTAATAGTTTTGTTGACACTGGACTGGTTTGAAGGGTATATGGCCCAATGATATATCTCAATATATCATTGAGATTCATTCAGTGTTCGTGTGTAATTCTACACACGAACACGTCGCAATTTTGGGCAAGCCATTTAGCTTTCAGAACCGACAACCGCTGGGGAAGAAAGGTATTCGAATTGCGACCACGATACCCCTATCCGATAGACCGATAACATCTTAAAGGTTGCTGGAAGTCGGTGGATGGAGGAGGAGTAGTCAGCTTCACTAGATTTAAAAAAGAACAATCCCCTATCTTTTCTAACAGCAAGCAGCTCAACTATTATGTATAAACGAAATCTTTTAAAACACTAGATTAGCATTCCAAAAACAAGTTAATAACCTCCCGATGTTCATACGATGAAGTTCATAGCGGTTCCAAACTTTTCAAATACTGTGCATTGGATGGCATTATGCAAAGTGAACGGGATCACATTATTGAGTATCATAACAGCTTGCGGTGTTGAACACATGCGGTGCAAGGTGTGGACGGAATTTCACATTGTATAACGATTTATCTAGAATTTTAAACAGAATAATCCTTTGAGAATGTGTTTGAATCAAAGTTAGAATATCTGTTTATAGATACTATTTGACATAAAGGCTGATTTACATTTGCATTATACGTATTTAACTTGCGAGGTAAGTCCTTACTATCGTTTGTACAGAAATATGCCAGTTACTTTACTTTGTTACTAAGTTGACAATTTCAGTTTAAAATAATGGAAGCCTGTTATATTTTTTTCGCTGAGTATAGTGCAAGTGACCCCACGCGTATCTCCCTCCCTCCAACCCACACATGTGGACAGGAGAATTACAAGAGAGAATTAGAGACAGTGTATAAGTTGACACGTCGACACGAAATAACCCTCTCATAGCCTTGTACAGATATTATAATTAAATAAATAATAATGAACATTTTCACACAGCATCATCTACACAGACCTTCAATAATTACTTTAGACCTACTGTAGTGTAATGGGTAAACACGTTATTATTTCCTTTAGTAATTAGAAAGTCCACATTAAATATTAGGTACCACAAATAATCAATAGGTCTGACGTCTCAGACGAACACTGACAAGTCTTGACAAGTCTACTGTGCAGTAGTGAAGTATATGCCAATATGCCGAATTTCTTGGAAAGTAGATTTACGTAGGTAAAGGTAGGTAGGTATTTAGTTTTTTAATAAATGTGTGAATCCTATCTATAAAATATTTCCTCGCTGGTTCTTTCTCTTGCACCACCGGCCACAGCCTCCAGACGAGTCTCGGCCGCACTCTGACGTTTTAGCGCCGTTTTATGCCTTGTACCCAGATTGGGACCGCCGTTTAAACGATCGCTTTACACTCGTCCATTCAACTCTTAATAGAGCTATTCCATTTATACCTAATGACCGTGTAAAAATAAGGTAGGGAGATTTATATAATGGAATAATTTATGGGCTTTTGAACAGCCGTGTGCGAGGAAGGTGAACCTCATTTCCATTTAATGGATAACTCGCTAAGAAAACTGATGTTTTACGGTAGTTTTGTAACTTCATACCACTGTACCTATCAGCGGTAAAATTAAGTTTGAGAGTAAAGTTTTAAGCAAAAACATAAATATATCAAGAGGCCTGTTCGTTATTCAGCTGTTTCAATTTCCTACATAAGGTAACCTTTTATATAATTCTAACACATTCAAAACTTTTCCATCGAAACAAAGCAAAACTTTGCGCTAAAGTTCAAAAATATAAATCTATTGAGAGTGCCAAGTTATTCAAAAACAAAAGGGACCGAAAACGGAAAAGTTTGACTTGTTGCACCGCACCGGCAGAAAACTAATAAATGTTTCCTAAGGCGAGTATGTGCACTTTTACGAACAAAACAGGTAGGCGCTGGCTATCTACCGGCGCCGGCGCTTACTGGTATAAAAAGTATACGCCGATATAAAAACGTAAATTAAATTAAAAAAAAACTTTAGTAGGTCAGTCAACTCAGCGGCTAGAACGAGATGAGTAGAATGAAAGAAATGAATCCACAGAAAAAGCCTCTGTGGAAACTGCAGATTACAACCGACTTCAAACAGTATGCTACCTGATAAGTTGGCGATACACGATAACACTGACACTCGAAACAAATGCCGACACAAGTGTCGATGGCGTCTACAAAATATATTTCGACATTAACAATACAGCATTGAGTGAGAGCGAAGCTCTAGACTCTAGTGTCTCGGTGGTGTACACTCTTTTAGACACTCCCCACGACCTGAAATGCTAATCAATGTTTAATCACGACTTAAGACCTTAAAAATGCCATATATTTAAATATGTAATTTACCTTTTTAAGCGCTATTACATTCCAATCCAAATTTAATCTTGAGCAGCGTTTCAGTATTTGGCCGCATCTCTATAATAAAATTTAAGATAAGATAAGATAAAAATATTTTATTTTGTGTCAAATAAAGGATACAGGAGTACACGTAAGAGTTATAAACAAAATGAGATTGACAACAAAAACGGCCGCCACTCAGCACTATGCTAAAGACGAAACGCTGGTCTTCCGTGACGCCGGTGTAATGTGCGGGCCAGCAACTGCGATACACGGCATTGAATTTAACTGTCGTATGTCTACAGCTTAAGTAAGTGAATGGTCTTGATGCATCTCCATTTACCGACTTCCTGCTCCACGTGAACTGCTTTCTACGTGAACGTGGTCAGTCGCGGTGGCAAAGCGTGACATTAAACTTGGCCAAGACTGCCAAGTTGGGCATAAAGTGAGCGTGCAATATCGAGTTAGCGACTTCACAAACCAAACAAGACTGCTTCCTGACATAAACTACTTAAATCCTGACGCTTTGGCCGTGTGGCTAGGCGTCGAACTTTAACCTATACTCAACTATCATCTCTACCACCAAGTAGTAGAACTTTAAATCCTTTACATGGAGCTGAGATGACTAGCATCATATCTTCAGAGCAATATCATCTTTAAAGCTAAGTAACAGAAGCCGTAATCGTTTACATGTAGGGATTACGTCGGACAGATAGCGCAGAAGTCAGAGTGGCTTTTCACTTGATTGACACTACACCTTAGTGGCGAATGTGGAGTGTCCGTAGCATTCTGACAAGCTGTTTCAACACTTAGGGCTTCGGGCTGACATTTTAATGCTCTTACGTGTACATATAACATATACGAACAGAGTATATTTTGAAGTAAAAAAGAAAAGCTTGCCTGTCATACTCTCTAATTTTCATCACCTGAAGTGATTACTGCCTTTGGAAGCCCCAAAAACATTCATTATTACGTAGAGGTAGCAGATATATAATTGGATTTCTATCTTCACTTATTGAACATACCGTATAATATATTAAGAGGCGCTCCAAATCAGATAAGTTTGACAAACCCAAAGTTTGAATTCAGAGCCTCAGCTGCAAACTTCTGAATGAGCTGGTCGTGTCCCAGGCAATTACATTCAAATTGATAAAAGCCAAAAGGAGCCACCTGTTTGCTTCAGAATGTTCTCGAAAAGATTTTAGGATCGAGTGATTTGCTCACAAATGCTCTTGGTAAGATTTTACTAAGAGATTTCCTCACAATGGAAAGACTCAACTTTGCGGGATACTTATCTCAGTTCTTTACTCTTTTTGAAACTGTTTAACTTGTCTTGTCGTGTACCTTTCAGCTATTCGTTCTTGTCCAGAACTGAAGCTGAATGCATTTTTTTTCTTCAAGTAATCCAACTCAAGGCTTTTTAAAATATAAATTTGATAATTAACAAAAAGTGGGTACTTCGAATAATATTTTTTATTTTTCGGAAAGTGATTATTGAGTTCGTAGGTCAAAGTGTTTTATTGTAATTATAAAATAACGCTGAACATTTTCACAAATCATCATCTAGCCCCTATGTAAGCGGAGCTTGTGTTATGGGAACCACATGACTGATATACAACTTATATACATTTTTTTGTTTAGTGTCAGTGTTTGGAAAAATAATGAATTAGTTTCAGTGCTTTTACAGCGTCTGTTTACTGAGCAATTTGATATGCTTGGTCGTATCTACTTACTTCGTTGCTTGCAAGTAATGTTCAGGTCAAAACCTCAAACCTCCTAACATTATGAAAATCGGTATTAGAATACCTTAGAACAAAAAAAATGCAAAAGCCACGATCTCAGCGTACAAAGTTAATAATGTGAAAAAAAAAATAGAATTACAAAGTTGGACCAAAAACAATCTGCACGAAATAAAGCGTATATTCCGTTAATTGATTCCGGAATATACACAAAAAGTGGCTTTTATAAGCCGGGCGCAGTCGCAGCACACACGAACCACGAAGCAATTACCTAAAACACACAGACACTTAACCTCGGAATTGTAATGAAAACTAGTGATGTGAAAAAAAGATAGGGCAGAAGCTCCTAATTCAAAAAAGGTTCCGATTTCAATTTCTTTCTTAAGATAGTACTTCTTCATCTATTGATCACCCTGCGTTGGGCCAGTAATCTGAATAGATTTGGGTATGGTGTCACTGAAAATCGCCAAGTAACCAATGCTGAAAGAAACAGATTGGTGAACGGATTCAGTGCGTCCCGTGCGTCTTTCATGTACCTACGGTCAAAGATTATAGATAAAATTCTATCTATGATCTAAAACTTCATATAAAGTACAAGGTATAAAGTACACACCAAGATAGACATAAAATGGTCATGGTCAAAACTAGCTTCAAAATAGCCGTTCAATTATAAGTTTACGAAAGCTGACAATTTATACTTTTATCCGTCAATTCCGGCTTTTATTCCAAATCGTGACTCCGAAAATATTTCATCGGTACATCCCCAATATGCATGCTCGTAGCGGGCGCACCTTATCTGCGATGTCGGTTAGTTAGTTATTGTTGGTAATATCATTTTATTTTCGCTTAGTTGAATGACTGTGGTAATTAGGGCTTTGTATTGTACTAATATTAGGTTGGGGAAAAAGTCTTTTCGCATTATTGTATGTATGAACTTGTAATAAAATCTCTTTGGCTATACTATTTGTATCTGGCTGGTTTTGGTATCATTAAAAGTTTAAATTTTAAAGAAGATAATTCCAAATTCAAATTAGGAAAATGTGTGATTTTTATTTGTTTTTCGTACTGTCAAGATGAGTGAATCTAATGAAGAAATTCGATACATTTTAAAATTTTACTACAAAAAAGGTAAAAATGCAACGCAAGCCGCGAAAAAAATTTGCGATGTTTATGGACCTAGTGCAGTGTCTGTGAGAGTAGCACAAATTTGGTTTAAGCGTTTTCAATCCGGAAATTTTGATGTCAAAGATGCACGTCGCTCTGGTCGCCCTATTACGGATAAAATGGATGCCATTTTTGAAAAAGTGGAGCAAGATCGGCATATCAGTAGTTACGACGTAGCTGAAGAACTGGGAATTGACCACAAAACAGTTTTGGCGCATTTGAAAAAAACTGGGTACACAAAAAAGCTCGATATTTGGGTACCTCACGAGCTCACTGAAAGAAACCTAATGAACCGTGTTCTCATTTGTGATTCTTTATTACGACGTAATGAAACCGAACCATTTTTGAAGAAGCTGATAACTGGTGATGAAAAGTGGATCACGTACGACAAGAACGTGCGAAAAAGGTCGTGGTCAAAGGCCGGTCAGGCTTCACAGACTGTGGCGAAACCCGGGTTAACTCGCAACAAGGTGATGCTGTGTGTGTGGTGGGATTGGAAGGGCATTATTCATTATGAGCTGTTACCACCAGGCAGGACCATCGATTCTGAACTCTACTGCGAACAACTGATGAGATTAAAACAAGAAGTTGAGAGAAAGCGGCCGGAGTTAATCAACAGAAGGGGTGTGGTTTTTCATCATGATAACGCTAGACCTCACACATCTTTAGCCACTCAGCAAAAATTAAGAGAGTTTGGCTGGGATGTGTTAATGCATCCGCCGTATAGTCCTGACCTTGCACCTTCAGATTTCCACCTGTTTCGGTCTCTTCAGAATTCTTTAGGCAGTGTCAGGTTAACATCACGAGAGGACTGCCAAAACCACTTGTCGCGGTATTTTGAACAGAAGCCCCAAAGTTTTTATAGCAATGGGATCATGTCCCTGCCTACAAAATGGCAAAAAGTTATCGAACAAAATGGTACCTACATACTTTAGTTAAATGTAAATAAACTATATTAAAAAATGTTTTGAATTTTCTTAAAAAATGCGAAGAAACTTTTTCCCCAACCTATTATTTCAAAAAAAAACATAAAAAAAAAACTATTAACAATCTTTTTTTTGGAAAGATGAGAAATGCGCTGGGTCAAGTGAAGTATTTGATCATCACCATGTTAGACGGGAAAGTAAGAATAGTACGTTTTCATGTGAGAAAAGCAATTAATTGTATTTTAGTCAAAGAAATTCTGAGAATTTCTAAGAATAACTACGTCTAGTTATCTATTAAAACTGTCTTAGATTAAGCTAAAATCAAATACATTTTACTAAAGATTTTGTTTTTTCACGCAATAAAACCAAACAAGCTGATTTGCTAGTTTATTTCGTACTTTGTAGCTACAGAGTACGAGTTTTTGTGGTAAACAGGAACAGGCTACAATAAGTAAAATGAAATGAGCCCACAAACAAATGTAGGGGTGCCATACTTTATGTCGCTATTCGACCGGCTGTATCGATGTCGTTTGCATCTGAAATCTTTTGTTGGTAGAGTTGCGATAGTGTAAATCTACCAACAAAAGACGTAGCATATTCCCTGTGTTTAGTCCGGCTAAATTAATAAACATCAAATTAATATTGACATTACATATACCATTTGCTCAACTGTTCATAAGTAGTTATATTATTATTTCTGTAAATAAATGTAAAATACTTTGATTTAATTGATTTATTATTGATGTAATAAATCAATTAAAATACTTATTATTTTTCTCCGGATTAAATGAATATCTAGGTATATTCAAAAAGTCCGATGTATGAGATATTTGTTATTTTTTTTAGTTAGTGTACCTGAGTACCTTACATTCTAAGACAAATATTTTATTTATAAATGATACATTTGTTTGTTGGGCTAAGTTAATACTTGTCAACGTGTAAACTAAGTTACGTTGTTGTCGATGCAATCGCAGAAAACCCATCGTCATTGATATTTAGAGATATATATACCTCTTTCCTATAAACCTAGATGGATAGAAAATACTTTATTGTACACCAAATCATTTTTCAGCTTAGATAAGTACTCACTACAAACTTTGACAATGTTGTACAATAGGTAGTCTTATCGCTAATTAGTTCTACTAGGCAACCTGAATGGAACGGACTGTACGAAAGATTACAAGAGGTTCGAGTGATAGACCACATACTATAATTATGATATATTATACACAATATACCTACATAATTACATACTTTACTATACACAGCATCATACTCGTACCTACATACCTACCATTACTATTTCTATGTACCTACTATAGGTATTTAGAAATGTATTTTATCAAGATGCAAACTTGTCCGGTCCCCGTTTTTTTCCGACGCCTCTATTCGGACTATATTACGGAGGGGAATTGGCTGGGATCTTAATTTATCGAAGTTTTTATGGTTTAATTAACGGAATTCACTTAGCGAGGGGCGGATGCGTCGCATCGCGGTTACTTTATACTAATAGATGTACCGCGGCCATAATTAGCAGGACGCCATTTAAAGTTTTAATTGAAAAGCCTTTGTACAGGTTTATAGTCTGTAAACGATTTAGACTGGGTTTTCTTGCGGAGGCTTTGAAACTTTGGCTGGTGAAAAGTTGCAGACACATGATAATATTTTTCGCTATCACTCGTGGCAACGCGCGAGTTATACCTCTGGTGTTGCAAGCGACGATAGGTTACGGTAACCACTTACTAACATGTATGTATGATTACCACTTTAAAATTATAACAAAAAAGTTATTAGTTTCAAGTAAAACTTAAAATAAAGCCGCAAGACGAGTATTTTCGGTGATAAAGCAATCTATACACATGCGAACGAAACTCTACAGAATTCAGCAAAGTTCTCGAAAACGAGAGAGGTACAACTAAACTTTTCATTAATACAACAATGCTCAATTAATTCACCCTTCCGAAATTTTGAATTCAAACCGTTGTATCCTCTTGGCCCAATTATTATAACATTTATTCTTTATGAGGTAAACAGATCTGTATTTATTAGGGTTCATTATTGGAATTAATTTGTTTGTGTTATGTTGCGGCCGGGAGATACAAGGCGGGCGGGTCTAACCGCGCGTAAAGACTGTTTTGATATTTAAATGAGGGTAGGCTTGATTGTGGCCATTCAGGTTCACCGAAGTCGGCCCCGGTAAGGGATATGGGACGATCCTCACTAACAAATAACAACTATGTCACTATATAGAAGTTGATACATTTAGCTTCTGTAATTAATCAGTGGCGTCGATTATCTTTTAATTTTAAATTTAGTTTAGTTTAACCAACTAAACTTAATATAAACTGTCGCACGCATAAAAGACCTTTACTCTTGACAAATTCGTTTACGTGTCGCTCTTCTTGTGTTTATAGTCGGCATGTTTGGAAATCACGACTAAACTTGTATGGTAAACTTTAATCAGACTAATTCGACAGCACTAAAATTGCTCTCTATTTTCTGTTACTGTTAGTTAAAGAAAACCATAGATAAAATTAAAGTTTGTTGGTGTTCAAGAATCGACGCCAGTATTTTAGCGTATTTGTTTTACTTATGACGCATACTTACTCGATGTACTATAAAATTTTAATAAAAGATGCGAGTTGGACTTTTTGCTAGTACGATACCTTTTACCTGAACTTAAAATTATTCATCCAATCCTATTTTATTTTTTTATACAACTAAATACAGACAAGGATACGGCCCCCTGTTGGTAAGCGGTCACCGTGACCTAAGGACGCTTGCAACACCAAAGTTATCACTCACGCGTTGCAGACCAAATCAGAAAATTATTGCATGGCGGCAGAAATAGATATAGTGGTAGTAATTTAACGGACGAGATCTTTTACAAGAAGATCTAATACTTCTAGAACTTCTTCAATTTCAAAGAGCAGAAAAAATCACTTGATTAAGATTCTCATTGAGTTTACGCAAAGCAGACGCATAAGTATCTATACGATACTATTCATACAAGTCAATGACTATACGTCAAAACACTACAAGAAATGTATTTCATTTCCAAACTATGACTAAAATCATTATGCACAAACAGACGTTACAACAGAACCGCCAATTTTAATTATGGTTCCGTCCATCGCATCCCAATCGGCGGGATCGGATTACAGAGCTAATTACAAGTGTCGCGAGACACGATCCCGCGATCTCTGTAAGGGGAGAGATGGGTTAGGCTGTGGGCACATTGAAGCGAGGAACTCTTAAGCCGAGAGTTTGACACTGCCATTTAGTTTAGAGATCACAATATCTTTGAAAATGACAATTTGCTGCATACACACATCAGAAAAAGTTTGTAAAGAACACATTTTTTGATAATAATATGTAATATTATAAAAAACCGGCCAAGTGCATGTCGGCCCACGCGGAGTGTAAGGTTCCGTGGTTGCTTTACCAGTGTTACACAAATTCATCTGAGTAATTTTCATTGGAAATTGTACGAAATTATCCTTTTTACTTCTCCAAGTACATTTTATAAGTTGGTCGACTATTACTCGTTATCTTGTAAAACCTGCTGGCTAGCTGATAGCCTACTTAGCTGTGATAGTTTTCCTTTTAATTTAGTTATATATACTATTGAGTCCTTGTTCAAATTACAACATTTTGAATAACGTTTGTCTCTATTGTTTTTATGTTTATATAAATTTTAATCAATTCTTATGAGAAGCAATAAAAACTTGAAATAAAATATTGCAGACTTAAACATTGATGTGAAAATATCAATGTGGTCGAGTCTTTACTTTTTAAGATCGCTGGATGGAACCCTCTTTGCCTTTTTCAATGCTTCCGCTTTAAGAATTTCTTGGCGTAAAATATTTTGGAATTTGCTAATGGAATCTTGTGACGGAAAATGGCACATAATATAAATAAAATCAACATTTGATTTTAATGATGGCAAAGGGATGTTTTGATTTTCTATTTCAAACTCCTTTTTTCGGTAAACAATTGTACGAAAATGACATAATCGACGCATATACGGACTCTTACAGCAAACGCATAGGCGTATTTCATGTAACCAAAATAAAGGAACATTGTCACATTGTGCGGAAATAAATATCTATATTTGCGAAAGGAAATCAGATATTCAAACAAACGTTAGCTTCAGCCGGATGCAAAGCCAGACTTTGCAGGCTCGTCTTGAAATATGATTTTGAGATGCAAGATTTTATGGGTTTATTGGATTTGCAGAGTGGGTTTTGTGAATGATGCAGCAGACAAAAATAAACCCTTATCCAATTCTAAAGAATTTTGACCAGTATTGAGACAAGTCGGCCGCCGACATGACAGAAAATCGCAGGTCGTACATGGCGCGGCGCAAGATCGAGGTGGATGGCACAAACGAAGATAAGCCTATGCCCAGCAGTGGGATGAGACAGGATGTACATGATGATGATGATCAATCATCATCATCACAGCATGGCCTAATAAAGTAAAGTGAAAATTATCTAAAATTATTCAAAAGTACAGTTCAACAATGGTTTCATTATTAATGTACTTCGCACAGTCATTTCAAACATTGCTATCCTTGAAAGTTATAAGATTATTTTGTAATATCGATTATCCTATATTTGTATCCACAATAAAGTCCTATACCCTAAATGATGGATAATAATGGGTCAGGATAAATGCGTACCTAAGAATATGTATTTTAATACACCAACGATACAGGTAATAGTCGGACAAGGTAAGCGCCGACACATTTTAATAAAAGGAACATTAGGTAATCGGCTCGAAGCTTACATTTATTGCAGATGTGAAGAATGTCATATAAGGCGTAGCTCGCACGGATACATTTTACACCTCGCTTCACGCTTTCCCTAAATCTGTTGTCATTTCAACGCGATCCCGTTGAAATAGGGGCCGAAATCCTCGGATAGTCGCGAGATATTCGGGACTATTTCTCACACGAGTAACCCCCCTAATACGGGGTTCACAATAATTCCGTTTAAATATTTGAAGGAATAAAAAGTGAAGTCTTGTTACCTGGATTTTCGAGTCGTGTTCCTTTATTGGCTGTAATGTATGAGCCGTTCTCTTTGCTTTCAGTCATGTGATGTTTTATTTTATTTATAGACTCACTTCGCCAGGTTAGCTTTATTTTCGGAACGGAAGTGACATAATTTAATAATCGATGCACTAAACAGCCGTAAGGAAGTTTATTTATGTATGTAAATAGGGTATATTAATAATCGATGTACTACACAGGTGTAAGTTAGTTTATGTATGTAGGTAATTTCAGTGGCTCTCTGACCTACCTAAATACACTGACAAAGATATTATGAAATACATTTTACATACTTATTACTAATACTAGCATATTGAGTGAAGCATTCAAATACACACCGATAAAAATAGACAAGTATTTAAAACAGAGAAGGGTCTAGAGGAGAATTCAGACAGCATTTTCCGGGGAGTGTTTTTAACCGATCCCACCGGATCCTATACTGGGCAAATTAAAAGTAAGCGATGCGTGCACGTATTGTGGAGCACGGTTTATTGTTGCCGATTTGTCTGCACGGAAAAACACAAATGACCCGGACTGGGGCAGCTGGGGTTAAACTCTTTGTTGATCGAACATGACGCGAGGCGCGATGTGAAATACTACAAAATACCACAATTGTGAGTGTTATATGGAATATTAACATGTGTTTTAATTATGTATTTGGCGCATTGTAAACGTAACAAATGTGTCATGTATATTTGAATATTTTCGTTTTGTTTTTTGTCTGCATGATTTTAATTTAATTTAGGTCTAAACACTATACTATAAATAAAAATAAAAAGCCACATTGATTATGAATACAGGATGAGCTTTGGGTACATTTTTTTTTACAAGTTTTCCGCCCTTTTACATGATATATTTTTTAAGCAATAAAGTACATCGTAAAAAGTTATTTAAGTCACGAATATTGGTCCGATACAAATAAAGTTAAATTGGCAAAGTTAAGGAAGAGGGGTACACAGGTGACTTTCATAAACTGCCTCCAATTTTTTTGCAAATATAAATAAGTTTGTGATCGTTATCCGAATTTATATTTTCTGAGTTCATATGTTTTTTTAACAGACTGCTTTAATAAAATTGTTTTATTTATAAGATTGGACAGGGTTTGCCAAAACTTGACATCGCCCCATCCCCATTCATTCAGAAAAGACACACTTATTACTAAATCATCATTTTGAATAAGCTCTTGTGCGATTCAAGATACTTTCCCTTCATAGAGAATATGAAAAATATAGTAAAAGTGAAAAACATTGGCGTTATGACTGCGTGTTCTGTAAGTACCTATGTTGGGAAATGGATCAATTAATTAAATAAGCACTTAAACGAGCTTGAAGCGGGTGCGGCGCCACGCAAATGCTTTTATTAAAACTATTCGTCTTAAGTACAACCAGACGTAGCAGTGCAGGAAGGCCTTCCACTCGATAGACCGGATCTCGATGGATGAAGTAACCCAAGTTAATAAGCTTTTTATAGTCGTAATCTTACACTTAAACGAAATCACAAGATATTTAACAACAGACGTATTGATATTTATTGTTCTCATGTACGCTGCCTTAACGGAAGGAGCTACTTTTCATCGGCAATTTTTTATCTGGGTACCATGCGGGCGAAACCGTGGGCAGTAACTAATATGAGAATATTTTTTTTACTAAATTTGAAAATCTCCGACATGTTTTTCGGTCATTGCTGATTTTAGTAGAGACTTGTGAGTATAAAACCATTCTATAAAGAACTATCCTTGAAGATACACTAATCGATTGCAAAAAAAAAAACAAGCAACATCGTATGTCAAACGCATATACGGGCACCTGTCGTGGTAGGTTAAAAGTAAAACAATATTTTCACTCCGACAAAGATATTACATGTTGAGTTTAATCCACTTGCCATTCGTGACCGCACCTCCTCATTCATCATACAAACATCGACCGTTTCATTCATTAACTCATGCCGTCTGTAAATTACACCTTGTCGCTTATATAATGTACTTAACCTTAAATAAGTTATATCAAACACATTAGGCAATAGCTATGTTACTTTCAACTTGCCTCTTCCAGGCATATGGGCAATAATCTGCCATAGCGCTTGCAAATAGGAATGCCTCAAAACTAGTTCGATGACAGTGCACGCCGTTCCTGAATATTTAATAATAATAATAAAAATACTGGTCATTTTCACACACTTCATCTAGCCCCAGAATACACCGTCTGTGTCACAGGCGGGCCGTCGCCCACTGCGCCACAGATAAATATGAAATTTTACGCCGTGTTACAGACTAACTTTATTTCATGAAATCCAACTATTATTTGAAGTTAAAAGAGGCAAGTCGAAGATGAAAGCACATAGGTGTGGGCGCGCTCATTAGAACACAGACAACAATAATTAGCATTTTTTATATAGGTAGGATAGTCTAGATTTTGTTTTCTATTGATATCAGTGTTATTATTGCTAGTACAATACGAATCGACGTTTATGACTAACAAAAATGTTTGAAATATAATTGGACTATTTGAGGTAGTTATTTTAGAAGTGTATTTTTCTCCACGACGCAAGGAGGTCTTTTGGTAAAAGGTTAACCGATTGTAATAATTTTTGGGATTATTTAAATGGATTCAAGGTTGGTTCTGTGATAGGTTTTAATGCCACCTATCACTAGGGGGCGCTGCAATGGATGATGGAATGTGAAACGGCGTACCAGCTTATCATGCAGTTTTTTCTAATTATTTGCAAAACTTCAAGAAAGGTTCTTAGATTGATTATCACTGTTTTAAATATATTCTCCAGCCACTACAGTTTCAATTCTGTAAATAATGTTTAAAAATGAGCTTCAAAACTTCAGCGTCTCTATTCAAAGCCTTAAGAAAAGCACCAAAACAAATAGGTGCTTAGTTCCACCCCAAGCCAGGGCAAATACGTCTGCCGAGTGCGTAAAGACTGTTTCCGGCCCAATCATCCACTCGAGACGTTTCCGTTGTCAACCGACTGGCGACCGCAATCGCTTGCTAGATTGCTATCGGAAAACTGTATCAGAAGTTTAGGTTTTTATGCTCGATCGAATTGGAATGTATTGGATTCACTCATTGAACACCTTTAATGAGTGAATCCATACCTAGTTCATGCACTCATTGAACTCCTTCAATGAGTGCATGAACTAGGTATTGAAATTTGGAAATTTTCGATATATTCACATAAACATAAATTCAAGCCTGTTTCTGACAGATACCATGGATTTACGATGCCTATGATCCGCTTCATTTAACCTCATCACATGCTTCATACAAGCTCGTCGGTTTAGGGTACTCTTGATTTGGCCTTTCTCCAGAATGTCAAATCAAAAATGATTCCTTAAAAGTCACTACTTATGAGAACACCTGTTTACAAACATGGCAGAATAGAAAAAACTATCCCAAATTATCTGTAATTTCAACAAAATGCGGTAACGTTGTGTCTCAAATTAACCGCCTCAGCATCGGTGTCACTATAAGCAATTTTTACCAAATTATAATAACCTATTTAGGTGTCTATTGCACTACACCCGAACTCGCCATACTCTATTAACTATTTATCAATAAATACACTCGCAAGATTTGGGAGCAAATTCATCTCATAAGTAGAAGCTAAGCGAAGCTCCGGATGAGATTTTCCAAGATTCCTAAAAAATCTTGGAAAATCTTGGCTTCCACAATTAACAGTCTATTAATTGTGTATTTAAATTATCGATTTTTTTTCTTTTTAAAAGATTATGGTTGACTAGTGTTTGAGTATATTAATATTTCCTATTAGTCGAAGTTTCGCTTTAGTTTATCATTTACAAGATGGAACACCTAGTTTATCCGAGAATACATTTCGTATATAGCGTGCATAGTACATAAAATCGCATTAAAAAAAAATTTACTCTTACCTACCTTAAGATTAAAAAACACATTTGTGATGAGTTGTAGATATTACTCTTATTTTTAAACTGGTTTTATATTTATTTTGTTTTGTAATTACATCGTGGTTAATTATTTCTTTTACGATCATTTTGGTTAAGAACTAGGTTATTAAAAATAACATATTTTAGTATCCTGTTTTTCTATTCAGAAACAGTATCTTGGACAACCTAGCAAAATATCTTTGAGTATTCTATTTTTACCACAGTTCATTATTTTCTCAAAATGTCTTCTTAGCCCTGAAACGTAGTAATATTTTGATGTTCATAATAATATAAGCGACACGAGGGTGCGCGAGGGTTCCGGATTTATTCCGTTTTTATTACTTTTTTACGGACCCCTTCGAGAATAGACGTATGGGACCGCTAACAGTGTACGTTACGACCAATATTATATAGCACCTATATTAGTACCTATCTCTTACAAAATGTATAGGTTCTGAAAGTTGTTTATGAATAAGTTGTATGCCTTGAATTACTTTATAACTAAAAGTTACTAGTTACTATATACATATAAGTTATTCTCGTTCTATAGAACGGATGCTTTAGACTTGACAACTATTATCATGACAAGGAAGCTAACAAGCCTTCTCGCGACAAACAAGAGACCTATTTAAACCGAATTCAGACGCATTTGGGGCAAACGTGATCGTGCAAACATGTTTTGTTCGTGAAACTAACCCTTTTGAATTTAGATTATAGTTTTATTAAGCATCGAAGATTGATCTTTCACTATTATTTTGTAGGTTATGTAGTGACATTTATGAAAGACCTGGGTTTTACTATTCATAAATAATGCTGGTCATTTTTCACACAGCATCATCTAGCCCCAAAGTAAGCAGAGCTTGTGTTATGGGAACTACATAGGTGTAGGGAAAGTACTAAGTAAAATTATTTACATAATATCTATAGATAAGGATAGAAGGTGTAATAGAAGTTTATTTTTTTGTAAAACTCCACCTATTTAAAAATCACGAGCGTGCTTCTTAAATATTTTAAAATGCAAAAGATTCTACATTGTAGTAAATAATTTAGCTGAAAATGAATTCCAAACATTGTGGTCGGCAAAGTACTGAGCCTGGAGCTTCTGAATTTACCGGTGATAAAAACAGCTGAAAATAATTCATAAAGTGAGTGAAATAAAAGTTCAGAAAAGCAAAGACAAACGGGTGCCCGGGGCGGAGTCGCGGGATGTACCAAATTATCTTTTTGTACGTCTTCTCTTTAAGAATTCTACTCTTCGCGAATTCTCAGTTAAATTGTGTTCAAGTTTTGGTCGTTTTGCGGCTGTCTTTTGGTCGGTCACAGCCTTTGCACTAATAACGGGCTTGTTTGTTGTGAAAAGAATTGACAAAGCTAGCTGGACTGCAACGTAACAAGTTTTTTTTAATTATTACACTATTCTAAGGTTGCCTGGAAGTAAGTTCTCCAGTTCTACATTCATTTTATACAGTTTATCTATCTGCTGGAGAATAAGAAAAAGTTTTAGTTTTTTTTAATTCAAGATTTTTTTAATTGTTCCATAACATGCTTCAAAATATCAACCAACCTTTTTTTATGCTGATTCCATAATTTCGCGCCTCCCGGTAATTATACTTTCAATTGGCTGCAGCGTAAAATCAGAATTAGTCGATAATTGCTGAAAAAACAACATCTTAAAGTATCGAAACTCAAAACAAAGCACATTAAAGTTGCCTCTAGTCTACCCTTGAGTGGCACCCCGTACCCCTGCCCGGGGGTGGTTTCCTTATCAAATGCAAACACTCAGCGTTCCGGCCATTGAGCCCGAATACTCTCTATTATTTTTATTTTCACACATCTTCAGATATAGAGGATTAAATCGAAGTGTTCGCGGTTGTTTGGGTTCTGAGATTTTATGTTGGTCTGGTGTTATTATTGTTGCTTTTCTTTTTCTTAGCTTTCTTTACAAACATATAAAAACATATTACAGTTAAATATTGCACCCTAAATCCAAAGTAATGTCAATAATTTATTTAATATGTCTATTTAATATGCCATTGTTTATGAAGACAACTACTGCAGAGTGCACTCAATCCACCCACCATACGTACCATCGGCCAAAATATTTTTTTATTTATTTTTAAAAATATTTTCTTTAGCTTGACTACCAACCAAACTTAGGATTTCCAAGAGAGAAGTAGTGACAAGACGATTGAATGAAAATATCACGAACCGCGTGAACTAGTGAGTCACAAAACGTAGGTCGAACCGCACGAACCCAAGTACATTGCCAAATTAGTACGCAGCTGACAAAACGCCGGTTGACGTAGGTATCGGTAGCATTTTGCTTCTATCTGTGGCATGGAAATTGTTGATTGCAGAGTGAATAGAAGCCACTAATTTCACGAACTTTGTCTATTCCTGTGGCTGGTTTGCGGCCTGTAATTTGTAAACGTGTACTGTATCAAATTGACACTAATACCATAGCTAATACGTGGTAAGCCATTGTGTACGGAATAAACATATGTATCTGCGTATAACTGTACTGTGCGTACAATGTGGTGCTAATATGAGTAGAAAAAGATAAATTAAAAAAAATATCTCAATATCCATTTACGTAGAAAGAAAAATACGTTGCTTAATCATCTGACATAGATGTTAAATGCCGATGATGAGGTACACCATCTATATCAAAGTCAAATATTCATAAATGAGATCGCTGCCCGTTTCAAGCAACTCAAACTACTCATAAAATCATATGACCAAGCCGATCGAGCATCCGGCTAGCAAAGACTGTCAGCTGCGCTGACAATCGCAAACAAATATTTGAATAAAAGCTACAAAGGAAGGAACATTGCTCAGCTTAAATTTACACGCATAGTAGGCGCCCGTCCGCCCGTAAGGAATTCTCAGACGAAACAACGCGAAAAAACTAGGAAGCGTTGACGATACGAATGAAAAGAACACTGGACAGGCTAGGACTCAGGGTTGGCTAACAGGGGCTTAATACGGGCACAGTATGGATATAGTGGAAGGTTTCATCTGGCATGCCGAGCGTCGGTACGTCTGCAGATGACGACGAGTGCAGATAGGATTTGATGTTTTGTCAGTCGATTTATTTAATTATACTTACTTAAAATACTACTTCTACATACATACTAAAATGTATACAAGAAGAGATGACTTTTAGTCAAATATCATTCAAAATAATAGGAATGTTGACTGGTTTTGGTGGAGTTGTAATAAGTAGATAGAGTTGAGAGAAAGGTATATGGGAAATATCACAGTGTAATATGAAGTTCAGCAAATGTACAGTAAAAGAAGACTGTATTTTTGTGACCCCAGGTCCTATCTTAAAAATTCAACTCCGTCCAGTCACAAATACAACAAACGCAAAAGAGATTACCCTCGCTCCAACTGCGCTCAACTTATAAAAAACAAAAAATGCCATTTTGCCATTTTGCTATAGGCAAATACAGAGTAAAGACGACCCGAGAATATTAAAAACGTTTTTAAAAAGACAACAGAGCGTGAGTACCAGTTATTAGAGTTTTTTATTGCAACAAGCAGGGGAATTTTCGGCACAATCCATTTTGGGGGAATGTCGGACGGTCGATTTCATTGAAAGCTATCGATTTTGCTATCTGGGTTGATAACATAAACGTGGCCATTTTCGATAGTGCAGTTCCAGATATCAAGTGGAACTAGTAGTACCCGTTGTACCTGACAAATATTAAAGGGCAGTTTGACTATGTTATTATGACGAATGTATCAGCAATGCACCGATCCGATAAGCCGTTGGTCCTAGAGACCTAAACTTTGAAGGATTGATGCTGCTTTTGAATTGTAGGTTTCACTAAAAAGGGAAATTTCCAAGTAAAATTTAACCCTAGAAGTACATTGGGAATTGAATTGAGTAAAAATCACCCTTAAAAATTAAAACCACCAACCAACCAACCAAACACAAATCCAGACAACAATATTAAAAAGCTTTTGCATATCCACCTCCAAGATACAATATTCTCACCTAACGCAGAGCGATCATATTACAGCCACGATATAGCTTTACGTATTTTTTTGTTACCCCCCACTGATTACACACAAATTGATATAAATTGAATTTTAAAGCTGCTGGTATAGAAATGATAATAGTACTAACAAAAACTGATTCACTCCAACTGACGAAACAAATAAGACGCTTTAAAAACTCGACGTTGGGCCTACCAACTTATCATTTAAAAGTTAGTAGGCCCCAAATAAGTTAACAGTTTAACAATTTCTTGTAGAGGTCTTAAAAATACGCTGTTCAAAATTTGTCATTAAACGGTGTTAAAGAATGACTTAAATTTTTTATTGATTTTTCTATTATAGTTTTGAAGCTTCAGCAAAACCCGACTTAGTAGGCCTAAACTACCACTTCAAAAAGTTCAAAGTTTCGGAACGTTAGATATGATGCAGTCAATTATTGTGTCCTTAACAACATTTACAGAAGACATTTTTGCAATCTAAATTTAAAAGCAGCGAAATACAGCCCATTCCACATCGAACGCAGATTTGGAGTGACAAAGACCCGGAGCGAGGCTGAATGTACCCGCAACGCGAGACCGCGTGCAGAAGGGTTATTTGCTAAGACTAGGGTTGTCTCTTGAAAATATGTTGTTTTTTTTTAATGTCTTAGTCTACATCTAGTTTGATCTAGGCAGTGACGGAATAGTGGCCGAGAGATGTGAGGCAATTGAGAGGCCGAAATCATCCCGATCGACGGTAAGAAGACGCCGTTAGCATTGCTGACCGACAGCGGTTGAGAGCAGCGTATTAGGGAGCAGGGACCCAGTAGTGGTTTCTAACGGGCTCGACTACATACTTGTTCAGTGATACTTCAACAGCATCATAATAAAATTAAATAAAGTCTTTCTTCACGTGCGATTGGTTATATAATTCTGACAGAATGTCTAATAAAAACAAAATGTGCAACATTCTCAGAACAATGAAATCGTCTGAAGACACTTATGGCAGTTTTGGGACTCAGATTGGTAGGTTAATTATGTTTTTGAACATTGCTTCCTTAGTTCCCGATTAGTGTGGCAGCCCTGAAACAGTTAACGCAGTGTAATGGGAGCGATGATATTTCGTCTTAAACCGTCCGTTTCATAACAAAACTGTAGCTACCGCTACCCTCGTCACAGTTAACTTTGTTTTCACTTATAAGCTTTATTTCATTCTATTGCCCTTATTTTTCATGTAAAACGCTAACTCGGAGCCTTTTGGGGTGTTAAATATTGAGG
This sequence comes from Perizoma affinitatum, assembly GCA_961405105.1. Lineage (NCBI taxonomy): Eukaryota > Metazoa > Arthropoda > Insecta > Lepidoptera > Geometridae > Perizoma > Perizoma affinitatum. The sequence goes on from OY560206.1 coordinate 6,886,719, forward strand.
GGTTTTATTCAATTTTTGCACAGCTAAAACGGATTTTGCTATTTGGAACCATTCTTTATTATTTATTGTACACACAAATAAACACTTACAAAAGGCAGAATTAAATGACATGTACAAACCCGAGCTTAATCCTTAAAAGAGTACCATAGTTTTTTTACTCTAGTTTAACAGAAATAGGAAAAGCCTCATTAATTGTCTATGGATATTAGTAGTTATATAGATCAAATGGTATATATAATAATATATATATGATATGCTAGTAGAACACGTTCAAGAACCCGCTGTCAGTGGTTGGAACCTGGTAGCTATTGTTAAACAGATCACAAAAACTATTCAAATTAGTCCAAATACAAATATGATCATGATACCCTTAAAATTTCAACAAAAAGGCGTCACACTTATAAAATTGAAACCCCTGATTCACCATCATGTTCTGTAGTGTCCCTAGTGACGTGTGCCAATAAAACCTAGGTTCCTGAGAATCTTCCTTGAAACCATACAAAACGGTAGCATAATAATAGAATTAAAAAATGATAACAGACAAATACACTGACAAATGAGCTCTTTGGTTTGCGGATGTCTACAAAAACGAAACGAAATCCAGTATTAAAGTCTCTAAAAGCGAAAACCGAGACTGTAGATTAGTGGTTCGTAGTCGCGCCGGCCGCAAACCTATTGCATTACAGCGAGGATCCAGCCTTTATTGCTCAATTTGACTTTATTTAACGCAATTCACCCTCCTCCCAACCCTACCCAAGGCTCTGACGGTGAACAGATGAGGTCCCACTCCAATCCACTTAGCCACTAGGTGAGACCACGAGACGATTTCGAAAGTGTATTTTAGTGACGAAAGCTAAAATGTTTGAATGATTTGAACATTTTAGTACATTATTTGCTGGGATCTATGTTTGTTCTTGAAGTTAAAACGGAGCATTTTTCTATTAATTTGCCTTTTTTGAAATTAATAACAAAAATATATTTTTGTTTAAGCGATTTTTATGTTTAAGTTACTTGAGACCAATTTTTACTGTAACCAAGATTTCTTGAACTTAGTGTTCTGCCTTGTCTATCTACCCTTGGACCATCGTTCGATCCCTGTATGTTATCCATTATTGCTCTCAGGTTTTGTAAGCGCGGCAGGGTGGAGGGTGCCATGTTCACGCCGTCATATTGCTCGCCACTGAGCCGTAATTGAATCATAAAATTGCGGATTTCGGTACAGACCTTTGATTCGGTGCATTTGATTGAGATATTTTTTTATAAGTATTAAATAGATTTGCCGCTTTTATATCTGGGCTATTAACGAAGTAAAATTACACAAATATTTGCAGATCACCGTAGCGGTAATCGAACTCGCAAATTTCGCGTCTCAGGTCGTCAAATGGGAGCGTGATTAATTTTAAACGATTGTTATATGACTTAAAAACGTGTATTAGTTCATGCTCCTGGCATTGCTTGTGAATCGTCAAAATAAAAGGAGTGTTTTATAAATATAGAAAGTACTTTGATAAGAGTCAAAACCACACGCAACAAACGATACGTTATTCAAACCAAAATATTAGAATGTATATTTTTAGGTGCGGTTTCTTTCGCGATGAAAAACCTCGAAGACGCTGAAATTAAAATGATATCTCAGTATTCGAGTCACGCTAAACATTAACTTCGTCTGCGATAAACCGCGCCCTAAAAGCTTCATTTGAATTAAAATTTGCCGGCTGATCTCATGACTCTGATGGATTGCTGCCGCTGCTGAGTTGGTTACTCTGTTGTTTAATTTAGCAAGAGATCCTCACAAATAAAGTGTCACTTTTGATGGCAAAGCCTACACTTTCTGAGGCGTTGAGTTTGAGTTGGAACTTTTGATGTAGCGTCATCTTGAACAGTTCTTAAAATTGTTAACAACGGCATATTTGCGCATTTCTAAATTAATTAAATTAAATTTAACTTAAGCAATTTAAAAGTTATTTAGTCATTTTACACGCAACATGTGTTATATTACGTAGCACGTCACTACGACATCACTACGCACTTGATAATTTTGACCGTGACGTGAATGAAGGCGTAATTACCATAAAGCTATAAATAAACGGAAAGTATTTTAGGAAGTATCATTTACTATCATGGAACCGTTATGCCGTTATATCGGGTAAGAATATTATTAAAAAGATGCTGCAAACGTTCCCCTGTCTGCAAGACCACGGCGGTAACAGTAAGGGGGTAGGTTTTAAAATCATTTGTAGTTCCACTTGGTATTCAAGGGATGGTCCGGGGCGCCGACGCATATTTTATATTTATTACCGGGAGGCGGTGTCTCGTGAAATTGCACTGCCTCAATATGCGCCCGTTTTACTTAATACTCCTTAGTGGGATATGGGAAGATAGATTACGTGATAATGGATATGGAGATTGGATGAGACACTTTAGTGATTATGGACTAATTTTCAAACAGGCGTTACGATTAAAAATGTAACTAGGTATTCAAAATGTTTCGCGAAATGGAATACAGCAAGCTGTAATAATTCAAGAATTATAATCTAACAACTATGTGTCTTGTGTTGGTGTTTTCATGTATTGTCTGTATGTATTTACAAAAAAAAACGTATATAAATAGTATATCAGTCATGTAGTTCCCATAACACAAGCTTTGCTTACTTTGGGGCTAGATAATGCTGTGTGAAAAATGTCCAGCACTATTTATTTATTTATGTATCTAATATCCTACATAATGTCGGAAAAAATCAGAAAAGAAAACAATAATTTCAAGGGAAGTATCATAAAATATACTAAATATCTTAATAAACGATCCATGAAATCAATCATCCCATAATGAGATAATCAAACAATGATCTTCGATATTCGCCGTCGTGTTGGCACAAGAAATTGTCGGCAATATCAGGCACCCTTGGGAAGATCGCCAATTTTGGGGGAAATCGAGGGTAGATAATTATGTTTGAAGTTAGTTATTGAGTAGAATCAACACGGTGAGGCCCATCCGAGGCCCATTCGTGGCCCGTGAGCGGAATAAAGTGATTTATATAATCTGGCACTGCCATATGTATTATTACGTCGTCTTTAAAAAAAACAGCGAAAATACTCATGTTAGTGCTAACCCCAAAATTGAATTCCGTGTCGTGGGTATCAGGAACTAAAATTACCGTGGTACCACAATATCAAGACCCAAAACAAATATTTGCGGAACAAGTAAACATTTGCTCCGCAGCGAGAATCGAACTAGCACCACAGCCACAGCCTCAAACGCCTGTTCAACCTTGTACTTCAAAATATTATGTTCAAAATAATAATCCTACTTTCTAGTGTCTTACTTTAAATATAAAAAAAAAACATGGATATTTATATGTTAGTTATTGATAATCTACGTATCGTTGAAATAGTTAGTAACCTACTGCAAAATTGCACATACTCTTCATCTGGATACAATTTTACGCAGGCAAAGCCGTGGGCAAAAGCTTGTTACTGTATTACTAGCAATATTAAAGTGCCATAAAAGTTAATTAAAAAATAAACAGATGATGGACGCATTGAAAAGTAAAGTATCCTAATAATAAAACCTCTTTTTTTACAAGCTTTTATTGAACTTGCAAAGTTTGTATGTTAGTTAGTTTGTTTAGGTCAAATCTTGCAAGCTGAATTAGAACCACTTCCTTTTTCCTACGAAGTATATGTTGGTTCAGTTGCGATGACAATGCATTTTTATGGTAACTATGACCTGAATCGACATCCAGGATTCAACAGCACAGACACGTTTTTTTTGCGTACTTCCGCATTTTTTTATGATATCTGGTTTTAAGTTTCACCACGACATGGTTGCTGCACTTAGGGTAAAAGCTTTTATGTTTTTTTTTTGGTATTCAGAGTTTACTGACATAAAAATGTCTAACAGTTTGCTTAAGATTACAGAGAGGATTACTTACAAAACCCTACACAGGTTAAATCGAAAAAGCGCTAGCCTTTGAATATATTTTCTTTTTGTCTCAAATTAATTAATAGCATCGTCTCGAATGTTCCGCTCAAATGCAGAATGCGATCATTTATCCCTGAAAATGAAACAGGATCCAGGCTTTTTAATTTAGCCGCGTCTCCCCGTGGAGCGCTTATGTAGTCTGGGACATTATGGAAGCATTTTTATACCTTGCGAGACGGGTCCGGAGCAGTGGTAGCCGTCATGGAAATGCAGAAGTATCCTAAACTGAAGAGTACTAATAGGTCCAAAGTGACCGTCCAGTATGCTATTAAATATTTTACAAAAAAAGTAATACTTCATGTACTTCCCATAACACAAGCTTTTGGGGCTAGATGTGAAACTACAAATGATTTTAAATCTTTGAATTATTTTATTAAAAATCGGAGTATTATGTCAGTTTACAAACTTCTGAAAATTGATGTAGTTATGGAATTAAATGTCATATAATTTATACGGCGTAGCGTATCTTGAGTACATCCCGCCATTAAAATTTTGTTTGACTAAGTGGTTACATTTTTACTGAAGTTTTACGTCGATAGGATGAGCCGTTGTTCGGTCTTTCTTTCTGCAACGTGTGAAATAAATAAAGCAAAATTTGATACAGTTTAATCAGAATAAAAAATATAATATTTTTTCCCCTAAAAAGCCTTGTCTAAGCACTAAAAAGAGTGTGATGCAAATGATAGAATCTAATAATTTCGAACGAAACCTATCTATTTTCGGCTGCAAACGATTCTAATAATATTTTATTATATCTACTTAACATTACCTTAATATAATTAGTAACTAAAAATACGTTTAATAAAATACTCGTTGCGTTATGTCTCATTGGCACGGAGCAGACCCGTGTCGTGTCCGTTTCACTGTTGTACAAAAATACTTCGAAGGCTAATTTTTATTGTACAAGACGGGCATAATCGAACTGCCAATCTCAAGGATAACGACACTTTAGAACAAGTTCCGTTAGAGACTTGGTTTGTAAGATATGAAGTAGGATTTGAATAAGTAAGATATGGCAACTATGACATTTTTACCTTTTGATATTCTGTAATATTTAATCTAATTTATTTTTCGTGTTTCTTTAATATTGCAATAGAGATATATCCATCTATCTAATAAAACTTGGTGCCAAGAAAAAGTTATGACTAAATAGTCATAACTTACAATCTCCTTACGATTTTTCCTTCACAATTTTGAGCACGTAATGATGTAGATACATATACATTTTTCGAATTGAGAAAATAATGGATGCATGACCGGAAACGGAATTCGGAGAACAGCCCGTTTGCGTCTAGAAGTTTTAAATGGTGTAGCATACCCATATCTATATTTTAAGGCTATACTTCAAGAAAGTTTATCGATTTAAGTAAGATTTTATATTTCTTATTCTTTGAGAAATAAAAAATAAATAAAAATATTTCCATATTCAAAGACCTAGAAATTCTTACGAATGCCATTTGGTCCGTTGATGTTTTTATATTCTTATAATTTAAGCTATGAACAAAGTATAGTACAATACTTAAATCCAAAAGAGCTATCTCCAAAGACACTCAATAAGCCGCATCCAAAAGCTAAGGGTTCTTGCTCATTAGCATTTTAATCACCTGTCGCGCCAGCCACCTGCGCCCTACCACCCGTCTGACAATGCATATTTTTATTTTGACTTGAATTCAATTTCATTTAAATAATTAAGTAAATTATTGACATCTCATAAAATAGGGCTCATTGATTTTGACGAAAACCTCATTATTGTTTTACACAAAAATCGATATCAGGCGGTGCTGTTAAAACATTATTTTTAGAAAAAAAACACAATTATAAATTCCATTTGAATTATTGACTTGTAGTTTATAAAGCTTTTCCTTTATTTTGGAACCCATCTAGCCGGGGGGCGCCCCACACTACGTTTGCCAAGTCGCGGTTTCCACACAAGAACTTGTTTACCAACGCTTTTTTCGGATATTCAGCATATATGACCAGTCCACTGCTACTTCAGCTTGCTGATCCTCTGGGCTTTCTTTCTGTCAGATAATGTCGTTACGGATATTATCCTTCAGAAAATACCAAGCATAGCCGATTCCATAGTTCATTGTACAACTTTCAACATTGTTTATTATTCATCCGGCTAGGCTTGGCCCGGCTAGGTACAACGATGATTTAAGAAATGAAAGTAGATGAGAAGTGCTGAATACCGAGCTCAGTGGCGCGTATTGGGAGAGGCCTATGTATAACAGGACTGATGTGGGCTAATGATGATGATGAAATACAAATAACACTAGTCCGAAATTCTTTTTGAAGTTGAGCTCGACTTTGTGTTACACAAAATTACAGTTTCTTTTTTTTTATACAAGGATAAATAAAACGTAAAAACGTGGCAACACTCATTCATGGCCCAGTTAATTTTAAACATAATGTTGCATCTCTGTTACATTTACCCACAATTCTACTAAGCTGTTCCGGTATCATACCCTTTATCCAGAAGACTCCAATGTAAAACGTACTTTAATGTATGTAAGTAGGAATTTGAATTGCGTGAGGGTTGTACCGTCCCTGGTTGTGGCAATTTCATTGTTGCATCGCATATTGTACGGGGTTTAAACGCTTCGAGCACGTGCTTTTGGCATTTGTAGGCTGAATACGTGAATGGGCTCAACTTAACAGATTTATGAAAATATGAATCGGTTTACATTTTTGTTACCTAACTACTGGAAATGACACACAATGTGCGTTGGAATATATTTAATAGTGAACAAGTTGGTATTTTGATGCAAACGCGCCGCGTGCCTGTTATTGAACCAGAATTTATCGGTTGAACATAAATAAATATCTATCTACAACAAAGAACATGTTTTTTTCATTGCCTTTAAATACCAATGACTATTACTCGTATCTACGTGTGTTTTACGATTCTTTTTATCTGACAGTATTTTTATACCAAAGCTTTTTGTCGCAGCTGTATACAATATTTTCCGTAGAATTCAAAATGTTTGTGCAATTGTTATGAAGCATTAAGCGTTCAAAGAACAGCCATTTTTCTGGTCTATTATAACTGAAAGCTTTTACCGTTTTGTTACAATTCGTACAGGGGAACCACAAAGCGAAATTAATTTTAAAATACACCAAAAGAAATTAACTTTCCGTCTGGGGACGGGAAAGTTTCGAACGAGGGAACACTCGGAAGGACTTAAAAATAATAAAGCCTTGCGGTCGGGGACAATCCCATGTTTATAGTAGCTTTGTCAAGAATGTTTTGTGGAACCTAATTTTACAGCCTTTATTTGGGAAATTACCCTTTGGCTTCTGAGTTTTAATGGTTTAGTGGTAATATTAGTGAGAGTTTTGTAAAAATGTCACAAACCTTTTTTTGGTGTTTTTCCCTGATTGTGTGAACATGAAAAGGTTAATTTATTCATAACAGGCGATTTGATGAGCCATTTGGCTTATTCACTCTTGTCATAATTTAATGGTATGATGCTATCTTTGTTTAGACTTATAAATTTGGTTTCTTCTTTACAGGCAGAGGCTAGGAATTATGGTTATAGCAAACTGGTTTGGACGATGGAGATCCTCGATGAATAAATAATAGTGTTATCGCTGGTTCTCAGTTTTATCAGGTTGCGGTTAGGATTATGAACATCATAACAGTTTTTTTCAAAAAATATATCTTAAAAAACTTGTAAATACCTATAACTTTTTATGCGTGAAAATTATTACAAACGTCCTACTATACATTAATTAATAGCATACCATACTAGATAAGGAATTGGGTTAAATATCGACCACGCACCCCAGCAAGGAGGTATAAATAAATATTCACAAGTTATTAGTAAAAGCTCGTAAGCCGATAGACGAAGCCCCATTTCGTTGATAGGTAATTTTCGGGGATCCCCCGGGGGTGTTTCTTGAGAATCAACACTAGTGTAATTAACAGATTCATTTAAAGTTGAACACTTTGATGTGTCGTAGTGTGGTGAGACGTGTCAGCACCCAATTTAGTATAAGTTTGTTTGATTAATGGAATACCAACTTGCATCAACAAGCATAAGTGTATATTAAGTTATCATGTCTGTTTAGTTCTCAAAAACTAAGATAAGTAGCCTAACGTATTTTTGTTTTGTTTCAGTTTATGGCGACAATGTTATGCAAACGAAAATCGTCTCTCTGAAGAAAAACTGAGTTTACAAATATCGTCTTCTCGTCATAGATGCCGCATAGCTTCAAGAAAAAATACTAAAATTAGTGTCTGTTGGCACTGAGACCTGGTCTGCGAATTTTCCTGCTCAAGGTCTTGACGGGCTATGGAGAGAATAATACTTGTTAACTCAAAGTCACCGACATAGCTCTCAGAATAGAAGAGTGATAAAAGGACGACGACCCGGATGATGCAGTGTAGGAAGAACCCCATCCGATGGACCGATGACATCATATAGGTTGCAGGAGTCGGTAAATAGAGGTAAATCTCTTTGGAAGAGTCATGCAGCTTTAGGTCGTAATTTGTCAACTTCTTGGGCAGTTTTTTTTCAGGTGTAATTCCATATAGTAATCTTTAGAATTCTCAAGTAAAAAGAATAAAGGTTTCATGACAAAAAAAAACAGCAAAACCAAAAACATTATTCCCCTCAACAGGTGCCAGTTTGTTCGCGCTCTTGGCAATAATTGTCCTTCATATTTATGAGTCTCATTTTGCTTCCACAGTGAGCACTATTCTTTTATTTTACAGGCAGTTGAACTCAAATTGTCCCCTTTCACGGTTTGGGTTTATAGTTTAGTTTTGAGGAGATTGCTTTCAAAGAATGAAAGCTAATTATAAGAATCGTACCAAACTTGGAAAGTAACGAATAAAGTTTAAAGTAATTGTGTACTCTATTTTGTGAGGTGACCATAATTATTAATAAAAAATGTATTAATATTGGGTATTGCTACAGTTTAGGATGAACGTAAAGTAGGTACGGTAAACAGTGCCTCAAGTAAAGGATTTCATTTTTTGTTTTCAAAAAACACTTTGTCTGCTTGGTATGTTTCTTTTTTGAAGGTCTTTCTTTGCTATAAAAGTTAGAAAATCGAACACACCCAATTAACAATAATTATATCTTAAAAATTATTTCAAATATGCATTTCCTTCACAGTGTCGTTACACAGTATCTTCGTAGAACGAGGGCGGGCGGCGACAAAGGGCGCGCGACTTCAAAGCGGCACTGACACGAGGGATCAAAGAGGCCGACCCTCTGATAAAACCCGCCGGATAAAACTATCGGACTAACGTTTGGTATCCGATTGTTGGTTATATCACAAACACTGAAAAGGTGTTACGGTAGTCTCTTCAAAATTTGAGAATGTTCTTTGTGGCATTTGTAACACGATGAAGGGCTTAGCTTTAGAAAAGGTTTTTGGGGTTAGGATTTATGATTTACAGTTAGTTAGTATAGTTTCATCAATTCGTTGCCATTCTTAAATTTCAGAACCAATTGTTTTAATATTCTTTTCATAAGTTCTTTCATATTGAACGAATGATACAACCAATCATTCGGACCAAGCCCATCATTTCATCACGTTCTTCATCCACATCAATCAACAACAAAACGAGTTTGAACTAGCCTGAAACAATCGACAATCGAACAACAATCCACTGCAGTTTAATCTCTGTTTCGTTCCGTAGATCAACCGGTGATCCGGCGTCCAGTAAGGATTACCGAGACCGGATGCCCGGGGCGAATCGTGACGGCGCACGAGCCCCTGCGATTAGGCGCACAGCCTACTACCCTGCTTGTCTACCAACCTGAATCTATACTCGTATCCCGATAAGTATACACGAATCTAAATTGAATAACGTTTTACAATAGTAAAGTTATAGGTACAGGAAATTCGAAGGTTGCGTATCAGGTTACTATGATGTGATTCAAAATTAAAATTTTCGAGTTTAATTGTGAATTGCATTGTAGTTTGAAATAGCGTAAACTTTGAATGAACGGGAACTAAAGCTTTATTCACAATTATTGTAAAACTAGATAAGTCTTATTAGGTTTACTGAATAATGATACCTTACTGGTACGTTTTTTTTTCAGTTTGATAGAAAGTGTGTAAGACTTCAACATGAATGATTGAAAATAATTACACAATTTCTGTCTGTAAGGTTTAAGGGGGGTGTTTGAAGGTACATTTTGGTTTGAAGGTTTTTTCTTCTTCATGCACCCCTTTGCCTGATGTTTCTTAAGGTGAAGAAAGGAAAAGAAGACTCAAGAGCGAAGAAAATTTATAACTTGATCGGCCACGTGTATTCTTGGGGAATTAACACACATTGTGAGATGTTATTGCTTGAGAATACACGTAGCTGACAAGATTAAAATCATCATAAACGAAAAACAACGAAAATCTTCAGAAAATTAACGATCGTGATCTTACATTCGAGGACAAGAAATCTTTAGCCATAGATTAAAGGTTGTCTTATCTACGAAGCTCTCTTCTCGCCGATCAAAAATATTGGATTAAATAGGACAAATTGGTTTTAGTTTAAAAAAAGTGTTTAACTCGGCGTCATGGGAGTGAAAAATTACTACACGGACGTGGGGGTGGGTCATTATGATTCGATATTTTGACATAATATAGTTTAAGGTTATTGCTTTATACATAGTTAATATATAGTTATAGTTAAATAAAGAATTTGTATGACAGAACAATTAAATTGTGTCTATAGAGCTTTAAAAAAACACGTAATTAATCAACGTTTTTTCGCGTTTTTTTGTCTACTAAAGTATTTTTTTACAGACATAAGTGTTATAACACACTTTATAAAGACTTAAGTCTACTAACAGATCTTTAGAAAAAAAATCGTATCGGAATCATGGTTATAAATGCAGAAAGGCGTCCGTCCAACTTTCTCCAGGAATTGATAATAATTACGACACGTCATTCTCTTTTATTTTAATTAAGTTTATCGATTTACCGACAAAAAAGTAAATAAATTAACAATAAACCATAATTCAAGATTATAAAACAAGAAAAACCAATGACAAATCTTGTATGGAAATTGGCGAAAAATTGTTACACCGAGTACGGGGATGAGTCACTTTTATTTTATTATTCAAATAAAATCAACAGCCCTTGTGTGTAAACAGTTCGTTTAAGAGACATACTTATATAAAAACAGACACACCTTAATAATCTAACTTACGGCCAATGAGATATTTACATTTCATAAAAGAATCTTACAAAATAAGAAGTCTAACATAAACAAAATAAAACTTACAGAAATTATTAGAAAATATTTTTAATTATTTTTTTCATTTGTAACTTTGGGCCTACATAGCTCCGAGCATGGTTTGCGTCCAACAGTTTTTTGGTCCACGCTTAGAGCTCCAGCTACTGAGAAAAACAGCAACTTCGCCTGCGTAGTTACGAATTTGTAAGCTTACGAATATGTCTTGGGTCATTTTGACCCAGCCTCCATGACGCCGGGTTGTTGGTTTACCGATTATGTTATATAAACCACACACTGCCACAGTTACTGCAGTAAATGCAGAGTAAAAGTTGTATGTATTTAAATTCAATGTATGTTTTTATAGAAATGGTTATTTTTGTTAAATCAAAATTAAAAGAATCAATTCGACATGAAAGCTTACGTAGCATTTGAAGTTTTGTATTTAAGAATGTACCAATGTATACCACGTTTTAAGTCATTTTTAATATATATAGTTTTATCAGGTACTGTATCAACAGAATCATCGTGAATCAATATAAATAACAGACAATTTAGACCATATACAATTAAATAAAAAAAAGAGGGGATAGATAATTTTGATAAATTTCCATAAAACAAACTTATAACGGGTGTTATCAGACTAATAAACAGAAACAGTGTATTTAGACACAATAAATACTGAAAGTATCGAGGCTGAAAAACAAGAAAATACCACGTTCATATTTTAAAATGAAAAAAAAACTAATGTGAAGTGTGGCAGTCATCTATTGCGAGGGCAGTGAATCGCAGCCGCCCGCAAGAATAATATTGCTAATGCATTTGCTTGCTGTAAAATACGTTACTAAAGCATTTTTATCTCTCCGTTATAGATTATTTAAACAATAACCCAAATTATATATAGGTAGTAATATAGACCTGTGCCTTCAGTATTAGGAAGATTTTTTATTACGCCGTACATATTTATTACGAAACTCCGTAAAACACCTGTCGGAAAGGACTCTAAAGCGTGTCTCTAGAAATTTTTTATAGATGAACCTAGCCAGCCTTTTTAATGATGAACCGGCGTCAGCTGTAGTCACACACGTTTTGATAATCCTATCAAAACGTGTAAGGTAATAATTACAAGGTAATAAGGCAAATCGGTACTTGTAAGATAGATATGATCGTCTGTTTTCCCTCATCATGTCAGGTAGGTATACGTAACGCTTCTGAGAACAAAGCGCTAACAGTTTGGCGAGAACAGTTGATGTTGACCTATCATTGACGTGCTATCAATGATAGGTCTATCCTGTTGGTAAGATAAACTAAAACTCGAAGAGCTCTTAACTTAACATACCTTATGTTGAACAGCAAGCTCCGTCGGCCTCTCCATCGAAGTAAAGAAGCCACAGGTAAAACGCTGTAAAACCTAATTAAAAATGTTAAGTACACGGTCTAGAAAGAACTCATGAACGAAGGCACATCGCGGATGGTACAGTACCTAGATTTGTCGACGGCACAGAAGGCAAGTTATAAGATGTAATTTGAAGATAATCTGTCTTCTGTTTTGTGTGGGTCCGTATTTTTCAAATTGTAAGGCCGCGGTTTAATGGCTAGGCGGCTAGCTTCCGCGTCTTTTTAGACGGTAAGCTAGACGCGAAGTTAGGCACATGCAGTGCTGCTTCAATATATCGTAGCAAACCAGAGTATACCAGAGAGAAGGCACGGGACGCTAGCTGCCTGCAGTGCGGCCGTGGCCTTAAGTATTAGTAAAAATGAAGAAAATGTCTAATATGTCTTTTAATGTAAACAAAATTAGCTCTAAATGTCATATTCATTTTCAGTCTAAGTATAATATGGGTGTATTAAAAAAAGAGTATGTTATAGTATATCAGTCATGTAGTTCCCATAATACAAGTTCTGCTTAGTTTCGGGCCAGATGCTGTGTGAAAAATGGCCAGCGTTATTATTTGTATTATTTATTCATTGCATACACACACATACATTGATTGTTATCTTTGATCTTAAATAAGCTTATTAGTAAGTAAATCAAGTACCCAATCAAGGCGCTAATATGGAATAATACGAAATTATGTATAATATTATCATTCAAACAAAAACAAATATAAATGTTAATATTTAAGATCAGTCAAACAACAAATAAGTAATAATAATAACAATAACTACATCAATTTTCTATTAACAGTAAAAAAAATATTCGTCTCAGTGTTTTTTGAGATAAGAAATTCTTTGAGTTTTCTGCGAAAACTAGCATATTTTCCTGTTCTTTAATATTATGCGGTATTTTATCATAAATGATGATAAATCCGGTGTATGGACTGTTGTGGAATATTGTAATCACAACGTGTGTCAAAATTACGTATTTTTTACTTTTTACTTACCTTGTAGATTCTAGAGATTTTCAACAGGATAATGACTATAAATTGTTGTCTTTGATATTTCAGAGTCGAGGCACACTGGCGCTGAGTTGTGAAGCGACGCGTCTTTTTACTCAAGTTATTACCGCGTAAACACGTGTTTTGTATGAATTACAGAGTCCCTAGCGCCGAGTTTATGAACTGTACATTTCTTCATACTACGCGTTTAGCAGTCGCGGTAGAACGCGTTATCCAATAGAAAAAACTCGCACTAAGCCGCGTGTAGGCTTGCGAATATATGCGCCGCCGCGCGCATTAAAGCGTCTACCCGGGCGGAGTGCACAGACTAGTTAGAGATACTACCTTACTAGTAGGTATGTACCTACCAGTGACTCTATAGAGTCCAATTTGATACTTTGCCATTCGATTATTTTCAGTGCGTCTTGAGGGCATAAACAAACAGCGCCCCAGCTAAATTTTTCCTTAAACTGCCACTACATTCATTTGTTCTATGTTCTGTGCAAAGATCTTGAACTACCCTTGTTCTGTGACTTCAACGACGCTATACCGAATTTTTCCGAGTAGCATCCCGAGCTAGTTTATGCTTAGGTACCTAAGCATAAATTACTTGGAGATATAGGTACAAAGATAATTTAACTCGAAGACTTTGGTCGGAGGGTCTGAATATTATTCTTGTTTTGTGTAGTAAAATAATTATTTTTTCAGGTGTCAACCCTCCCTGCAAGCCGTTGAAGCCATGAAGCCGTTCCGAACCAGTTGCTTCCGGTGACCAAAAAATAGATCCCAACAAATCGATCCAAGTAATATGTGAATTTATGTTTTTCATTCCCACTAGAGACCAGCTTCAAAACCTAAGTACCTCTCTGTGATTACTCGTCATGATATTGTTTGGGAGATTCCTACGCCCTGCAGTGAAAACATAATCTGTTGAGATAATACAGTAGGACGACCTCTGTGGCGCAGTGGGCGAAGGCCCGCCTGAGACGCAGAAGGTTGCGGGTTCGATTCCCGCCGCTGGACAAATGTTTGCATCTGCAAATATTTGTCTCGGAATCTGAGTGTTTACTATAATATGTATGTATTTACAAAAAAAAGTATTTAAGTTGTATATCAGTCATGTAGTTCCCATAACACAAGCTCTGCTTACTTTGGGGCTAGATGATGCTGTGTGAAAATTGACCAGCATTATTATAATTTTTGTAGTAGGTATATTCAAAGAATACCTACTAACTTTTGCCTATCTAAATTATATCTTATTTTCAGATTCGTCAACATCTAATCGAAACTGCATCAGCTGGCAGGGGACCGAAAACATAATTAATGATAAGCTTTTAAGCACTTACAATAATTATTGTCGTCGAACTTAAATATAATAAATCATCATCATCATCTAGCCCTTCTACAGCCACTATTGGATACAGGCCTCCTTTTTATAACGCCATACCTACTATTATTATAAACGTGAAAGTTTGTGAGGATGGATGTTTCTTACTCTTTCACGCAAAAACTACTGAACGGATTGTGATGAAACTTTACAGTAATATAGTCTTTTTATCCGGATACCACGCGGGCGAAGCCGTGCGCAGAAGCTAGTATTATTTTAAAGATTATAAGATTAAAGATTCGTGTGTATATCGGAATTTTTAAATAAATTCCTAACAACAGTTCCTACCTTTTATCGACATGACAGTTGAGTAAAGACGCAAGGTTAGCCTAGCATCCATTTGATTTTGGTCATTCTACTTTTCTACTAAATGGGACGTTAACTAAACATGTAAATTGTATTGGAGACACTAAAGTATTGTGGGTAGTTCGTATTTCAGACGAATCGATCTATCATCATTTAAACTTTTATTTTTATTTTAAACCGATTAATTGTGTTGTTTTTTTAAAAGCCATGTATGTATTAATTTGAATCACAAGGATTATTTAGAATCATCTACTTATACTCAAAGAACTTATATCAATTGAACTTTATATTTTTCTTAAAATGTTTGTTAACTAATATAGACTACTAATAAATGTATTTTGAAATGGATATCGTTGTTTGAATCTTTACAAGCAAAACCACATAAACTAGATCCTTTCTACGAGATTTGTCTGATTCATCTGGTTACTGATCGTAATAATATCTATTTTAAATGTGAACATTAAAAGTTCATAGGCTCAATATTTATTTGCAATAAGGTAGTTCGCCAGATAGAAGCTGCCGCATTTGTTAGAAAAAGCAGGAGACTGAACGCGTATCTTAGGATGAATTTGAGAATTACTAGCTTCACAAAGTGGGGTTCGATTCCTGCAATGCCGTATCTAAACCTTGAAAATAGAAGATTTGCAATTAGGTAGTTTGCCAGATAAAAGCTGCCGCATTTGATTGAAAGAAAAAGCGGGAGACTGAACGCATATCTTAGGATGAATTTGAGAATTACTAGCTTCACAAAGTCGGGTTCGATTCCTGCAATGCCGTACCTAAACCTTGAAAAAAAAATCGAAGATGACTACATCAGGACTGAAATTGTTCTATACTTTGACGCTACAGTCTACACCAACCAAAAACACCCGCCTTTGGATAAAAGGAATGTTACATGGCTTTATCGCCATGAGCATTTCGTCGTACGCAGCGTCGAGCATTCGCAAGAACGATATATAACATAGAAATGGTGCACTGTGTACTCACCTTTAGGCTCAATCGATCTGAGAGTCGATCTAGGCACATGAGACTGAGTTAATTAAACTATGGCGTTAGAGAGCCTTCTCTGGACTTATGGGTATGATGTATAAACTGATAATATTTATGTTGTCAATAAGGTTTGAGATTGACCTGACTGGTATGTGCCTATTAAAGAAAATATTCTACCAAATGATTTTTAGGAAACATGATATAATATAAAATGATACAGACAGATACGAATGAAAATCTTTATTTGAAATTAGGTAGTTTGTCAGATAAAAGCTGCCGCATTTGATTCAAAGAAAAAGCGGAAGACTGAACTCATTTCTTAGGATGAATTTTATAATTACTAGCTAGTTTCACAAAGTCGGGTTCAGTTCCTGCAATACCGTATCTAAACCTTGAAAAAAAAAATAGAAGGTGACTAGGACTGAAATTTTTCTCTACTTTGACGCTAGAGTCTAAAACAATGAAAAACATCCGCCTATGGATAAAAGGAACTTTACATGGCTTTATCGCCATGAGCATTTCGTCGAATGTAGCGTCGAGCATACACAAGAACGATATACATATAACATAGAAATGGTGCACTGTGTACTCACCTTTAGGCTCAATCGATTTGAGAGTCGATCTAGGCACATTAGACTGAGTTAATTAAACTTCTCTGGACTTATGGGTATGATGTATAAACT
Organism: Perizoma affinitatum; assembly: GCA_961405105.1. Classification (NCBI taxonomy): domain Eukaryota; kingdom Metazoa; phylum Arthropoda; class Insecta; order Lepidoptera; family Geometridae; genus Perizoma; species Perizoma affinitatum. Next base: position 6,903,637 of record OY560206.1, read on the forward strand.
GATAATATTTATGTTGTCAATAATGTTTGAGACTGACCTGACTGGTATGTGCCTATAAAAAAATATTCAACCAAATGATTTTTAGGACCATTATATAATATAAAACGATACAGACAGATACGAATGAAAATCTTTATTTGCAATTAGGTAGTTTGTCAGATAAAAGCTGCCGCATTTGATAGAAAATGCAGAAGACTCAACGCATTTCTTAGGTTGAATTTTAGAATTACTAGCTAGTTTCACAAAGTCGGGTTTGATTCCTGTAATGCCGTATCTAAACCTTGAAAAAAAATCGAAGATGACTACATCAGGACTGCAATTTTTCTATACTTTGACGCTAGAGTCTAGACCAACCAAAAACACCCGCCTTTGGATAAAAGGAATGTTACATGGCTTTATCGCCATGAGCATTTCGTCGGACGCAGCGTCGAGCATTCGCAAGAACGTTATATAGAAACCATTCGTCAGAACGTTATATTACAGAAATGGTGCAATGTGTACTCACCTTTAGGTTCAATCGATTTGAGAGTCGATCTAGGCACATTAGACTGAGTTAATTTAACTGTGGCGTTAGAGAGCCTTCTCTGGACTTATGGGTATGATGTATAAACTGATAATATTTATGTTGTCAATAAGGTTTGAGATTGACCTGACTGGTATGTGCCTATTAAACTATTTTTTAATCAAATGATTTTTAGGAAACATGGTATAATATAAAATGATACAGACAGATACGAACGAAAATATTTATTTGCAAGTACATAAACTAAATCACTGAAAAAGAGTATGCCGACTCCCAGCTCTCTAAGCAAAGTAATAATAAATTATCACTCTGAGACATATCGTTAGATTCTAGATTAGCTTCGTATTACTATCATAAGTATTTATACATTTGTAGGCAATGGCAGAATCTTAACTTTACAGACACCAGTAGACATCCTAGAAAATAAAACTTTGAACTTACATCATTTCGTGTTCATTAAACTTATATCCAGTTATATTATTGTGACTTACCACCCTAAAATGACAAAATTGTAGTTGTAACATTATCTAGTTAGATAATCTGGCGATTCACTCACAAAAGCAGCAATGGCCTAATTCAATTGAAGTTTATCATTGCTTGAATTTTTATAATAAATTATTGTTAGTCTATATCAACCTCGGGCGAGGCTCTAGAAGCCGGAACTTCCGGCAGCACTTCGAAGCCAGACATCAATGGGTCTTCCGTGCTTCCGTCATCGTTCCGTCTACGGTCAAGAGTTGAGGGTTCTACTTTGACATTGACTGTGGAGGAATCACCGTCGGGTGCGCCTGGCAAGGAGGGCTCCACGCTATCAGCCATGGAGTTAGCCACTTTCCCAAGAGCACCAGAATCTCTCCTTGCTATCTCTTCTATTTTAATACCGCCTTCTCTTATAGGCGGGATGTCTTTGTCGTTGTTTCTGATTTCATCGGAAGGTAGAATAGCTCTCTCCTCGTTTACGACGGGAGTGTTCGTCCCTGCCGTATTGGTTTCGGGAGTTCGGGCGACTACATCACCCGTGTGGGTGGTGTTGGTTTGGACTGTGGAGACGGAAGGGGTCGTTTGCGTCTGTGACTGTACGGTGTTCTGTATGGTTTGTGTGGTCGATTGCGTGGTTGGAGGGGTTGCCTGAATGCCAGTACCGGGCGCGTCCTGGTAGGGGGCGCCACTGGCCATGGCTGCGATGCCGGCGAGCCCCATCATGCCGGCCATACCTCTGTGGGTGCGGAGCAATAGCTGCTGCAGCTGGACGTGCTGTAGTATGACGGGCAGCTCGTAGTGATGGAAGAAGTACAGCATGGAATGCTGAAACAAATAAAGAGATATTGATATTTGGAACCAAGACGAATGGAATGCTTCTGACAGAATGAATCTCGGAATGATCGGAATGATTCATGGCATAGAATCGGGGTCAATGGATAAGGGAGGCTTTTGCTCAGCAGTGGGATGCTAGTGAATAGAAAATATAAAAATAACTTAATTTTTGTAATTAAGTATACTGGCAATTGTAAATATATAAATACATACTCATCAGTTACATACATAGGGCCAAGTAGCCCAAGCTCAAATAAATCCAATACTACAGAGAATGTGACCTACGCTGTAAAATATTAAATTTTAACATAGACATTTGCCTCTGTTGGTTCTGCGAGCAATGCAGGGTGTTATACGTATAAATGAAAGTTTAGATATTTTAGTAAAATTTGGTTTATTGAAGTCAAAGCAATAGTATTTCCAAGATCACAGGATTTCTGAAAATAAGATATGTCTAGAAGCAGGACTTTAACAAAAACAGTCATAGATTGTAGCCGTGCTTTCAGTTTCGGTAGTGGTATTATGGAAGGAGAGCTAAGATGGGGTGGTTTCTATGACGGGGTACCTGGGTTTACCGGCAAACTAATTAACCGATCGCGTTGCTTCTAGCTCGCACCGATGTGCTGCCATGTATGCAATCAGTTGGCGCAATCACCAGGTAAAAACTTTTTTTTTTTTTGAGAAGTTTTTTGGTATAAAAAAAACTGAATTTGCCTCTTTCTAATAGCCTCATTGTGGCTGTTCTGGTATAGACAACGAGGATGATGATGCTATTTTTATACCTATATAGCAATACCTAGATTGATATAAAAGTCACATCACTCCATCTTGCCCCCCAGGAGGCAAGACGGAGTGATGGGACTTTTTGTCGGTTTTATATTTTTAATATATTTAGATAATAATAGAAACAAAAAACAATTTTATGACACTCCAAACCTTAGGTACCTACAGCATCTTACACCCCCTTCCCCTACATCCTATAGGGTATATCTACATAGGTTACCTTTAATTTTACAATTCTGTCTCAGAAACCGTAACAACAAAACCAACGAAACGAGCTTAACTGAGATGACACTGAAGGTAGGAGACAAAGGAATACGTAGCAATAAATAAACGGTAAAGAGATAAGCTGCCAATAGGTGTGTCCCGCAGATTATGAGACACGTCCGTCGAACTGAGCAAAACTCCTTTAGACAAATAAATGAGCGACTCGTGACGCCAGAATCGCTCCTGCCGTCTGTATTTATTTATTTCTAGGTCAAACTTCCCTCCCTTCGCGACGTCCGACGTAAGTTTTAATTAAGAAACTTGTGACCGCTCCGGAGTGGAACTTTTATTTGAAATTATATTTGGATCCCCTCGTTTAGATTTTTCCGTGGCTGTGTAACGGGTTGGCGGCGCAGACAAGTTGCGACACCTTCATGATTTATTATTCGAGGCGTCAGGCGCGTCTCCAAAGATAATTGAAATTTTTGCATCATTTTTGGATTCATCGCATGTTTCTTCGTGAAATTTGTTTCAACTTCTAAATTGTTTTATAGATACAACTTCCTTTGTAGATACTTTACAAAATGTTACTTTAAAGTAATCCTATATTTTCATGACTGTGTCAGCCAGACGGGCAGAGTTCGTGAATGTATTATAAAGGCTTGATTAACACGGCTCGCGCTCACAATCTGTTCGGATCATCACCACAGTAAATACAAAAAAGGATCAAACGTTTAAAAGGTATTTAATGGACAGAGATGATGCCCTTTTATGCGTCCATTAAAATCGGCCGCTTTGAGATTTACCGTTTTACCAGTTAGATAATATCTAACGTGAATAAAAAACGAAGCCTTTTTATCAATTTTCAGATCGTTTGCAACAGATTACCGAGATGCTAACTTTTAATAGACTTTGAGGTGATTTATGAAATATCTAACTAAATATAATATTATTTTCAGAATTTTTGTTAGATTATTTTAGAACCAAAATAATCGCACTTTTGCTTACTTAGGAATTTTCAAATGCTTATATTTGTAATACACTGAAAATGATTAAATACTTAAGAGCATCTTGTAACGCGGGTTTGCATTTCATAAGCAAAGATGCAAAACGCTACGCTACAGCCGACCGAAACCCGGACTTAACGCTTCAAAGGAACGCAAGAGTTCTTTGTGATTATGAAATTTTTAACCGCAAAAATTGTCTTAAACACTTTAACGGTACGAAGCAGCGCGTTGATTATGCCAAGACGGTAAAGAACTCGGACGAAAATAAAGTTATTTTGATTTAAAATGCAAAGAAAAAACAGCAGACGCCGAGGACGGAGCGCGGGTCGAGACGAGACATTTTTTACAAAAAAGAATCCCTTTTCATTTAACTAATCTTAAGACAAACATACCACGGTGAAAATATGTAGATTTTTATTGTTTAAAACTGTAAATTTTGCGAGGGACAGCAGTAGAAACAATTAGGTGGAGAAGGTTGCTTGATTTGCATGATTTTTTGTTTAAGATATCAGATAATAATTAAGGATGTTTCTATAGAAATCCTTTTTCGGTTAGTAAATCGTCATTATCAGAGCATACAAAACCTGAATGAAAACATTATAAACTAAAAAAAAAAACGTTTACGAATAGATTCACTATGATGGATCTTCAGATCAATACTCAATGTGAAGACCTAAAAGAATACCAAGAAGGGTGTAGTCAGAGGCGTTTAACACCGTAAATTTAATGTTTGGACACGCAGTCCCAAAATATTAAATTTACGTTTTTAGGGAATTCTGGTTCCCTCGCGAGATTTTCCTAAACCGTTCTGATCAAAAATAAATGCGCGCAAATAAACTAAAACAAAATTATGCGTTTATTTCAAAATTTAGCCTCTGGAAAATAGCTTAGTTTGAACCGCGGTCAAACATTAATTTATACATCTTAAACTTACGTTGGCCTTCAAAGGAAGGCGTGTTTGGATTAAGTTAAACTGTAATTTGCTAGAAATCTCGAAGATTACAACACTTTGCTGCGTTACCACAAAACTTATGATTTCTGCTGATTTAGGACTTGTCAGATATTAACTAAAGTAGCTATCAAACTACCGCAAAGTAAAACGAAGTATAAAGAGAAATATATTTTTCATAGCTTTGCCTACAGAGACGGTATATCAATGAAATCGGATTTGCTTGAGACAGCTGTTTTTGTCAAACTCGTTATAACTGCAAAGTTAAAATCAGCCCCACGTTGGGCGCCAATATTATGCGCATCGCGTACTGCCACCGGCCAAAAGCGGGCAACCTCATGAAATATGATTTTTATTAATAAGTTGACACGCTCGATGATTATAAGATAAGCCCCCACTTTGCATTCCGGGGGCTCCTTGTTTTCGACGACGCCCTTTCTCGGCTGTAATCTGGCAAAGCCTACTATACTCTTATAAGCACGTTTGTGAAGCAGGAAATAATCCTAGTGTCGTTACAATTTCGTATTTTTATCAGACTTTCTTTTTTCGCACAATAATGTCTTGTTCTTGAATGGGTGAGTTACATATAATAAAAACTCGTTGTGGATCTACTTAGATAGCGTTTGGTAGCATATTAAGCTCAATATTTTTCAATTGTATTGCTCTTACGATATATCTACTAACGAGAGATCGTCCCTGTTTCTATTGTATTTTTAATATAAAAATACTCGCGACCGTACCAAAGGTTGCTAGGGCTCTTTGTAACTGCAAAGCCTCTTAGGTTCTACATTCTTCCCTTAGAAATCACGATCGGCACACAATACCGATTTATTTTTAACACTGGCTAAATATCTATTGTATATTTTAAAAGGAAAATGTTTGCGATATTTTGAAAAGAAATGTAGATTCCACATTTATGGAAACAGAAATGGTTTTTGCATTTCCTTTTTATTTGTTTGAACGTTACATAATTGCCTTGCTCAACCAGCTTTATACAATAAAGCAATGGTTCAATTTTGTGCAGAATTTAAAGCGAACTACCGCGAAAATGCAAATACAAACTATGCGACATTCCCATACGCTACATTTGGAGATGTGATCGATTTTATTGCCTTTACTTGGGACGTATTCAGGATAGGGCAAAAAGGGCCAGGTCAAACTGACGCTTTATTTGGGTTAATGACGACGTGTTCAAAGTAGTAGCAATTAGCGCTTTTGTCACTTCAAAGTCGTTTAAAAATATACGGAGAAAAAGCGAATTTATATCAAGTTTTCGAAGTTGAGGGAAGCTGTAAAAAGATTTCAATATATGAGCGAGCATGCGAACTAAAAGTCTACAAGGGCATTTCTGTGTGTATTTATGTTTGTTTATCCGGCGATACCTGCCTAACCATTTATTAAATCTTTAAAAAACTTGGTAAGTCCTGCCTACTGCAGAGCAGCCCTAGGCTCGGTTCATATAAATGGCAATGTTTAAAAATAGATGTTACAAATTAATTTGGCCTAATTTTTAATCTTTCAACGTGGTTTCCATCGTCTATTGGAGCGCCCTCTAGTAACTTGCGAAGATAGAATTTATCTGAGAACCTCTTAATTACATACAAATCGTTTTCTAGAAACTGTATTTCAATTGGATAAGTTGTTTTGCATATATTTATCTATGTTACAGAAAAACAAACACAATCAAACAACCATGTAAATATTAGGGACCGTAGCAGGTTTTTCGACGATTTTCTAATGTTCCTATTCAGCGGTTGTCTATTCAGCGGCATATTATGATCACTCCATTTCATTTAAGGTATGTCAGGTATATATTGCTATATGACAGCCAATATTTAAAAGTTAACGTCGGTAAAATAATAATAATTCGATATTAATTTAAAATATCGATGCGGTGCAATATATGCGGTGCATATAATATATATATATGGTTTGTAAAGTGTTGCTCATGAATACGACTAAGGATCAGAGATATTTCCAATATGCCCATTTCCAACCCCTCTGAATACGTCCGGATGAGCCGAGTCCGCCAGGCATGTTATTAACTTCCGAGCGCCCCGCACCGGCCGGAAATCGACGCCAAAGTGGATCCGCTAAGACACGAAACATGCATTGGGAGTTCCGTACGCTCCACGTAATTGAAGAGATGTGAAAACCCCTTACAGCAAAGGTGAATTTCCTACAAGCTGAATTCCAAAAATAGCTGTTTCCTATTAATAGTGTCTTCAGATTAATTGATTTTTAAATTACGAAAAACTCATTCCGCGTTATAGCTAGAATGTTTAATAGTTTCCATAATTTATTTATTCAGTAATTAATGTACTAGGCTTAAACTGACTGACTAACGGCTTAGGCGTTAAAATGATTTAAACGATCAACATAAAACATTTCCTAAGAGGTCCGAGCATCATGACAGCTTGACTGAAGTATTTTCACTTTTTCATAATAAAAAAAGCAATTTAAATTATCCGGTTATTATCCCTTGAAAGTAGCTCCAAATCTCGGTTGCTCAGAAATCAACGTAATTTAAGTACGTCACTGCGGGCTCAGCCGTCCCGGTGGCGCACTGTGTCTAGCAAAATCAGTAGAACAACTTTAGGATTTACTCCTATTGCGTTTTCAGTGATAAGGCCCGCCCATCGCACTATTTAGTTATTCCTATTTTACGTGAACCATTTTTCTGGTATTCAATAAAGTGTTTATTAATCACTAGCTTCTGCCCACGGCTTCGCCCGCGCAGTACCCGGATAAAATGTTTTAATCTGATGTATAAGCTAATCAAAATACGTTCAGTAGTTTTTGCGTGAAAGAGTAACAAACATCTATCGTCACAAACTTACGCTTTTATTATATAAGTAGTATTAATTCTAGTCAGTATAAGACTTAACTCAAGTTGGTAAAATTTGACAATATTTGGCATTTATGCAAGCATTCATAAAACTACCCTGATTGTCGGCGATAAGGCCCCAATTCAGAACTTTTCAGTTTACATTTAAAAAAATTGATGTTAGAACTATAGGAAAAAAAACAACAGTGACGTACATAGTCCTCAGCATACAATAGAATTCCCTGAGTCGTGCGTGGGTATTAGGAACTACGAGTAGCGTGCCACAAAAACCCTTAACTAATCTTATTTGTCTGAATTAATTTCCGAATTTCTTAAATCTCGTCTTAAAAAGTAATTCAATTCAATATTATTCAGAAAAAAACTTCCATAGTTTTTGCAATAACGTGTAAATATAATAAGGCGGGAAATCTCACTTTTCTGATTACAAAACTACAGGGTCTAATCATGAATATTGAATTATTTGCAGAGCACAAAAAAGCAGGTTTCTAAAATTAGCGATATTTGCGACGCCCGATAAATGTGTGGTCAATTTCGTTTAACATTGCTCTTATTAAAGTTGTATTTCTGTTGGTGCTCATCTACGGCTGTGTCCCTCGGGCACACGGGAAAATATTACACGCACGAATGTTATTTGGATTGTCCCGGGAAACATTTGACAAAACTTTGACGCGGTCTCGCCGACATGCGACATTGCGAAATAAACTTGGGGCGGGTATCTAAATGTGAAAACTATTAGTCGTAATGTTGAGAAATGGGATTTATATTTTTTAACAATTTCGTTTATCGTATTATTTTATGTTTATTAGAGGCACATAATCATAAGGTCAACGAGATGGTAAATAGATGGTAATTACTGATACGTTGCCTGCCATGTACAAGTATTACCATTGAAAAGTATTACCATTACACCGAAACAAACTATCCTCTACCTACCTACTAACCTGCTACTACTTAGGAAGGTGTTATACCTTTTTTTAGTTTGTTTTCGTTAACCTAGTAAACAAGTCTGATGTAAAAACTATATTTTAATATAAACGAATTTATTATTAATTATTATTATCATGGTTAAATAGTTTTGATATATGTTAAAGAAATAATACATCACACTTATAAGTTTATATTTGTTTGAACTTTATTGGGAGATTTCTATTCGAGGAAGTAGCTTTAGATTTACTTACGTTACATTCAAAACCAGACTAAGAGACAAAACATTACTATAGCATTTACGCATTAAATGAAATGTAGGTGTATTCGATATTTGAGAAACAGAAACTGACATCTATTTAAAAAAAAAAACGATGCTAGTTTACGACAGGATCTGAAAAATGTTCACAGGAATGATGCCTCAACCAGAACATGAAGCTGTGACTCTCTGACATGCCCGTAAACAACTATAGGGGTTGAAAATAATAGCATACTACTCAGCTGCGGTGCGCCGATAAGAGTGTGCGATTTCGCAGTTGTGAAGAGTTCCGTGAAACGTCAGATTTTGCTTTTTATTCCGCTTTTCTGAACTTCTAGATGTCTCGTTAAATGAAAAAAAAACAAGCGAAATTTGCTCGTCTATTACGAGCAGAGTCGTGGTTTCACGACAATAATTTAAAAAAAAAACTATTCTTGACAAGTTCTGTTGCGCAGTGGGACAAATGTTTGTAGGATCTGCAAATATCTGTCTCGGTTTGGGTGTTTTCTTTGTATAATATGTAGGTTACTATTACAAAAAAAAGGTATAGTATAGAAGTATTATATCAGTCATGTAGTTCCCATAATACAAGCTCTGCTTAGTTATGGGGCTAGATGATGCTGTGTGAAAAATGTGCAGCATTATTCAAGCAAAGTGAAACCAATTGCTCTCGTCAAGCTTTAATAAAGCTTGCCTTGTATGATAGCTTGTTTGTGTGATTAAAATCATACAAGCCAATTTAGGCCCCGTTTTAAATTTATATGTGATAGTGTTAACTACATTATTATTATTATTATTATTATATTATCCAGATTTTCCACAATCCTTTCTTTACACAGATCTTAGTAAACACCACAGATAATCTTTTACTGCGTGCGTATTACCATAATGCAAATGTTATTCTATTAAATAGGTTGCTACCAAAGATCTTGGACTGCCGCTTCGCTAGTTGATACCCGCTGTTCCAATAAGACCACTGCGAGCCGCGGAACAATTTATTATTATAAAGTAGATGGTGATGAAATGCAGTCCTTTGAAAAGTCGCAAAACACTATCCGCACAAAGTTTCAGAGCCTCGTGGATATTAATAAAGTGACCGTGTCAGCGGAAAGCTAATATCGTTTTATGCAAACAGTTTATTATCATAGCATGTTTATACCGAGGGAGTGGATGGCTATTTAACTAACTTACTAATTCGAAGTAGCAGACGACCTACTGGGATAGCTGAGCAAACCCTTAAAACTACCTAAAACAGGTTTTGAAATAGATGACTTTTGAAATTCGTTATGAGTCATTCTACTCTGTTATAATATATTGATTCACTGTCACTAAACCCAAGCATCCAGGTAAGTAACTATCCTCGTGGTAACGAGCTTTTAGCTAAGCGCGTTCCGGAAATGGCAACGCCCGCGGCGGCTGACCAACATCAAAGTTGGCAAACAGACAGTAGGCCATAATGTCGGCATGTTTCACAGATGAGACTAACCTTATACCCTTAATATTACATTGCTTCGGAAATACATTAGTGAAAATTGGGAAGTTTCATTCCGCCTGTAACGACTATTCAAATGATGTATTGAATTTAATGGGTTTAAGGAATTTACCGATTGTGTACAATATGTACCAGCAGATATTGATTTACTGGCTGGTTCACGGCATAATTCGGATAGTCTTTTAAAATACCAGGAGTGTTTTTTTGAGTCGGGAAGTAATGAAAGGAAACATACCTGAATGAATAGCCACGAAGTGACGAGCGCCAAACTGCTGTATTGTCCGTTAAAGCGGTAATGGTACGCGTAGAACGAGAAGTGGTATAGATAGAAGAACCTGCGGACAAAAGATGACAAACGTAAATTGAATGGAATATGAATATACAAAAAAACAAACACGCAAACGACTGTCTGCCCTATGGTGGACATCCTCAAATACATAATCAGTGAGTAGATTTTTGAGGATACCAAGTAGGGGGTAGTCAGAGGAACGTCCAAACATGACATTTGGTACATGCCCGCGTTCTGCAAGTTAGCATTCCACGTGGCAGGTTGCAAGCCCATCGCCGCAAATTGGAACACTAACTGTTGGCACATGCCTTTGAATTTTGCATGCCGGTTTCCTCACGATGTTTTCCTTCGCCGTTTTGCGCAATAGATTTTTCAAGATTTAAAGACACTGCTTATGGTGACTACAAGCTTATCTAGTGATTGAAAAATATTAGGAAAATGGAAGAATGACAGCGGATATCTAAGATAAATAATAGTTATTTTCTGTAAGGAAGAGTCTGTTCGTCGCTGAAATATTTTAATACGTGCCTGTCGAGATTTTCTTAACGGAAAATAAAAAGATTTTACAAAGTAGCTCAGCCTTAACAAAATGGCTACCATGTAAGCTCAAGGCAATACCATAAAGCATTGTCTAGCGCTATCTCATTAGGTGGTTGTGCAACAAGTAGGTACCAATACAGTTTGGAAGTAGCTGGTTAACTCTTCTATAGACGATGACAAGAAATTTTCACAAGAACATTTGAACATGGAATTGGAAGTATCATTGCCGCTCAGCGCATTGATATAAATAGGCAACTATACAAAAAAGGCGAAAGAATGGATTTGAATCCCAGTGGTTAGAAATTGTTTATTACGTTGCATTTTAAAGTGGCATATACAACACATTCCATATTTTATTGTAACCACTTCTTCCAATACAAAGCCAAAACAATAAAAAAATACAAAAAATATATTTATTGGAAATTCGCATACTAAAAAAAATGTGACAGGAAGATGAAAATGCTACATGAAATTGTATCGCCATTGTGAGATCTGCTCTATAATATATTCTAGGCTTTAATAGATTTATTGACTATTGTCACATTAATTTTAACATTAATTTTAACGGAATAACATATAACTTATGGTGAAAGAACTTTTAAAATTGGATGAGCAGTTTCGATGATTACCCACTACATACAAACTGACAAACTTAACATCTTTATATAATGATGCAGCTGTTCGTTTTAAGCTAACACAGTGTCGACGTCGCTCGCAGAGCGGATATCATTACGAGCTTATTGAATGGCGTAAGTTGCGGAACTCATGTTTGTAACGTACTTCCTGTTGGGAATTCAGTGTTTGATCCTCTCGATTCACAGTATGTAAGTTGTAGTCAAGTATAGTTCTAGGTTTTATGTTGATACAAGGCTGAACCCATCGTTCAACCTTGTATCAACATAAAAACAGTTCACTCAACAAACAGTTCAGATTACGATGTTCAAAACATATTGAACAATTTGGAATAGCTTTGTTCAAAGACTGTATGCTTTAAGTGATACTGGGCAGGTCACGTGACTCGGATGCTTTCGGAACGTTTGGTACCCAATGGGTACCCGAAAGTGTTCAAAGACGACTCATGAAAAGATGGCATGACGCGATCTGGACGCATTCAACCACGTTGGTCTGATTTTGAATTGGAACACGATCTGTGAAAGGACAAGGGGGAAAGGAGAAAAGCTCGATGAAACGTTCGTATACGAGTGTCGATGCGAACTACCGTTCACACTATCGCGATGCATGATCGCGCACTAGACGCGCAGGGACAGCGCGTCTGTATCCATGAAAATACGTTTGAAGCGATACAAACGTGGCTGAATTCATGAAACATGTGTAAAGGTACATAGGTTACAAGCAACGCGTTTTTTGAGCGTATAACATACGCCGTGTGCATAGGCATCTTAACTTTATGGAATGTATTTAATTTGGTCGAAAATAGATCAAACACCGATGTAACGTAGCACTAGAGCAATCATCTCAGACTATTATATCTCTTGGAAGATTATATCACACATCAAAATCTGTACTAAGCATATAGATAAAGAAATACAAACTCATACACGCGTATATCGCTATTGGACCCAAACGCATTAAAGTTTATAAGAGCGAACCCTATTCAATTATATTCATCAATAAATTCACCACACATATTCGGCTACGTATAACATTAGGTTCGTTATCTGCTTATTTCGTTGCTATAAATTCCCAATGTGCGTCTGAGGGCGACAAACAGCTCGCCGGAAAAAGGGGAAATGTCACCTCGTTATCTTGAAAAGGTTGCAATTTTATTTGAAATCGATATACACTGAGATATACGGCACTTATTGTGTAAAACGTTAGGTGAGAATATGTCGTATACGTGTTGCTCTTCGTTGGCATCGCAGATTGGCGTCAGATCGTTTCATAGGCAAGTTACATGTTTCATATTATGAAACTGCTTTTGCAAAGATAAATCTTTATAAGTATACAATTCTGCTATGATGCAATTCACCAGCATAAAATAGCTATAATATTATTATATTAGTCAGCGACGTCCCACTGCAGAGTAAAAGCCTCCCTATCTCCTCTCCATCCTTCTCGGTCCTCGGCTATTAAAGGCTAATCCTTCTTAAAGGATTTTTAACACCAAAAAGAATAGTATAAACCGAATAAACTACGAATATACAGCCTGTCCGATTTTTGTAAATAAATAAATAAAATACATGTTCAATGATAATTAAAATCTGCGATGATTAAACATAGTTTTTTTTTATGACTTTAATCCTTTCGGTGATTTGTAAATTGAAAATAGGTCACTTTCATTACATGTGAATGTAAGCGCTGTACGAAAGGGACAGATTTGGACACGAGTATTTTTGTATTGTAAAATTTATATTTCAATTTAATTTTCAGTAGGTAATGTATTCAGTAGGAATACTACTTCCACGTCTGCGTGATCTGTTCAAAATAATTATTGAATGATTGTAATCTGATTTGTAACTTACCTGAAAACGTATACAGAAAAAACAAATTGAAACCATGGGCCGACGTATAATTCGTGACGTCATTTACATTTTCCATTACCGGCGAGCGCCCGATAAAATATTTATGGACGAAATAACATTAAGAAAACGCCGGTTGTTTCCTTCGACATGTATGTTTAATGCGTTGATAATCTCAAGCCGTTTGATGTCAAAGGCAACGCCGACGCCTCGCAAGCCGCTTAACGCTGGACAGAACATTTCCACTTCACTTCCCCACTTTAAATTATTCCAAACGCGATCTACCGACGAAATTGTTACTTAAGAACTTAATCGACGCATCGCTCTTTGTCTTTGTTACGAATTGTTTACACAAAACACCCGTTTCATTTCGGCCTATTCCGAATTCGATTGTCTTTCTTTCTCCGTGTATTTTGTAACCACCTTGCGTTTTAAATTTGTTTTCAGTCAAAAAAACACTATTTTATTCCACGCTTATTGGCTTTTGGTAACGAAAATCTGTCAAATTTTATTTTGCAGTTTCGATATTTGCTCGATATCGAATCCTTTGACACGTAACGGATTTGTTGAAGCTTTCTATATTTTTTAACAAACATAGATTTTTTTTCTACCGTCGTTCATTATATTCTAAGCTCAGTAAGAGCAGAAGAGCTTCTGTGAAAGGCTCGTCTAGGAAAGTGCTATCACCATGCTTTTTTCTACTGCGAAGCAGTAATACTCTCATTGCTGTGTTTTGGTTTGAAGGGTATGGTATGGTTGCCGGTACATTAAAAATAATTACAGGCAAATTACAGGCAAATTAAATCTTGCATCCTGATATCTCAGGGAGGCAACGCTTGAGTGATACCTCTGGTATTGCAAGCGTCCATAGGCTACGTTAACCGCTTACCACCGGTGGGCCGTAAGTTTATTTGCCTCTTTAGTAGTATAAAAACAGTTATTATTAAATTAAGCAATGGCCAAAAGAATAAATGCATCCGCAACCCCTTTAACTTTTGAACTATCCATATTAGTCCCACACCGGTTGTTTATTAAATATAGATTTTGATTCGCAAACTTCACGAAGCCATGCAAGCACTCGTATCGCTGTTTGATTAATCCCCGGTAGGTCGGGATTAATCCACCTACAGCAACTAATTAGCGTTGTGCTCGTATTAACATGTAAATCGCCTTTCCTTTGCGTTTATTCAACAGGCGAGGTTCCTGCTACAGTAAAAGATAAAAGGATACGAATGTGCAGAAGTTTCAGTCCATCTAAAATAAACTCAATCTTTGGCACGCGAGTGATAATGTAACTAAAGCCTAATTTTTACCTGACGTTAGGTGCTTTTGTTTTGAATAAAAGAGCTTATACGCGCTTTGGGTACACAAAAGTTGACGCTTTTGATTCTCTTCGCCAATTTACTTACAATTAAAAACTGCGTATGCGTAGTTTGCTCACAAATAGCATCATCTGTAAAAACCTTAGCGGGTATTTAGGTTTTTTAATAAAAAAATAAAAAATAACAATAACACGCAATTTTGTAAGATTTTGCTATTTGCGTTGTAAAAACGAATTATGAGTAGTTCAAGTTTTTTAACCCTTTATTACTGACTCGGACTCAACGCACTTTCGCGCGCCGAAAAATAGTACTTGAACGCGCTCCCGTTAGATTCCTAGCTACATCTTTATACTAGAGTATATTATTTGCCTATATTCTCAAAAATGTTTACAAAAACGTGTATGACTTTGTGACGATGGTAAACTCTGATTTCCAGCTCTGAATTTGGTAAACTCGTTTGCAATAACCTATTTACGTCCATACCAGTTTCAAATAGTATATTTGAAACTAGTATTCGGAACCTCAAAGCTAATCAAAACGAGCGCAAACATTGTTAGTCTAATATTATCATCAGTTCAGCTTTTTGCTCATTGTCATAAATTCAAAATTTCAACTCTACCGGAAGACCGGACCTGCGACAGTCATCTCGCAAGTTTTGTATTACATATTTACAAACTAACTAAAAACATACAAGTCATAAAAATCTCCCAAAACGGTCACTCAAATGTGAACAACAACTCAAAAAGAGCGCGGCTATTGAACCCTCCGTAAAGCAACGAATCGCCATTTACAACTTTCCTTATTAGATGAAAATTATTCAGAAGCCAGATAGCGGAGACAGCAGCGAAACTGAATCTTGTTCAAGTAACTCGGTGCGAAATCACTTTCGCCTCGGCCTTTGATCTCGACTGCGCCAAAGGAATGTTATTCAGTAAAAACATGTAAATTCGATAAGGTATAACATAATATTATGGAGAGTACGGCCACAGTATTATAAAAGACAGAAGAGTGGATTGTCTGCGATATTTGTCAAGAAGCGGTACGATGTAGTGTCGATACGGATACTGTTAGGAACAGTTTAGTGGTATGTGTAAACTGTATGTACTAAACTGTCTGCGATATTTGTCAAGAAGCGGTACGATGTAGTGTCGATACGGATACTGTTAGGAACAGTTTAGTGGTATGTGTAAACTGTATGTACTAAACTGTCTGCGATATTTGTCAAGAAGCGGTACGATGTAGTGTCGATACGGATACTGTTAGGAACAGTTTAGTGGTATGTGTAAACTGTATGTACTAAACTGTCTGCGATATTTGTCAAGAAGCGGTACGATGTAGTGTCGATACGGATACTGTTAGGAACAGTTTAGTGGTATGTGTAAACTGTATGTACTGAACTGCACCGTATTGCCATCTATAACGTTCTTTGTATGGTTAGAATGGAGTTTTCTTGATAAAGTACAACTGTGTATTACAACGACAATATATTTCCTATGGCTGTCGAAGAACCAGCACTATTTCGCGAGCAACGGTGGTTACTTTGAATAGATAGATAGATAGATATGTCTATATTGTACACCAGTAAATACAAAAGAAACACGAAAAAGAAATTTTAATAATACCTAGTGGTACAACGGGCGACCTTATCGCTGAAAGCGATCTTTTCCAGGCAACCTTTGGATGGACAGAAACTGGAGGAACAAATAAGGACGGCGGTGTACAACCAACATTATATATTTTTATTCTTCTATTATATATTCAGACTTCGACTGATATTTTTCTACTGAATATTTTTAGACATCTACTGATCTGTTTGGATCTAAGCAATCGCAGTGACTAATCATACTCGAACTCTTTTGCGATAAACATGGGCGCACTGAACAAGCTTTAAACCCCTAAATAATCCGATGTAGCTTTTTTTTATGTTTAACATATTTTATTATTTTGATCTTGTTTCGTGAATATTACATTATGAAGAGCAACTTCTGGCTAATGGTCCCTAAAAAAATATAAAAAGATGGGCCCGATTAGGTTATACTTACTCATCCTTTTAAAGATAATTGTCTCATCTCGTATTCAAATCTTTAACAGTAAAATACTGGTAAAAATTCAAATGCATAATGTATCGCGACTTTATGCTTGTTTGATAAAATGAAAAGTGCCCAAATGTATTTTATTAACTTTTTGTATTTTTTTTTCATTCAACTAACAAATACATAGTCCTGACCGCACACTAGGATTCCCTTTACTAGGAATTAAGAGTACCGTGCTACCAGAACACCCGAACCCGAAACAAATATCTGTAGAACATCTACAAACATTTGTCCTGCTGCGGGAATCAATCCTGCACCTATTGCGTCGCAGCCGGATTTTCATCCGTCCCGCCATAGGGTCTATGTATTGGCGTTGCAAGTTTTCTTACAAATTTTTTACATACATACACGCTTACGACTGTCTTTCCCTAGGTTGACATCCTCAGATACATACTCAGTGAGTAGATCTTTGAGGATACCAAGTAGGGGGTAGTCAGAAGCACGTCCAAACATTACATTTGGTACATGCCCGCGTTTTGCAAGTAGTAAGCATTCCACGTGACAGGTTGCAAGCCCATCGCCGCTTATTGGAACACTAACTGTTGGCACATGCCTTTGAATTTTTGGTTCTAGGGCATGCCGGTTTCCTCACGATGTTTTCCTTCACCGTTTTGAGCACGTGTTAATGCGCACATTTATTTTTCGAGTGGAAAAATCCATTGGTGCACGACAGGGTTCGAACTCACGACCTTCGGATCAGAAGTCAGGGTATCGCCCACTAGGCCAACACGGCGATACAAAATTTTTACATGACAATCATTATGCTACCTAAGTCAATTATTTGGAATAAAAAAAGGGTAATAGCAAAAGGGTGATGGCTATACATACAGTGCCCTGTTTCATTGTAGTTGTTGTGTAGTGTCGATGGTCATAATCGCGGACGCATTTGTCTCACGGAATGCGGTCGGAATTTCATTTCGCTACCCGTTCCGGGGTTGCGGATGCCAGAGGCAGGCCTGTGTCAGTCTGAATCGAGCTTCATTATAAAATGAGCTTTAACCATATCACAAGGAGAGTTAAGAAAAATTATGGCACAAATGCTGAAAAGGTGTGGTAAAACTCTGTTTATTGTTATTTTATATCGAAAGGAACGAACCGCATACGGCTGACATCAATCAATATATATAAAACTGTTCCGTTACTGAATGGCGGATCGACGCACAGCCTAGAAGCATGAAACTTGGAGGGTATATTCCTTTTGTGATGCAGGGGTGCACTAAGAAAGGAATTTAGAAAATTCTACCACTACGGGGGTGAAAACTTTGTAACAACTTTGTACAAAATAACTGAATACGTATCAGGGTATTAAAAAATACCTTTAAGGGTTGCATGCAATTATTTTTGATGCACCCATCAATTACCTATCCCTAACTGCTGCTGCTAGAAACAACTAGTTGATCCAATATAGCTCAAGTGCTACAGGTTCAAAGGTTTAGGATCAAAGTTACACATCTGTTAGCACTATTATTTCATATTTAGTTTAAGGGGTTGTCTGCGTGGGTGCACAAGTGACCTTGTGGAATGATTCTTCCCTGACCCTTTGCAAGAATTTGAGCTCAGGGTCGGTTTCAATGTCCTGTATGATTGATGATCCATCTGATTACATGCGACCTCTTGCCTTGTACCACAAGCCTTATTAAAATCTTCAGAGAGATCGCAGAGTGCGAGTTTGGTAGATGGGTCGAAATATAAAGTGAAAATAAAAAACTAACTGAGTCGAAAATTATAATTATTGCTTGAGTATAATTACAACTTATCAGTATAGATAACGTCTAAAGGAAATTTTCACAAGCCTTTTATGAATTAGTTATAATGCCAATTAAGTCGGGAATGTTGTGTCGTTTTCCACTGTGATATAGTTGTATCTACCGCATTCATCATACTACCACATACCAACCGTATTCTACATATACATAGTGTACAATCTAGTATATATATATATAGTACAAGCTATATAGTTTATACATATATGTACTTTAAGCTATATAGAACATACGGATGACGAGTTTTGGAATTTATGTTATTTCGTTGCAGTTATGCAAGCGCAGTCTTTAGTGTTCCAAGCGAACATCTATTTACACGGGTATCGGAACGGTGGGCGATGAGAAAGTTGGTGTCGATGCTAATCGAGCAGAGAGCTTGCCATAGAGAAATGTGGTCGACAAACTTGCCCGGCGAGTTTCGGCTCAGCCATACTACCGATTCTACTATGAATATTTGATCGGGTCACTTGTTGGGCTGAAGTTTTATTATTGAAAAGTAATTTTGAATTCCTGTAGAAAGACTGGAGATTTTCCGTTGTTTTGGGAATTATTTTTCAGCTGTTCCTATCCTCAAAGGTTTGCCGGAAGAAAACTCTTGTTAGGGTTAAGCTCGCCTTTGAACATGTTCTATATGTAAGTTTTTTGTCTGTATTTTCTGTGTGTACAATAAATAATAAACATGCGGTTGCTTGTTTGTCTGTTATCACTTATCTCCGAAATAGGTTAATCGAATACAGCAGTTAAAGTAGCTTTATGTAATGCAGTTTTTGCAATCCTCTTGCGGTTTGGCTTTTAAAAGGTGGTTCTTGGATTACTTTTATCACAAGTTGTATAGACGATGGAGTGTGAAACAGCGTCATTGATTGTCATCCAGTATTTTAATGCTTGTTTGGAGTTCAAGGATGGTTCTTAGATTATAGAACGCGACTATACGTGAATGAATACACGTCAGGGGTTTTTTTATTCAACTTGTTTTAAAATAAAAGACCGCAAGTACTTTTACGCTGAATCACGCTAACACATTTCTTCAGTTAATCAAACTTCAACTTCAATCTCCTACTAAAGTATCATTAGGTTATTTCTAAGAATTAATCACAGGGGCCAATAATCTAGTGCGAGTCTCCACACCTCGGATCAGCTAGTTCCAGCCACACAAAGCCAGCCACTTCAAAGTTAGAGGTTCGGGGGTTATGCCCATTCTATTTCGGCGAGTTTCACAACTTGCCAGTAAGTCAAAAGATGGAGAGCATCTGTAGGACTTCTCAACTCCGAGCAACAGAAGCCCCTAGAACGCAAAGAGCGGTGAAACTACGTTTTTGTGCGGCAAGACCACTTTTACAAATGCGAAAGTTTACGTACGTTTGTAAGGCTACTTTTCTTTATAAAATTTTTAATTAGATCGAATTGTAAATAAAAATTCTGAGAAAACGACACGTTTTTAATTATACTGAATCACGTTTAAATTTCTAAATGCTTGTCCATTTAATAAACAGGGCAAAACTTTTCTTTAATGTATTTTAAAATACCTTAATGTTGACCTGTGTCATCATGCTACCGACTATATAGCTATTTAAAGATATATTGACTGTAGTATGAATTAAACGCAAAATAATTCAAGCAGAATAAAATAAGTAGGTATAAGAAACGATACCAATCGATACATACAATCAAGTCACATCTACTAAGACTCGTAGCTTCGTAGAGGTTCGTAGCGCCGAGGAAGCTTGTAGCACCGTAGCTGGTCACGTGCCCAGCTACGACGAAACGTTCTTTACTGCATTTCCGTTTTTCGAACGCTCACGTGCCAATAATACGGCGTGTTTCAAATTTTAAACTCCATTCAAAAATCTTTGAGGAAATAAATTCCAGCAAACGGTGAAAATGCGACAAGACTTACAACTCAGTCGAGATTTCAATGAGAGTACGTGTTACAAGTACATTTAAAAAACTCCCGTCGAGTTTGCATCAACAATATAATTCCTTCATGAGAAATATTCATCACGTATGAGCGCTGCAGCTCTTTAGAGTGACGTGTGGAATCAAAATCTAAGAACCTATCTTGGACGTATACAAAACTATTAACAAATTTGACAATTAACAAATTTAAAAAGCAACTTTATAAAAAGGCATACTATAAAATATCTGATTGTTTAGATGTTAAACAGTCTTGGGATTTAAAATGCTCCAACTCGTGTTTTGTAAAAGGATCATTAAAAAGAATAACCAGTCTTGTTTTCTTGCCTTTGTTTCCTGGCTTGGTCGCGGAAGAACAGGCAGTAGATAAAACCGACGTTTCAAAGTGATCCTTGTGATTTTAATGAATAAATTAATTTTGACTTTGACTTTGATTACAAAAACTACAAAGGTTGTCTGGAAGATATCGCTTTTAAGCGATAATACCGCCCATTTTATCTTTAACACTTTAAAATTTTAAATTTTAAATAAAATATTATAAGTTGTACAATAAAGTATTTTCATTCATTCATTTCATTCATGAAGATTGTTACGCCGTTTCAAATTCCAACCGACTCTTGCAAAACCCTCGAATTACTTGTAGCAATAAAACCTATCTAAGAAACGCCTTTTAAGTTAAACAAAACGATTAAAACCATGAACCCATTTCGGTGATAAATCGTGACGGACAAACAAACAACGTAATCGCAAACGCATATACCGATTTCTTGGGTAACATGTTTTTTGTATCTGTAGATTTTGTATCTGAGGGTATACCCTCAATCCGCATATTATTTACAGCGAAAATGAGAAATGTAGAATATTCCGAAATTCAATAGGGACGACACAGCGGGTAAGTATGTTTGTTCGCCCCGAGACATGTATCGGTGTTATTAAATTCCCGTTTTTCCCTAATCCCGTTGTCGCCCCGCGGGCCCTCATCGGAAATGACATTACGGCCCGGAGTCAACCCGGAACGGACAACACATATGCCTAAAATAGTTCAGTTTGTTACCGCATCTGTTTATTCTTTGCTTCTTATTCCATGTCTATCATGCTTCTGGTGATACGGTCGCGAGGATCGGTATGTATGAGACGTATACGTGCTTCTTATAATCCAAAGGACACAAACTAATGTTTTATGGTCTATAGTAATATAATTCCTTCATCATCTTCCTTTATCTGGGTCGACACGGGGTCGGCACCACATGTTTTTAATAATTTGTAGGAAATTAAAAAAAAATATGTAAAATTTGATCTTATAAATACAGTTTAATGTATATAATTACAATAATTACATTAATTAACAAGATATTGCAAACATATTTTAAAGATAAAACCACAATTACTTACAGCATAAATATTAGCTTTCACGTAAACAATTTAATCTTATTAAAGCTTGCTAATGAAGTACCGACAGTCGCTAATGAAACGAAACACAATCCCGTTTACTTTCGGCATTCAACCGAGTATTTGGGTTGATGTTGATTATTTTCGGACGATGCTTGTTTCCGATAGGAATATTCGATATTACCACTCGAATAAATAAAATAAGTCTGGGGTAGATCTTAGCAACAGTAGTACACAATTCAGAGGATCTTATTTCAGTATACGAAAGCTAACAACTGTTATTGTAACTGTTCACTTAATCAGCGTTTTAACTAGTTTTGATCTTCAAAAGAGCAAATCTATTATTTTTTGTAAAATAAAACAGCTTAATTCCGACCTGTGTTTAAGCGGTTTAAATAAAACGAAAAATAATTCTCGCAAAATAAAACGATACAAGTACACAAGTATGTTTTTGCGTTTAACTTAACAAATTGCCGTTTTGTCAAACTGGCCAGTTTGAACTTAAATACGTTTTGTTTTTTTTTTTGTTTTGTTTTTTTTATAACCTCAAATTTCATTACATTTATGCAACCATGCACATATTAGGTTGGGGAAAAAGTCTTTTCGCATTATTGTATGTTTCATACATACAATAATGCGAAAAGACTTTTTCCCCTTGTATAAAATCTCTTTGGCTATACTATTTGTATCTGGCTGGTTTTGGTATCATTAAAAGTTTAAATTTTAAAGAAGATAATTCCAAATTCAAATTAGGAAAATGTGTGATTTTTATTTGTTTTTCGTACTGTTAAGATGAGTGAATCTAATGAAGAAATTTGATACATTTTAAAATTTTACTACAAAAAAGGTAAAAATGCAACGCAAGCCGCGAAAAAAATTTGCGATGTTTATGGACCTAGTGCAGTGTCTGTGAGAGTAGCACAAATTTGGTTTAAGCGTTTTCAATCCGGAAATTTTGATGTCAAAGATGCACGTCGCTCTGGTCGCCCTATTACGGATAAAATGGATGCCATTTTTGAAAAAGTGGAGCAAGATCGGCATATCAGTAGTTACGACGTAGCTGAAGAACTGGGAATTGACCACAAAACAGTTTTGGCGCATTTGAAAAAAACTGGGTACACAAAAAAGCTCGATATTTGGGTACCTCACGAGCTCACTGAAAGAAACCTAATGAACCGTGTTCTCATTTGTGATTCTTTATTACGACGTAATGAAACCGAACCATTTTTGAAGAAATTTTTGACCATTTTTGACCTCACACATCTTTAGCCACTCAGCAAAAATTAAGAGAGTTTGGCTGGGATGTGTTAATGCATCCGCCGTATAGTCCTGACCTTGCACCTTCAGATTTCCACCTGTTTCGGTCTCTTCAGAATTCTTTAGGCAGTGTCAGGTTAACATCACGAGAGGACTGCCAAAACCACTTGTCGCGGTATTTTGAACAGAAGCCCCAAAGTTTTTATAGCAATGGGATCATGTCCCTGCCTACAAAATGGCAAAAAGTTATCGAACAAAATGGTACCTACATACTTTAGTTAAATGTAAATAAACTATATTAAAAAATGTTTTGAATTTTCTTAAAAAATGCGAAGAAACTTTTTCCCCAACCTATTACGTTATTTCCGAATATGACTTACAACGAGAAAACAATGCATCTCAAGCGGCACGTAATATATTAATCTTTAGACGTCGTTAATATTAATTAACGACGTCTAAAGACCACTAACAATGAGCGAACAGTGTGTTATTGATTCAACAGCTTTCGTTCTGGAAATGTTGATGTCGCAAGCAAACCTCGCGAACGCGCGGAGAACAACGCTTTGATAATGACGAATTAAAAGCGGACCCGCCTCAAACTACATCTAATTGCATTGGCTTTAAATGTTAGTGTCAAAACAATATAGGGTCATTTCTGGCAAATCGGCAAAACAAAGATTATTATTTTATTTTAATATATATATACTATATCGATATCAAATCTACTGAGACTCGTATCTTCGTAGAAGTTCGTAGCACCGAGGAGGCGATCACTTCAATAATTGGTAAGAATTCACAAACAAGATGGCGTGAGATAATATTTTTACTGCCTGTAGACATTACAAACAATATAAAATAATTGCGTACCAACAACACAGAATTCCTGCTTCTGAATTGCGTAGTGCTATGGATGGACCCTGAGTCTTGTGAATAGTAACATGATCACATCATAACTTCGAGTTCCCAGAGAAACAGCTATTTGAATTCTTTTTCTCTTTTTCTTTGCTAAATAATCGTAGTTAGCAAAATAAACCAAGGGCTGGACATATCATGTGTCTAATTAATTTGGTGATAAATCTTTGATATTGTTTGATATTAGTTTACTATTGTTTTTGTGTGTTGTTTGCGCCCGCCCATACTTATTTTACCGACCGATTATTGAATTACCTTTTTTATTTATTATTAAATTATACAATTATTTGTTTGAAATAATATAGCAAGCTATAGAGTTGATGACAGTACTGATCTTGCTATTGTGGTCTCTTCTGTATGATATTGTGTCAAACACATGATTTTTGATTACATTGTTTCGAAAGTTTTAAGTTCCTTTCACAGTCATTGGTTCTTTGTTGGTCAGCATACAATTCGATGACCTTAAAAAGAGAACACCAAATCCACATTAGATTAAGTTTTCACACACTTTTTGTATTCGAAGATACATAAGTATTGTTCAGTAATATTCGACACAACATTTAACTAAAAAAAAAAGTTCAAAGTTCTGCTACGAACAATAGAATTTTTTCAATGTCCGCATTTATTTTGTTGTGTCCAGGATATTCGCCGGTGCGTGTTGTATTGAAACTCAAACTCCACACCTGCGAGAGCTTATAAATAATAATACCGTCTGTCCGTCTCTATTGTATCGTCTTCACACAAGTTTAAGCTCATTGTGAGAGTACTTTGAATTTTTAAGTAGGGAAGTATCGAAGTTGTTGAGGAGAGAATAAAAACATCTCTCACAGAAGAACATTAGACAACTCTGTGACAAGAGAGGCGTCGCCAGTTTTAAACGATATGTTATAAAACTGGAATCGAAATGCCTATTCCTAGAATTGAGTTCAGGCGAACTCAAAAAAAAATACATAGGCACTTTTTAGTAGTGCAATAAATAATTTTCTATCATCTAAAACGAAGTAGATAGCCCGAGAAATGATTTCAATTATTGTTTAATATCGTTATCTCTCGTGTTTATTAGGGAGGCGTCTCTCCATTTTTTCAACTTCACCCCTTCTTGGAAGGGTGTTTGCTCGTTGCTCGTACAAATACGAGGTGCGCAAACCCGTCTCGGTAACCGATATGTTCGGCGCGACAACGCGGTGCTTCTAAGATGTTTGCTGAAGTCGCAGCCGAATAGAATTGAGTGCAGCTACTTTGAGGACGCTTTTCCGTTTGGCTGTTTGAGGGAGGCTCAAAATGGCGTGTGATAGACTTTCAGCGCTAATAGTGTTTGACGTCTACACCGGTAGCAAAGTTGTAATGCGTTTTCGAGTGAGCGCTTCAGGTTCTTTGAGCGTGACTGCGGAGCGGTTGCGCTCATAGTATTTGATGTCTACTACGTTATTGAGTTGCTTAATAAGTTTATTTTTATTTTATTTCCTTAGCTACGAATTTATAATGTACACATCAATATATGAGATAGATAAAAGCTCAACAGTGTCATGTTTCATGGAGGTGGACGGCACCGTCTCTAGCCCATTGTCCTATTGTGTGCGACACTGAGAACTTAATGGACTCGCCGCTACGTCACCACACGTGACCGGTGTTTTGACTCACCTGTCATAAGGTATTAGTTAATAATGAATTGGCGTAACAATCTTCAAAATTACTCACAAATTCTATTTACTGAAAAACTATAACCTTTACTATCTAAAAACACTACGTTTTCCGTGTATTTATTCAGCAGATGTATCTTAAAAACATGTTGTTCTTTAAAGTCTGTGAAACTAATTGTAATGGAAGAGTGCCGCAGAGTTTTCAGTTCGCAAAAAGAGCAACTAGATATGACACTGAGTGAGCCAAGATATATGTAGCGCTGTGCAACAGGCGTGATTCACGCGACTGCCTCGAGATTGCGTGCACCTGCACCCACTTTAAACACAACCAAAACAAGACGTACAACATCAGGAACGTAGAGTTTAGTTTTGTAAAACAGAAGGTGAATAGTCGAAAAATGAAATCCAAAACTAGCGATTTCGTCTTCCTTAAGTGCACACAATAAGGATTATATTCTCGGCGTCACCGCTCGTGGCAGTTTCGAAAACCCGCCGGCGCAATATTTCAACACTTTGTTAAGAAATAACAATGCAACGTTCGAGCGACGAAAGCACTATGGTAGAGAACTAGAGGCAAGCAATGCTTCATCATAACAGCGTAGACTAAAGTGCAATATCTTTAGAATATTGCTGGTGTGGTCCGAAAAGGCGGTTTCTTTGGCAACTCGAATGCTGGGTAAAATAGCATTGTTGGTTGAATGTTAAACTTAAGAACCGAAATCCAACGTATTATCTAATTTGGTGGTACCTATGGATTGATACAAGATAGATAAGATAGATAGATAGATAGATAAATCATTTATTTGCAACTACTTATTAATAAGGTATATAACTAAGATGGTTACACTGCAGATGAGGTAAGTAGCTACAAATTGGGATAGGACTCAGCATAAAGCGCCGCAGACCTGGTGTAGGTAAGTAGCGCGCTGATCTTCCGTCCTCTCCCAATATCAGTATCAGATAGCTTCGATATAAAGATTAATTTTCTAACCATAAGCTTAAATAGTTAAATACATTTATTTACTATATTGTATATAAACTTTGTTAGAAGTTTATGAAATACTTCTTATTTTGAAAAGGAAAAACGAAATCACAAACCACACATTATTATCCTCAATATCAACGTTGTGAACTTAAATTTTCATTCAAATTTCATTCTATTGACATAGCCGAGACCATCAATCAAAGCTCCGAAAAATAGTCTGCGCGAAGTCTGTGGGTATTAATCTCAGCAAATCGAATGAGAAGCTACATACACAGCTCAGAATAAGCTGGCTGCGTACTTGTGTCCTAACCACATCTTATAATTTTTAGTTCTCACATACTAGGTTATAATAAATATCGCTGGACATTTTACGCACAGCATCGTCTAGCCCCAAACTAAGCAGAGCTTATATTATGGGAACTACATGACGTGAGATACTACTTATATACTTTTTTTTTGTAAATACATATATATTATACATAGAAAACACCCATATTCTATATGGGTCAGCTTCGAGCCAATTGCTATTTATTTTACCCGTTTAAAGCTTTGTTATAGTTATCTGTTAATTCCAAAGGTACAGGGCACTTTTAGCATTGGAGCAGTCTTATCACACCCTGTGCTTTCAATGTTTCATACATTCGATTTGTTTATTATCAACAACGGATTTGTTTCACGTGATCGATGTTAAAATAAGAACAGGCTGTTTTCCCACTTCCTGTGGCTACACCGGCGGGGGAAAAGGAAAGATTGGCTCCGTCCTCAATGGATCGCCCTCGCGATACCATTATTAGTGAGTTAACTCAATTTGCGGCATATTGTTTGAGAGCAGCTTAATAACAGGCGAGAGGTCGGGGCATCGTCATGACTACGGTTGATCCTCGACGTGCCAAGTTAAGAATTATACGCATACCTACATCGTGCGAATGGTTCATTCGTTTGTATGATCTAGTGGCCAACTATGGTGTCGGAGTTTTTAGCACGCTGAAGACCTCCGACGTGAATTAACGAGTGTTATAGTCATTTTAGAGTACCCTCCGAAATACAGAAGTACTCAGTTTTATATGCAACCTATCCAAATTGTTTTATTTGGATGGGTTGCATATAAAATTTTATTTTTTATTGATTTGGTGATTGTTTTTAATTTTCTTGTCAATCGCAGGGCGGCCGCAGGGCCGCATCTTAAACAAGAACATTTAAATATGGCTACATATATTTTTCAACGACTAGACCAATAACTTCGCCTCTCACTTTTCAAATGTTGTTATAGTTTTCATACATGAAAATGTATTGCAGGAAATTACACAGAAATAATTACTAAGAAAAAATAACTTCAAATAACGGGAAATTGTTACAATATAAATATGAATTTTAATTACCCATTTTTTTACCCTTAGGAATGAGATTATTTTCATAAAATGTATAAGGGACCACATTAGAAGTATACCCAACGCATTAAAAAAATAATCATTAAAATCGGTTCAGAATTGGCGAAGATATCGCGTAAAATTCACACAAAAAAACATACAGACTAATAAAGAAAGGAGGAGGCTTCTTTTAAAAGTCGGATGAAAATAATTACATCGCAATATTCGCGATACGTTTGCAGTCCCAAGTTAACGGTTTCTATCCCGTAGATACTCTACCATTAGATCCTCCTGTTTATCATATTTGATCACTCAAGACACTCTTTCGAATAAAAACAAAAGAAAAATCGCCCACAAAAATGTCTCGGCTACTTTTACGGGAAAAATAGCAGTAATAAAAAAAGACCACCTCGGGATCATTTACTAGGCAACAACAAAATAATCATCAAAATCGGTAAACTATTGACGAATATTTCAAGTAACAAACACACACGATTTAAAAATATAGCCGAATTGAGAACAACCTCCTTTTTTTGAAGTCTGTTAAAAAGGAACAAAGGAGCTGACATATACAATTGCTCTGATAAGCCTTCAATGAAATTAATAATATAAACATGTTGAGTTAATTGAAATAATTGTTTTTCATGTTCACAAATAAAACAAAAAACTTGTATAATACCTAACAAAGCGCTTAGAATATTTTCCTATAAGAAAATAATCAAATATTTGTTGCGAAGACAACAACAAAATAAGCCCCACTTCGTTGCTAAGTTACTAATTAGTGCTTACTTTTATTTTCTCGTGCTTTCATCTGCTAATTTATAGGAATAACAATTTTAAATATAACGTAGATAAGGGCTGTTGAGCGAAAACAGCTCCCAACGTAATAACAATTGGGGATTAAATTGATACCTCTACAGAACGCTAATTTCTACTTCATAAATACCTTGTTAAAGTAGAAATCTTATTTTTTCTATTTTTATCACAAACAACATATTACTTAATTTTTCTAAAGGGTTATTTTATCTGTATGTAGTTTATTTGCGCAATTGCACCCGTTTCGCTTAAAACTTTCGTAAAAATTTAATAGCTGTAAATGTAAATTCAAAGCGATGTAGACTCTATATTTAGTAGAATACAGTTGTTTATTTAATGAGTTGGTTCTTGGTGTTTAGGGTGAATGACGATATCGGGAGTAAATTATTAAAACCGGCAGTCGAACAAGTCGAAATTAATCGGAAGTATTCAGTTAGAACTTGAAACGGACCCGAGTTTATTGGTTAGTGGGTTGGGAGGCTTGAGTGGAGAGATGTTAACCGATAAATCGAACAATGAATGTTTGTACAACTACGCTTTGGTAGCAAAAAGAATGTGCACGAAAAGTGGCTAAATTACTACATAAAATATATTAAACCGCTGAGGTCTAGGCTACCTTTTCTCCGGGCAAAACAGGCGAAGACTTGGGCAGAGCTAGTGGCTAATAAAATGATGTTTCCGCTGGTATCTTTTGAGGCACATAACCCTAAAAAACATTGAACCGACCCTGTAGGTATTAAGTGTAAAAATGTGAAAAGAGATCGCTTAAAAAAGCGTTAATGGCTCATGAAAACGAGTCGACAAGTCATTAAGTAAGCGTTTAAGCGAACTGTTGAATAGCATTAGTTGAGTAATATTTTATGCAGTCTGTTACAGGGTGAGCGACAGCGGAACAGCCAGACAGAAGCACAAAGTTTTTTTTTAATAAGTCAGTAAGCTCGTTTACAGTGGCTAACCATCTCCTCGTCCTGAACACGAGTTCGAATTGATCGTCCGCGTTACAAACCCGTGCGTGTAGAGAAAAGGTACATCGAATTGAACACGTATTCGGTGCAAAGTTAGTTTTAGCGTAAGCAGTGTTAGCGCTACTATGCTAGCGGGTTCGATTCCTATTGAACACAGAAACGTTAACACACTATCTATGTTGATATGGGCATTCAACTGAACGTCTTCTTAATCTTGTTCAATGAAACCTACGTTTGAGGTTTGAAATCTGCACACTTGCAATTAATGGTTCTTCCACCCACGAATGCACACATATTAAATCTTTATTCAGTTAACTCGACATGAAATACACGCGTACAAACAAGAGCATTTACATTCTGCCTGTCGTCACTATCACATTATTATTCTGTGAGAACGGGCCACGAGTGGCGGGGACGGCGCAGCAGGGGCGCCGGATGTCACGGAAAAATTGCTACTTCCGAACCGGGGCCGCACAAAAGGGCCCGTCCCTAGATTGAATAGTAGTACTAGAGTACATGATTCACTCTAGTTCGTATCACTGATTATTCCTTAGTTTCCTGCTTTTAGTCAGAGACCGATACTTTAATTATACTAACGAAATGGTATGGTAAAGAGAACTGACCTCATTTGCCAGGCTTAGCAATGTCCAAAACTTGAAAATGGGACCGTAGTATCCTACGGTCTGTCTATCGAAGTGACCCCTTTGAAAATTTAAAAGTTGTGGCCATTGCTAATCATGTAGAAATTATTAGGACCCATTGTCATTTTATTAGTGTGAATAGATGCTGTTTGAAGTACGTAAGCCCTGTAAAGGACATAGTGATGGTTGAAGAACAACTGTTGTAGAATTTCTGTGTGACTAGTTGAGGCCTTCTTTCTATGCCATTCTTGATATGCAAGGAGGACATTTATTAATGCAGATCATTACACTACGTCACTGAAATTTATGATATGTTTGTGCTTAGGCCTTCAGGAGCTGTACCAAATGTAGGGGGTAATCAGTGGCATGTTTGGACGTGCCTCTGACTACCCCCTACTTGGTATCCTCAAAGATCTACTCACTGAGTATGTATCTGAAGATGTCCACCATGGGGAAGACAGGCGTGAGCGTGTTTGTTTTTTGGAAATTTTCAAACAGCATCATCTAACCCCAAAGTAAGCAGAGCTTATGATATGTGATTTACATGACTGATAAACTACTTATATATATTTTCTTTAAATGCATACATTAATACAAAGAAAACACTCAGACCCCACAAATCTTAATTCAATCTTAATTTTACCAATCGCTAGTGCGAGTGTGGATAAAGATTGCAGAAGTGTCAAGTAACATATTTTAAATCAATTACAATCCTGATTAGATAACAATAGTGAGATAGGCCCTATCTGAGATTTTTATTATAAGTGTACTGACCTCCGGTACTCTGTTACAAGCAGTCTATCAAAATATATGACAGCTCTTTTAGTATCGGATACTTGCACCGTTATTATGAGGACTCCCTTGTGTTCGAGACAAGCTATCTTGTAAATGCAGCGAACAGGTAATAACTTTAGTTTTCTTTGATAACGTTCCGCTAGAAGACTTAAAAGGAACGCGATCATTTTAAATATAAATTAACTTCCTTGCTTCATCATTTTGTTAATAAATAATAGTATAACTATAAATGTAACTTCGCCTCTCACTTTTCAAATGTTGTTATAGTTTTCATACATGAAAATGTATTGCAGGAAATTACACAGAAATAATTACTAAGAAAAAATAACTTCAAATAACGGGAAATTGTTACAATATAAATATGAATTTTAATTACCCATTTTTTTACCCTTAGGAATGAGATTATTTTCATAAAATGTATAAGGGACCACATTAGAAGTATACCCAACGCATTAAAAAAATAATCATTAAAATCGGTTCAGAATTGGCGAAGATATCGCGTAAAATTCACACAAAAAAACATACAGACTAATAAAGAAAGGAGGAGGCTTCTTTTAAAAGTCGGATGAAAATAATTACATCGCAATATTCGCGATACGTTTGCAGTCCCAAGTTAACGGTTTCTATCCCGTAGATACTCTACCATTAGATCCTCCTGTTTATCATATTTGATCACTCAAGACACTCTTTCGAATAAAAACAAAAGAAAAATCGCCCACAAAAATGTCTCGGCTACTTTTACGGGAAAAATAGCAGTAATAAAAAAAGACCACCTCGGGATCATTTACTAGGCAACAACAAAATAATCATCAAAATCGGTAAACTATTGACGAATATTTCAAGTAACAAACACACACGATTTAAAAATATAGCCGAATTGAGAACAACCTCCTTTTTTTGAAGTCTGTTAAAAAGGAACAAAGGAGCTGACATATACAATTGCTCTGATAAGCCTTCAATGAAATTAATAATATAAACATGTTGAGTTAATTGAAATAATTGTTTTTCATGTTCACAAATAAAACAAAAAACTTGTATAATACCTAACAAAGCGCTTAGAATATTTTCCTATAAGAAAATAATCAAATATTTGTTGCGAAGACAACAACAAAATAAGCCCCACTTCGTTGCTAAGTTACTAATTAGTGCTTACTTTTATTTTCTCGTGCTTTCATCTGCTAATTTATAGGAATAACAATTTTAAATATAACGTAGATAAGGGCTGTTGAGCGAAAACAGCTCCCAACGTAATAACAATTGGGGATTAAATTGATACCTCTACAGAACGCTAATTTCTACTTCATAAATACCTTGTTAAAGTAGAAATCTTATTTTTTCTATTTTTATCACAAACATCATATTACTTAATTTTTCTAAAGGGTTATTTTATCTGTATGTAGTTTATTTGCGCAATTGCACCCGTTTCTCTTAAAACTTTCGTAAAAATTTAATAGCTGTAAATGTAAATTCAAAGCGATGTAGACTCTATATTTAGTAGAATACAGTTGTTTATTTAATGAGTTGGTTCTTGGTGTTTAGGGTGAATGACGATATCGGGCGTAAATTATTAAAACCGGCAGTCGAACAAGTCGAAATTAATCGGAAGTATTCAGTTAGAACTTGAAACGGACCCGAGTTTATTGCTTAGTGGGTTGGGAGGCTTGAGTGGAGAGATGTTAACCGATAAATCGAACAATGAATGTTTGTAGAACTACGCTTTGGTAGCAAAAAAATGTGCCCAAAAAGTGGCTAAATTACTACATAAAATATATTAAACCGCTGAGGTCTAGGCTACCTTTTCTCCGGGCAACACAGGCGAAGACTTGGGCAGAGCTAGTGGCTAATAAAATGATGTTTCCGCTGGTATCTTTTGAGGCACATAACCCTAAAAAACTTTGAACCGACCCTGTAGGTATTAAGTGTAAAAATGTGAAAAGAGATCGCTTAAAAAAACGTTAATGGCTCATGAAAACGAGTCGACAAGTCATTAAGTAAGCGTTTAAGCGAACTGTTGAATAGCATTAGTTGAGTAATATTTTATGCAGTCTGTTACAGGGTGAGCGACAGCGGAACAGCCAGACAGAAGCACAAAGTTTTTTTTTAATAAGTCAGTAAGCTCGTTTACAGTGGCTAACCATCTCCTCGTCCTGAACACGAGTTCGAATTGATCGTCCGCGTTACAAACCCGTGCGTGTAGAGAAAAGGTACATCGAATTGAACACGTATTCGGTGCAACGTTAGTTTTAGCGTAAGCAGTGTTAGCGCTACTATGCTAGCGGGTTCGATTCCTATTGAACACAGAAACGTTAACACACTATCTATGTTGATATGGGCATTCAACTGAACGTCTTCTTAATCTTGTTCAATGAAACCTACGTTTGAGGTTTGAAATCTGCACACTTGCAATTAATGGTTCTTCCACCCACGAATGCACACATATTAAATCTTTATTCAGTTAACTCGACATGAAATACACGCGTACAAACAAGAGCATTTACATTCTGCCTGTCGTCACTATCACATTATTATTCTGTGAGAACGGGCCACGAGTGGCGGGGACGGCGCAGCAGGGGCGCCGGATGTCACGGAAAAATTGCTACTAAAAATTGCTACCGAACCGGGGCCGCACAAAAGGGCCCGTCCCTAGATTGAATAGTAGTACTAGAGTACATGATTCACTCTAGTTCGTATCACTGATTATTCCTTAGTTTCCTGCTTTTAGTCAGAGACCGATACTTTAATTATACTAACGAAATGGTATGGTAAAGAGAACTGACCTCATTTGCCAGGCTTAGCAATGTCCAAAACTTGAAAATGGGACCGTAGTATCCTACGGTCTGTCTATCGAAGTGACCCCTTTGAAAATTTAAAAGTTGTGGCCATTGCTAATCATGTAGAAATTATTAGGACCCATTGTCATTTTATTAGTGTGAATAGATGCTGTTTGAAGTACGTAAGCCCTGTAAAGGACATAGTGATGGTTGAAGAACAACTGTTGTAGAATTTCTGTGTGACTAGTTGAGGCCTTCTTTCTATGCCATTATTGATATGCAAGGAGGACATTTATTAATGCAGATCATTACACTACGTCACTGAAATTTATGATATGTTTGTGCTTAGGCCTTCAGGAGCTGTACCAAATGTAGGGGGTAATCAGTGGCATGTTTGGACGTGCCTCTGACTACCCCCTACTTGGTATCCTCAAAGATCTACTCACTGAGTATGTATCTGAAGATGTCCACCATGGGGAAGACAGGCGTGAGCGTGTTTGTTTTTTGGAAATTTTCAAACAGCATCATCTAACCCCAAAGTAAGCAGAGCTTATGATATGTGATTTACATGACTGATAAACTACTTATATATATTTTCTTTAAATGCATACATTAATACAAAGAAAACACTCAGACCCCACAAATCTTAATTCAATCTTAATTTTACCAATCGCTAGTGCGAGTGTGGATAAAGATTGCAGAAGTGTCAAGTAACATATTTTAAATCAATTACAATCCTGATTAGATAACAATAGTGAGATAGGCCCTATCTGAGATTTTTATTATAAGTGTACTGACCTCCGGTACTCTGTTACAAGCAGTCTATCAAAATATATGACAGCTCTTTTAGTATCGGATACTTGCACCGTTATTATGAGGACTCCCTTGTGTTCGAGACAAGCTATCTTGTAAATGCAGCGAACAGGTAATAACTTTAGTTTTCTTTGATAACGTTCCGCTAGAAGACTTAAAAGGAACGCGATCATTTTAAATATAAATTAACTTCCTTGCTTCATCATTTTGTTAATAAATAATAGTATAACTATAAATGTAACTTCGCCTCTCACTTTTCAAATGTTGTTATAGTTTTCATACATGAAAATGTATTGCAGGAAATTACACAGAAATAATTACTAAGAAAAAATAACTTCAAATAACGGGAAATTGTTACAATATAAATATGAATTTTAATTACCCATTTTTTTACCCTTAGGAATGAGATTATTTTCATAAAATGTATAAGGGACCACATTAGAAGTATACCCAACGCATTAAAAAAATAATCATTAAAATCGGTTCAGAATTGGCGAAGATATCGCGTAAAATTCACACAAAAAAACATACAGACTAATAAAGAAAGGAGGAGGCTTCTTTTAAAAGTCGGATGAAAATAATTACATCGCAATATTCGCGATACGTTTGCAGTCCCAAGTTAACGGTTTCTATCCCGTAGATACTCTACCATTAGATCCTCCTGTTTATCATATTTGATCACTCAAGACACTCTTTCGAATAAAAACAAAAGAAAAATCGCCCACAAAAATGTCTCGGCTACTTTTACGGGAAAAATAGCAGTAATAAAAAAAGACCACCTCGGGATCATTTACTAGGCAACAACAAAATAATCATCAAAATCGGTAAACTATTGACGAATATTTCAAGTAACAAACACACACGATTTAAAAATATAGCCGAATTGAGAACAACCTCCTTTTTTTGAAGTCTGTTAAAAAGGAACAAAGGAGCTGACATATACAATTGCTCTGATAAGCCTTCAATGAAATTAATAATATAAACATGTTGAGTTAATTGAAATAATTGTTTTTCATGTTCACAAATAAAACAAAAAACTTGTATAATACCTAACAAAGCGCTTAGAATATTTTCCTATAAGAAAATAATCAAATATTTGTTGCGAAGACAACAACAAAATAAGCCCCACTTCGTTGCTAAGTTACTAATTAGTGCTTACTTTTATTTTCTCGTGCTTTCATCTGCTAATTTATAGGAATAACAATTTTAAATATAACGTAGATAAGGGCTGTTGAGCGAAAACAGCTCCCAACGTAATAACAATTGGGGATTAAATTGATACCTCTACAGAACGCTAATTTCTACTTCATAAATACCTTGTTAAAGTAGAAATCTTATTTTTTCTATTTTTATCACAAACATCATATTACTTAATTTTTCTAAAGGGTTATTTTATCTGTATGTAGTTTATTTGCGCAATTGCACCCGTTTCTCTTAAAACTTTCGTAAAAATTTAATAGCTGTAAATGTAAATTCAAAGCGATGTAGACTCTATATTTAGTAGAATACAGTTGTTTATTTAATGAGTTGGTTCTTGGTGTTTAGGGTGAATGACGATATCGGGCGTAAATTATTAAAACCGGCAGTCGAACAAGTCGAAATTAATCGGAAGTATTCAGTTAGAACTTGAAACGGACCCGAGTTTATTGCTTAGTGGGTTGGGAGGCTTGAGTGGAGAGATGTTAACCGATAAATCGAACAATGAATGTTTGTAGAACTACGCTTTGGTAGCAAAAAAATGTGCCCAAAAAGTGGCTAAATTACTACATAAAATATATTAAACCGCTGAGGTCTAGGCTACCTTTTCTCCGGGCAACACAGGCGAAGACTTGGGCAGAGCTAGTGGCTAATAAAATGATGTTTCCGCTGGTATCTTTTGAGGCACATAACCCTAAAAAACTTTGAACCGACCCTGTAGGTATTAAGTGTAAAAATGTGAAAAGAGATCGCTTAAAAAAACGTTAATGGCTCATGAAAACGAGTCGACAAGTCATTAAGTAAGCGTTTAAGCGAACTGTTGAATAGCATTAGTTGAGTAATATTTTATGCAGTCTGTTACAGGGTGAGCGACAGCGGAACAGCCAGACAGAAGCACAAAGTTTTTTTTTAATAAGTCAGTAAGCTCGTTTACAGTGGCTAACCATCTCCTCGTCCTGAACACGAGTTCGAATTGATCGTCCGCGTTACAAACCCGTGCGTGTAGAGAAAAGGTACATCGAATTGAACACGTATTCGGTGCAACGTTAGTTTTAGCGTAAGCAGTGTTAGCGCTACTATGCTAGCGGGTTCGATTCCTATTGAACACAGAAACGTTAACACACTATCTATGTTGATATGGGCATTCAACTGAACGTCTTCTTAATCTTGTTCAATGAAACCTACGTTTGAGGTTTGAAATCTGCACACTTGCAATTAATGGTTCTTCCACCCACGAATGCACACATATTAAATCTTTATTCAGTTAACTCGACATGAAATACACGCGTACAAACAAGAGCATTTACATTCTGCCTGTCGTCACTATCACATTATTATTCTGTGAGAACGGGCCACGAGTGGCGGGGACGGCGCAGCAGGGGCGCCGGATGTCACGGAAAAATTGCTACTTCCGAACCGGGGCCGCACAAAAGGGCCCGTCCCTAGATTGAATAGTAGTACTAGAGTACATGATTCACTCTAGTTCGTATCACTGATTATTCCTTAGTTTCCTGCTTTTAGTCAGAGACCGATACTTTAATTATACTAACGAAATGGTATGGTAAAGAGAACTGACCTCATTTGCCAGGCTTAGCAATGTCCAAAACTTGAAAATGGGACCGTAGTATCCTACGGTCTGTCTATCGAAGTGACCCCTTTGAAAATTTAAAAGTTGTGGCCATTGCTAATCATGTAGAAATTATTAGGACCCATTGTCATTTTATTAGTGTGAATAGATGCTGTTTGAAGTACGTAAGCCCTGTAAAGGACATAGTGATGGTTGAAGAACAACTGTTGTAGAATTTCTGTGTGACTAGTTGAGGCCTTCTTTCTATGCCATTCTTGATATGCAAGGAGGACATTTATTAATGCAGATCATTACACTACGTCACTGAAATTTATGATATGTTTGTGCTTAGGCCTTCAGGAGCTGTACCAAATGTAGGGGGTAATCAGTGGCATGTTTGGACGTGCCTCTGACTACCCCCTACTTGGTATCCTCAAAGATCTACTCACTGAGTATGTATCTGAAGATGTCCACCATGGGGAAGACAGGCGTGAGCGTGTTTGTTTTTTGGAAATTTTCAAACAGCATCATCTAACCCCAAAGTAAGCAGAGCTTATGATATGTGATTTACATGACTGATAAACTACTTATATATATTTTCTTTAAATGCATACATTAATACAAAGAAAACACTCAGACCCCACAAATCTTAATTCAATCTTAATTTTACCAATCGCTAGTGCGAGTGTGGATAAAGATTGCAGAAGTGTCAAGTAACATATTTTAAATCAATTACAATCCTGATTAGATAACAATAGTGAGATAGGCCCTATCTGAGATTTTTATTATAAGTGTACTGACCTCCGGTACTCTGTTACAAGCAGTCTATCAAAATATATGACAGCTCTTTTAGTATCGGATACTTGCACCGTTATTATGAGGACTCCCTTGTGTTCGAGACAAGCTATCTTGTAAATGCAGCGAACAGGTAATAACTTTAGTTTTCTTTGATAACGTTCCGCTAGAAGACTTAAAAGGAACGCGATCATTTTAAATATAAATTAACTTCCTTG
Source organism: Perizoma affinitatum (assembly GCA_961405105.1). NCBI lineage: Eukaryota > Metazoa > Arthropoda > Insecta > Lepidoptera > Geometridae > Perizoma > Perizoma affinitatum. The sequence goes on from OY560206.1 coordinate 6,942,469, forward strand.
CTTCATCATTTTGTTAATAAATAATAGTATAACTATAAATGTAACTTCGCCTCTCACTTTTCAAATGTTGTTATAGTTTTCATACATGAAAATGTATTGCAGGAAATTACACAGAAATAATTACTAAGAAAAAATAACTTCAAATAACGGGAAATTGTTACAATATAAATATGAATTTTAATTACCCATTTTTTTACCCTTAGGAATGAGATTATTTTCATAAAATGTATAAGGGACCACATTAGAAGTATACCCAACGCATTAAAAAAATAATCATTAAAATCGGTTCAGAATTGGCGAAGATATCGCGTAAAATTCACACAAAAAAACATACAGACTAATAAAGAAAGGAGGAGGCTTCTTTTAAAAGTCGGATGAAAATAATTACATCGCAATATTCGCGATACGTTTGCAGTCCCAAGTTAACGGTTTCTATCCCGTAGATACTCTACCATTAGATCCTCCTGTTTATCATATTTGATCACTCAAGACACTCTTTCGAATAAAAACAAAAGAAAAATCGCCCACAAAAATGTCTCGGCTACTTTTACGGGAAAAATAGCAGTAATAAAAAAAGACCACCTCGGGATCATTTACTAGGCAACAACAAAATAATCATCAAAATCGGTAAACTATTGACGAATATTTCAAGTAACAAACACACACGATTTAAAAATATAGCCGAATTGAGAACAACCTCCTTTTTTTGAAGTCTGTTAAAAAGGAACAAAGGAGCTGACATATACAATTGCTCTGATAAGCCTTCAATGAAATTAATAATATAAACATGTTGAGTTAATTGAAATAATTGTTTTTCATGTTCACAAATAAAACAAAAAACTTGTATAATACCTAACAAAGCGCTTAGAATATTTTCCTATAAGAAAATAATCAAATATTTGTTGCGAAGACAACAACAAAATAAGCCCCACTTCGTTGCTAAGTTACTAATTAGTGCTTACTTTTATTTTCTCGTGCTTTCATCTGCTAATTTATAGGAATAACAATTTTAAATATAACGTAGATAAGGGCTGTTGAGCGAAAACAGCTCCCAACGTAATAACAATTGGGGATTAAATTGATACCTCTACAGAACGCTAATTTCTACTTCATAAATACCTTGTTAAAGTAGAAATCTTATTTTTTCTATTTTTATCACAAACATCATATTACTTAATTTTTCTAAAGGGTTATTTTATCTGTATGTAGTTTATTTGCGCAATTGCACCCGTTTCTCTTAAAACTTTCGTAAAAATTTAATAGCTGTAAATGTAAATTCAAAGCGATGTAGACTCTATATTTAGTAGAATACAGTTGTTTATTTAATGAGTTGGTTCTTGGTGTTTAGGGTGAATGACGATATCGGGCGTAAATTATTAAAACCGGCAGTCGAACAAGTCGAAATTAATCGGAAGTATTCAGTTAGAACTTGAAACGGACCCGAGTTTATTGCTTAGTGGGTTGGGAGGCTTGAGTGGAGAGATGTTAACCGATAAATCGAACAATGAATGTTTGTAGAACTACGCTTTGGTAGCAAAAAAATGTGCCCAAAAAGTGGCTAAATTACTACATAAAATATATTAAACCGCTGAGGTCTAGGCTACCTTTTCTCCGGGCAACACAGGCGAAGACTTGGGCAGAGCTAGTGGCTAATAAAATGATGTTTCCGCTGGTATCTTTTGAGGCACATAACCCTAAAAAACTTTGAACCGACCCTGTAGGTATTAAGTGTAAAAATGTGAAAAGAGATCGCTTAAAAAAACGTTAATGGCTCATGAAAACGAGTCGACAAGTCATTAAGTAAGCGTTTAAGCGAACTGTTGAATAGCATTAGTTGAGTAATATTTTATGCAGTCTGTTACAGGGTGAGCGACAGCGGAACAGCCAGACAGAAGCACAAAGTTTTTTTTTAATAAGTCAGTAAGCTCGTTTACAGTGGCTAACCATCTCCTCGTCCTGAACACGAGTTCGAATTGATCGTCCGCGTTACAAACCCGTGCGTGTAGAGAAAAGGTACATCGAATTGAACACGTATTCGGTGCAACGTTAGTTTTAGCGTAAGCAGTGTTAGCGCTACTATGCTAGCGGGTTCGATTCCTATTGAACACAGAAACGTTAACACACTATCTATGTTGATATGGGCATTCAACTGAACGTCTTCTTAATCTTGTTCAATGAAACCTACGTTTGAGGTTTGAAATCTGCACACTTGCAATTAATGGTTCTTCCACCCACGAATGCACACATATTAAATCTTTATTCAGTTAACTCGACATGAAATACACGCGTACAAACAAGAGCATTTACATTCTGCCTGTCGTCACTATCACATTATTATTCTGTGAGAACGGGCCACGAGTGGCGGGGACGGCGCAGCAGGGGCGCCGGATGTCACGGAAAAATTGCTACTTCCGAACCGGGGCCGCACAAAAGGGCCCGTCCCTAGATTGAATAGTAGTACTAGAGTACATGATTCACTCTAGTTCGTATCACTGATTATTCCTTAGTTTCCTGCTTTTAGTCAGAGACCGATACTTTAATTATACTAACGAAATGGTATGGTAAAGAGAACTGACCTCATTTGCCAGGCTTAGCAATGTCCAAAACTTGAAAATGGGACCGTAGTATCCTACGGTCTGTCTATCGAAGTGACCCCTTTGAAAATTTAAAAGTTGTGGCCATTGCTAATCATGTAGAAATTATTAGGACCCATTGTCATTTTATTAGTGTGAATAGATGCTGTTTGAAGTACGTAAGCCCTGTAAAGGACATAGTGATGGTTGAAGAACAACTGTTGTAGAATTTCTGTGTGACTAGTTGAGGCCTTCTTTCTATGCCATTCTTGATATGCAAGGAGGACATTTATTAATGCAGATCATTACACTACGTCACTGAAATTTATGATATGTTTGTGCTTAGGCCTTCAGGAGCTGTACCAAATGTAGGGGGTAATCAGTGGCATGTTTGGACGTGCCTCTGACTACCCCCTACTTGGTATCCTCAAAGATCTACTCACTGAGTATGTATCTGAAGATGTCCACCATGGGGAAGACAGGCGTGAGCGTGTTTGTTTTTTGGAAATTTTCAAACAGCATCATCTAACCCCAAAGTAAGCAGAGCTTATGATATGTGATTTACATGACTGATAAACTACTTATATATATTTTCTTTAAATGCATACATTAATACAAAGAAAACACTCAGACCCCACAAATCTTAATTCAATCTTAATTTTACCAATCGCTAGTGCGAGTGTGGATAAAGATTGCAGAAGTGTCAAGTAACATATTTTAAATCAATTACAATCCTGATTAGATAACAATAGTGAGATAGGCCCTATCTGAGATTTTTATTATAAGTGTACTGACCTCCGGTACTCTGTTACAAGCAGTCTATCAAAATATATGAAAGCTCTTTTAGTATCGGATACTTGCACCGTTATTATGAGGACTCCCTTGTGTTCGAGACAAGCTATCTTGTAAATGCAGCGAACAGGTAATAACTTTAGTTTTCTTTGATAACGTTCCGCTAGAAGACTTAAAAGGAACGCTATCATTTTAAATAGAAATTAACTTCCTTGCTTCATCATTTTGTTAATAAATAATAGTATAACTATAAATGTATAACTATAATATCAATGCGCCAATGCGTCTGACTGACTGACAAGAGCAGAATTATTGTTCATAAGCTTCAATTGCGAATGGGGTTGTCAGTGAGGTGATGTTGGCAATTTCGCAACATTCACGACAAATTACGTATTAAAGCGAGTGGAAGCGCAAACAAAACGGCCGTGGTCGTGACGTGAATTGAGCGAGTACGTGATGCATCCAGGTGCGGACACTGTGCCGTGACGTACGACAGACTGAATAGATGAAACGGATCTACCAGCTGATGATACACTATTGTCTACGAATATCACATTAGGGTGGACTAGGACAGATTTAGCAACAGACATACGGACATAATTTATGTGCGCATTAACACGTGCTCAAAACGGTGAAGGAAAACATCGTGAGGAAACCGGCATGCCCTAGAACCAAAAATTCAAAGTTATGTGCCAACAGTTAGTGTTCCAATAAGCGGCGATGGGCTTGCAACCTGTCACGTGGAATGCTTACTACTTGCAAAACGTGGGCATGTACCAAATGTAATGTTTGGACGTGCCTCTGACTACCCTCTACATGTTATCCTCAAAGATCTACTCACTGAGTATGTATCTGAGGATGTCCACTATGGGGAAGACAGTCGTGAGCGTGTTTGTTTGTTTTTTGTTTTCATACGGTTTGCTCGGTGTAGAAATACAGCTGATAAAAACAAAAACAAAACAAACACGCTCACTACTGTCTTCCCTGTGAAGGACATCTTCAGATAGATACTCAGTGAGTAGATTTATATTACATTTGGTACATGCCCACGTTTTGCAAGTTAGCATTCCACGTGACAGATTGCAAGCCCATCGCCGCTTAATTGGAACACTAACTGTTGGCACATGCCTTCAAATTGTTGGTTCTAAGGCATGCCGGTTTACTCACGATGTTTTCCTTCAGCGTTTCGAGCGCGTGTCAATGCGCACATAAATTTTTCGAGTGTAATAATCCAGAATAGAGCTGATGAAGGTTTAAAATACCTAAGATGGTTAAACTTCCCGTGTGCTGAATGCAGTACTTTTATAACAATAAATGTAAAAGCGAACATATGTAGGAAGACCATTAAAATATAATTATCGCACTCAAAGCCTAAGGCAAGATATTGTCCCATTCTCGAAGGTCGTAGACCTTTACACTAACTTGTAGAAACTTAGTAATCGTTTTAGCCTGAAACGATGATGCGACCTCTGTGGCGCAGTGGGCGAAGGCCAGCCTGACACGCAGAAGGATGCGAGTTCGATTCCCGCTGCGGGTCAAATTTTTGTAATGATTGTCTCGGGTTTGAGTGTTTTCTATGTATAATATGTATGTAAAAAAGTATGTAAGTAGTATATCAGTCATATAGTTCACATAATACAAGCTCTGCTTAGTTTGGGGCTAGATGATGCTGTGTGAAAAATATCCAGCATTATAATTATAATTATTATTATTTGAAGTATAGCGGCGTTATTTTGATTTCGCCAGCCTCTTCTGTCATGTGTGTCTCTCATTCAGATATGCTCTGCGACTTTGTCTCTAAATTTCATTGGCCAACGTTCCGCTAACTCTCAGTCTGGTCAGGTGTCTTGCTCAGCTGGTTTGGAACTGTTGCGGGTTCAATTCCCACCGAGGAACAAATGTTTGTATGATCTGCAAATATTTGTCTCGGGTCTGGGTGTTTTCATGTATAGTATGTATGTATTTACAAAATAACACAAGCTCTGCTTACTTTGGGGTTAGATGATGCTGTGTGAAATATGTCCAGCATTATTTATTTATTTATTAAATGCTCTTACTCAGCGCATCTCTTTCGTATTCATATCTCGGCCCCGAAACAAATATTTGATTGAAATAATTAAAATCGCGATTCAACATTCACTATGAATGCTACATTTGCAAACAGCCAATTAAATCACCTAACAAGCCAGGTTGTATCAGACTTAAGAACACGTGACTCTAAATTGTCTATATTTCGCTTTATTTTCCAAATTATAGTGTTGCTGTTTCTCGTAAATTAATTGAATCTTGTGAACTATTAAATTCAATCAGGCGACATGGCGCCTAACACAATTAAAAGGAGTAACAGTAGAGGTAATATATAAATTTAAGATAATGTATAGCTTTATTGAATGCTAACTTGCAAAACGCGGGCATGTACCAAATGCATTATTTGGACGTGCCTCTGACTACCCCCTACTTGGTATCCTCAAAGATCTACTCACTGAGTATGTATCTGAGGATGTCCACCATGGGGAAGACAGTCGTGAGCGTGTTTGTTTTTGTTTTATTGCTTATTTACCTACTTTATCGAGGGCACGGAAAATTCCAGTGATGATGTTCAGTTTAATTTCAGCCACATTTCTAATGCGGAATCGAGTTGATCTCAATTAAACAGGTAGTGGGATTATCACGTTTCATACAATGCAGTTTAATAAAAATTCGTAGAAATTTAACATATTACGGCAAATAAACGTATCTTGTAATACAATAGGAGCACTCTAAAAATGTTGAAATTAATTATATTCCTACAGAACACAAGAGACATCTACGTTTTCTACAAGGGATTGCTCCAATAATCTCTTAATTTATTGAGTAAGATCGTCAAGGCGCTGCTCTGCAAACCAATAACAGCAAGAAACTTCAGCTAGAATAAACAGAGATGCTCAACAGGAAAACATGCACCAGTTAGCATAATCGCAGTAAAGCGATACCGGCAGCGACATAGTTTACTTCCAACTAAATGGGCAGGTTTATTCCGGGCACAATTAGAAAGTTCCGCTGCCGGTTCGGAATCTAGACGGCTGTTATCTGAAGCGAGAGAGTCGCTTAATCCCTTTAATTAACGTAAGCAAGAAATGACACTCCGCCTCGGCTGCAACGTCGTAATGTCGTTTTGTAACATTTAAATTTTCATGATACATCCTTCTTGTTAATCACAATTCAAAAGAACCGTAAACATCAAATGATGCTACCACACATTATCCGCACAGTCCAAAAAAACGAGTTTCGAAATATTTAAAAAAGCTTAAAAGTTTTAGCTAGGAATCCATGATATCTCGTACCATACCGAGAAACAACTCTATGCATGATTATGAGCTACAAAGGTGAAAGGAATTCGTTAGTGCACATTATAGAGGCAACTGCACATACAGTATTTTAATCAGAGATATTTCAAGATTGATTACAAATTCAAAAGCTGAACTAATCATGCAACCCAGACGACGCCATCTCATCAAGCTCATGCAAGCATCAAGTACAAAGGGACTACATGTTCACATACAAATTTCATTAGCCAACTTCAATTTGTTGAAGACGAGCGCTATCGAAGGAAAAAATACATGTGAATGAGATTAACCGAACGCATTCAGAGCTGTAGACAGCCGGTCTGGTCTTCGACAAAGCCGAGACAGCCCGCAGCGCGACACAGACTCGACGTGAATGCCTAATTACGACGCCGGAATAGGGATGTACTGGTGACTTAGCAAATGTCCGAGTTCTTTTGTAAAAAAGAGCAAATAAATAAATAAATAAAATAATGAGCAAATGATTTAGTGACTAACCCTGGTGTCTTTCTGAGTTTATTTGGCTATCCAAAGGCTTTCGGCGTTGCGAAGCAGCTGTTGAGGTCGACAGAATAACGTGCCTCGGAAGCACAGAAGTACTCCGTTATTAGCGCCATTAACGGTCACTTAACGGGTTTGTGCCTGTATATCTGAGTAGTCTACATCAGTTTTAATTTCTTCATAAAAAAAACGTATTAAAAATTTAACAATTAAGAGTCTAGTGGGCGGTAACCTGACTTCCGATCCAGAGGTCGTGGGTCGCCAATAATTCGAACGCATGTGCCATCGGCTAGTGTTCCAAACCACGGGCATGTGCCAAATGTAATGTTTGGATATGCCTCCCCAAAGTCAACGTCAAGTCTTTGACTTTCGAATATATTCGTAGAGTTTTCGGTATCGGAGTGGAGGCATCGTCGCCTTTCTGCTGCAGAGTAAATAACTTTTCTATTTGCGTTGGGTCGGGTCGCGTTCGGTAAAACATTAATCATGATTGAGCTAAGTGGCTTAATACGGGAGGGATAATGGCGAGCAATGATCGCAGGAGGGGGTGGCGCCGCGGCGTCGGCGTTGCGCGGTTGGACGTCCGATGACGCACCCAGGCCGACACGTGTCATGTCAGGTTCAAGAAGGATATGGATAGAATTGGTTTTATGTCATCGGGTAATCAAGATGGAAGGGTCGTTGCACGAATCTATACTAACACTAGCCAATGCTCGCGGTTTTACTCGCGTGGGACAGGTAATTGATAGGTGCATCAAAAATAATTGCATGCCTTGCACCTTTAAGGGGTTTTTTTGTATACCCTGATACGTATTCAGTTATTTTGTACAAAGTTCTTACTAAGTTGTTCAGCCCTTTTTACACCCTTAGGGGAAGAATTTTCCAAATTACTTTCTTAGTGCACCCCTAAATCACAAAAGGAATATGCCCTTCAAGTTTCATGCTTCTAGGACTTATGGCTTAGGCTGTGCGTTGATTCACCTCTTGGCCTTTGACACCCCCTAAAACCTGTTTGAGGAGTATTTTGGGGAAAGTATTATAATTATATTAGTTTTATCACATGTATTGAAGAATATTTATGTGAAGTTTTAAGACTGTAAGTTTAAGGAATAAGTTTTTTCATACAAAAGTTTTCAGCCCTTTTCTCTCCCCCTTAGGGGTAGAGTTATCCAAATTCCTTTCTTATTGCACCTCTACACCATAAGAGGAATATACCCTCCAAGTTTCATGCTTCTAGGACTTCTAGGACAGTTTTATATATATTGATTACAAAGAGGTAAAGTTTGTATGTAGGGGGTAAACTCCAAAACCAGTCATCCGATTTCAAAAATTATTTAAATAATATTTTGAATGTACCTTCTGGGCGCCATCATCCATGAATGGACCGTAAAATTAAAAAAAACTTTTTGTGGAGACCAATTTTACCAATACTAAGCAACAACCACGCGGAAGCAGTGGGCATTAGCTAGTACAAAAATAAAGATGAAACTTATCTAAGTTTAAAAACTTAATTTAAATGCACTCTTACTAATTTTTCTCTTACTAATTTGATTTTTTTTTCGATTAAATAACGATATCGCTTCAAAATGCTAACAAAATGACTGTCACTGAATCTATTGGCAATCATCTGATGTTTAAGCTGCTCAATATTTTCGAATATCAAATTGCAAAAAAACACAAGCTATCTTTCAAAAAGACATGCCTTGACATGGGTAGTTTAGCAGCAAATGAACAACCAGTTGCAAACTGAATAGGGTTACCGCATCCTCCTAGTACAGAAATGAAGCCGCGATGGTTACTAAATGTAAAACACAAACAGAGGCCGGAGAGAGAGCCGCGGGCGCCACACTGTTATTGTTTGTACACCGTAACTAGACCCGGAACTCAGGAAGCCGCCCTGCTTCGAACAAACGGGTAAGTTCTCAAGAAACCGACGGCAAAAATCTAAGAAGATGGGTATTATGTTTACAGTTTTATAACATATAGACCAGGTAAAGTTAGGCTCGTAAATTTTTAGACAGCTCTAAATACTAAGCAAACAATCGAAACACAAACTTTTTTCAAATCAAAATTATCGAAAACTAGCTTCTGCCCACGGCTTCGCCAGCATTGTACTGGGTTAAAAAAGTAGCCTATGTCTTAATCTGATGTATAAGCTATATTACTGAAAAGTTTCATCAAAATTCGTTCAGTAGATTTTGCGTGACAGAGTAACAAACATCCATACTCACAAACTTTCGCGTTTATAATATAGTAGTAAGATGACTATAGTTTTACCATTAAAAATCGAGTCAAGAAATAATATTCTCTTTTCAATCATTAAATCATGTGCTATAAAATCTGGATATTTTGGAATCAGGAACGAAAAATAAAAATCGATTGCTATCCACAGAGGTATAATGCGGTGAGTCTAAGTAGGTAGGGGTGTTTCAAGCACCGCGGGCGTCTAGGGGCGTTCACCGACTAGAGAGCATTTCCTTGTCACCGGGCATAACACTAAACGATAATATCGTTATTGCGATCGACTTCCGATCCTTAAACGGCAACAATTGTCGTATGTCGGAGGTTAATGGAACCGAAGCGCGGGCCTCTCCTTCGCCGCAGATTTTATGCATAAGCGATAGAGGGTAATGCTGATAACTTTACACACCTGAATACGTAAGAGTAAAGTTCTGGCTATTGTCCGTAATGTGGTATATGCAATAATTTTGTCTAGAGAAATATTGTATCCTAATATTGCACAAGATATAATTAATATTACATACTTACAAGTATTTATGTACAAGATATAGTTAATAAGTTATTTTTATCATCCACCGTTTAGCGACCACAAACGGAACTACGCAGATAAATATTATATTAGAGACTTCAAGTCAAAGGTAAATGTATCTTCTAGACTACATCTACACTTCCCATGACTGAAATTGTGGTCATACGCTCGCTTAATAATCATAAAATGTGTAGGACCCTCGATAGACCACTGACATCTTAAGATTGTGGAGTGGAGTTGGGTCATGAACATTCATGGTACTTTTATAAGTTGATGATAATTATGATTATGAAGTTAGGTTGAAGATAACTTATGATTCGGAGCCAGAAGCAGAATATGTTCATCTTTAAAATATGTTGTTTTATCTATTAAAGGCATACTAGGCATTACTAAGAAATCATGAAAAGCAACGTGATAATGTAGGCCACTTTCAGAAGTGAAACCACATAACATTTTTGCAATATTAAATTATTTTACAATCATTTCAGTAAAAACGTTATTGTTTACTTCACGAAAGTTTAAAACAACAAGCTTTGTATAATTTTAAAAGTACCCGGTACTTTATAAACAACCATACAAATACAGTTCTGTTTTATCTTGAAATTTGAAACATTTCCATAAAAAAAAACTTTCCGCGTTGGTTCAATTGGTTGGCTTAAGCAAATATTCAACATTCAAATTTATTACGTAAACCTTTGGTGGGATTCTTTCCAATTGCGCCTTCCTAAGGTCTCACCGTTTAACTTGGTCGCAAACACAATGCCAGCTCCGAGACTTGATATTTCCTGTGCTCCTTTGACCTTTTTACCTACAATGAAAACCATGTAACTACCGTAGTATGTAAGTAACTCTACCAGTTCACTTGAGTTCTTTGGATAAACTAAATCCATGGTTTCTGTAATGTTTCCAGTATTCATGAATTCGCCAAGAATTCAAGTAAGCTCGCACAAACCGAATCTGTGCGAAACTCTTTGTTTTGAGAGAGTAGTAGTGTGGTTTATACAGGCACAGATATTATAATACTATAGTACAGATATACGCGCAGGCAAGTCGGAGAGTGTAAAGGGAGCTATACGGTTCAACTAACTTCCTATACCTATTTTCATTTTTCTATTGCAATAAATAATAAACGATCATTCCTAATAACATCCGGGCAGTACGCTTATTGGGCTGCAATAATTGGTTATTGGAGGAAGCTCTCACACGCCACTGAAGCGCACATCCGATATTATCGAGAATTGTTGGTATTTGTTCAAATAAACATGTTATTTTTTCTTCGAAAATATTTATCTACGATGCCAAAACAATTTGTACCAATTACATGTTAATAAAATACAATTAGACGCCATAAAAACTATTATTGCGCTCAGAAGCATCAAGTACCGGATAAACGATAGCTGTTTGAATTTCATCTTAAATTCAAAACATAGCAAAACTTTTCTAAAGTGGAATATCCGAGCGGAGAAGGCATTGTTATAGAGGAAAAATCTTCGAAACTCGACAACAAACAGCATCCGAAAACGAAACCAAACAAAAATCGGTTCGGATGGAGTCGCGGGGAGCGGACGGCTCACAATGCTGATTGAAAGCAAATAATGAAATCATAGGGAATGGAGCGAGAGCCGCGCGGTTTGAGCCGCAAATATTGTGAAAAATTGCAACCGAGCTCTCAACAATGAATGCACAGAATACAATATGGAAGCCCGCGAACGATATCTGGTATTTCGATAGTCAATACCCATAACTAAAATTCCGTCGTTTTTTGTGCTGCTATACAATACGTACGTAATTTTATACGTAATGTTACGTATAAAATGTCAAGAAATGTTAAAATATCCCATTGAATTACTCTGTTTGATAAGTATCAAACAAAACTGGACAACAATGCTGGCAGTCCAGCTAAGACTTAATAATTATTATTACCTATGTTCTCTGCTGGAAATCGGTGCATAGAGGCAGCCCAAGATCGTTCGTCATGGCAATCTGGGAAGGCATGTCCAGCTGTGGCAGTTTCTTCTTTAGGCAGTTTATGACGTTTTACAAAATAAAACACAATGCATAGGATAAAGATGCTTTGATATTACAACAATAGATCCATTCCTCTTTGACAATACAAAGCTCACAGAGAAGCCCAACATTTTCAAAGCAAAAATACACGTGTAAAACCTTTTCCAGTACAAAATATGTGCTGAATTTTCGCTGACATAATTGAATCAAAAACAAAACATTGTCCGCTCGGAACTAAATCCTCTTCGGAAATAACACAATAGGAAATTTAAGTAACATTCAAAAACAAATAAGTTGAACGTACCGATAGACATGTGGAATATTGTTTTACAGCTATTGTGCCGCATCTGATGCCTGTCGATACTGTGCAGAGAAATTTAAGTCCATTATTAAATCTGAATGAAACCTTTCACAGATTTGTAACCGTCAACTTTTTTTTCGGATTGTATTATGATGATACAATTTCGCATTATAAAATGCTATTGCGAAATTCAATTATAGTAGTGTGCATACCGAAAACCTACAGGGAAAAGATACCCTGTAGGCCGACACCTAAAAAAAAATCTACTTACAAGTAAACCACATCTTCACATAAGATTGCCCATAGGATTATCATTGGTGTTATCGTCAGTATTTTTTTTATAATACTCAGGTACCCGTTTTATGTAGAATACAAGTACTAAAAGTGAACTTCGTCTTTTTTTTTGTGTATTTGTTACGATGTTACCACAACGCATTTTCATAAATATTTCCTGAGGGAATCGTACCCGCTTCTCTATAGTTTGGATGAAATATTTATTATATGAATTGATTTGATTGACTTTTTCTTCAAGAGTCACATTTAAATCTACAAAAGCCACGTAGAAAATTAATTTCTACGTAGCAAAATATAGTTTGATTAAATACGGCATCGTAAGGATGATCGGTCAAGTGGTGTTTGCTTGCGGGCGCGGTCTGGCCGGCCGCTCCTCTGTTTACCGCCAGTGTTTGAGCGCTTTCTTTACGACGACGGCCCATCCGCCCTGCGACGCGATGCTACTCAAACGAGTGAGGGAACTCGCATTTCTTGCCAAAGTGCTCTGATAAATAATTTTTATTTTAGGGCTGGTTTTCAATAACCTCGCCCTTTTTTTAACCTCATAAGCTGCAATTACCGAATTTGAATACAGGTGTAATTAATTACTTATTCCACAATACATTATATTTCTTATTCTTGGTAAACCAAGGCCAATTTTACGAGCCCAAAGTACAAATCAAACGCGATCAAAAATTTTAAAAACATTTGCGAAACAAGTATTTCGTTAAAATATCTTCACAAAGTAAACACCTAGAGGTTTCCTTTTATAATGAAAATGGTTATTTGCGATCACACTTTGTATTTTATGAATAACCATGTCTTGATCCCTCCCTTTTAGTGAAGACCTATCGAAATTGTCAATTTGTCGTATCATTAAAATACTTTTGACGTTGTTCACAAACAAGTGCTGCGTTGTTTAACAGTATGGTTTGTATCGCGAGTGCTAGAGTTCATATTTGTGGTTGTTTCGCGCTAGTCGATATTGTCGATTATGAAAATAGCGTGTCAGTGTGCGTATCGGGGGGTGGCGACGCAAGTCGAGAGTTGGGACGTGCGCCCGTCAGCCCGTAAGCATGTTTAATGATATACAAATGAACAACGAGTTACGAGACAGTCTGCCACCGCACTTGATAATAAAAGTTGATATCAGAAAAATATTACTACATATTTGTAAATTTTTCAGACACAATTTATAATAACTTTTTGAGCAAACCTCATTTTCTTTTGAAAGGTTGGTTGCGTGGATTTTGTTTCTTCGTAAATTTCTGAACTGCTCGCGACCATTCCACTCTATGTTTCTAAATTTAATAATTTACACAACCGGCCGTACATTCAATGTGAGCTATACATCCGTTTACTGACATAGTTCATACATAATTATTTAAAAGGTGTGACCAAAATGCTCGCGTGAAATCGCCCAACGGAACAATTACATTATGTAAGTTAATTGGAGCCCGGTCCTAATCATGTTATCCGTCGGATCGCTGCGCCTTCAATTAAACTCTCGTTAGACTAGCTTTGGACATCAGCATAAACGATGTTTATAAGATGAAACATCAGTTTAATAACCATGGAGGATAAAGTCTTTTAAAAGACATATTTCGATGAAAAGAGGATAATTTGAATTCCTAAAAGTTCTGTAAAAAAAATTGCAAAGCCATAAAATAAATCTCTGTAAATAGATCGAGTTATATTTAAAGTTTCACGTGGCAAAATTAGCTTAATTAGAGATTACACTTCACTTATACGGTTTCATCATCTTGATGAAAATTAGGGGATATCGTGCGAGCAAGGGATACAATTACTGACATGGTCTTATCAAAATTTAATTACTTTATATATTGAACAACGGTAACAGAATTAAAATCGAACAGTTACAGAATATTTTCTTTTGTACAAAGACAAAGTTTAGTATCAATCAAGTACCTAGTCTTTTAGACTAACCGGATCCTGTATCGCTATTGAACGTTTTAATCACAACTTTGGGACGATAAGAAAATTACAGCTGCATAAATATACTTTATACTTATACTGCAAAACAATTTCAACATGAAAACAGTGGCTCTTCTGTTATTACAGAACAGCATACGTTTTTTGCATATTCGTAGGTACTAAAAGCAGCAGATTCTGTGCTCCAATAAACCCGAGCTATGAATGACATTAGCTGTTCAACTCGTTTACCCGCGTTTCATGGTAAATTCGTCTGAACAGGCTGACGCGGTGTCGAGATGCAAATGAGGCGTCGAGTCAGGCGCCGGGCCACAGAAGATGTGATAGTAATAGCGGTGGCGCCGGAGAGGCGATTCAGACTAATCGTTGGGACCTTTCGCACTCATTAGTGATGTTATTGGATGAATATTAACTTTTAAGGTATATAAATACTAAATATAAACAATATAAAAACAAACACCTCTCTATAAATGATCAATAACTTAAGAAAAATTAAATTAAAAAAAACATAATAACAAATAATTATAATTGAAATAAAAATAAAAAAAACACATACATATAGTAGTAGATAGCCTAGTCTCATTTAGAGCTTAGCTGATTTTGCAACGCCTTCTCGACAAGCCATAATTTTAATTTTTGAATAATGTTAGGCTATTGCTTGCCTACTGCTGGGTAGAAGCCTACCTAAAGAGTGCCATCGAACCGCTTCTATCCATTTAGATATTTTAGTACAAAAAATCGTACGTTCGATTTTTTGTACTAAAATATCTAAAGCACCTAAGTAGCGGGAAGTCGAACGTCCGGTAATAAATAAGAAATAAAGTATGATCACTGACAGCGCGTGACACTAAGCTGACCCTAAGAGCCCACATCAGCTGTTTCCAGTGCGCAGTGTGACAGTAGGCGCTCGGTCAGTCGAAGAATATGCGGTGACATGCCGCTCGCATTCTGTTGTAACGCACGAACGCACAGTGTTCACGATTTCTAATGTTTATGTGAATTATGTGGGGCCAAACAGACGGGCACCTCTCCAAAGAAGAAGTTACGAGTAAATCTAGAATTACACTCCGTAATCAATAAAACACTGGAGTAGATGATTTTACCACCGGTCAATAGGCCCATTTCAGGACCACCACCAATATATACATTTTTGTTATTTTATATCGAGGCAAAACCATACCTCATCAAAAGAAATGTATTCCTTTTTGGAATCATAAAAAAAGAAATAAAAAAAGGTTTCTAATGCAATATATATATTTTTTTTATTCTTAATTGTATACTTATCCTCCTAGATGTTTAGCTAGATGTCGGGTATTAGGACCAACCTACACAACGTCATCCAATTCGTGATCGCCATTCAAGAAACTTTATTTAACAGCGTTTATATATTGCTCATTGCTACCTCCACTAATTCTGAGAGATACGAGTATGTCAGCCCGCAATTAATTTTAAAAGAAAGCGGTGGCGATGCCGACGAATGCATTCGCGCGAACTTTGACAGCCAGTTGATAAAAACTTCCTTTTGACCGCCATCGCCCCGGTTCGCCAGTTTGACCGGGCCCTTAGTTGGTAACCTTACTTCTTGATTGACATAGATATAATAAAAAAAAAACGCCCAACAGACACAAACATTTTAATATAAAATACTACACAAGATTACAAACAAAAATGACTCCGCCATATAAACGAAAGGCTTTATGTAAAGCACATTTAAGGCGCCAAGTCCGGTCAAGCATACACGTAATTAACTAAGCTTGCTAGATGTCATCGCGGATTTGCTCGCTTCGCTGAACGCAACCGCGCTTGCTCATATTGCAAACGAGCGGGTGTGAGTTAGAAACTAAAACTCAACCGAGATCACATCTAAAATTGCATTTAACGTTCCATGTGTAATGTCAATTAAAATACAGAACAAACTTACAAAACAGAAATACAAATTTCGCTTTTTTATTCCAAAAACTATCGTGAATTTGATCATTCATATTGTGAAACGGGAATTTACACTTACCGTAATACTAGTGAAGCGACTTAGTTTAGTTTAATTCCGAGACTCTTCGTCAGGGTGAGAATCGAAATCTCCGAATAGCGTTGTGCACTTTCATCTCTGATGCCCGCTTAGAAAACTTGTCAAAATGCTACTATAACATTAACGATTATTTTAGAGTTTAACAACAACCTACCAATTGCAATATCATAATTGTCGACATCTGATAAAAATCTGATATTCGTAAATCCACCTACACTAAATCCACCCAGTTACCTTCCAAAGCCATATTAATTCCTACTAAAATATAATATTATAAGCGCGAAATTTTGTGAGAATGGATGTTTGTTACTCTTTCATGCAATAACAACTGAACGTATTTTGATGAATCTTCACAGTAATATACTAGCTTATACATCAGAATAACACATATGCTACTTTTTATCCGGGTATCACGCGGGCTAAGCCGTGGGCAGAAGCTAGTAATGTCATAAATAGATGCCTAATAGATGGATAAGTTGGAATAAGTACCAAATTTTTTTAAAATATATCTGGTTGTGTAAGACGCGGTCTTCCTACCTATCTATTGATGTACGAGGGGCGCACTAAAAATATCCGGAACGAATAAGAAAATATGAATTTATTTTTTCTCAAAATATTATCCGATATGCACTTTTTCATACGAATAAACCAATTTTGAAAACATTTAAATATACATCTATCCTCCGTCGTGACCTCGGAAACATGTTTTTCATACTCTTTGACAGCCTCTTCTGGTGATGAAAATCGTTGACCGCGTATTAGATTCTTAATTTAGAATTTTTGTACGTAGCTTTAAATCCAAGTTTCGTCACCTTGGTTACTGTGTCCCAAACCACATTTGTTGCCCCGTCATTGAATCTGGTAAGCATGGCATTGCACCACGAGACGCGGGCCGTTTTGTGCCTTAATCAAATTGTGAGGGAACCATCGCGAGCACAGCTTTTCCTACACACCCAAATGTTTGTGTAGAATTGATAATATCTGACTCATGCCCGAAACTCATAGTAGGTCACATCGCACAGCATCGACGTTTTTGTTGTTCACTGCTGTGGATTGGCGACCATCACCAAATTCATCAATGAGATAGACACGACTGCGCTTAAATTCCGAAAACCAGCTATGAATAGTAGTCTTGCATAGTCGTTTTCTAAAGCCAACGAGTTCTATTTTCAAATATTGTAATTACTTTTTAAATATTGTTAATGTGGCCAGTTCCGGAAACATATAGTGCGCCCTTTGTATCATTATTCAGGGTTCATATGAGATACCTACCATTTGTTTGTATTTATATGTACCGAAGTTTAGGTACGTACCTAAATGTGATGGGTATGTAGTATGTGTTTCTTCTTCGGAATTGAAAACCTATATGAGTAACAACTATTAGTATAAATAAATCTCCACTTTATAAAAACTAGTAGGTCCGAGTAAGTTATTTGAACTTGAAATAACTTATTGCGTTTTTATTTTTAATTAAAATTTTACCATAATCTCTACCATCTCGACAGACCTCAACCTGTTCCTTCATACAGTTTGACGACCTCGGCGGCACGGCGGGCAAGTAGCCGGCTGAGACGAAAGAGGTAGGCAGTAGGGGATTTCCCACATTGCGTCGTCCTCTTCGTGGTCGCCATTCGAGAACCTATCTTCCCCAGCGGTTGTCGATTCTGCAAGCTATGTGGCTGCGCATTGCCACTTCAACTTGCTAATTCTAAGAGCTACGTCGCATTCCACGTCGCATGCTACGAAAATGAGCTACGCTACGTAGCATTCTAAAGTAGATCCACCTAAACCAAAAGTCAACTTTAGCATTCGTAGCAGTTGCAGGCGGACAATAAGAGCTACGGCGTAGGCATTTTTATACCATTATAAACCAGAGTTCAGCTTAGACGCGCAACACTGGTTGCGGTGGCATGGGTCGGCGTGGTCGCGCGAAATCGCCGGCCGAGTGACGATCGGCTCCCCGCATAAATCTCCGCGACCGCCAATTAAGGCCCACCCCGACAGTTTGTCTACGACGACGCCCTGATTGCTTTCCACGGGTTGAGCGAGCCTCAGCGACACGCTATCGAGCTTTTCACGGATGTAATGTTCGACAAGTTTTCCTATCTATGTTAACAGTTATTTTTGGACCCTCCACTCTAGGGAGTTAATTTGGGTATATCTCACAGTCAATTAGAGATGGGAAAACCGATGAAGTTTCTGTTCTCAAACTGGGAAGCGTTTATACTTGAACGGGGGTTTGGTGACGTCAATATGCGTTGAAGCCTAGTCTTGGCTTATTTGTTTACGATTAACGACCAAAGGACCCATGAAAAACCTGTAATTAGGAAACACCTGTTTTGAAAAACCAGTAATAAACGAAAATGCTGAAAAGTTTTATTTCATCTCTCAAAAAGCTTTCGGATTGATTTGTGTTGTGATAAAAGAATCGAGTGCAATCATTTTTACATTAAATTCTAACCGCTACGTGGCCGGATCTTATAGTGGTGTGTATTTAATTTGCACTGTAGGTCTAAATATATTTATGAAGTTTTTATTTTGTAATTTAGCTTCAGATTGTCTATCTCTATTCCTTCATGAAAAGTCCAGCTTCGTTTTTTCCCTTGCTTTCTTTAAGCGAATTACATAAATTATACTTCTTATGGAACCGTCTACCAAATGACATCTCAAAAAATTCTGAACCATATTATTTCCAAACCTGACACCGTTATAGCTTGCGAAACTCCGCGTGATTCCCCATTCCCTCATTACAAAGTATATATAAAAAGGCAATAATACCAACGTATTTATTTATAAGCCCCGGCGTGAGAGTTGACGCGGGTGTCGTTAGGGCCGCTCTCTTCTCGTGTGTCATTTTAAGGATGTGCCAAATTGAAGGCTGAGGCACACGAAGGGGCGTCGGGCCGCAATTGCATAGAAGGCTAGTTC
Source organism: Perizoma affinitatum (assembly GCA_961405105.1). Lineage (NCBI taxonomy): Eukaryota > Metazoa > Arthropoda > Insecta > Lepidoptera > Geometridae > Perizoma > Perizoma affinitatum. The sequence continues at coordinate 6,961,916 of OY560206.1, forward strand.
CTAGCGTATCTTTTCCAGCGCTTATAGGCATTTAAAATCACAGGGTTCTAAGGCAGTACGAGTCTGGTTTTGCAATATAAATCGTATATCTATGGATATCAGTTGTATTTTCCCTTGTAACTTTCTTCAGTCCGTGGCTTTATGTTGATATGTGCCGCAAGCTGAAAGCTGTTTACATCGCTCGGCAGTCGCCTGCAACCTGCTTGCTATGTAATTAGACCTTAGTGCCTGATTTATGCCTCGGCACCCGGCGCGCCCCGCGTCTTCGATTAGAGGTTTATTCACTCGACCGAGGTCAGTTTTCTTACGCTATACGCGTTAATATAGAACCGACTCTTATTATAGGGGACGTGAAAATAGTACTATAATATTAGCTGGGGTTCTTTGAAGTGAATGAATGTCTGCGAATCACAGATATGATTTATGCTATTGCAAAAGTAGTTTTTTAAAGTCAGACGTGAATGCACTACATCTGCAGTCCCATGATCTCGTGCGGATAGTATTTTTTGTTCTATTGGATCGCACCGTAAAATGATTATCCAAAATTCAAGATGTCGATGTGGTAAACGTGATTTCTTTATTCGCACAGGAATAGGGCGTTTTACTGGCGTTAAATCTACCCGGCACAGTTTTTACAGTCACGTGTAGAAACTATATCTTATACAAGAATTTAATCTTAATTTTACTACTATTGATCAAAGAGTGAATTTCGATTTTATAACCTATTCCATCGGTGTTTATTTTTTATCTATCATCAGTGATACAAAAAGCTCCTTTGTGGAAGAGTTTATCCAGGAAAGTGCTACGTATTCGTATCTTTTGCCGCCACCAAGCAGTGCTTAATGCTTGCAATGCTGTGTTGAGGAAGGGTACGGTTAGACTTTAAGGCAGGCAAAGCATTAGCACTGCCCTACGAGTAGACGCCAATAGACGACAGTACCAAACCATCTGGTGGACCGTATGCCTGTTTGCCACCAGATAACAATAACAAACTACGTTTCACTACATCTGAAACTGCTGCACCGTAGAGATGTGTGCACAAATTAATGACAGTAACGGAATAAGATGTTCGAGAGCCGCTCCTTTAACTGCCGCGCAGCAGGCGCACTTTGTAGCCACTTACGAGTATTGTATGTGATGACTTCTAATACCTGCAGTTTTATACCAAAAGGTTTGTTGTTTTATTCTAGCACAGAACGCTTGTGTGCTAAATACTGTAAGATTACGACCTGGCTTAAAAATATATAGTCATTTCTGTTTTCCTAAATTTTAATATCACAGGAAGGTCACGAAATATGTTAAAAGACGAATGAGTTCAGACGCCCTTTTTGGTCTTTGCATCTTGTTTCTCCAAATGGCTCGTTAATTCGAAGTGACCGAAATTAGTCGGTTTAATGCGAGGACAGGGGTGTAACCAGGGCGCCGCAAAACCACGTAATTCGAGCGCGAGCCGCAATAGTCGACCCTCCGGAAACTTGCGCTTTACACTTATTAACAAATCAGAGTATACTTATCATTCTGGGTGTTATTCAATAGACCTGAGAGTAACATAGTATTATAATTACACAAACGCACTTTTATTTAATAACAAATGACGAACTAGATGGCGCAGCGGGCGAGTAGAGCTGAGACGCAAGATGTTCGATTTTTTTGGTTGAAAAATGTTTACATGCTTTGCAGATATTTATTTCGGATATCGGTATTGTGGTAACAGGGTACACGTAGATTGATACCGACACAGGGAATACTAGTATGGGTGCAGGACTATGTATGTGTTCAAGAGAAGTAGAGCTTGAGAAAAAATGTGTCTGTTGGCAGTTTATTTATTATTAAAACAAACTGATTGCCGATGTACATGGTTTGTGGATTCAAAGCTTTTTAACATTTTATCATTGAATATGATTTCACATATATTAATAATGGCAATATTAGCATGGAAAATGAATAGTCTCGTATAAAACTCCGTCAAAGGAGAAGCTTTGAACATTACTTTGCAATACGATGTTTTCGCCGCTCGTTTATTCAGAGAAGAATATTGCATGTTTGAACATTTTTATAAAATTTGATAGTAAATATATGATACCAGAAGCGCAACACACTTTCGTGACCAAGCGATATTTTAATTTTATTATTCTCCTGCTCTGACGTTTCGTCAAAATTATAACAAGACACGATAATTTCAGTTTATATGTTTGACATTTTAGCAGTTTCATATATAAAAAACTGGAAGAGAAATAAGTCATAAATAATCACGTAAAGATAATATTTTACTAATCAGAAATTTAAGTTTTCTCAAAAAAGTGAGTATAATGCGTCTTTCTAGAATTCAAGAAGGTTGTTTGCAGAATAATTACTTGTGCTGTATTACAGTGTCTCATGGAATCCTGCTTCAGGTTTTACATAAGCGAACGCATTAGAAATTAAATTGATATAGACTGGAAGCTCTGAAGTCGCGCAAGTGCTTTGTAAAGTTTGCTCTTATATTTAATACGTTTAACTAGTTTTGTTGTAAAATAAATAGCATTTTCGTCGTTCTGAAGTGATGGTATTTTTCTTTGCTTTTCATATCATGATCATCGTCAGCCGGATAAGTCCACTGCAGGATGAACGGCCTTCAAACACTTTTGTTTACTGATTTCCGACTTTTACGACGTCATCAGGCTTTTTAGAGCCTTCTTACATAAAATTGGTTAAACTTTTATATCGTTTTAGAAAAGCAAGCAATTTTCTTCCAAGGTGTTTGAAAATCAAAGTTTTACAATATTTTTCATGACGTTATATGAGCAATATTATGTCGTATTTGTAAAATACTCTCTTAAACTAAACAGCGTTGTTTAAGCCATTGGTATAAAAACATGGTAAATTCAAATATTTGCACCAACCCTCCCACATGCCACGTTTTAGTCGTACATTCTATTTAGATTCTATTACAGCGATTACAAAGATATGTGAGAACCACCTACACCGCTGAAAGTTCATCGACTTGACTTGTGTTCATAAGTATGGAAATATACAAAGCAAGACAGAGGACCGTTGTTTTTTCAGGGCCCGCCGGAGTAGGGTGAACTAGCCATCTCAGGGAGGGGGGGTACCGTTTTCAATTTGCTTTATTTGCACTTGTTTTAATAGCGGCCAGTCCTTATTGCGAGACCAAATTGGTTCGTGCCCGGACGCCTTTCGATTAAAGAGGTCGGTTCGGTTGTGACGCGACACGCTCTGAGGAAATACGCGTAAAAACAGAACGCCCCTGACAAATAGTGGATGCAAACACCACAAGAATTATTGTGTAGGCTGTATGTAATGAAGGTAGAACATAAATTAAACAGGATACGTCCGATGCAAACACAGGCAAATGCTGCTCTTATATTATTAACTAATGGAACGCCCCGCGAGTTCGCCTGCTTTCATTTTTTTTTAATTTTAACTTCATCATTGCGCTGCACTGGGAGTGAAATTTTGGAAACCAAAAATAACATTACCGTTCTTTTAGTTATCTTATGAACATCTGCACTAAAGTCAAATAAAGTGCCTTAGTCATGTCCAGACGCGCTATGTCCTCTTTGATCCGTCTTTCTGTTTGTCTGTCTGTCTGTCCATCAGACAGACAGACAGACGGAAATGACGAAACTATAAAGTTTCTGTTTCCGTTTGGCTTCCGAACTCTGAAAAGCCTAAGCATGTATTTCAACAGTTTTCCTTAATATAAACTTTCCCTAGAAAAAGTTTGAGTTTAGTGCAGACGTGCATACCACTTGGGCATGGGTTTAAGCTGTGCGCTGATTAACAGTCAGTCAGGTTATAATTCAACCTTTGTAGGGCGAAACCGAATCTTATCTCTTTACTGAGAGAGTTATACAAATCGCCTCGTAGACTCCGTTCATGCACGGATTAGATGTCTTCAAACTGTTGGTTCTTGGTTTACCGGTTCCCTTACCTCTTTTCCTTCACCGCTGGAGAGCACAATAGTATCGTGCACATAATTAAAAAGTGGAAAAAATCTGTTGGTGCTTGACATTCGAGATCACGGCAAGGTACAGTGCTCTCCGTGAATTAAAAAGCTACATTCGCAAATTGATTGCATTACATCAAATATTATCGTCAGAATAAAAAAATAAGAGAACGAGAAATACTAATAAATTCATTATATTGCATCAAATATTATATAGTTTGAACAAATCACTAGGTACACAAGCAATACAAATACAGTGAAACTCGAACCTTGTTGCAGCACCATTCGAATAATAGGTAAATATTGGCGCAGAAATAGAGGCTATATACGATATTTCTGTAAACATAGGAATGTAACGTGACATAATGAGCCATGGACAAACAGGAGCTGAGTGTACCTACACTTGGACTCTCGTTGTAAGGACCGTGGAAAATTTAGTTATTTACTTTTTAAATATAAAGTTACCCTTATTTTTAACAGACTTCAAAAATAAGAGGAGATTCTCAATTCGTTGTATTTTTTTTAAATTATTTAAAAAAAATATAAATTATACTCAGACATGTAATGTCCCATGTTTAAAATGTTATCATTTCAATCAACGGGGATACTATCAAATACTAGTTCTTAAAATACTGATGCTTGTCTACCAAGCTTACGCAAAGACTTGTCTCACTGACTTTTTAACAGCCCGTATATATGCCATAGATTTTTTGTTATTAGTATGTAATCTCCGAAACGGCTTATTAAAAGGTAATGCGGTTTTTTGCAAACGATACAAAATATATAAGGATAAATAAATAATAATAAAAACGCATACATAGTCCTGACCTCACACTACTATTCCTTGTATCGTGGGTATTAAAAACTAGAGTAGATCATAAATAGGTTTTACCACCACAAGTCACTGGGGACGCTATAATCAATGACACGTAGCTTCATTTAAAAAAGAAAACATTTTTTTTTTATTGAAGGTGATTGTTATTCGTACGAGTTGTAAGTGTATAATTTTCCCTATTTTTGGCATGGTTTAGTTTCACTATAGACACCTATCCCAGTAGTGATAATGATGTTAATGATAAAAGGGTACCATATGGTTTCATAAACAATACACTAGCAATGTCTGTGCTGGTTGAGGTGAATCACAAAAACACCGCTGCTGTGGAAAACCAACCTCATTAAAACAAGTCATTATTCAAACTCACAGTTCGTAACCCATTACGTCAGTGCCGATGACCAAACTCATTGGATCGCGATGACAGTACGATTCATTTAATTATCACCTTTCCTGACCGGTGGAGTGAACCCACCGAGTTTCGCTTTGGATTCTGTTCAGATTCGACAACGCGTGGTAATTTTGTCGTTTTACTCGCTGGATTGAAATATCGGATTTAGCATCTGATCATACTACATCTTTCGAGTTGCGGGTTCGATTCCCGTTGCGGGACAAATGTATACATGTACTGCAGGTATTTGTTCCGGGTCTGGGTGTTATGGTACCATGGCACTCGTAGTTCCTGATGTCAACAACACAATCTTAATCTTAAAAAAAAAATGAAAACTAAGTGAAAACTCTAAGAAGTTGTAGAACAACAGTTATTGGAGTTGATGGTAGGAATTATTATGGTCTGAGAGCTATTGCGTGATTTACAAAAAACTATATACAAATGTCACGCCAACTTTTTATTAAATTTATCAGGTGTCCTGGATTAAGTCTATTAGGCCCCGCACGAATGACCGGTAGAGCCTAGCACTGGACAGTGGACATTACTATAATTGGATGCATGTCAGAGTGTCGTCCGATCTTTAATACAATTAATTCGGTGGAATTAGGTCCAATAAGTCACCGGATTCATTTGCATTTGCGCGTACTGATATAACAAACCGATTGGACTTCACGTGTAACGTTTTATTATCATCAAATGATTAGTGAAAAGCAAAGTGTAGACTTTGTATTAAACATCTATAAAACCGACCATATTTTTCATAGAGATATTAATTTATTTGTTGATATTTTAAAGCTTGTATGTTTTTCTGTACAGATATGTATCCTCTACAACTAAAATGGCACCAGGCTTTCAATAAACAAATTAATTTGGTCGCGGTTCACAAAAGGGTTCATTAAACTAACGTATGCGCCATCGTGTCCGCTAATTGGCCAGCCAATTATGCATTCATCACAATAATAAGGTTATTTTAAAGCTTCAATTATTTTCGTACCCGTGAATACTTAAAAAAATAGTGAGTCGTATGTTATGTACGAAAAAAATCTTAGAAGTTTTAGAACAGTAAGACTCAAGGTTGGTTATAAATACTCGAAGCGTTGTGCACTTTCCTAAGAACTTTAATAGCTGTAGCACTGAAATTAGTTGGTGTATAATAGCTTTATTCATGGAGTCTTCCTGAAATAAATGTGACCGATTGACCTGAAACATAGATTGCATCACTTGAACCAAGACACTTACCTCAGCCAATGCCGCTTGGCGATAGCAGTGTGGCAGCAAATGGCGTCGTACTGATCAGCGATCCACACGATGAGGATAATGTAAAATGCAGTTGTGGTGTCGTTGAAGAACTCGGACATGATCGCCTCCATACCTGTTGACAAGGAAAATAAAAATGGTAAGTTACACTGTAAGCCATAAGCTCAAGTGGGTGGGTTTTAACGTTAGTCGGATGAATTCAGAAGAATGGACGAACGTCATAACATCTTCGTAGCCTGACGAAAGACGTTATGGTCGGCCAGGAATACCTTTGAGGGACAATCTCGAAATTTTCGACAGAGTGGTGGGAAATATCGAGAAACAGTCAAAATTATATCGATAATAATATTTTTTATGAAGTTTTAAACTTTTTAGATAACTAAGACTGCAAGATAATTCAAACACATTTTGTTTCGTGTATCATAGATAGATAATTAGATAGAAGATATAAAATACTTTATTGTTAAGTACTACAAACTTTGACAATGTTTCACAATGGTTCATACCTTAAAGCGAAGGAATTAATTCAAAACAGATGCGAGAAATGCTGTGCATAAAGAGTTGCAAGTATAAGTCCGATAACACAAAACCAACATTCCCACCTGTAAAGGGAACATGTTATTTCCTCCAGACTAGACTAATCAAATCCCAGACAAAGACGATGCACGACCGCATCGCCATCTCAGCAAACCGTATCGCAATCATGACGTCACCGCATCAAATATCGCGGGGTCACGTGTGAGCTCGACACCAGAGCCTTGTCGTCGGGTGTCGGACTAATTAGGTGCCGACAATTACTCGCTAACGACCGAAATCCGAGAACGCTCTAGGAGCTTATTAAACGGCGACATACAGCCACCAGACGAATATACAGATCCTACATTAAATCACGGGACGCGAAAATAACTACAGAATTTTCATACCATCTAAGCATCATAAAACTCTTGACTTTTAAACGCAGTACCAAAAAAGAATGGCAGGCATCCACACATTTTTAGCCAAGGAGAAAGCATTAGCATTTTCTAAAGAACTAGCGGAACACCTACGACTTCGTTCGTCTAGACTAGAGGATCTTCCATACAAAATGTAAGTACTCACTGCACCCGTCAGGGGTTGAACAGACCCTTTGTTAAATAACTTAGAAAAACGTTTTAAAGATTAAGATAATTAATTATATCGCGGGTCTTCATATTTTTTTTGTATCTTTGCTAATAACGCCTTTTTATAGAATTCAAATGTATGCGGACATTCATATTAAGTTTTAATAATTTACAAAACTTTTTAAAAAAGTTTTGTAAATTAAAAGTTTTTGGCTCATCGACTAGCAGTAATAGAGTCTTGCGTCCTATGATTTGTTTGTCTTATCTAGACATATTCATATCGCGTCTCCGCGCGAGACGTTGCATCACGATTCCGTAAGCTGCTTTGCTTGATAAAATCGAGGTATTCTCGATTGCAGCCAATTAAGGGTTATTACCCCGTTAATAAAATCTGCAAGACGGTTGTAGGAATCGTAAAGCGGTCCGCAACACCTACCACGCATATGCAGATTGCAGACATAGTAGGTACAATTCAGTTATACTTTAAGGTGAGTAATTGAGCTGATTATTTTATTTAGGCGATTGCATTTGGGAAAGTTCAACTATCCATGGAATCCATTCAGAAGATCGAGAAAAATATATTACGTTTTTTATTTCCATTTTACCTTTATAAGTTGTAACTGTAAAACAAATTTATTGAAAGTAATAAAAGTAAGCCTTTTTTTTTGTAGATAGTTTAAGCATTGTCAATGTCAATATCCGTGTGCTCATGGGCAAAGGTCTCCTCCAACTCGTTCCACTTGTGTCAGTCTTGAGCGACTCTCGTCCATATTCTACTAGCTGTCTTTACTGACTCATCATCCTATCTACGGAATGGCCTTCCTTGCTTACGCTTGCCTTCTCTTGGATACCAATTGCTTATAGCTTTGCTCCATTTCTCTTCTCGTCTCATATGACTAGCCCACCGCCAGTTTATTTATTATAATCCATTTCAAATTGTTTAATTATATTATACTAGCTTCTGCACACGGCTCCGCCCGCGTGGTATACGGATTTAAAGTAGCCTATGTGTTATTCCGATGTATAATCTATATTATTCTAAAGTTTCATCAAAATACGTTCAGTAGTTTTTGCGAGAAAGGGTAACAAACATCCATCCTCACAAACTTTCGCGTTTATAATAGTAGCAGGATCAACAATCGTTAAAACCTAAAACATTATAATAACGCGCAATCGAAACGGTTGAAAAATACAATACTAGCCAATGGCGGCCACAAACCTTATGTCAGCGTTGCTTAATTTCAAACAAGTGTCACTAGAAACTTCATCAAATTTCCATATTCATGTAGCGATGAACAAGCGTAGCTATTATTCACAGCAGGAGTTAATTGAACGGATCGGGCTACGGATGATACGGTTAAACGCCGTCGTCTGAGACGGGTCGAGTATGCGCGCCCTCCTTTTGTGTTATGCAGATTTTGGCAGGAAACAGAATTAGGATGTGGTAGAATGGAAAAGGATTGGAGCTTTTTACCCGTGTTTCAAGAAGCCGGTATATTTGTTTGGGGGTAAGAGGTTGTTTACGGTTTTTGCAATCGCCTTATGTGCCTCACACCGAAGACGCTTCAATAGATGATGGACGGAATACGCGAGTCGGGAGTTTAATCATTCAGTATTAATATAACCTTAGGAATTTATCTAATCTTTAAAAATAACCTTGTTAAATGGCTGAAATATTAATAAGCTGGAGTCACAGACGGAATAAGGTATTTGAGCTTAAATTACTTTCTGAATTATAAAAATGAACAACTGAAAAAATAGCTTTTTTCACTCGACTTATTCCAATTGAAAAAATTGTTAGCATGCATTCAAAAATTCAGATCTTTTTCGACAAATATATAATACGCCTTGTATTGCAATAAAAATCACGTCCGCTTCAAAAACGCATATCCCAAGTTCCCAACCGGACTTCCGATACTCGGTACGTGTTCATTGTATCACTGTCGGGGCTCATCAAAATGCAAATACAGCACGGCCATGCCGGACGCCGCGCCGGTCAGTTGTCCGCACTATATTCTGTTATAATCCGAGCTACGTGCAACGTAACCTGCTACTGCCGACGATGCCTATTGTTAATACCGCTATAAACATACAAATGCTATCGTTGGCATTCAATAAATACATAATAAATTTTAAATTAAATAATAAGAAAACTTTATTTGATAAAATAACAAAACTTAATAAACAATAATGTTAGTTAGATCTAGGTTGTTAAATTACTGTTTTGTGGGTACATTATTAACAAATTATTATAAAATATTATTATATTTTTCTTAAAGTAAGTATTTGAGGTGAAAAACGAATGTAAAGAAAACCTGTTTTGTGAGAGACTGGTGCCTGAGATAGGTTTCGAAAAAAACCTGTAATTACATGTCACCAGTGCTCCCACTCCGCGGATTTTACCTTCATGTAATGAGGGACAGAGAATGGCCTAAGAAAAGATGATCCATCACTATACATATTTAATTTAGGTCATATATAGGTATTTGAAAAAAAATGTCTATAAGTAGTATAACAGTAATTTAGTTCCCATAATACAAGCTCTGCTTAATTTGGGGCTAGATGATGCTGTGTGAAAAATGACCTGCATTATTATTTCAGCATCCAATGCCAACCCAAAACAAGTATGGCACTATTCCACATGGTGGTGGGTCAGTCTTCCTAAAACTTGTCCTCGAGTTCGTCGATATTTTCATCAGAAACATTGCATGCCACATTATGTATGCCGGTTTCCTCACGATGTTTTCTTCACCTTTGTAAGCACAACAGCGATCATTAATTTAAAAAAAATAATTGGAGTACGATTAGAATCGAACCCACGATCTTCGGATCTGAAGTTAGGGTACAGCCCACTAGTAGCCTAGTGGGCTGTACCCTAACTTCAGATCCTAACGCGGCTAAACGAAGAGAAGTCATAAGTATAAATTAGTGTAATTGACTTTTTCACTCTGAAAACTAATAATATCTCAGCCCTGATATAAAAATCAGTCATAAAATCGAGGTGTTCATGAAAGTCACCGTTAGTTACCTATTCAGCGGAGCACACGACGTAATCCAGAGCGAGACGAGTAAACAAATTACCAGGAGCGGGTCGGACCGTCCGCTATTAATTTTAATTCCGAGAGCGGCCGGAGATCGGCGAACATGGGCGGCAGGCACGCGCGAGGGCGCGAATCGATGCCGGGCTATTGAAATAAGACAAGGGCTTCATCCGTCAGGAAATGCAGGGGCTTAGAGCTTTTGAACAGGCGTTTCCTAGTTGTTTTACTAGAACACTAAAGTTTATAAGGTAAACATGCTTACGTAGCTTTTAAGGCTATTACAGATTAGGCGTTTTTCAGCGCATATAAGTCATTCAAGTATTATTGCAAGTCATCCGTCATGAAATGCAGGGGCTTAGAGCTTTTGAACAGGCGTTTCCTAGTTGTTTTACTAGGACACTAAAGTTTATAAGGTATACAAACTGACGTAGCTTTTAAGGCGATTACAGATTAGGCGTTTTTCAGCGCATATAAGTTGTCATACGAGCCTACCAATGTTAGTCTAACTGAATGAACAAGTGTTTCCGGGACGGAACCTGTCATATGTGAAGTTTAGGCAGTTTTACCTTCTACTTGGTATCCTCATAGGTCTACGTACTGGCTATAGACGTAAGGCTGTTCACTATAGTAATAAAAATCGTAAGCCTGTTTATTTTCAAGAGTCAAAAAAAAAGGTTTTCAATATACTGGATATGTTTTTTATGCATCCATTACTCCGTGATGCTTGCTCCCAATAATAATTTGTAAAATATAATGCTTGTCAGGAATTTCCTCTGACTACCCTCTACTTAGTTAACGGATCAGGAATTACACTATATTCGTGACGTGAGCTTGTTCTTTCGATTTTATATTTTTGTCAAACAAAGAGAGTCTTAGAAAATGGTTCACATCTCCCGCGAAACTACGTTTAATTATTAACTCATAGAACGCAGAAAATATAGGAAAAAACAAAAAAAAAACATATTTCGCGCTTATTCAAACAACTGTAAAGTCGTACTGTAAATTCAGAGCAACATCGCTTCAATTGACACAGGTAGCTATTTAAATGGCAGCGTACACCGACAGGCCCAAGCAGAAGCCTGTCGTTTGTCAGCTGCAGAGGACTGCAGGCGGTCCGGATCCTCGCAAAAGCGCCTGTGTCCGACGCACGATGGAATCGACATTCTGTTGTATTTTCATATTTTGCATAAAGGTATAGAAATGTTTATTATTTTAACAGTTATGAAATGAAGGCATAATAATGCGAATAGAGGTATGGAATCGTCGTATGTTTTACCTGAAATTTACACTCTTGAAATAAGAGTAAATAATTGTTCTCTAGAACTTCGTGCTTCATCGTTGGCCACTTCTTTATATTAATATAAAAATATTGGTACAGGCTCACCGATAGTCGTTTTACTGTACATTTCGGGCTAACCAATGGATGCCATCCGAAAGATTGATAATTAAAACTTTAAATCACAAGGATTGACATAAAGGCTTAATCAACTAGTTTAAGCAATGTTCAGTTAGGTCTACTTGGAAAGGTGACAGATAGTGGCATTCACAAATTGCAACTGTCGTCGGTTGGCTTCTAGATCATAAGAACTGGATAGACGAATAGTGTGAAAACTTTGTCAGATTAAATTTGCCGTCACATACGAGTAAATTTAAGTTTTCTGATGGTAGCTTCCCACTGTCTGTGATTTTAAGGATGTCTTACGCACGAGTACGCGATGCACCGGTGCATCGCGGGAAGATAATCGACCATCGTAAACGGGTTCGCAGCGGTGCGTCGGAGTCTGTGCGTGGTCTCATAGGTAAAAACACCGGGCGGATTAGAACTTTTGAATCTACCTTCTGTTGTTTAGTTTTATGTGTTGGGTGCTTGTTTTGATTTGACATGAATTCTTCTATTCATTTCTAACAGACTTCTATCGCTGTCGAAAGTTACTTGTGAAAGTCATTACAATTCCATCGCTTTGGACTAATTTATCTACAGCGTTTTAGCGTTTCTTATCAATAAATTGTTCTTGTGATTATTACCTTTGTTGCGTTGCCTCCACAGATTAAGCAAATGGTTTTGTGCATTGATTAATTCAAATAAATAAGTTAATTCTAATAAAACTATCCTGTGGCAGTGCATGAATCCGAGTTCGTAAGAAATGCACAGAGTCCGCTAGGAGTGCACACAAATTGTGACTCCTCACATCCCCCGGTTTAATCAAGGGGGACACCCGTCGCGTCGCGGCCTGCGCTTCTACGGCTCGGCGCAAATTGAGAATAATGGACCACCGCACGGGGTTCCAGACAAAAATTGGATAGTGAAGCCAACTAATTTTGTTTCCTTTTTCTTATGTGCAGCTGAATTATTTGTGATACATCAAATAATAACTATAGGTAGGCACGCCCGGTTACCCACTAAAGCTGAAATTGGTACTTTTCTTAGTGTAATCTTTTACCACGATCTATTTTACGCAATCCTACTAAAGTACACCTGAACAAACTAATAATCTCAATTAGATTTTTTGCAAGTTTTCTCTGCAATTCACTTCTAGTTTAAATGTGTCATAAAATATGACTGATTCTAGATTCAGTTTTAGATTTCTTCTGGAATTCAGGCCTTAGTGAGTTCGTTTTAAGATTGCAGATTATGTATGCGCCAGTAGTCTGCACATTCATCATCTACACTTTCATCAACATCCACCGATTTCTCGCCATCATTAAGATGTCATCGGTTCGTCGGGTGGGAGATCTGTGTCATCCGATTCTTGGTCGCCATATCTATATTCCTTAACGGTTATTGGTTCCAAGAGCTTTATGACCATACAACGAAAGGTCCGAAACGCGCTTACGATATTTTCCTTGCCGTTGAACATATTAATCACCTCTCAATAACAACTGTGACCCTAGGATCCTAAGAAAGACCACTTTCCCAGTAGAGATCACATTTCCCATTTCACATTTTCCATTGTTATCCATATAGATGAATGTCCAATGCCACTTGATTTGACTCATTGAAAGAAAATGATATTCATGTTATAAAAACCTTGATCTTGAGATCCATCAGTATGTGTAGTATGATACATTGTAGTGTTATTGTGATAACGTGTTATTATCATAGGGTCTTGATAACATTGTATCGGTATCCACCCCGCGGCGCTTATGTTCCGGCTAAGCCGTGCATCGGAGATCCGTCTTTACGAGCTCGTTAGTGCCGGTAATCGCGTTGCACGGAGATTACATCTGCATTATTAGTGTTTTTATTGATTCACTCGGCTGCTGTCGTAAACTGAGATTATTATTCGCGACGTTGCCCCCTCGCGCCCCGCTACGCTCTCTACAACGGTTTCGAGACACAGTCAGAAGAGAACAGCCTGATTACATTACTACCACAAGCCTAAAGTCTCTCTACTTACGTTTGCTATTTGAAGTTGGTATAGAATTGTACTTCCACTTCCTGCGTTCATCTGTTGTGCGTGCGCGTTTGTACGATATAAGTTTTTTTTTAAACTACGCCTTTGGCGTTTCTTTTGTCATCATCATCAGCATTATTATCAGTCCACATCAGTCCACAGCTGGACAAAGGTAAATCGCTATGCCCAGCTGTGGACTGATATACCCACATATGTAGTTAGTGAAGCGTATTTGAAGAGCTCAATATGCGCCACTGAGCCCTGTGTTCGGCTCTTTGCATGAACTTTCTGCCCACCGCCTTTTTTATGTAATCGCTCCAGCTAACCGAGGGGCGCGCCACACTACTTTTTTTCCGTACAGCTCACAGAAATAAAGCTGTGTTTACAGGTAGAGTTAAAATAATACTCGAAGAGTTTATTTATCTACATTACAAAAAAGGTCAGCCGAAAAGTCTGACATAAAATTATATAGCCTTTTTCTGTAAACAAATGATTTATGCATAATGGAATTGTAAGCTAGCTATTGTTTCTAAGGGCTGTGTATCGAACGTAGTTGTTTTGTTACTTAATCGTGACGATAACAGCTTTTAACGACGGCTAGGTGACTGGCGAAATTCCGCCTCGATGTTTAGTGCTCATTCTATTTTCATTAACCATTTACCCACTTAATGATCCAGATCCTGAGGGAGCGATTCAATGACTTAAACCCATAAAATTAAACCTTAGCGTGACCTGTACACTGTAATTGATGGTTGCTACAAGAATTTGCCTTAATGAATTTTCCTCTTGACTCGGAAGGACGGAAACAAACTATTTGCTGACGTTTTTATGCATAGATATAAAAGAATAAAGAGTAAAATTCTCTGACTGGCACATGACAGAAAAATATGCATTTTCCAGACGATAAATTGATTTACCGCATCGACATCCAACCACACACTCGATAATTATTATTTTCAGTTAAACCACAAATACCTACACATTACTTTGAGTAAAAGTTTTATTAATTTATTATGTAAACACCGGTAACCGTTTCATTTAATTTATTAATGCACACGTAGAGTTGCCCTGCTTCTTTTCAACCGGACCGATGACTGGCCAAAATCCGGCTTTTTGCGGCACAACAATGTAGGTAAGGATTTTGTACTTTTGTTCAATATTCTTTAAAAGTTAGAGCTTGCGATCAAAACAGTTTTTAACCAGTCTTTTGCTACCGTTTTGATCGCCGATTTTACAGTGGCTTTTGAAATGCTCTTGTTAGTAACTCTATGTACACGTCGTTCACGATGAAATGCATTTTCAATATAGTGGGTCGGTCACAAAGGTTTTTAATTGGTAATAAACTGAGTTTGAAAGCTTTTTACTGGGAAATAAAATGATAGTCAATGCGAAAGGAAACCTAAGCTTAACAGTGACTGAACAGTGGGTGTTATCCTAAGCTTAACAGTGACTGAATGTGGGCTGATGGAATAGGTAGATCCCATTATAAAAGTCTGAGCGTTTCTGTTCTCATAGTATACATACATAGATAAAGTCACGCCTGTTTCCCGGAGGGGTAGGCAGAGATCACGGATTTCCTTTTACTAGGATCCTGGCATACCTCTTTCACTTAATTTACCAAGCTCTTCATACAAGCTCGTCAGTTCAGTGCACTCTCCAATTTGTCTTTCATAAACATTATAGATTTAAAAATAATTAATAAATCACCTGTAGCTAAGCGCCTATTATATTTTGCATCTGTAATCTGTAATAAAGTTTTACAAGTAGCTTAAAACATGAGCCACAATATTTTCTTTACAAATTTACACGTAACAGCTGTTAATAGACTTTTCAAATTAATAAATTCTCCACTATCCATATACTAAAGGCAAGACGAAGAAGTAGGTTTTCATTTATGTTTCGCATCACGAAAATTCTTGAAAATGAGTTTAATAATCGAACCGTGCTTATCTTTAGGGGCATTTCTATTGTTGCAGCTTTCGGATGGAGCAGCCTCTTTAATCTCCATGCAGCCGGGTACAATAGGCTTTATTAACGTGCACGTCTCGTGCTACGCAAATTGGCGATGAGTCGCCGTATACAACCTCGGACGGGGTCGTGTGATAGCCTCGTGAGCTCATCCTCTCGGGAACATGTCATATTAACGAGATGGTAACTAATCTGGTTTTGGGCAGTAGATTAATTTTCGATATCTAAATTTCTAGCTAGGATTAGCATAAACTTGGCGCGACAGCGTATTGTTGTTCGAATAGTTTTTTACGACTTTTTTAATAATTTAATAATGTATTTAATGAAATAAATGTATTATCTTCTTATTTATTTTCTTTCATTTATGCTTTGTCGCATCTAGCAGGCGTAAATTCCTAGTCTAAAAGACATATTAAATTTGAGAATTGATAAACTGCTCATACACAAGCTCTTTAAGGTTCCGAAGCAAAATAGCGAAGTAACCCTTGCTCTGATTGTATGTGAAACACTACTAAAATTTTCAAAAACATATTTTTCAAAATCCGAAATAATTAAATGAACTATTAACTTTCCCCGCCACTTTTTATTCAGTTTTTTAGAGCAATAAAACACTTATCAAGCAAAGTTTTAAAATTTATAGAATAGCTGTAGGCGAACGCGGTACGTTGACCGTAAAATCTGCAACGAGATTTTGCAATATTCGCTGCCTGAGTTTTAAAGTCTGAAAGTGTATTGAATTAGCGGTGGATTTTGCATTTTTCGTCGGTCGAGAGAGAAAAAAAGGCGTGCCAGCGTCCGACGGTGAATCAATTACGTTGACGCGGCCGGTAATTCGATCTGTCGGCAAATGTTGATTCGACCGCAGGCATGTCCGGTGACCTACCTACCCTCGATCACAGGAAAAATAATAGTAATTATGTAAAAGTGCTATTTCGAGCGAGGCCACGGACACGGACTTTATTTATGAAGTGGTGAAATGCCTCGAAAAAATATTTCGTAGCCACTGAATTATTGTTGTTAACAGTGTTGGGGCGTTTGAGGCATTATTGCGAGCCACCACATTACAACGAACATCTGTCGTTTCAGACCTTTGGACATACATATATCGTTTCATGACTGACGATATATGCAAACCGTAAATGATGACAACTATACGAGCGATATTATCTGACATACCGTGAAAAGAACTCCAGAGATTTGAATTGCATAGCCATACTGAATTTTAACAAACCTTAAAAAAACACAAATCACCCTTCAAGTTTTGATTCTTTCTAACAGATGCCAGCTCTCATTGATCTACGAGTATCATATTTGAATTGATCGTCTTTACACATTTCTAAATAGTTATAAAAGAGGGGAGTTCCTTTTTGATCTGTGGTTGTTCAGTTTGTACAGTGGTAAGATTTTCTCACACAAATCGGCACAGACTTTCAAACTGAACTAACAGATATAAAACCCCTTTTGTAACAATGAAGTTGATATGCTTTATGCAATACGTTTTATTTTATTTCATGAAAATTTGTTCTATTTTGTAAAACATACTTCTTTATAATGAATTTTCTACTCGTTACCGTGAAAAGCTTACTACTTTTTAAAACGCGAGCTTGTGACAAATGTTACGTTGGACGTGTCTTTGACTAGACCCGTGAGGATCGTGAGATTACTTGGTATCCTCAAAGATATACTCATAAAGTATATGTGAGGAAGTAAAACAGGTGTAACCTACTGTCATAGGTAATGCTTAAGGAAAAAAATATTTTGTACATACTTACTAACAACTTCATATAAATTAAATGTTTGATTACATATCTACTACGAGTATATAAAAAGTGTGTGATTCTAATGTATTTTACTTATTATTGAATAAATACATATAAAAAAAACCATCTGGGGAATACAGTCGTGAGCATGTTGTTTTTTTATTCTCGCTGACTTTCAAAGCTGGACTGAAACAACATTGTAGTTAATAATCAGTGTTCCGTAACATAATAATCTGTAGCTGAACCGACAAGAAGATTTTCGGCGCAAAGAGGATTATCGAAATTAACCTCTTCAGCAGCGGATGATCGACTACGCCAGGGTTCCCCGCTCCCCATTCTAATTAAAAGGTTGCTCAATAAATAAACTGGGTTACAGATATTTATATTAGTGTAGTGAGTGTTCGCAGAAATATAAACCAGGGCAAAGGAAGGAGGTTTTACGTTACGCAACAGTTTTCATTAAATTCAATTTATTTTTGAACTAGCGGTGGCTAAGGGCTTCAGAGCTATGTTTATGTAACGTTTTAAACGTAAGATAAATATAAAATCGTTTATTGCAGAATTACGTAAAGCACCATCTTTACGTTATCTTAAAGCATCGCTAACGCAGCATGTAATGAATGCATGAGGCCTCTGTGTGCAGTGGGCGAAGGCTCGCCTGAGACGCAGAATGTTGCGGTTTCGATTCCCGCCGCGGGACAAATGTTTGCATCTGCAAATATTTGTCTCGGGATCTGGGTGTTTTCTATGTAAATGTATTTACAAAAAAAAAGTATTTATGTAGTATATCAGTCATATAGTTCCCATAACACAAGCTCGCTTACTTTGGGGCTAGATGATGCTGTGTGAAAAAATGTCCAGCATTATTATTATTATTATTAATGAATATAATTCCATCATTTAACATCGTGCACTCTTGCCTTAAGACTACCTTCTATAGATATACCCATTATCTCTACCGTACAAATGTGTCAAGATCTAATGACGAGATTTATTGAAACATGTCGTACTAATATTCATTTTTAAATTACAGCTTGTATGACGGTCCTCTCATAAATTAGATCAAGCGAATTTTATGCAATTCTATTTGATGTACGTCGAATGTGACATATTGGAAAATACGACTAATAATGCAGTTCGCAAATCTAATATCGCGTAGCTGCTACGGTGCTACGAAAGCCGTAGCAAGGTGCTACAATTCCGTAAAGGAACTACGATACGTGATAAATATTCCACTTTATCGAGGCACTATCGACATATTTATCGGTCAAGAAAGCGCTTGAATTTCAATATTTTCATATTTCTTTCCGATATTTTCAAATATTGAAATGAAGAATAATCATAATACCTAAAAGTCATAGCCGTCATTTATAACGTACTCAATAGATACAAAGGGCAAATCTTATACAGCAATGTTTTACAGCAACAATAGAAACGTATTGTTTTTTTTTAAGGATTCGAACAACTTTGACCACCATGACCTCACTACAGACTACAACAAGTATCTTTTAGTCCTCAGCGTAAATATCTTATCGATTAAGAGTTCCAATAAACGGCAATGGGCTTTCAAACACTCATCTACTATGCAAAAAGTAGGCATATGCCAAACGCCTAGTTTAGACTTTAGACTTTTTTTTAATCTACGTACTGGCTATATATGTAAGGTTGTCCTTTATAGTAATAAGAGTAGTACGCCTGTTTATTTTTAACGGACTTTATTTTTAACTGGAGGTTAATTTACGGCTATGTATTTTAATTGTGCCACGGTTAGCCCATGATGTTTGATCCTACTTGAATGGTTGATCTTACTTGTTTTTTTTTATTAATTTAAATAATTTGATTTGTTGTGCAGGGGTTTGTGTGTTCCTATATAAATATTATATGTTTTTAGGAATGCTAAATACAGTCGCTAATCGTTTTGAATAAGGAAAAATTAAAAACGACAAGCGAATATTTCGATAAGTCCTTTAATGTACATGATCTTTTGTCTACATGATCGTAAATGAAACTATAGGCGGTTTTTGGCTGAAAAAGTGATGTTACATCCTGCTTTCCGTTTCTTATAGATATATATCTTTACTAACACACCTCATAATCGATTTACATTTTCCATGTACCTAGTACCAATACCTTAAAATGTTGTTTAAAATATTTGTCGTGCGGCGTCCAATTGCACGCGGCCTCGATGCACTCTCTAATGGAATAGGTATGATATTGCGCGTCGATACATCATACTTGGTAACTTATTTGTCCGCCGTGATGGGATATGTCTGTTTCGTCAATGATTGATTGTATGAACTGCTCTCGGGACACGCAAATCGTCTTGTTTGCGTAGAGAGATTGAAGGATTAATTTGATGTGTGAGCAAAGATGACTCCACGAATGGCTTAGAATTTTGGTATTGAAATATTTGCACCGATCTCATTGCACCACACAAAGTTGTGTTCTCAACGATTGTGACAATAATACAGTTAGTATTTGTTTGATGAAAGAAGAGTACATTGTATGCATTGCGGAATGAAAAACAGGTAGAATTCACCAGGGGACGGCGGGCAATATCGCACGATTCGATTTAAAACTACGATGAATTTCAGCACAACAGTAATAACAGAATATGACAATCAAGAAGTGCAAAACTATTGTTTATCTAGTTTAATCATATTTTTTAATAGATTTATATTGGTTTTATATCAAAACGTTATATGTTCCGTCTTCTGATAATCTTTGCCTGCCGCAGTGCTCCTAACAAAAAAACTGCCACATAAAACGACTTTAGAAAACAATTGCTCTTAGGAATTGTCGAGAAGTTGCATTCTTTAGACACTTTTAATTACTTAATTACTTTTAGTAACTTTCTCTACTCTAAAGCCCTAATTTCCAAGATAGAGGCTTTATAATTGGAAATTTGTAATTAGCCATCACCAAAATATGTGTCTGGCATGTATTTTTTATATATTTTTCTATTATCTTGTCTAGCTGTTTCCCAAAATTTATTCATAGTTCAAGAAACATCGAGCTGATTTTAGAGTACCTGTTCAATGATACCTCACACAGAGCAAATGCAAACAACCTTCCATCACTTTACATGGACAGTGGGGGAATACCAAATGTTTTATTTTATTTTTTCATTCTATTTTTAGGGTAACTAGATCATGTCTATACAAAAGCGTATGTCAATAAATTTAAAGGTGAGGAAGTAATAAGGGTGTGGCACTCGAACAGACAGACGATCGCCACTACGTGACGGTTTAGGTTCGCCATTAGGTTTCTGAGCCCTAAAAACTATACTGGCGATAATTGTAACAGATAAAACGTTCCGTCGCGTGTAAAAGCGACACAGCTTGCAAACAAAACTGAAGCAGTAAATGAAAAAAAAAACTCTCATCGCCGCGTCCGATAAAGTAGTTAGTCTATCGAAAGTTGAGTGGAGAGCGTCGTATAATCAAAACTTGTGCGGCGGCTCGCGCGAGCTTCCGGTGCACGCCGCCGCACCGGATATAGCCAATTTAAACAAACTGGCTTAATTCTTTCCCACTTACACGCTTTAAAAAAGGGCTTTTATCTTTATGATGTTAAAGAGAAATTCGTAAATAGCGAGCGACACTGTACGTAATACAGTTCGAGAGATAATACGGTTTTATATGCATTAAGTAAGGGGGATATTTGCTTTTTAGAACATAGGTCTGTGGAATAGTTACTATATGCAAAAACGCGGGCTATATGCGGTTACTATATGCAAAAATGTGTTTAATGCAATGTTTGGACGTGCCTCTTACTACCCGTATCGTTGTTATCGTCAAAGATCTACGCAATGAGTAAGCGTTTGTTTTTCTTTTGGTATGATGTCAGTCTAAATTATAAGTGGTAAGCTATTACGGTTTACGGCCCACGAGTAAGTGTTTTCGTCGTCAACGATATGTATCACACATATCGTTGACGACGAAAACAAATGCCAGGGGCATAGCTGAAAGACAAAGTAGAAAAATCTAATTTAATTTTTATAAGTTTATTAAAAAAAAAACAAGGTTTGTAAAGCATTAAACACAAAAGTAATTATGATAAAAAGGTATTAAAAAGTAAAAGACGGTGAGGACAGTTTAGACTTCAGAGTAATTACCTGTTTACCTTCGCGCAGTATACAACATCTTGATGAAATAAGGTTATTCCAACGTTTTGAATAAAAGCGTTATGTACTTTCTTGCACCAGTGAAAATAATCCAAAATCTAGCATTCCGTATCTGTGCCATAAAACTATCATTGAACGTGACAGAAAAACACAAAACACGAGAAGAGAATTCCTGTTATATTTTACTAAAACCGTCTCATAGCCAACGGCACGCGCCCCACGCTTGAACAGTTTACCCACAGGACAGTAAATTCGTCGTGCTAGCTAACGAACCAAGTTTTGGAATGGTTACGCGAGCGATGCCAAACTCTTTAAGCACAACGAGCTAGCGATGAAGATTTATTTTTAATAAATAAATCTTGATTAGGCCATTATCTCAACTAATGGTATGGCCGACGATAAAGCATGAAGATCTAGAAGTTACCTTCACCTTTAAGAGATCATGATTGTATTGTTCAGAAAAGACCGACGGTGGTAGTGTGTTGCATTCCTTCACCGTTCTCATAGTAAAGGTGGAACCGAAAAGTTAACTGCGAATGAATTTTTAATTTAATCCGTAAACAATTTGAAATCGTGTCCTTTCTACCTGCAGTGCATTTCACGTAGACTAGTAAAACCATCCAACAATAATCACTCAGCCTGAAATAGTACAATTTTACGTCTAGAGAATAGAATGTTATCGTCTGCTTGCTACGAGTGGCCGATATCCATGTTGTTGTTTGACTTTCCGTCCGTCTGTCGACGATCACGGAACTAATTATACCTCGAGGCGGACACAAGAGCAGGCTACTACTCCTACTTCAACTGTGACGAGCGTTGCGTTTCGGGACCTTTTAGATGTGCGGTTTTGTGTTCGAATATGTTCGAGTATGTCTTGTTAAAAAAACCAATAATAAACTCAAATAATGAACTCTATTACAAGGTAAGGCCATATAGCTAGCAGAATCGACTAACCCTAGATAAAAAAAAGTCTCCCGCCACACAGCTGCGTTATAACGTTATTATCGCTATGCGTTTTAGCGACCACGCGATAGCGTTCTTCCGCATAGCTGCGTTTTTATCTGCCAATATTCCTAGCAATTTGTGACTGTATGTAGTGTCAAACAGAAATTGCATCCTAATAGTGTTATTAAGGAAGGTGTGTGTTAAAATCGCACACATCGGTATATGTAACTAGCTTCTGCCCACGGCTTCGCTCGCGTGATACCCGGATAAAAAGTAGCCTGTGTGTTATTCTGATGTATAAGCTATATTAATGTTAAGTTTCATCAAAATCCGTTCAGTGGTTTTCGCTTGAAAGCGAGAAAAAAACAATCATCCATCCTCACAAACTTTCGCGTTTAAAATAGTAGTAGGATGTATTAAGTTATCTCAATATTGCACGATGCAAGTACGCAACGTTCAATATTCGTTTTCACTGCTGCGATAATAACGCCGCGATAGTAGTAAGACGTCTTAACGAGCTGTGTGGCGGAGCCTTAAAGGTTCTGCGGCGACTACGAACCGGCAGAAGCTACGAAGGACGGCCCACACCCGATAGATCAATGACATTGTAAAGGTCTCTAGGAATCGACGGACTTTAGTGTCAAGACCGTTCGTCATAGCATTTTCAGAAATTGTGTTCAATATAGATATATTAATAGATATATCATTCAATTGAATATAAAGTCGCACGTTTCTTTAGTTTAAGTTCAACGAGCGTTGAAACATTACCCCAAATCAAGTTTTTTTTTTATGAAACTATTTAATCTGTTCTGCCTCACCTAAAAGTATCCAGTCCAGCAATGGATCAACTATATTCAAAGCTTTTAAATTACTCACCTAAAATGAATGAAATTTCAATTATGTCTTTGTCAAGATGGGAGAGCGATGTTAATAGCCTCCGATCAGGAATATTCAAATAATAGTCTCTATTATCAAAGAACCGATCTCAAATTGCTATTACGTCGTCTGCAACGTTGCACTTAAAGCAGCATTTGCGTAAAAAGCAGATAGCCGGCGCCTAATGCCAACCACTATAGGGCCCAAGGCTCACTGCTGGTGCGGCCGAAACAGAGAATAATAATAGTACAGACGAGAGCAACAACTCAAAGTATTATATATAATGATAATACGATCTTATTCATAATCTTGATAGAAGTTATCTGCGTCTATTGTTTAGTAATAGAAGAGGACATAGTTGGGTTAGATACAATAAAAATCTTACTACTCGTACTATTATAAACGTGAAGTTTGTGAGGATGGATGTTTGTTACTCTTTCAGGCAAAAACTACTGAACGGACTTTGATGAAACTTAGTAATATAGTTTATAAACCAGAATAACAAATAGGCTACTTTTTATCCGGGTACGCGGGCGAAGCCGTGGGCACAAACTAGTAATAAAGTCTTAGATAATCGATGTCGTTCAAAAAGCTGCCAAACTTTAATGTGATTGGGCCGGATGTATCGTATGTACGGAAGACCACCACAGATTGGGCTCCAAACATATGTCGGCCAACGTGTAAGGCCCAGGCGGAGATGTCGGGATGAGCTGGATGCCTACATCAAGGACAGGCTTTCCACGTGAACGCGCTCAGTGAGCTTACTTACCTTTATCCGAGCGAAAAATCCCGCGTTATAACATCGAAGCGAGTTACCGATTAAGCCGTCCGACGGCCGACAAGGCAATAACCGGCGCTTTATGATAAAGTTAATTAGGTAGAACATTCGTTCCCCCGAGCGTGTATACAGATGAGACCTTCTAAAAAAAGGCCAAGGAATAAGTAACGAAAAATCAACAAGCAAGTCTCAGTCTCAGACGTTATTACTCGCGGAGAGAATCGAGTGTGAAGATAGCTACGAAATAGCAATAGTCGAATGTATACTGTGTGCTTTTATGGTGGAGCCGTGGATATGGTTTGATTATCGGGTTTAGAATAGGGACCTAGGTATGTAACACGTTCAAGCAAAATGTTTAGAAAGAATCAGAATTAAGTAGGTATTTATGTTTCTTTGTTTGTTATGGAAACTCGGTGGCGTGGCGGGCGAGTAGCCAGCTGCGGCGCAAGATGTGCTGTTTCGATTCCCACAACAGCACTAATGTTTGTTCTACAAACATTAGATGATATTTGTTTCGGGTCTCGGTGTTATGTCACCATAATACTCGTGGTTCGTGATACCCACGACACAAGGAATCCTACCGATGTTGGGTGTTTATGTAGGAGAGGTTTGTAAGTATAACCGATTCTCATTCAGTTTTTCGTAATCGTTTAGTATAAGTAATATCTTCAAGATTTTTTTTTAAAAGCCACTTTTCACTATGTTGCGCTGCAATACGAGATGGAACAAGTAGATTTTTATTATTTTTGAATAATTCGTTAACTTGTTCTCGATAGAAGATCGATATTATTACCTACGACGTAGGCAGCCCGCATAGTATGCGTTAACGTAAGAGGTTGTTAGTTAGTTTGTTTGTCTGTTACCATTACGGCTTATCCGATAGAAATACACTTTTTTACAATTGATTTGTATGACATCAAGTATGGTTCTTAGTTTTATTGCAGAAGGACACTAGGCAATGCAATAGATAGATAGATATATAGATAGCAGATAGAAAGCACTTTATTGCTGCACACAAAACAATACTTCAGCTTAGATAGCTTAGAAGTACTACAAACTTTGACAATGTTGTACAATATGCGGTCTTCTCATTGACAAATTATACTCCCGCGATTAGCTTGTAATTTGCTCTATTTGAATTGTTAAGCAACATATTATTATGTGGTGTACAAGAAAGTGTTATATATCTTCGCGCTAATAAGCGACCTTTATTAAACCACCTTTGCTCAATAGACGGATGTTTATTTGGGTTTTATTTGAAAGTCTGGAAGCATAAACACATAACAACACCAAGGCGTAAAGTCCCAGCCGGTCCGGCTTAATCTTACTAAGTGAATTACTCGTCCATCGGACTCCCAGGACGCACGGCCGGCGGTGTGGCAATACTATAACAACGACCTTTTACGGATACCTGATTGCCACTGGGGGTGTTTACTCAAAATACTCGTTCGTTTCTGACGTATAGTGATTAGTATGACCGACCGTAGAGGTAGTTTTTGAAACAGCTGCTTATGCTAGCAGAGACATTCTTCGCAAATAGGCGCCGTGGCGGTAACAGTGGCAATTAACTTGTGGGCTTAAGGTGGTCTAAGTTCGTGTCAGTTCGGACCCCTCCACACAAATACTGAGCGACACCATTTATTTATTTACTCTGAAATGTTAATCAAGTTTTTATGACGACTTCACCACAAAATAATTCTACGCAAATGTCTTTTTTATGAAATGGTCA
The DNA here is from genome assembly GCA_961405105.1 of Perizoma affinitatum. Lineage (NCBI taxonomy): Eukaryota > Metazoa > Arthropoda > Insecta > Lepidoptera > Geometridae > Perizoma > Perizoma affinitatum. The sequence continues at coordinate 6,988,063 of OY560206.1, forward strand.
ATCAGGACACAAAAAAAAATTTTTGTTTTGTTAGACATTTTTTATTCGCAAACTAAGCAGAGCTTGTGTTATGGAAACTACATGACTGATATACTTTTTTTTGTAAATACACACATTATACATAGAAAACACCCAGATCCTAGACAAATATTTGCAGATTGTATAAACATTTGTCGTGGTATATTTGTCGATTTATGTATATATGTACTATTTGAAATTGTATATATATGGAAATGGTATTTTCTTTCCTTTTCCCGGAAATGACCTATCACTTACGGAGGACGTGCTTTATCTTCTGTACAGTCATCACAAGGGCTATTATGGGATACAAGCAAGATGAAATAATATTAATTTTCGCATCGATAGGTACATGTGGGATTCCATCGATTCGATCTAAAAATAATTGTTAGCTCTTTTTATTTCTGCGTGCACATTGATAAAAGAAAACTCAAGAATAAAATTTAAATCGCGAGTACTTGGCCAATCATTATAAACTTTAATATGAGAAAAATCGTAAACGCCCGACTCGTTTTTGCATCTATTGCGACTTGTGGTACATAAAGGTATCACATCGATTGACAAATTTATAGAATTAGCCGTTTCGTAAAATAATGATATAAGACAAAAGAGGTGATGATCTACAAACGGCAGAACAGATTTTCTTGAATCAAGTGACCTTTCAATCAAAAGAACACTAAATCTAAATCGGTTCATCCGTGTGGGAGCTGCGATACCACAGAGAGATACACAGATATAAATTTTGAAACCCCTTTGTCAGCGTCGTTATTTTAAAAGAAGTAAAACAGGAAGTCTTCGATTATATGGACCGAAATCGTAGAGGTGCTACGACGTACCAGCCTGCTACGTGATAAAAAACTGTTTTTTATCACGTGCTAAGTTGCAATTATAGTGCCGTTTATGATAACCTTACTCTTGTACCGTTTTAATTTCACAAATGAAATGAAATAAAATAAAATAAAGTGTTATTTCCTCCTAGTTTATGTCCTTTGAACAAAGCGGAAAACTCATACCGGCGGCGCGTACAAAATAAAACAAAAAAATAAGTCGCAAAAAATCTCATTTCACAGCGAACAAAGCACGAATATCTCACAACTAATCTCTTAAACTGCACCCTGAATAAAAATAAAGTTTTCTCAATTAGATGCAGCGAAAGAACGTACGGACGAAGTTTCAGCTTTCATCCAAGATAAAACTGAACTCTAGCGGGTTTTCCGACAGCGGATTAATAATAAAGGAGGTACATTAGATTTGGATTTGATAGTTCGTAAGAAACTTATCATGAGCCAGAAGTGCGAAGTCGAATAAAATCGTTCTGAAAAACTTTGCCAATCATTTCAATTTGTTACCCCTAAGATAATCCTGAGATAAGAAACAAAGTTTATGGTCTTCTCCCAGACAAAAAAAAACCCTTACAAATCAAGCTGAACTAACTAACCCACAATATCTTATCATCATCAACAACCTGTTGAAGTTCACTGTTGGGCATAAGCCTTCCCTTAAAATTGCCAATTGACGAACGAACTTCGACCACCTTCATCCACCAATTTCTCGCAAATTTTAAGATGTCATCGTTCAATTGGGTCGAGGACCTTCCTACACAGCGTGTTCCAGTTTACGGTCGCCATTCTTGAATCTTTCCTCCCAAGAGCCGTCGGTTATGCGAGCTTAATGGCCTGTCCATTACCACTAGCTAATATAGTGCCCCAATATTCCAGAACATAATAAAATCCCGTAGTCAATACTCAAGTGCCGAATCGATATGCAATCGGAATTTAATTGAAAATATCGCCCAGTAGGCTTCATATTTCAGCGCAGATATTACATCTTGTCATAAATTGGTTTATTGCTTCCACGAAATCGCGCAGCGAATGACATTCAACATCGGAAATGCAATATCCACGGTAAATATTTGCATGATACGTTAAGTAAAATCGAATATTGTCGTATCCAATAACGTGCACACGTTTCCAATAACGCGATAAGTTTCGAACTTGATTGCCGTAAGTGTATAAGGAAATAATAAAAGTATTAGAGGTGGAGAGGTCCAAGTATGATCTGAGGACGATGGCATCAAACAAACGTTGGGAAAGTTCTTAAAACTCTTAACGGTGAGTTGTTGCCTCCACCCAGACACTAACTCTTATTACAAACTTGTTCGGTCCGCTCCGATAGAAGTATTTCTTATAACTAGCGACAATATATCATATTACAATCTACTGACAGATATCGAGAATAGGAAGTAATCTTGGAAGTTTTGTATTATTTGCTGGTAATGTAAGACTAGAACTAATTCATGTTTTTATACCTAAAAAATCTCCCTTTTTCGTCAATATTTTGGAACAACAGTTTTTCCATAATTAATATTATTTTTCAAGAATCGTTTTGCTTGAACAGTGTTGTTGAGAACTTATTAATCTTTACGTATGCTACTTTACTGCTCTATCGTCTAGCAAAATAGAGCAGGTGAAGAACTAAACATGAAACTGTAAAAATAATCAGCTGCAGTCAATTCCCGCGATGAAAGAAGGCAAAAATGAACATCAAAACGAATTACATTTCAACGCACAGCGGCGAGCTTAAATGCAATAGGAAAGCACTCTGGTTAATTTTCCAGCTGTGTCGGACTGAGCAGGCTTGAAGCTGCATGCCGCTATAAAGACAGCGCGGCCCCGCCGCAGAGCCTGTGTCACATTACATCGGCCTTCAAAGTCAAATGAGCTTTAAGGGGCTGACGCCGAAAATATGCGTTAAATATAACCTTATGTTAGCAATATCGGTTTGGTTTATGGCAAAATATATTAGTAGTAAAAAGTATATAAACACAATTTAAGTTAACTTGATAAAAAGTTACCTTTAAAATACTATTTGCGAAAAACAATTCTCTTATCCAACAGATATTTAGAAAACTTACTCATTTTTATAATAGTAGAAACTTTAACAAAAATCTTGTTTTCGAAAAGTATAATCGTCTAATCCTCACAGGAAAAAAACGGGTAAAAATGAGTATTCTTCTGGCATTCTTTTTCGGCACAGTGTAGTAAACTTTACTGCAATAATGAAAATAATAAACATTTATGTCAGGCAAGAACATGAACAACATAAAAATGATGACAATAGGCCCATAACATAAATACCTGAGAGACAAATATACATATTATTATATAACTTATTACTACTTATTAACAAGTTCAGTCTGCGTTTAAAGATATTGCGTTTAAAACTTTATGATGTACCAAGTCGGTACCGGTCCGCGCCTTTACACTATACCTTAGTGACGGCGAAGCGGAACTTCTTGTCGGTATTACTGTTGTTTCTTCTATGACAACGCTCTAGGCGAAACCGGCAAAGTCGTACCGCGAAAAATCATTGAAATAATCACATCGCTGTGTTGTAGTAAATAAACACTTAAAACACAAAACATGGAAAATGAGACACAATAAGCCGTCTTATACGGTACACTTTAAACAAATAAACTTTTACAAAATTTATAAACCACCGACGTATTTCTTTATCATCAATTGCAGCGCACTCTAGTGATATGGCGATAAGATGATCATCGAACCATCCCCGAAGATGAAACTAATAAGGTGTTTATTTCTTTGTGTTGTGGTTTATTTCTTTGTGTCTTTCGTTGTGTTGTGGTTAATAAATGTATTTACTTTCTTTCTTTCTTTCTTTCTTTCTTTCATAGATAAATTGTAAAAGACAAACAAACAACCAACATGGCAAACGCATACGACTTATTTCGTTCCAGAAGATAGCAGGTAAATATTGCTGGTTCACCGACGCAAAGATGCATTCATTAAGAGTTCTCGGATAGCGAGCAGTGAATTATTCGGCGCACTGTATCATAACTCATGACAAAGCACTGTCATCCAGTGCGGTACAGGGTGCTTGGAATATGCATCGCTGTCCGAGGTTGCGCCGACAAATTAACTCGCATCAGATTACCTGCACCTGACTGTTACAAATGGAGTCATTATTTTCACAAACGAAGCTGCCTTACTAACCTACATTTAGTTATTAGGTAGGAGTTAAAGGCTATTTTATTGTGGTAGGCGAAGCTATAATAGACGCTGGAAATGTGGAGGTTATTTGAACAATCCGCTAAGCAGGTTTCAATGGAACCGTGCGTAGTCCGACAGACTACCCTGATTATCTGGTCTAACGTGTGTCTACTGTGAAACAATAGACGTCGATGACTGTGCGTCGTGGCCACAAGAGACGCCGATGACGCCGCATTAAAATGAAATCCATACGGGTGATTGATGACAGTGGCAAACAGGGACGCGCCCGGCTCGTTCAATTTACTGTCATCGTACATTGCACCTTCATACGAGTAAATGTTTTTCGACGATTTTACGGTAGAACATTTTTAAATAGCATTCCCTTTGTATTCTTCTTTCGCGTCGTTTGGCTCATTATGAAATATTGTATTTTATGTCTGGCTGTAGCCTTAATTGGCCAGATATATTATTCCACGGTTAGCATTTCAATAAACAGCTATGTGCTTGAAATCTATCCGGTTTATCTATTTGGTTAGTCATATTATTGATGGATAATTAATATGACTAACCAAAAAGTCTACTTGTGATCGTAAGCATAATTATGATTATATTTAATACATCAAAATAAACACCGGAACAATGGAATTTTCCTTAGTAATTATCCTAATATAATTATTCTGCTCTGTCTAAAAACTTCAATCCCTGTTAGTTAGAGTTTTTGTAACAGAAAACCGTTAATGAAAGGGATGTTAAAGTTTTGTGTTCGTTCACTCACGCATTCTAATCTCTGCACGGTTGAAAATTCTGCGAACATTGCTTGTTAAAAAAATAAAAGCTGGACATTTTCCACACAGCATCTAGCCTTTGGGTAAGCAAAGCTTGTGTTATGGGAACTAAATGACTGATATACTACTCATATTCCTTTTTTTGTACATACATATAACGTACATATTATACATAGAAAACACCCAGACCCGATACAAATATTTGAAGGCGGGCCTTCGTCCACTATGCCAGAGGTAGTCAAATATTTTTAAATGAAGTACATTTCCAACTTATTTTTCACAACAAAAGGGCCGTCGATGTTTTATAAAATGAGATTTATCGGCACTGGCTAATGCCATTTTATTTGGTTCAGATACAACAAAAAATTCGAAAAGTTATGGCGAAACACGATCGCCTGATTGTTAAATGGAACTGAACTACGAGTTCAATATTGATATCATCATCGATATCTGTGCATACCAGATATAGTCTCATAGTTTCATAACTCTGACAATGGACAATGAGCTGTAACAACTGAATTTACCTCTGTGGCGCAGAGGGCGAAAGCCCGCCTGAGACGTAGAAGGTTGCGGGTTTGATTCCCGCTTGACAAATTATTGTATGATTAGCCAATGTTTGTCTCGGGTCTGGGTGTTTTCTATGTATAATATGTATGCATTTACAAAAAAAAGTATATTAGTAGTATATCAGTCATGTAGTTCCCATAATACAAGCTCTGCTTAGTATTATGGGGGCTTAGGGGCTAGATGATGTTGTGTGTAAAATGTCCAGCATTATTTAATCCAACACTAATTTACTAGTCAAGAAAAAGGTACTGTGGTAAACGCATTCAATTTACAAGTATCATCAACCAAACAACATAACACAGAACGTGTGTAGTGTCTGATTTAGTGAAACTTTTATAAATATATATACTGGATGCCTACTATTATTTATTCTGTGCCTATCAAACGGTGGGCTTTGGATCTAAGACGGTTGAAGTTACAATATGCTAGAGGTCGCTTTGGCGTCGCTCAAACAGATTATGGGATTGAGGCGATCTTTGATGACACACATCTTAGAGCAAAGCATGTTGAAGTGACAGCTGTGTATTTTTAGATACATTAAACTTGTATTTTAACCACAAGTAAAGCCCGAGAGGTGAACTATGCTTGACACTTACTTTTGTACAAATATATCAAACAAGAACGCTTTGAGAGGAGGTAGTCTCTACGGCCGCCGATTAAGATTTTGGTTAACATAGAAGATTATTGATCACAACGGTCAACATGCTTTTTAGATATTCAATACTCAGTACATTTATTGCTTTCAAACTTAACCGTGATAATGGTTAAAATATGTTAAAACAAGTAGGTAGTCTCTCATATGAACCCTGTTTTAAGGTAAGGTCACCATCAAAATAATCTTGTACAACCAATCGACGATACAGACAAGTAAGATCTAACACTAAGTTTAATAAAAAAAACTTTAAAATTAAAACAAATTTCCATCCTCTCTACAGTTTAAAACGAAAACTGAAGTGTCGTAACTTAAATTTGTATAGCCTAACCGTATCGCTGCATCGGACATCCGGTACAAACAAACACCGGTATCCATTGTATTTACGGGAACGGCAAATTAAATCCCCATTTGTACACCTCTGGGGGGAGGAAAACCTAAAGGTGGTAGTTCACTAAAGCGTTCGTCCGCAACAGCTAAAACACATCGCGAAATAATAAATTAGTAAACGCTTGATTTCGCGATTAAAACCAAATGTTATAGATCAAGATGCATCAGTTCTCCCAAAGCTACAAGCTCTGCATTGCTTTAGTGTATCGGTACCTTAAAAGAGGGAGGTAATCCACGATCGTGTCCGGATCCATTGTAGTCCAGTCTGCGCTACTAGCGGAGATTATGGGCTTTGCAAAACGGAGAACCTACGAGAGTTTAGCAAATTAATAACCCATATTGTGAAATATTTTGAATTGATATATGATTTTAAAAGGAATTATCTGAGGAGTATTAGAGCATCAGATGATTCAATTTATTTTGATTCTACTTTATTTTACGTAATTGTTCAATATCCCTACTACGAGATAAACATTTATAATGCTTGCAAATCCGATAATTGTAATGAAAGAGATTTTATTCCTTCTACTCCTGCAGCTTTGAAATGGTTTTACAAAACAAAAGCCGGAAAAAATTCTCCAACCTTTTGACTGTGTTCCGTTATACGAACTAATAGTAAGATTTAAGAGACGCAATAGGTTATCAACTTATCCACAGGGATTATCAAGTGCAAAATTATAATTTATCACGTACGGACCGCGTCGATCTCATTATCCAGTACCTAAAATCGATATACAGAGAAAGCAATGATAAATCAAATTATGCTCACAGAACTGGGACAAACTTAAAGCTCCAACTACACACAGCAACTGTAGACGTTACTGTTCTGCGTAGACAAAAAGACAGAGTCGTTGCAGAGAGTATTCTTTCGTTGCGTACCTGAGACGAGAAAAGTGAAGCGAGTATGTGTAGTATAGACGAAACTAAGAAAAACAAGATAGTAATTAAATTATGATAAGCTCAATTATTCCGAACTTGGAATGATCTACTTGAAACTCTGCGAGGGTAGGCGTAAAAACAACTTTGCCGGAGCTATTTGTAGCCGTAAAAATAGCGTAACACAAAATTATCATATATTCAATATATCCAATAGCAGCTTGAATGACCTATCGGAATGTCATAGGAGTCTTTCGTCGATAGAACACCAGAATAAAACAGGTTAGTTCAAAATAACAATACGTAACGATCATATCCAGCTCTCACTCTGATTAATTCTTCAGGCAGAGCCATTACTCAAATACTTTCAAACGAATTTGAAAAGCTCTATGATAACAGAATCAAAGCGCGGAGCGCGTGCACTCCATTTGATTGGGGATTGTTTTTCGGATGGACGTTAATACCTCGCGGTGCGTGCAATGTGAATTCAATATTCTGACCCGGCGCCTATGCGCTGGCATGCATTTGTAGAATTGTGACAGTAAATGAGTGATCCACATCTTTGTTGAATGGATGACTCTTTTATTCAGTAAAATATTTCAAGTCATAATGCAGTAAAGTAAAACAAATAAAAGAAACATCACCTCGTTTCATAAATACTCAACACAACAGTTACAACAAAAGTTGGCATTATTTGCATGGTTAATACTGTCTAGTTTATGGTTTGAAATAAAACATGCGTGATTCCTACGCCCTTCGATGTTTCATTGCTTAGTTAATTAGCTCACGATTGCGAACCATTGCACTAAGCCGTAGTTTAACATTGACGGATACAGCTCAAAATAAACAGGGAGTGACTGATCAATTAGAGAGTGAATGAAGCACAAAACGACATGGATGCGAGTGAACGACACATATCGTTCACTCGCGTCCACAAATCTAAGCATTAGTATTCAGAGGTGCGCGCTCTCGGCGAACGTGATACCGCGCGCAAACAAAAACAAGGCGGAAATAGGCCCGTGCGCGCCGCGTCACCTCTGGCGTTATTGTTTTCCATTGGACGGAAATATTCATTTTACTGCGAGGGAAGATTTCGTATTGAATTCAAAAATACATGTACTCAACATGATGTTTTGTACTACTTAGACAACTCTTAAACTCATAGACTTTGTCGACTACTTAGTAATAATACTAATAATCTGTGGATAATCTATGGCTGAGCGTATTCCACCACAGATTAGTGCTAAGTAGTCAACACTCATGACGCATATGTAAACGTATAGAAGTATAAACTTGTATATAATTAGTAGGTATATCGGTCATGAAGTTCCCATAACACAATCTCTGCTTACTTTGGGGCTAGATGATGCTATGTGAAAATGTCTAGCATTCGGTATTATTATTATTATAAAATATAATAGAACAAGGAAATTAAGTTTTTTTTTTTTTAATAATAGAACGTTTCGAGCAGATGGAAATTTCTCAGAATTAGCTTATTATTAAAAAAGACCATACAATTGCTTTAAAAAGGAAGACAGCGATGTAGATATTTGGCCTTATTAAATATGCTTGCCGCGAACGGATTGAAAATAATCCCTTCGGCAGTCATTTCTATGAGTTCACGAAAGTCACAGTCGGATGAGTCACGATAACATCGTTCTTAGATTGAAATTTAAAAAACGTAAGCCTCCCCTAAATGACGGGTGAAAGGAACTTATTAGAGATAAGAAATTAAGAATGAAGACATATTTTTCGATCCATAAATACATTCGAGACGACGAAAAGGAATGTCCGCTTTTTACAGTTCATTGAATCTTGTCAGCTTATCAATTTACTAACGTCATATAAAAATCTCCCTCCGAGAAAATTATTGACTTCCTCTTTGCAGTGATGAAAAATACGTGAAATATTCCGCTAGATAACAAGTGCCTTGTTGTACAAGAGTTTTATTCTTAAATAGCTGAGAAGAATCAGCTAAGCGTATAAAACGTTTCGTTGCGTTTCGTAGTACACAAATTGTTTATTTAGTTACAACGCTACCTGAGCTAATACCCATGCGAGGACTTGGGAGTTTGCAACACCTCAGGACTCAGAATTTCAAATCAAAGTGTCAGCACACAGACGTGGATAAAGTAGTTTCCGTATGAAGCGGCAAACAGATTTCGCGAAAGGAACCGGTGCAATATGTAGTGGTTGAATTCGAAAGTTGTCTGAAGCCGTACAGAGCAGACTCCAGGAGCGATATTAATCAGGGGGGTATGCAATGCGGGCGCACACGTGCTCAACTTCAAGATTAGAATTTCTGTACTAGCTCCTAACAATAATCGAGTCAGACGAACTGCAATTCTGTTTACAACTTTCACCGAAATATATGCACTGCCAAATACGGTTGAATTAGTTTTATGAAAGACGATTTTAGAATTGCTAGACGATTTTAATCAAATGTCTTAACATTCGAGTACACACATCAAAGTGCGCGATCGCTTTTTATAGAAATTTTTATATATTCATTTTAGATATAAAAATGATAGAAATAAAATCGTTTGTTTTTATTATAAATCTATTATTTATAACAAGGAATTAATTCGTAGTATAATGTTAAATTATATTTCAACATATCAAAAAATTTGTTAGCTTTCAAATTAATAGCAAACTTTTTTGACTCGAATTGTGCGATATTTTGATCAAATTAGTCTAGCTATTCAACTGTTTGAAATATTTGTTTACGAATATAATACAATCTTCTTATTAACTACATTTTGTTTCATGTTAATGCTCTACACAAGTTCGATTCAAAGTCAAAGTCAAAATTTATTTATTCATTAAAATCACAAGGATCACTTTGAAACGTCGGTTTTATCTACTGCCTGTTCCTCCGCGACCAAGACAGGAAAGAAAGGCTCTAAAACAAGGCTGGTTATTTTTTTTAATGATCCTTTTACAAAACAATAGGCTACATTTTTTTATCGAGTTGGAGCATTTTCAATCCCAAGAGTTTTTATCATATAAAAAATCTAATATTATATAGTATGCTTTTATAATAAGTTTTTCTTTAATTACGTTTTTAAATTTTTTAATTGTCAATTTTTGTATATCTCTTGGGAGTTTGTTATAAAAGCGTACACCTTGCCCTTTAAACGATTTACTAACTTTATGGAGTCTAAAAGTGGCAATAGCGAGTTTATCTTTATTTCTGGTATTAACATTGTGATTATCGCTTTTTTTCTTAAACAAATTATCATTTTTGTTAACATCAGATTCGTATAGATGTATTGACAAGGGAATGTATGTATCACTCCCCCTATTAATATTTTATATCTTACTTATTTCAGTTAGTATACGTGCCATTTCCGTGGGCAACCGAGATCCGAGCTGATTCAGCGCTGCAGCTTTCCAATTTTCATCTTTAGTACTACATAAGTTGTAACTAGCCGTGTATAGTGTTACTTTACTCAAAATAAACTTTTACTTTACTTCTGGGGTGAATTAAACTCGTTTAATCTTAGGTGGTACCAACAAATAACCAGTATTCTCATTATTTTTTTCCGCTATGGTACTCGGGCTATGACCGTTTTCTTTTGTTATTATTTATAAAGTACGTATAAGGTACATTACGAAGCTATTACTACATTACGAAGCTATTTCAGTTGAATTAAGATTGGCCCTGGAACTCTCTAGTAACAGAATTTAGGTTAACACTCATAATAATAAATAAGTAGGTACTTGGGTAACTTAAGTGATTTGTAGGTAAGGCGGTAAGGTCCTTTAAATTTGTTAAGCTGCGGTTAACGTTGTGGACTGTATTATTACTGGGTCTGATTTGTATTGTTATATAACGTTGCTGTTTTTTCTTTGTATAAACAAATAAAATAAAAATAAAACTTCATAAGGAACAGATAACTGTATGATAGCTGTTATTTATATTTAATTTTAGCCGTTTCAGTAACACATGATTTCAAGACTAACTGTTTTCGTCTTGGTTTTATTAGTTTATGAAACGTAGCCATCAATTAGTTTGCCCTAAGCAATATAATAGAAAAAAACTGACGATTACAATCGCCATGGTCCAACATCGTCAGATCTATACTCAGTACGTAGATGCACGAAGAGTATATTCGCGTTGGCACATGTCCACATTTTGCATAGCAGCGGAATGGTAACCGCGTGACAGGTTGCAAGCCTGAATACTAATTTGTGTCATAATTTTAAACTGTTTTTCTACCAAATAACAGAGATGCACATTAATTTTAAACAGTAAGAGCCTTACCTAAAAAACTAGTTTAAATATTTGCTTAAACAGTGTTTTATTTTATTTTATTTTATTGAATTTGAATTATAAGTCAAGCGTGCCTAAGTAGACAGCGACGTAGCATTTCAGAAAATATAATGCTTTGATTTGATTGAATTTTCACGACTTGTTTGTGAATAATTTTACAGAACAAACAAATTACAATCTGACAACGAGCTTACAATCTGACGACACCCATGCCATAAAGTCTATAAAGGAACCCATTCATTTTTCAAAAACAAACAAACACACTCACGACTGCCTTCCCCATGGTGGACATCCTCAGATATACATATACTCAGTGAGTAGATCTTTGAGGGTACCATTTAGGGGGTAATCAGAGGTACGTCCAAACAATACATTTGACACATGCCCGCGTTTTGCAAGTTAGCATTCCACGTGACAGGTTGCAAGCCCTTCGATGCAAAATCATTTTTCATATGATTCGTATTCGATAGGATCAGACAAGAATACAAATCGTTAGCGATAAAAGGCATGCAAATAAGTCCACGACGGTGTTATGACAGTAGCAACGATATCATTTCAGAAGTTATCATCATATTTGGTCTGGGATAGGAGGTACTTAGAAATTCTCTACTTTTATAACGATATCAGAGAAATAAGCTGTAACCGTGTAATGTTACATTTCTCCAGGTACATCGCGTGATAGAGCGAGTTGGGTGAATATTAAAAAGCTTCGAATCTGGGGCAAGACATGCGAAGTGGAAACTAGTTTGACGCCGCTCGCACTCGGGGACTGCATGCTCGATCGGGTGCAAGTGTAACAGAGAAGACCTGCAAAAATATGTGTGGAAGTGGGTCAAAACTATCTTCCATTATGTGGACGAAGCACAGGCGTAGCTGGAGTAGGCGGCGATGGCGTCTGCGAGGCGCAACAGATGCCCCGCCCCCCTTCCCCCTTAGTCGCTAGTCGCGCAACAGGCGCCACTGTTCGACTTACTTGTTGAATCGACCGACCTAGTAACGTTTCCATGAAGACACACGAAAATCTTAGTATAGGTTGTGATCCAAGATGGTGGAACGAGATGCATCGATAGAGCATAACGCAGCGGGCGGCAAGATGGCGCCCAACGAGGGGTTACATCGTCTTGACATCAAAATCATAAATGTACTCGTATATGAAATTGATATTATTATGCATACCTTTATACGGTATGCATACCGTATAAAGGTATGCATACATCGGCCATAAAAAGTACGTTCTTTTGTCTTAGTTATTTTGTACGTCTGATGATGATTGTAATGAGTCTTGCATTGCTTCGATCTGTTGGCCTTCCATAATTAATGTTATCAAGTCAGGGAATACCTGACAGTGTATTGAATCTCGGCTCCCAACACGGAGCCCTCTGCTAATAATAAAACGTGTTTATAAAACTGATTTATCAAATAACGTAACACATTTACATTATCACGAAATATAAAGCTTTCACATTTGTCGTGCTAGATTTAAAATTAAGTACTCTTTCACAAGCACGTTAAATTGAAAACTTTTACTGGAAAGGAAAGGAATAACTGGCTCACGCGTAAAGTGCACGTAGAGGTGCAAAACGTCTCCATACGCCCGAGTGCCTTTGATATGCAGACAGCCATCCACGTAACGCGAGAGCTCTCCGGGTAAGTACTGACTTCTCACTTTTGTTTGGTTGTAACATATTAGGAACTTTATTTGGAGTGTTCAGTGTTTGTCACTATTGGGTCGTATAATGGATGGTAAATATTATGAGCTATTCAAGTTTTGACAGATTTATTTTATTTTATTTTTTATTTTATTTTATTAAGGCACAAACGGTTTACAATATCAAGATTAATATTAAAAACTAAGCATTCTTACACCAATTAAGCTGCCGCTAATAGTAACACTATATAAATAATTTTGAAGACGGTACTTCTTAAACTAGGTTACAAAATAAATGAAAATAAGTAGGTACATATTCAGTTACCTGCGTGTTAAATGAGAGACACTTGTTTTTTAAACATATTAGCTGATAACGAAAAGATGTCACATTCAGAAAACTGTTCATTGTGTAACTTACAGGCAAAAAAAAAACTCTAAACTCGGAGGCTTATACTCTTTGTAAGCGTTACAATTAGCGGCTAAGAGTTAGCAACCCGTGTGTATCCAAAGTAATGTTTGAAGTAATCTGACCATCCCCTATTTTCTCACGGATCGGCATACTTTCTGGGTATGGATCTGAATACGTCCAACATGGGATACATAGTTGTGAGCATGTTTGTTTCAGATGTTTATAAATATTAATACGGTTACCGGAATCGTATGTATGCTGTATGAATAGGGAACATGCGTATAATCACACTGAAAAGACATCGCGATAATGTGTTGAGAAAACACCGGTTTATGTGATATAGCAGGGATATTTTTCCGTTCGTGTTCATGTTATCGTTGCTAGCCTTACTACTAGCAGTACCATTGCTAGACAAAGGTCTTCTGTTGATGTTTTTTTTTACTTTAGTTTACAAGACAAAATGCATTTAATTACTGACTATTCGCGTTTGAACGATTGGCGACGATAGTTTGTTAAAAACTATTTTTAAAAACTACCCTCAAATATAAAAAGTGATTGCTCATTTGACGTGTTTAAACACAAATTAGCCCATCATATTATCAATGATGCATCACTGCTAAAGACACGTTAAATTGGAACAACCTAAACATATAACTGTAAAAGAACGACCTACTTTAAGATTAGTAATTAAGTTTGTATTGTTCTCATATAAGTGACATCTGTTTGTCTTTTTGAGAATAAAGTTATTTAAACCTAAACCTAAACCTATTTTAAGATTTTATACACTTATGAGCATGAATCTTATGCCTCGTTACAGCAGAAATTTAATATGTATTTAAGTAACCTAATTATGTAAACATTCATAGGTATGAAAGTAAAATACTTGCCTGTTTCTAGCATCCTCCAGGTCCTACAATGTAAGTTTTCGACGTAACTAAGTGTACTATAAGTTCCTATGGTTAAAAATAAATGAGTATGAGTAAATCTTGATTGGAAACCAGCGAAAGTACTTCGGCGTGGCGCACAAAATAATTCAGTATTAATCAGTCACAAAACTCTTTTTAAGACCAAGAGGTACGACTTATTCTGATCAATGACTTAACACAGAGCGACCAAGACAGAATCAGTATCACCTAGAACGTACTAACCTGCTGATACCTATTCTATGTTTCACAACACCAGTATAGCATGAACACATTAAACACCCTAGACAACGATATTGTGTACCGAAGAGAAGAAAAATAATTATTTCGATTTATCTTTTGTCTGACGGAAAAAAGAAGGATCAAACGGTTGTACTGCAAGCTTACTATGACCACCAAGAAAACTTTTAGTCTACGGAGGAAAAGACAAAAATTTAGTACAGGTCTCTTTTGTCAGACAAAAGAGAATAGAAACAATTTATGTCTCCTCTTCTGAAGACAAAACCATTGCCTTGGATGCTCAAGCAAAGCCTGCTGGTCGCTGAAATAGGGATTATTTATTTATTTATTTGAGAAACCAACGGCGATAGAGTGTAATTACAAATATATATATATACGGGTAAGGCTAATAATAGGTTTCTACGTTTGAGCTTTGACAATGGAAAAGATGTTTAAGAACCAACATTTTTGCTAATTTCTTTACATAGTTTTAATAATAGGTATGGCAAGATATGAATGAAAGCCAGTGCTTACGAAGTAGGTATGTGTATAACATTATAATAATATCTGTTTAGTGCTTTAGTACCCATACCTACTTAGGTGAGTGTGTGTATGTGTGTGTAGACCTAATCAACTTTTGTGATAAATGTTAATGGGATAAAAACAGTGGCATAATCAAAATTATGGGTAACAAGCAAAAAACTAAATGCTAATATGAAATGACTTACCAACTAGCGCCAAAATAACGGTCAGAAGCGGTGCTGCGGGGAACGAAACGGTCACGTTAAATTCCAGCATTTGAAGTAAATCAACTGTAACAAAAACGGTGCCCTGAGATAGTGTATACCAGCTGATGCTGGTATCGGTGAAGATTCGGTGATCCAAATCATCACCGATTTAAATTCACAAACAAAGAATTGAAAATGATACTAAATAATTCGATACCATTTACTGAATAAGCAAAAAGTTACTTTAATAGCTTATCTATTTCAACTGTATAATATTGAGGGTTTCATAAGCTAGATAGAGACTGATGTGCAATCAATTGCACTTATACAACCTCTATGCATAAATTACATTTTTCTCAAGACATTAATTTAGATAGAAAAGTTCCATATGAAAAAAAATATGAAAAAAAAATATTTAAGTTATTGAAACTTAGAAATGAAAAAATGTTAATAGGGTTACAGAAGTCACCTTACACAAAAATTACACCAGCACAACATATTCAGCAAATCTGATGTATCTATAGAAGCAAGATTATTCAAACCACGATTAATTCAAACGAACATAAATTATAAGGTTGAGTTACGAGAACCAAGATAATAATAATAACAGCAGGATTACAATATTCTACTAGATGTTGTGGTGATTTGGCCTTCAGCGGAGCATAATGCTACTGCATGTTTCCAGCGCTGGTTTTCAGCTAAGCTCAGTGTTGACCTCAAGAACATCTCGACATATGTCGGGGTAGCCGCATATTCTAAAACGCATATGTTCCCAATACATTTGTTTTTGAATCTTCTGCTTTCAAGTTTTTGTACTTTGTTTTTGACCCAAATAAATATATTTTATATATTAATAATAAATTATTGATAGTGTAGTAGGGTAGTTGTACTGATATCCCGTAGCTATAATACCGCTACTCTATAAATAAACTTATTTGTGTATCTGTGAAACGCTTTAAAACGGTTCATTTTAAACCGGCTTTTTTAAAAGAGGTTGTTTGTATATGCACGTGGATTTAGTCTAACTAAGACTGTCTAAGACAAAAACTACCCAGGCTCTCATACGTGTAGGTCTAGGTATATCTCGGCCAGATGACTGCTTTAGAGCAATAGTTTTAAAGTACTTGTGGTGGGCCATAACCAGCGCTTATGGCCCCCTAGTGAGAAAGCATGCGCGCGCGGCGCGACGCTTTAACGAGATCATACAACTACTGATAAGCAATGTTGCCAACTTGGTCACGTTTTTACGTGATAGCAGGCAACTATTATAAATAGTTTTTCTTTTTGAGAGTTATTGTATTTTACGACAGAACTTTATGAAACTAGTGGAATGTCAACGTTGATTTTTTGCATAAATACTTCACCTTTTCGCTGCACCTTCTATAAGTTGAATTTCGGAAAATAATATTTAATGCACATCAAAAAGAAAATACCCTTAAAATTTCAGATCTCTAGGACTTCCTTTTAGTCTGTGCGTTAATCTAGAGCCAGAGACGCATCAATTTACCAAGATATTCAAATGACTAATACGTTATTACGTTAGGAATTTAAGAAACGACGCCTGTTTCCTTAAACTAAGAAACTAGAAGAGCTGTTCCACAATAACTTCACAGACAAAATATAGTCGTGCAATATATTTCTATGGCAACCGAACCTGCGTGTCTGTTTCCCATACGACTCTTGCCTCGCCAGACATGGTCAGTAAAACTACCCACGAAAGCCCAACTATAGTCGGAAACACCGTCTATATGAATTTTTCATGCGCGACGAGAAGTAATGGTGTCGCCCGAGACGTCGGATCATTCTTTACGAGCTGACAACGGGGATACCTTTAAAAATATACAGTTTATCTGTTCGGTGTCTCGGTTAGAAAGACTACGACTGCACTTTTGGCTTTTCCTGGTATAAAGTTGCATTATTGTTTTGAAAAAGCCAAAATGTCGCCTCCCCCCCACCCCTGCCATGCACCGACACTGTGCTATCTTCACTACATGTGTAGTGTAGATAGCACTTTAACCTAAGATATTAGAATCCCTATACGAGAGTCTAGATAATATCAAGAGTCCATAGATTAGCATATATTTCCTAAAATTTTAATAAATCTCCTCTTATAATGAAACAAATTTTAGAAAATTCTCTTCGGACAATTATTATTAGCTAGATTATGTCGTACGGTATACTGCTGTGGGGGAGTGCTGCAGATATAAATAACGTTTTTGTGCTGCAGAAGAGGGCTGTTCGAGCAATTTATAATATGGGTCCCAGAGAATCACTTCGTCAGAAGTTTAAAGAAATAAATATATGATTGTGACTTGTGATTTTAATGAATAAATGAATTTTGACCTTGACTTTGACTTTGATTTTCAATTTGGTTCATTTGAAAAAAAGCTTTCATCCAACAGAGGTACCTATGTATACAAAGCTTTCCTCTCATGTCACCAAGCAGTGAACTGTTTGGTGGTATTAGAGGAGCCGTTCAATCCTTTCACACCACACTGTTTCTTCCACACGGATGAATGATTTACCATTCAAAACAAAGCCGTGAAGTTTGCAATCAAATAAACATAATAATTAGCTTAACCCTGGGTAAACCAAAAGGTGGACTGAATAAAAACCGTCAAAAGGTTTAACTCTACAGGATTCTGTTCAAAGTGACGGTACAAAAAACGAGCCGTAATAAGATAAAGGGTTTATCTACTTTGCGTAAGCATAGTTCACGTGTGCCCTATGTTAGTAGCCCAGGAGCTAGAAGTGATTATCTTCGTTAATTCGCTCAAGCACTTTTAAGACTCGAGATGTTTTGTACAAATAAATGTGACGTTTGCGTCTTAGAGGAAAGCCAACATGATTTTACAGACGTCTATATTGAGAGCACTTTTTAATGTAATATTTAAGTTATAGAAAACAAACTATAAGCATGATAAACTATTCTGATCAAACTCCTTCAAATCCTTGAAGGCATTAAACTCACAATTAGTAAAGGGTATAAAGGAAGTCATTGTGTCTCAATGGTCAGCCAACGCAGATCTAAAACGTGCTCTACAATATCGATTTCACCTAAACGTTGCAGCTAAAGTGTCACGTGAGAAAACCATTACCAACTCTCAAACTTCAGGACTTTGTGGACGATTGTTTACCTATCTTGGGATAATCCCCATACAGTTTCCATGTAGAATAAGCGCGCGTACTTTCAGCTGTCACATCTTTTGATGTCATCTTACTGGGTGAAAGGGTGACGTGTCCTAAATCGAAGAAGGCCAGCGGGGTCTCTGGACGTTTTTCTAGCGAATAATGAGTTTGTCACACAGCATGTATGAATGAATCTTTATAAAAAAGTTTGATTATTTTGGAAATCCCAAAAGGCAGTATTGTTTGACTAACCAGTTTGACCCCTGTCACAGTGGATACGAGGCGAAAATTAGTCGCACCTTTTTCTCCAACACGTAAAATGGTTACTCTTGCGTCCTCGTAGCCACAACGAACGCCGATATATTTCGATTGATCGCTATATAGTTAGCCAGTAGCCTTCACAATCCATTTTTAATAATGAGCAAACGACGTCTCAAAGAAACTCGAAAATAAAATGAAAAGATTAAAAAAGCCATATTGGATTAGTGGACGATACCCCGACTTCTGATCAGGAAGTCGTGGGTTCGAACAAGTCGTGAAAAAACTGGAAAATATCGTGAGGAAACCGGCATGCCTTATAACCAAAAATTCGAAGGCATGTGCCAACAATTAGTGTTCCAATAAGCAGTGATGGGCTTGCAACCTGTCACGTGGAATGCTCACTTGCAAAATGCGGGCATGTACCAAATGTTTCGACGTGCCTCTAACTATCCCCTACTTGATATCCTCAAAGATCTACTCACTGAGAACCTGTTCTGTAATGTCAGAATAGATTTGCAATGCAATATTCTTCCATATCAGTTGAAAAATTGTAAATTGTATCGTCATCGTTCATCATTCATCATGTGAAAATTAATTTCGCTATGCTTTTCCCGTTTCGTTGCGTATTCTGCGATTTACTGCCCAGATTCATATTACCGTAAAGGGCTATCCACACCTATCCGTGCTGTTTCATCGACGTGCCCCTACCGGGCTTGGGCGCAAAACTGTCGGTACATTTAACCAGGAACACTGCGTTCGTCTGTTACCAATTTTTCTACAGACTTAAAACGATTATATGCGGTTTTTAGCCATTGTCTTGTAAACATAGAATTAAAATAAACGTGGTTTGGTATCATATTAGTTCCCGTCTCACGACTGTCGAGCGTGGTCGCGGACGGTGCTCATAAGGAAGGACCTCTAAACGGTAAAGTACGTGGTATAGTCGTTATAATATTTTAAAATTGTCTTGTAGGACTTAGGATACCTTTTATCGCTACACGTCATCAGGCTGGGTGTTATTTTAATTGTGTAAATATTCATCATTATCATCATCGGACTGTAACATCTATGTCAGTTGATTAACCAACGTCCTCAAATAGCCAAAAGGAACCTACGTTCATTACTTACAAGGTGCCGGCCTGTGTGTTCGTTTTAGTACAAACCAATATTAAAGGGTGCCCCGATTCGGCCACGGCATTAGTGAAGGTACGAAGAGTGTGGATAAACCTTAAAGCATTGGGAGCAAGACGAGCGACGATATTAAATAACACGGATGCAATATGCCCTCTTTTTAAAAACAAAATTTAGCTTCCGATAACAGAATCGGAGATTTATTTTTCATTACAACTTTTTTTTCGATTGTATGGATGCCTACTTGTGAAATGAGATGTTTTCTTTTAATCTGTGGCAAGCCGAGCTACCTCATTGAGCCTTACTAGGTACTGTAATGCCTGTCTGCACTGAACTTAGGCAAAGACTCCGGCATGTCTCAGAAACAGATTTATACGGAAAAAAACAGTATAGCACACCTAAATATTTGCCTCCGCTTAGTGAAGGCGGCCATTAGTCACGCCACTTTTCAGAGAAACCACATGAAGCCACTTTTTGGACGGCCATGTCACATTTTTTTTTATCGTAATGTTATGCAAATAGACTTAGTTAAATAAATATTTTCTTTTAGTTATCTAACTCTATGCTTACCATGTTTAAGTATGTTGGGAAGTTTTGGAAGTTAACAATAGAATTGTAACACAGGTTTATTAAATAGAACTTTTGTATTGTATTCTCATGACACGAAAAAGAACTAACTCATACATCCCATTGACTTGCCTCTCCTAGCTCATTATTCTCGTATTTCTAACTAATTACGAAGCGAGGCTCACCTTCAATTGCACAAACAGCCGTTTCGAGCACGGTTTAATGCCAATTACCTGCGCTGTATTGTTCGAAGCGTCAAGTATCCGAGTGGCGTCGAGAGGGATTTGCTTCGCTGGAAAAGCAAAACGCTCATGTAGCTGATGCTGTAAATGCCGCGCTTCAAATATTAAAATGAGCACTGTTATATTTATTAACAAAAGCTACAAAACCTTCGAAACATCATTAATAATAATCAAAAATTAAACAACGCGATTAATCCCCTTTAAGTGTTTAATTTACATTGTTACATTTAAGTTTAAAATGTGACAAACACAAAACGATCTATACTAATATTATTAAAGGTAAAGTTTGCATGTTTGTATGTAGGGTTACATGCCATGAAACTATACATCCGCTTTCAAAAAATATTTCACCAATATTTTTTTAATTCAGAACGGGCTTTTAGGGTGGACATACGAATATGCTATATGTACGATGCTGGTCAAGTCCTGAATACACAAAAAACTAAATTAATACACGTCTGCTCCTCACAAAATAAAAGAGGGGATAAAAATAACATTAAACTGGCACATAAACAACATAGACAGAATACTTAATCTACAAACGCGAATTTTAAAATCAATAAGTACCAAAAAAAACGACAGTTAAAAAAAATACCCTAATGGCTTTCCAAATTACTACAAAACCCCCCGTGCACGACCGAGTAAAAATACGACTACTTATAGAAAAACTATTTTCCTATGAAAACTATAGAACACACTATAACCACAAGACAAGTAAAACAAAAAACTATACACAATTCAGCCAAAAAATACTATGGACAAAGTACCACGAATTATACTTTACCCAGACTAAAAAAACAAAATTCCCTCAGAAGTACGAAATAAAATTAATATAAAAAACATATGTAGAACGGTTAATAAAACAACAATTTGTAAAAACAGAAATATAAAGAACATCATTTATTTCTTTATGTTTCTGTTTTTTTACAAATTGTTAATAAAATGACTCACAGACAAATAACGATAGCAACTAAGAACTTAGCTCATTACATTTTAATTTTTCTATGTTTTATTTAGAAACCCTCCTACGTAATAACAAACAAAATTTATTTGTAAACCCAATACCACCTCCATGTTTTACCAGCTGTTATACCAGTGTATTACGAGCATCGAATACTATGGATATTCCGCCAATGTTTGGCCAACCAACAGCCTGTATATCTAACCACACAGATACGGATGGAATGTGAGTACCACGAACGCCGGCCAGGTGCCTTTAGACTGTGATTTTAAACTATTGTTTGTCAGGTGTACTCAGCATTATCATGTAGCTGTAAACTAAATTATGAATAACAAAATAATATAATAACATCCCGTTAAAATAAAAGGGCTTTATCATGGAGACCAATTTTGCAAGGGAAGTCGATTAAAAAAACGGTCGATCGAATGATTCTTTTTATCGGCTACTTTTTAGCCGGGTGCCGCGCGGGCGACGCCGTGGGCAGTAGATTCTATATTATATACTAACAATCAATTTTTATGGCTTCAAAGATGGTTCTAAGATCCATCTTTGAAGTTTAGGTTTAATCGCCATATATGCAAGGTAGCGCTGCAATAGATGATGGGAAACACGTTGGAGGTTTTATAAGTTAGCAAAAAATTATATGTAGTCGTTTTGCTGACAATCTATTGATGGCATTTAATAATCTAAGTTTTCAATGTTATTACATTTTTATACAAATTCTCATATCTGTTTTTGTAGAACCTTGCCATCTACGCCTATACGGCGTAGAGGCTCACGATCAATTAGCGTAGCACTTAAAAAACCATTCGGTTGGTCGTCTTTGTATTTTTTTGATAATCCTGCGAGATCAGT
This sequence comes from Perizoma affinitatum, assembly GCA_961405105.1. Lineage (NCBI taxonomy): Eukaryota > Metazoa > Arthropoda > Insecta > Lepidoptera > Geometridae > Perizoma > Perizoma affinitatum. Next base: position 7,010,710 of record OY560206.1, read on the forward strand.
ATCCAGATTTGGGTTCGGTAGCCCTGCATTGATACAGACAGTGGAAAATTGAGAGTGGAATAAAATAGACCATAACAAAGTCACTTTGTATTTTGTATTCATTATTAGTTATTTAGATAAACACAACACAAACATAAAATAATAAAAACAGAAAAAAACATCAGACAATCGTTTCTAGGTACCTACAAAGAGGGAAAGCCGAGCTCGTCAGACGTTATTAGCATCGACACTTCATTATTATCCGCTTATTTCTCAGTAACATCGGAACATTCACTTAGAAATCAGGTTGTCAGCGCCGATTTGATACAGAATTCGTAAATAACACAATTGCTTAGAATCGTACGTATTGCGCGTGTCATTTGCCGTATCCATTCTTTTAGGAAACGATTTCAGTAATTCTTTATATAGCGGCGATAGCAAAAGTGGCATTACGTCGAAATTTTACATAACCTTATTTTTATCGCTTATGATTAAATACATTTTAGCGTTTCCTATTATTACCGTCAACGATTGTGGACTCAACTTGGTTACAAATCCTGGTCAGACATCAGAAACCTGCTTTTAACGTAAATTTTGTGTATTTTTATGAAAAATTACGCTCAGTTTGATAGTCAATAATTGGAGAAATCCCCGAGTAAATCGTCTTATAGGAAAAATTTCAAATTAGATACTAAGAGGATTTTCAAACCTACGCCCGGTTATTTTCACTTTGTGAAGTCGATAGATGTTTTTGAAATTTATGAAGCTTCTTTTTATTACAAAAAAGGCAGGATTTTTGTAAATAAAATAATACTCATCGCGTACTTTGTAGATGTGAAGTGTTATAGTCTTAGAACTGTGAAAAACAATGGCTAATGTGAACATCTTAGTGAAAACTTTTCTATGAAAACTTGACAACAACTTAGAGATTCTCATGAAAATAATAACATCAATGGTTTCTTGTTGGCAAATTGAATAAAAAAAATGCTGTTTAATTAGATCTACGTGTTCCATGCTCATACAGCGATTATTGATGACGCCCACGATAAAACACTTACCTTATGTAAAATGTACCAATGTATGTTGAAATACAAAAAACAACAAGAAGAAGAGAAACACGAAAGAGATTATTCCAACTGGAACTAGAAACTAGAAAAGAAACCATGTTCCACGTAATCTCATCTTATTTTATATTTCCTTCGAGATAAGATAGATAATTTACTAATTGGCTTGAAAGCTGATACTGATCCGAGAAAATTCCTATGAACATTCTTAAGTTAATGAAACAACAAAGAAAATTATGAACGAATAGGATCAAATTATTTACAAGTTATTGATTCAGATCAGGTAATAAAATCATTTAGATTCGAAATTCGTGATGGATAGAATACTATAGACCAAAAAACAATATTATTTTTATTCATTTTATTTTGACGACGTCCGTATAGCCAGCAAGCGAAGTAGCCGGCTGAGACACGACAGATCCGGGTTTGAATACCGCCGCGGCACAAACATTTGTAGGATCAGCAAATTTTTGTTCCGGGTCAGGGTGCTGTGGTAACATGGTACTCAAAGTGTTTGAAGAATAAAGTTTCCACTTACTCACAAACATACATAGATAGATACGCGCCAAAAAAAACATAGCCTTCCTCAGTCGGGCGAATTGACTGCGATGATAAGCGAGGTCAAAAGCTCATTGACAAACGAAATCCAGCTAACGTGACCACGTGAACACTGAAAAAGCCACTGCTTTCTTTTAATTATGCCAATACGTGTACTTTAAACAAGCACGTTCATTAAAATCAGACTGAAAACATTTCTCTCTCTAATCCCAAAAAACACAGCTTTGTTTTTTTCTATCATCCATTAGCGGAGGTAGAGAAAATACCTAGGCAACGAGAATTATAAGTTAAAATAACGGGGTCGTTCAGAAGAGATTGATAAGAATATATTTTAAAAGTCTGTTAACACTTAATTATCTCCTCGGGATGGTTGCGTTAATACCGACATTTAATTATGCAAATGAGCAAGCCTTTTTTACGGTTAAGAGTTAAAACCTCTTTGGCTTTATTAATTAGAGAGAGTGTATTGTGCAGATGGATTGTTTCGGAATATAATTAGAACACCACATCAAGGGATTTTCGGTGAGCCACAATGGCCATTAGTTTTAGAATATTATTACGACTATACCACGTACTTTAAATATTCTCCTGCAGACGGGAACTGGAATGTTCCCGTCTCACGACCGTCGAGCGTGGTCGCGGACGGTGCTCATGAGGAAGGACCTCTAAACGGTCAACGAAACGTCAGCAGGAGAATAGTAAAGTACTTGGTATAGTCGTAATTATATTCTAAAATTATACCAAACCTCGATAATTTTAATTCAATGGCCTTTAGTTTATACAAATATAGATAGATTATCATAGAACTCGGGACCCAAGTTATTGAAACCTTGAATTCCTCGTTACGCGCATAGTTATAAAACAATCCAGAATCATCCTAGATAAATATATAAGTAGTATATCAGTCATGTTGTTCCCATAACACAAGCTCTGCTTACTTTGGGCAAGATGATGCTGTGTGAAAAATGTCCAGCAGTTGTAATTATTATTATTATTCGCTTTGTTTTGGGTTCAACATTGCCCTCGCTAAAATACACTAAATTAAGTTTCTTGTAACAAAATGAACAATAAAACAAACAAACAAAACAAAAACAAAAACGCTCACGACTGTCTTCCCCATGGTGGACATCCTCAGATACATACTCAGTGAGTAGATCTTTAAGGATACCAAGTAGGGGGTAATCAGAGGCACGTCCAAACATTACATTTAATACATGCCCGCGTTTTGCAAGAAGTAAGCATTCCACGTGACAGGTTGCAAGCCCATCGCCGCTTATTAGAACACTAACTGTTGGCACAATCCTTCGAATTTTTGGTTCTAGGGCATGCCGGTTTTCCTCACGATGTTTTTCTTCACCGTTCTGAGCACGTGTTAATGCGCATTAATGTGCGCATTAACGTTTTGAAAATGGAGGTGTCATGAGTTTCGTGTAGGTACATAGGATTTTCCTTTACTGCTCGAAAAATACATGATACTAGCTACTGCCTACGGCTTCGCCCGCGTGGTATCCGGATAAAAAGTAGCCGATGAAAAGTAGATGAGTTAGTAAGAATCGCATTCAATAATTAACAATTTTTCGAGTGGAAAAATCCATTTGTGCACGACCGGGTTCGAACCCACGACCTCCGGATCAGAAGTCGGGGTATCGCCCACTAGGCCAACACGGCTATAAACCTGATATTTATATCAGACACTAGCTACTACCCACGCCATCACCCACGAGAGACTCGGATAAAAAGAAGCCGATGAAAAATAGCGTTCGTAAGAAACGCATTGGCTCGACCTTTGCAAAATTGGTTTCCACGAAAAGCACTTTTTTTTTAACGGGATAATTACATAGCCAATGAAAGTCCATTCTAAATATAGATTTTTTGTTATCGGTTGTGCAGTTTCGGAGATTACTTACAAACTTACAACCCTCTCGTTATATTATTTTTAGGTTCAATGTACAAAATATTTCACGCCCCCACGACAACTTTATCATAGTGGCATACGAAATCAAAGGATTCAATACACGCCCTAAGCTATTCAATCAGAAATGAGTAAAGAAAGAAAGAAGAAAGAAAGAAAGAAAGAAGTCTTTATTTGAGCATTATTTAACAATTCATTTTAGTAGGTACGGGAACATCATTTTAATATGGTGCAGTCTATTCAATATGTACTAATTAATCCGTCATGCGTAGCTTCTGATGCGATCTATCATTTGTACGATATTTTTAGTGCCAGATATCGTCAAAGTTAAAAAAATACAAAGCATTCAGAACATTTTCTGTTTTAAATAGTTCAATCAAAAACAGTTTACATAAAAATGTGAGTAATCTTGATTAAAAGTTACTTACTTGTCTTGAGTAGTAAGTTCTGTTACGTAGGTAACCTTTTCAATGAAATAAGAAATTGTTTTGTAATATAAAACATTGGCATTACTTTTAAGGTTAAACACGGAAGTACATCGTCAGGTTTGACGCTAATCGCTAACGCAAATATTTGTCTCTGTGTGACATTAACGTTTTCGGCAAAAAACGTAACTATTTGATGAAAATCGCAACTTAAATCTTCGGACGAAATTTTTTCATAATATCTTAAAAATAACAACTTCGGCATTGATTAAACATGCTTGGATAACTTCAAAGATTCCCTTGTGGAGCTTCCAAACATTCCAAGAATTCCACCAGGCTGGTAATATTGTGCCATAGTTGGTATATCGTTGGTGAATGCTATATGGGATGAATGGGTTCGAGTCTCGCCGAGACTGATATTTATAGGATACCAACGGGCCGGGTAAAAAGTAGCTAATGTGTTATTTTAAGTATTATAAAATCTTGAGATTTTCCTGCAATGTCGATTAACCCTCAATGATCATTATGAAAGACAATATTAATTTCTAAACAAAGTTACGCGTTATCGCTTAACATGTTGGGCAACATGTTGCGCGTCAATTGTTGCCTAGTGAATACATTCTTTCGCAAATCACTTTACCGTTTCACTTGATACATGTTTTTGTCTCTCATGAATTTAGATTTAGGAATAAGCTTTCCTATTTATTTTAATTTACATTCAAATAAGACAATTATCCGCTTAGCGGCATTTTTCTTGGTTTGTTTGGTTTCCGCTCATCTTGAAAGACCCAAACGGTCGATTGCTGTTTTATTTTGGGGACACGCTTTATTCTGCAAACCAACTTTATACAGTTGTCTTGTCTGATGCTTCATCGCCAAAGAGAGGCCGAGTGAGGCTCTGCTGAGCTGTCAAATTACATTTAAAATCGTAGTACAATACTACGAAAATTTTCACCAGTCAAATCCATGCTGATGTAGACACGCAATTTTATGTACTCGTATAATACACTTACATAAAATTGCCAGTTTCGATAACATATAGTGCGCCCTGTGTAACAAAATAGCGGTTTCCACTAAAAGGTTGGGTTTTGTGGTCTTTTTGTGATGAACGCTTTTAATAAAGCCAAACAGTAATTCAATTTTACTACCACACTCGATGGATCCATGATATCGGAAGTTAGTGTATTGGAGGCGCAAGACCGTTCGTGATGGCATATGAGGAAGTTTAATAAAAATAATAAGAAGCTTTCATTCAGACATGGAATACAATTAATGATAATAATAATCTAATTATTAAAACATACAAATAATTTCCAATTGGCTTTTATGCCGGATAGTAAGGATAAATTCATTACGAAATACTCTAATACGTATGTAGATGAGAGTTTGTGGCATCATATTTTTCATTTTAAAGAAGTAGACATTAATTTCACAGGACGTGTCGGGTCAGACAAATGCAGTGTAGTGCAGAAAACCCAGCAGAAATATTTATCCAAACCACAGACAGAATTTTATAAGCAGGCAAAACAAACGACAGAGGGCAAAGTACAAAGCTCTACGATATTTCTGTCTGAAAAGATTTTTCCGATCTAGTTTAAGATTTCTCACAAGTATTTTCGTATACATTTCCAAGCACCTTTGTATCGTGTTGCTACAGAACAAGTAAAAAGAAACAGTTTCACAGGTTTGTGGCGAAGGGTACACATTTAGAACAAAGAATGGTGGACACAAGTTTATCTTACAGGTTGACCATGATACCTAATATTTTAATGAAATACTTTTTTTTTCAAACAATAATTGACCCTTCAGGACCATATATATGCACCTGCACGTAAATGAATCAAGTACTTTCGTAGAAAAACTGTTAAGCAGTTGATGGGTTCTCTCTCTCACAATTATTAAATATAGCGTCTGTTGTGATAAACAAACGTTTATAATCTATATATTTGTATTTATAACCAGTGATAATATTTTGAAAATTAAAATGAGACAGAAGTATAGGTACGTTTACTCTTATTTATTCCGCCATAGAACATAAACCAGACCAATTCCATATCCTATCCTACTTTCCAACTTTCTCATCATCATCATCACAGGCCTTTACATCTATAATATTTAAGCAGCATCCGTTTCCGAGGTGCGGCACTAACGCAAACTAGAAAGGCCGATACGGGAGCGACAGCTACGACCGCATATCGCACAGACAAATTGAGTTCGAATATAACGCAAATATATACAATAGAGCAAACCAAGCGTTGTCGTGAACGACAACCCCTCTTTCCTCCAGAAACGGCTTTCCTCCACACATCACGGTCGTATGAGGCTTTTTCCCAGTTACTCGAGTCGATGTTAAAAGATATCATGTCTCTTTAAATCTTAACATCGGGCGCACAACTGATCGTTTAACTCACTAATATTATTATAATCGAAGCCGGGATCAGAAGCTTGTGAAGGCTGATCTGTCACAATCATTAATTCATTTATTTAAATTACAAGGAGCATTTCGATTCGTCTTAGAAACTAGGTGGATTCAGGTTAAAACTATTTTCTACCTAGAAACAGTCCCGTTGAACATCCTAGCATGGAGACACTACACATAAGCCTCCGCAAACGTACACAGACAACGGTATCGAAGATCGCGTAATCCGCTAAACGTCCTAGGAGCGCTACATCTACGTAGGCGACAGATGACACGTTCAACAGTCTTGTATCTGGGTGATATTGTGTGGTCACCATATCGATTGCACGCTTTACGCAAGGAATCTCAAAAGGAAAGAATATTATAACAAAACAAATTGTTTTGTTATAATATTCTTAAAAAAAATATATAAGTAGGTACCTATGTACTTACTTATATTTGCATGAATTAATGTTTTCATATATATGTATTTTTGATTAATGCGTTTTATGGAATTTTAATTGATGCACGTTGGTCTATTGTAGGTACTACTTAATAATGCGATCAATTATCAAGCGGCGGTGGTCTTGCAACCTGACACTTGTAATACTAAATACTTGCAAAACACGAGTATGTGTCAAATGTAATGTTTGGACGTGCCTCTCACTTAAAGCAGAACCTACAACACAAGTCACACTGACTTCGTGTGGGATAAGGATGTGTTAGTAGTGGAAAAAACGCAATTAACGTGTAGTTTTATTGAAATTGTTATTAATTTACGCGTTATGTACTTATGCTTGAAATGTAATTAATAAACTTATACTTAAAAAAAATACAAGTCATGTCAACGTATTTATGAAATTATCAAATACTAATTGTTTTTATCCACTCGAAAAATGTATGTGCCTATTGTTGCTCAAAACGGTAAGGGATAACAACGTGAGGAAACCGGCAACTGCCTCTACCCCCTGCTAGGTAGCCTCACGGACCACGTATTTAGTATAGATTTGCAGATGCCCATCATAGATATTACAGTCGTGAGCGTGTTTATTTATAATGTTTGGAAAATAGAATAACATTTTAAAAGCAAATCCCGATTTTGATGAATTTTTATCCTTAGAGAGAATATATAGTTTAAACCCCTTTAACGGATTAATCGCGTGAAATTTTATTTAGATTTACATGTGTAGATGTGATGTAAATTCGTTGTTAGAAATAGCAATATCTAGTCGATATCAAAGAAAAAAATATTATTTGACGAAATCTGATCAGAGTGTACAATGGGAAATAACTGGTGGAGATAATTTCACAGAGGGTGTCCGACAAAAATATTGACAGCAAATCTTCTAAAGGTACGCACAATTATAAACATCCAAAATAAGGAAAATAAAAGAAAAACGTGTAGCGACAAACACAACTCTACTACGTTCAACAGATGGCCTAAATCCGCGACATCAACTATGGTATCTGCAAGGGATGAGTCGTCATAGAGACCAGCCGTGGTCCCATTGAACAGCTTTACCCTTATCTGATTCCATGAGTTGAATAGTTTATTTCTGTAGCATTCAGGCTCTTTTTGATATTAATCTTTTTTCGCTTTTATGAAACCGTAGGCGGAATACGTAGATGCAAACTCAAGCGTAGGACTTTACTAAAATGGCGATCGTGGCGGTGGCAATCAAAGGGAAATGGCTGTCAAAGCCAACCATCACCGCATCAGTTTGACCGGGCACATAATTCAGAGCGTAGAGTAAAACGCGTTGCGCGAACAGCGGCGTGAATTCTTACCGAGTTGAATCTGGTGGAGCCTTTACATATAAACTTGTTTTCGAGAAAATACTTGACTGGAAGTTGAGGCTTCAACGCCTTAATAGCCTTCATCAAAGGGTTTAAGCAACGGTTTCGCGCCACGTTCACTATTTAGTGCCGGCGTCAGTTACAAATAAGTGAAGATTGTTTTTACTAAAATATCAGAACTTCCAGGAACATTTTGCGTTTACCAAAATGTGATATTACTATGCTATGTACTTATCGGTACGCGATAACCGGATGTCATTATTGCTAAAAGCTCACGATACAGTTAATCAGCTTAATTAGCGCGAGGGCTCGTTGCTGAAATAACCCATGCTATTAATTCCCACTTGTTTTTGTACATTTCATAGAATAACAAACGATAATCCACATTTATTCTTAATCAGCTTAACAATTGTTTTCATAGCTAGAATTTAAGCCTTCTCATATTGAAAATACTTACGCGATTTTTAAGATACCTTACCGATTGTTAGGTGATACAACATGGTATATCAACTATCATGGCCGGGTGAGAAAATTTAACGTGCCCTCCAAAAAACGCGCTTTAAATGTGTTCGACGACCTAGACAACAAGTCGCACCTTCGTTTCTTTAGATCTAGAATATAAAGGTTTTCTGAAAGATTAGGGCCATTTAAATATTTTTAACACCCATTCGTACATATTCAGAGCCGGAATCGAATCACAAGCGTAGTCAACCACGGCTGATATCCGTTACAATTTCATAAAATAAATCGAGCAGTTGCGAATGCGGTTGATACAAACTATAATCCACCTCTTTACTACGAGCAAGTCTCCCTTATTACAACAATGACAAGATAATTTGAGATATCATATTCCATAAAAATGATGATGATCCGTTACAATTTCATAAAATAAAGCGAGCAGTTTAGCGAATGCGGTTGATACAAACTATAATCCACCTCTATACTACGAGCAAGTCTCCCTTATTACAACAATGACAAGATAATTTGAGATATCATATTCCATAAAAATGATGATGATCCGTTACAATTTCATAAAATAAAGCGAGCAATTTAGCGAATGCGGTTGATACAAACTATAATCCACCTCTTTACTACGAGCAAGTCTCCCTTATTACAACAATGACAAGATAATTTGAGATATCATATTCCATAAAAATGATGATGATCCGTTACAATTTCATAAAATAAAGCGAGCAGTTTAGCGAATGCGGTTGATACAAACTATAATCCACCTCTATACTACGAGCAAGTCTCCCTTATTACAACAATGACAAGATAATTTGAGATATCATATTCCATAAAAATGATGATGATCCGTTACAATTTCATAAAATAAAGCGAGCAGTTTAGCGAATGCGGTTGATACAAACTATAATCCACCTCTATACTACGAGCAAGTCTCCCTTATTACAACAATGACAAGATAATTTGAGATATCATATTCCATAAAAATGATGATGATCCGTTACAATTTCATAAAATAAAGCGAGCAGTTTAGCGAATGCGCTTGATACAAACTATAATCCACCTCTATACTACGAGCAAGTCTCCCTTATTAACTCAATGACAAGATAATTTGAGATATCATATTCCATAAAAATGATGATGATCCGTTACAATTTCATAAAATAAAGCGAGCAGTTTAGCGAATGCGGTTGATACAAACTATAATCCACCTCTATACTACGAGCAAGTCTCCCTTATTACAACAATGACAAGATAATTTGAGATATCATATTCCATAAAAATGATGATGATCCGTTACAATTTCATAAAATAAAGCGAGCAGTTTAGCGAATGCGGTTGATACAAACTATAATCCACCTCTATACTACGAGCAAGTCTCACTTATTAACTCAATGACAAGATAATTTGAGATATCATATTCCATAAAAATGATGATAATCCGTTACAATTTCATAAAATAAAGCGAGCAGTTTAGCGAATGCGGTTGATACAAACTATAATCCACCTCTATACTACGAGCAAGTCTCCCTTATTACAACAATGACAAGATAATTTGAGATATCATATTCCATAAAAATGATGATGATAAAGTTCAGAACAATCGCCGTATAAACACAAGGCCGGCATGTTTCACTTAAAACCTGATTGCAATGTAACCTAAGCTTTATTTAAGACGCACTGAATTATTATTCAACATATACTATGTAGCTGTTTGCGGGCAATCTTCAGATTTAAGTCTTAAGACTGTTAGTTTGTCAATTGGCATAACGGATTTCTTTTTTATCCGTGGCAGAACAGTTTGGGTTTACGAAAGTAATTCTTCATACAAATTGCCTTTCCAGACTGTAAAACTGGACAGCTTGAAGTCAGTGCTTCAAGATAGATAGATAAAATCTTTATTGTAAGTAAATCATAACACCAATTTACGGTACAAAATACAGAAACATAATAAAAAAAAACAAAAGAAACGCACAACGTGCAGTCATATCGAACGCGTACGTATTCATGTTTTCGTGTAGTCAGAGTGAGACTACCGTTCGTAAGTACGATTTCTTCTGTGGCTAAGTGGCGGGGCGACCGTAACGCAGAAGAGAACAAATTATCTGTATCTGGCTAATTGCCAGATACAGATAATCCCCCCTCTACCAATTTGATCTAGGGGCACTAGATCAAATTGGTAGAGGGGAAGATCCGCAGAATACATAAAAGTGCTAACATAAAAACGTCTCACTAGAGCGACATTAAAACTATCACTTTAAACCTGTGGCACGCAACAAAACCGTTGGTCAGTGGGACCAATAATCTAAAAATAATTTTAAATTGAATCTATACTTTATGTGGCGCTGTAGGCGAAGGCCCGCCTGTGCCGCAGAAGGTTGCGGGTTCAATTCCCGACGCGGGACAAATATTTGTATGACCTGCAAATATTTGTTTCTAGTCTGGGTGTTTTCTATGTATAATATATATGTATTTACAAAAAAAAAGTATAAAAGTAGTATATCAGTCATGTAGTTCCCATAATACAAGCTCTGCTTAGTTTGAGGCTAGATGATGCTGTGTGAAAAATGTCCAGCATTATTATTATTATTATACTTAAGCGAAGATGAAAAAAAGTACAAAAGTCATCTGGAAAACGTCCATAGCTGGACAAAAGACCCGCAAGGATTGCCAAACGATGAGCAATCTGGAGATGAGACTCCATCCACTGACTACCAGGGACCATTATATCATAAATGTCAAAAAACCTACTTCAAATAACGGTAAGTTGACAAAAAAAACAAACGGTTCACAATTGGCGGAGATATCGCTTAGCATACACGCCAAAAAAAACAAACAGACGAATTGAGAACCTCCTCCTTTTTTGAAGTCGGTTGAAAAAGATAATCTTCGTTCCATCAAAGTCCAATCAAATCAAATCAAGGACCGCATAGGACCAACGTTCTTTCGGCAAATGGAATTGCTGGCATAAAAGCCACAATGAAACGAATAAAAATAGCACGATAAAGAATATTTTTCATTGAAAGATGATTTTAAGTGACACCGGCTTAAGAGCTAGGTAAATCCGTGGCATGTTTTTAAATATTTGTTTCTTTTCTAAGGGTGGCCGCGGGCGCTATTCGCAATTATTGTTATTACAAAGAGATTGCCGCTGAGCCGGCTCCCGGCTCGGAATTTTTCACTGAACTCGTTTCTCTAATTGCGCTGAGTACCACAAATAAATCCTAAACCGTCGCTGTCGAAAGTAGCTTGTCAAAACAAGTGGCCAACGAAATTACAAGTAATTAAACAATTGAACAAAAACAACAACTTCTTGTGTTTGAAAGAAAAATGTTAAGGCGCATCTTCTGTGCCATACTTAATGGATGGTGGAGTTTGGAGAATCACATACAAGAACATCGTATCTTCTTCTAAGAGGCAAACCTGGTGGCCAGAGAACCCGTGGCAGGCCCAAAACAGCTTCCGCTTTAGGCTAGACGGCGTAAAGCGGAACATAAAAGCAATTGGAGTTAGAGGCTTGAGAGAAAAAGCCCAAAACAGACCCGGCTGGAACAATGTCATATCGAGTTTCATAAAAGTCGAGCAGGATATTAAAGAATCGATGCTTACCAATGAAAACGAAGATCTGATGATGGGCGTAGCGAAGCAGCATGGAGATAGAGACGGTCTGGAACAAAAGTGTCAGATCAATATGATGTAGAGATCTCCAAGCAGAATTACTGTTATTATATTATATTATTATAAAATTTCCAGCATTATTAATTATTTATTTATCCTCTATGACACAACCACTGGACACTATTATTTTCAATATAGTCAGAACGGACGCGGAAGGAGAGCGTCGCGATCACTGACCCTGATGAAGACTCTCGGAATAACAATAACACACCATTAGTTGAAAGCCTTAACCCCTTCGCTGCGACATAGGCCTCCCCAAAGAGCATTATGACTAACGGTATGAAGTCACTTATAACTACCCACTTCGGGCAACTTTTGAAACATCATCGGTTCATTGGCCAGTTCGTAGTCTCTCGCGTATGGCTGTAAAAATAATCAGTCTACATAATGTTGACTAAATAATGTTGCTTCTGCTAGAATACATGCTTTTATGGACTAAGGTAAATGTGCCTTCGGGCTCGTAGAAATATGCAACACAGTTCCAATATAGGGCCAATTACGTCATTGGCCATTTCCATAAAGTTTTGGGATCACTAGGCGGAATTTATTGCGTTCTCGTCGTGTTTTTTTTTTCATTTTAAGCGAACAGTGCCACGTTTGATTTTGTTTATCTGTATACGGTTCGAAACTCGCGTAAACCGATAGTCTAATAATACCCACGAATATGAACTTTATTTCGTAGGCAATTATATTGAGTCAGATATTCGAGATATAGGATATTCAACCAATTCAATAAAAAACAAGTAAATTTTTCCAAAATTTTGAAACCATGGAGAAAAGGCCGGCCTTTTTTTCATTGTCTTTGCAGAGCCCCATAGCGACTTGGGCGGTAAGTATACCTATTTTTTGTTTTTAAATATAATTTGTTTTTTATCTGGCGTGCGGTCCATCAGGTGATAAGCGGCTACCGTGGCCTATCGACTTCTGTAACACTAAAGACAAAGAAGGTCTCATGTAATCTAACCGATTTTAAAGACACATACCCCGACCCCACACAAGGATTCCCTATGTCGTGGGTATCAGTAACTACGAGTACCGTGGTACCACAACACCCAGACCCGGAACAAATAACTGCAGAAAATGCAAACATTTGTCCCGCTGCGGGAATCGTACCCGCACCTGACGCATAGCTCGCCCGCCGCACCACCACCGAGGTCGTCATGCTGTAAACGATTACTGCTGCAGGAAATTGAAACCAAGTTTGTTAGGTGGTATAAATATTTCTTGTTCAAAATTAGTGCATAACAAAACGCAACATTTACAAGGGGGCGATCCTCAGTTACTTAAATGGATTCAATCTGCACTAAGCGTTTCGTTAATGAAATTCAATCGCGGCAAAGCAGCGCGGGGGGGAGCAAATGATGTGGCGAAAAGATTGATAGAGGCACGGGGACTTTGTAGCTTCGCTTGTGTGGTTTTACCTCCCTGTAGCTATTTAGTTAAGAGTTCCTACTTTGTGGGCACCCTGAGAATAAAAATAAACTGGCTATTATTATAGTATACGGAAAAACGTTTGAACGATCCACAACCATTTGTTTCTGGTTTGGATGTTATTTTACCATAGTCCCACGACTAGAAGCCTAGATCATAAACGTAAAGGGATTTTTGTTATTTCTGAAAGCCATTGGCTATTTTTAACGTGTAAAATTTCGTTGCCTGTGTCAGATATAAATTTATTATTATGAAACACTTTCTTTGTATTTAAGATTTGTAAACACTGTCATCTATTTTGTATTGAAATATGCTCTGTGGTTCACGAGCATGTTTCATGAACACCGTGGCGCTTACGACATAGTGCTGGGAAAACCATCAGCGATTATGTCATTTTCCCTCAGTGATTACTTTTAATTTTTTTTTTAATAATAATATCTGTATCTGATGAGTGAGTCTTCGTTAATATCAAAAACGTTCCGTTTCGTTGACATATCAGAGATTTGCTTTCGCAAGTGTTATTTTAGAGGTATCTTAGTCTTTTTAATATATATCGAGAAAATGTTGTTAAATTGGAGAAAATAAATGTTCAGTGTCCATATAAAAATATAAACTAACGAGCCAAAGCCCACGGCTTCGCCAAGTGGTAACATTGTATCCGTGGCATTCACCGTTTTTTCGTAGACTTACTTTGCAATTTGGTCTTTATGAAAAGCCCTTTTATTTTAACGAGAAATATATAGCCTATAAATAATAATAATACTGGACATTTTCACACAGCATCATCTAGCCCCAAAGTAAGCAGAGCTTGTGTTATGGGAACTACATGACTTTTATACTACTTATATACTTGGTCTATGTCCACCCTGAAAGTCCATTCTAAATATTCGTGAAGAATTTTTGAAATCGGATGATGATAGTTTCTGAAATTACCCCCCTCAACACAAACTTACAAACATGACCTCTTTAAAATACTAAGTATTAGTAGTATAGAACACCGAACGCGTCCGGTCTGTGTCCGGTTCGTGTCCGGCCCAGAGCGCTGCATCTGCACGCAATCGACCGAAAGTAATCTACCCAACCGTTAGCTGTTAGTTTTTACGGTGGCAGTAAACTAAAGAGCGGCCGACACATCGATCGTAGCCCACACGTTAATATTAAAAGGTCTTTCTTTCTGAGTTAGTGCTGTTTTTTTGCGACATGACGGTAAAACGAGTAGTAGTTTGCTCTGTGTGCGAACAGAAATGTGCTACAAGTATTACAAACAAACAATAAAAATACTGCTCACGACTGTACAGCAATCCCCATGATAGGCATCCTCAGATTCGTACTCAGTACGCAGATCCGTAGGTATACCAAGGAGGTAGTCAGAGAGAAATCTAAAACATGTGTATATTTGGTACATGCCCACGTTTTGCATTCGACGTGACAGGTCGCAGGTACATCGACGCTTTATTTACTTTCAAACTTTGGGTTCTAGAGTATGCTGGTCTCCTTAAGATGTTTTCCTTCACTGTAGCCTACTTAGTGTATGTATTCTGAAGACTGGTAAAAGAAATAATCACAAAACACCATACAGAGTGTGGCAAGATAATTGTGCTCTCAAGGAAAGAATCTTTACTTTTGAATGTAGAACTAATTCAAATTAAACAATTAAAGAAAAGAATATTATTTGAAAAAAAAAACAAATAATATTCTTAAAAGCATTATTTGAATTATTTATGACAACTACATTTTTGTAAATTTTGAAACAAATTTTTTTTACTTATTTTAAAACATTGCCCTTAATCGACTCAATTTCCAATACGGAGCTTTTGCTTCAAAGTAACTTAAAACTTTCAATTAAAATTTTCAACTTCAAAAACAAAGGTAATTTAAGAGAATTCATTATCTTGCCACATCCTGTACATATACTAATCTACCTGTTCATAATGATTCTCTGAATATATAAGTAACGGAAATCAATATCAATCGTGTTATAACATAACTTTTATCGTCTTACATATTAAGATATTTCCGTACATCTAACTCTGAATTTTTATCACGAGGTTGATTATAATAAGCTAATTCCTACTTTGATTCGACCTTCGAGTAATCAATCAAAACGTGTTGTTGCATACTCCGAATTGCTATCATACGCGGGCAATTTTTGATAAATAATAGTGGCGAAATATGTTGCGATTTATCTCTGCATTGGCAATTTAACGTTGCCTAATTTCATAGCAGATTGAGGTCTATTTAAACTGTAGGAACTTATCGATTTTTTGTTTTGCATTGAAAACTGTCTATTTGGAGTCAAGATTTAATTTTAGATTTCATTATGGAAACACGAACCTTGGTTTTTGTTTACGGTCATAAGCTAATTATGTCCGTCCACACACCGGTGCGCTATCAACTCAACTTGCTACCAACTTTCAGTTTATATTGCGTTTAGGGCAAGAATTGTTGAACGCCTATGACAGATCGGCGTGCGCTGTAATTCAACTAGTTTTTTAGAGCTATGCACGCATGTCTCACAGGAAGACTTTAGTTAAAGATGAAAGCGCACAATAAGTGTGGGCATAGCTATACGACCATCTTGTTGCCTTTTATAACTGAATTCATCTGTAATGAGTTGCTAGAATACATATTGCTAAATGTTAATCGCCCGTGTAACCGTTCACGTATGCGGAGAAACTCGTCTTTGTTCGACAAGTTGGAACTGTAGCGCGATTGTGTTTACCTTGATGAAGCACTACCGATGTAATAACTTTGGCGTAAGTTCCCCGGTGTGTTTGTATAGCTCGAGAGTTTCTAAGCAATTGCGAAAAAAAAAATCAAAGAAGTTTTGGTTATATTTCAAACGATGTTATGAAATGTTATTTTCCATGGTGAAATACATGGTATTTCAGTAAATCGTGTAACTAGGTGTGCCCCGGCCGCCCTCAGCTCCCAACCCACCGCTTCGCACCGCCTTTCCGCGCTATTTCTTCATTTTCGCTTAGCGTTCTTTCTGACTTTTTATCTTTATGCTCAGCTCCTAAGGGTAGCGTGATATTAAATATCACATCAAAGCAAAATAATTACTATGAAAAATATGAGCATAGGAGTCTAGAACTCTATTATAATTAACCTTACTATATTAAAGAGTGTGTGTGAAATATTGCGTTATTCCATGTAAACGTTTGTCTAAATATTGAATGAAATTGCAAAAAATACTCTACTCATGAAGCGGAAGATAAAACCTAGGTGACCTAATTCTTGCTGAACTGAAAATCAACGCGCTTGGTTTTAACTAAAAAAATATACAATGCAGTTTGACAATCTCGGTGGCGAGGTGGGCTATTAGCCGACTGACCAATACAAGAGACGCGGATTCGATTCACGCTACGGAAACAATGTTTTTCAAATGAAAGAACATTTCAGGACTTATATACCAGACCATTAGTTAAGAGAGTCGTAAAATGTGCTTTCATTTAACTAACATGGTTGTTCTTTTTGGACTATTTTCGTAGATTTTTTTCCTAAAAAAAATACAAACAATCACGCTCACGACTGTCTTCCCTATGGTGGACATCCTCAGATACATACTCAGTGAGTAGATCTTTGAGGATACCAAGTAGGGGGTACATGCCCGCGTTTTGCAAGTAGTAAGCATTCCACGTGACAGGAAGCCCATCGCCGCTTATTGGAACACTAACTATTGGCACATGCCTTCGATATTTTGGTTCTAGGGCACGCCGGTTTCCTGACCGTTTTGAGCACGTTTTAACGCACACATATTTTTTTCGAGTGAAAAAATCCATTGTTGCACCACCGGGTTCGAACCCACCACCTCCGGATCAGAAGTCGGGGTATCGACCACTAGGACAACACGGCTTTTTATGCCTCCTGATTAAAATAGGAAGACTGAACACAATAGTAGTGTGGACCAGTATTGTTTTCCACGAATAAATGGAGGCCGGGTATAATACATAGATTGGACAATGGTACGGATGCATGCATACCTGCCGGGATTTACTTTGAGCTTTGACAGCACACATACCGAGTATAAATACCGAAATAAGCACAAAGACCTTTGTACCGACTTCCCACAAAGTAAAATAGAATTTCAAGTCCAAAAACCGACTCCGATTTGGTGAATCGAGCACTAAGGCCACACAAACCAAACACGCTCACGACTGTATTTCCCAGATACATACTAAGTGCATAGATCTATGAGGATACCAAGTAGGGGGTGGTCAGAGGCACGTCCAAACATTACATTTGGCAAATCTTATTATAATTCGATAAAAATAAAATTTTATGAAATTCAAATCTAAAATATTAATATATTATAAAAAATATTATAATTTAATCGCATTAGCATTCCCGTTTAGCGTGGCAATGCGGCCAGTATTTTGGGAACGCTTCCGTCTGGTAGTGATCTGGATGAGTTGAGATATCTATAGATCGTTTGCGGTCTTTAGATAGCTAGCTGTTTCATCTGCATTTTTTGTATATACTATCTTACATAGTTGTATGATTAAATGTATCTTTAATAACTTTAATAATTCTCGAAAGCAAAATTAAAGTAAAATACTTACCAGTTCCTAGCACCCTTCCAAATCCATAATGTAAGTTTCATTATAATTTTATTAACGTAACCAAGTGTACCTTAATTTCCTAAGGATTCAAAAAATGAGTATGGGATTATCGAAAATTGAGTTTTCATGGATTGTCTTGGATTGTAGACAATCCATGAAAACTCAATTTTCGAAGCTAAGTAACCGAAGATTACTCAGTCGCATAGTGAGTTTCGTTTAATTATACATGTAAGTTGTTTGACAGTTGATTGATGCAATTCCACTACCTCCTGTCACGGTGCGGTGAATTGAATTAATCCCAACATATTGAATGTGGCGCGTGCATTGTTCAGGTTTCGGTATTCGATACCTTGTTTTAGAGCGAATTAATTATAGTTTCGAGGTAGTATTTTCCTTTGTAGTTACAGTCTGAATATTCTGTATTGGGATGTGATGCTGACGTACATTGTAGTTACCGTGCTGTTGTAAATAATATCGACAGAGTTATTAGCCAACTCTATCGGAGTAGGCCACCCAAAAACCATCGAACTAGCTTGCTCTTTTTTGTACACAAATGATAGTGTTATAAACAAGTCCAAAACTGAAGCTCTTGACTCTTATAGTTAGAGGTTTCAATTTAAAACAACGTCCCAATGAAAGGGCGCAAAATCTGAAAATAGTTTGTTCAGAATCGAGAGTAGAATCGTTGTAGCACTTTTTAGGTAAAATGTTTTTTTTTTTTAAATATAACGATTCTTCTAAAAAATCAAATAACGTTTTTCTCCTTGACAGTACCGCTCGGCGCGGCATGCATGAATAGAATATAATAATTTATTATCATGTCATTGATAAGATTCGAAAAGTTATGAAGCGATCAGAACTTTTCGCTACAACATTCTTCTATAATAATTGACTAAAACAAAAGTTATTAATACATTAATTGGCTATAATAAAAATCTAATAATTTGGGATGTCCGAGGTTTTGCGTTATTTCATTAAGACCCTGTCGATATTTTGATTAAGACCATTTATTTGCGTTGGCCTTCTCAAGGTGAAGCCGCGCCAGCCGCTTGTAGTCCGGCCGCGACCAGAAAGCTCTGATTACGACGCACACTATCAATAAGATGATAGCATTGATAACAATACCTCATTACTAACAAACTTCTAAGAAGCTATGGATTTCTTAATGCCATTGTTATTAATTATCGACTTAAATAGATGTCAGGCTAAGTTACATTTCATGAAATGATAATGTTCAATAATGTTTCTATGTCTTTAGAAACAGAAGAAGCGTCTCGAATTTCAGTAATACATGCATTTGCATTTATATTGTATTGTTTAAAGTTAAAAAAATCTTATACTTCAACAAAAAGTGTTCGGACAATTTTTCAACACAACCATTTTATAGAGGGTGTGCGTGTTTTAAAAAAAAAAGACTGAGTATTTGTAGTACTGATATTTTTATTTAATATTAGACTTACTCCAAGTGCCCGGAATCAATAGCAATGGATTTTTCCACTCGAAAAATTTATGTGCGCATTATCACGTGCTCAGGTGAAGGAAAACATCGTGAGGAAACCGGCATGCCCTAGAACTAAAAATTCGAAGGCATGTACCATCAGTTAATGTTCCAATAAGCGGCGATGGGCTTGCAACCAGTCATGTGGAATGCTTACTACTTGCAAAACGCGGGCATGTACCAAATATAATGTTTGGATGTGCCTCTGACTATCCCCTACTTGGTATCCTTAAAGATCTACTCACTGAGTATGTATCTGAGGATGTCCACCATGGGGAAGACAGTCGTGAGCGTGTTTGTTTTTTTTTTTAATAAGTTTTTACGGATTTTGTGGGTATTGGAATAAGGATCGCCCATGTGTAAAAGAGAAGAAAAACTACCAAACTCATGATAGCACTAAACGAAAGTGGCAGTTCACCTCAGGAGTTTTGTAAAATAAACAAGTCGCAGGCCAGCGGAATTTGGTACCGTAATAAAGTTTGAAAGGGCTGTAAAAGAGCAATAACTGTAACTTGGGGTGGAGCACAGATTTTAGTGCGAGAAGGGAACGCTCGCAATACCTATTAATTGATATGGTGCTAGACATATACAAGGTATGCGTTTTCGATAGATTTTTTTATGAGCTTGAATTGATGATGAAAATATTATACCCTTCATAATGTTCAACTTATGGAACGCCCGCGTAATTATCGGCGTTGATTTTATTCAATACAAATTTAATCTTCCCGCTGACATATCTACTACACGTAGGTACTGAATTTATTACTTTTTACTAAGTTAGATTTTACCTAAAATAGAAGATTACATTAAATCGAGACGTAGCAAACTTCTGTTGCTTACAAAACTTTTGCTCATTGGTTGAAAAATAATGTCATAACTACCAGACACAATAAAATAATTATATTTACTACAACGCCCTCTAACATTTGAGTACACAATTAGGAGATCAGGTAATAGGGCTAAACATGAGAGATACTTTAGGAACCTCAAACATTGCGCCATCTATCATTTACAGGCGGAACTTGGAGATTAGAAAAAGCAGAGCTAGAGGTAGATGATACACGCTCCTTTGACTAGGCTTTGGAACCCCTAACCAAAGTACAAACTTATCGCTATTCACTACCCGCCGCTAGATGGCAGTAGACTTAAGCGTCCTGATCAGTTAAAGGTTTAGAAAACCCCTTTCACTATCTACCCAGTGGATTTCAAATTCTCATAATAAGTATGTATTTACAAAAAAAAGTATATCAGTCATGTAGTTCCCATAATACAAGCTCTGCTTAGTTTGGGGCTAGATGATGCTGTGTGAAAAATGACCAGATTTTTTATATAACTATTCCTAAAGGTATTAATGGAAACAAACCTATCGCTACCCACCGCTAGATGGCAGTAGACTTTCGCGCCCTGATCACGAGGGTTAGGAAACCCCTTGCATTGACTACCCGGTGGTAAAATACTAAGGTATTAAAGAAAAAATACGACTAGTCTTCGTTGGTTTTTGCGATGACTTTGTCGAAAATAAAGATAGTGGAATAGCAGACCGCGTCCATTGCTTTTTTAATACCTGGTTAATATAATGAACGAACTTTATAGACAGCAGACACGTTCCGAGACATGTAAATTATAGTCTGTGTTATGTAGACAAACAGAAACCTAATTCTCTTTGTAAGCTAGCCAACATAGGTATTGAACGATTCCGTGATAAGCCGTGTTGGTCAAGTGAGCCGAATTTTTCGATCCGAAGAACGTGGGTACAAAACCGACCGCGCCGAAGGAAAATATCGTGAAGAAACCGGCATGCCATAGAACTAAAAAATCGAAGGCATGCCCAAAGGTTAGTGTTTCAATGAGCGTCTTGCAACCTGTCGTCCTACTTGCAAAACGTGGGCAATTTCCTAATATTATAGTGTTGGGACGTGCCTCTGACTACCCTTTACATGGCATCCTCATGGAACTACTACCTGGTTATTAACGTCATGTGTTTGTTTTTGTATTAGATAGAGTGAAACAAATATACTCACAAATACGATCATGACGAAGAAAGCACCGATGTAGGAACTGCGGGCGGTCTGCATCGACACAAAACGATAATGTTCTCCGGTGATCACATTTCTGTAACAAATAAATAAATAATAATAATAATCAATAGTGCTGGACATTTTTCACAAAGCATCATCTAGCTCCAAAGTAAGCAGAGTTTGTATTATGAGAACTACATGATTGATATACTACTTATATACTTATTTTTGTACCATATTATACATAGTAAACACCCAGACCCGATGCAAATATTTGCATATCATTTGTCGGGAATCGAACCCGCAACCTTCTGCGTCTCAGGCGGGCCTTCGCTCACTGCGCCACAGAGGTCGTCATTCATACAATGTTTATACGATAAGACCGCCCATTGTACTTAAGTTTTTTTTCTTAAGTTTTGTTAAGTTATATCTATTTTCTATATGGTGTACAATAAAGTATTTTCATTCATTCATTCAATGTTCAGTTTTCATTTTACAAACTTGTTAAATTTATGAGTGTATGGCATTCTTTAACAGTTAGGCCCATTGCAAAGGGAGTGATTTTACAAATACCTTGGAATTAAAAAGAGATTCTTGGTTTTTTAAAAGTAACTTATGGATTTCTCTTCAATTAAAGTAAGGTGTACTTATGTTATACAAGTGTGACAGTGTGTACGTGTGTGTTGGGTGAAATTAAGATAAATAAATAAATAAACTGCAATACAAAATGTGAACATCAAATCAAAATAAGAGTCATCTCTTATCATTTGACGACTTTGATGGCGAGTAGGCTGAGACACTAGAAGTGCGGGTTCGATGCCCGCGGTATAAATGTTTGCATGTTCTACAGATGTTTTTCCAGGTCTGGGTGTTGTGATACCGCGGTACTCGCAGTTCCTGATACCCACGCCACCGTGAATCCTAGTGTGGGTTCAGGACTATGTTTAAAACAGTTTATTTGGCACTAAAAATGAAAATGTAATGACCATACCCCAAATAAATCGGAGTAACATAGACCGAAAACTAAAAGTACTTGAAACTAAAACAATAGCAACATTATTCTTAGGGTGATGTATCCAAAAATCTGTGGCTCCAAGTTTCTTTCAGTGATTCTTAGCTGATATGGATATTTACCTATTACTGTAAGTAGTATTAACACAGGCCTATAGGATTACTGTTGTCGAATGCATACTAACTTATAACGGTAGTATGTAGTTATACAAGGAAACTCTCATTAGTCTAAACAATTATTGACAATTACTTAGAACTATTATTGATAACTGTCAAAGGCTAATCCCACTCATACAATTTATAGCTCATTAGTTATTAAAGCTTTTTGTTTTCCATTAATCAGTTAGAAAAAAAAATGTACCATACTGGTGTTCAACTCAGCATGCGTCGCATGTCGTGTTACCATCACCCAAAGCTGGTTTTCAGCTATGTGCCATTTCTCTACACTTACCTCAAATACCCCTTATTATCTTCATTCTCCGCCAGCGTCTTAATCGATGCCATCAGCAGGTCGTCATATCCCAGGAACTCGTCCAGGACGAATCTCGAGAAGGGGTCTCCAAAGCATTCATCCTTTGTAGGGTCTAATGTGACGATCTTCACAGGTATCTTCAGTCGGATTCGGGCGCTGGGTGACAGACGCAGGAAGCCATACTCGAGTGAATATTCTAGAATGTACTCTTCGTCTGAAAGATTGATACCTGTTTTAAAACAGTATAATGTTTTATTTGCCGCTACGCCATGACAGAATCTTATGTAATATATCCATAATCTTATGTATATGTAGACTGGGAGTTCGTAGTCGTCAACCATATAAATCGAGTACCAGGATGGGTCATATAATGTGGGGTGAAAGAGGACAAAAATAACTTATTGGCAGCATACGTAAGCACAGCTCAGCAGGATTTATTAAAGTTATTTTTTCTTGACTTTACGTAATCTAGCAGGCTGTTCTCAGACAGCAAATGTGTGTTTCTATCTTTTGACTTCATTCAAAGTTACTACATACTTTTTTTGATGTGTGTATATCTGATGTGAAAGGGGACACATTCAAACGCAAAATTTCATTGAATTGTCCTGGCGCAGCCGGCTAGATTAGGTACAATCAAGAAAAAAAGTGTTAAACAAAATCCTGCCAAGCTGCGCTCTGCCGGCACACGCTATTTTTACGTGTTTGTCCTCTATTACCCCACACATGACTATGAATTATTACTAATTATTATTTGATTGACCGATAGTGCCATTTAAAACTGAGCGTATCCGAGGAGGGCATGTTAAGTCGGTCTTCGGGCGGCCTAAGAACTTCGATCAGAGATGGACTAGCATACGAGGTTAAATCTGAAGTTTGTGGTTAAAGAACTTACGCAATAGACTAAAATATTTGTTATTGCCTCCTCCGCGGAACTAAAGTGTAAAAACATCAGATTGTTTTGTTTGTAAGTAGATAAATGACGCAATCACTGTTGTCTAATCTTCGTCTTGAATGTTGGTCGAGGAATCCATAGAACTGTTAAGGTTGTAAACTCATACTAGGAAGTAGTATTCAAAGTTAAGTTAATGAATTACTAGTTCAGAATGTATCTAAATTCACCGAATTTATAGCAAATATCCCGTGACCTTGGTAGATACGCGCGACTGTGTCCTGGTATTGTGTGGACGGTATTCAGGTGAACACAAAATGTACATACGTTAGTACGTTTGTTAAATTTCATACTCAGGCTCCCTTGGTAAGGCTCAGCCTAGTGAGGAAGTCGACAATAATTCCTTAGATATTAAGTTCTCAGCATAAGAATGTATGTCCGTATTAGGAAGCCAAAGATGGGTTTCTTATGTTGAATCTGATACCTCCATTGCAAGGGATTTGCTTTTACTGGTGTGTACTTTTTTTCTTAAAGAGGTTGTTGGTTTTATAAAATTTGACTAACTTTTCACCAAGACTTTTTATCAGGAACAACGACTTTATTCAGATGCTTTTATTTTTTTAAACTAGCCTAAGCTCACGGCTTCTCCCGCGTCGTACCCGTATAAAAAGTAGCCTACCCAAATTTCAAAATGTATATTGACTGTTAGGAGTGTATTTCTTATTGTTTTATTTAAAATGTAAGTACCTATTCTGATAAGAATTATTTTGAGGAAAAACTCACCTTTCATTGTGTCATTAGCAGCTGCATCATCATCACCTGATGGCTCCTGGAAATAAATGGATACCTATTATTAGCTTTGCTAGTGAAATACAATAAGGAAGATCAGTGCAAGGGTTTACTTTCTGGTGAAATTACAAACTCATGAGGCTTTTTAACTTTTGCCCTTTTTTTTCTATGTAACATGTATCGTCCCACTGCTGGGCTAAGGTCTCGCCCAAATTCTTTCATCTACCCCGGTCTCTAGCGGTCTCCCACTACTCTCTCTCATGTAAGTCCAGATCGTCCAGCCAACGTATTCTCGGCCGAGAACGATGTCGCCTCTTGGTCTAACTGATAAAGATTCTTAAACATTTGATTAACAATCTTCAAAAATGTCCTACGATATGGAAGGCCCATCATGTCTGTTAGTTCCAAGACCCCACAGATTTATTTTTCATGTTTTTATTTTATTTCTACTTTATGTTTTGCCCTGTTTTTGTTAGTTTTATGGAAATCGATTTATCTGCAACCGGCCTCCTGCGATACAGTCTCAGTGCGGGGACCAACAACAACTCTATTATAATTCTATATTTATTGAAAAAAAAAAGTGTTTGGTATATTGTATTGTAGTAAACACTGTTTTATCGATAGTTTTTTCAAACATTCGCGATTAGTTAACATAATTATACGTTTTTTTACGGGTCTTTATCGCGTTTACCTTTCATTGCAGTGCGGTTAGTGTAGCTTGTCAATATGTGAACATGGACTTTTCTAATTTAATTTCCTTTTGAAATGAGGGTAGTTGCGGCTACTGCCTTTTTTCGACGATAGCTCCCCACACTCCAGTCATCCCGTGACCACGCGACAAAGACTCGTAAAAAACGAATAATAACTGTTTTGTCTATTTCTAATCTGTCATTTCAAATTCAACTAAAGAAACCAAAACACTGTTTAACTAAACAACTGTTTCTGTAAAAATCTTTATAAGGCCCTTTACTTCAATGCTGTCAATGCACCAGCTTTACCCCTGGAGTTGCTTATATCCTACTACTATTATAAACGCGAAATTTTGTGAGGATGGATGTTTGTTACTCTTTCACGCAAAAACTACTGAAAGGATTTTGATGAAACTTTACGGTAAGATAACTATAGGCTACTTTTTATCCGGGTACCACGCGGGCGAAGCCGTGATCAGAGGCTAGTAACATGATAAAAGCAACATAATTTGATTTGGGTCAAGAGCAATACTCAGACAAGAAGCTCTGATTTTACTGAAAATATTTTTATTTGTTTCAAATGTAATGTTTGGACATACCTACCCCCTTACTTTTTATATACTAGGGTCGCATTCTGAGTATGGTTCTGAGGATATCCGTCATGTAAATTACAGTTGAGTGTTTTGAGTTTTGACTTCAGTTTCCCGGTATATATCCCATTATCGTATTAGTTTCAAAATAAGGTATTAATTTGTTTATATACTTACATCAGGCAACTTCGAACTAGCATCATTATCATCCACCAGTCCAATTATCCCTTCCCAAATAGAAGACGCCGGTTTAACGTCAGCCCCACTCACAATCGTCACATTAACATCCACTTCATCACCAGACTTGTCCGCATCTACATATGAGGTCTCCACAAGATGCTCTGATGGTAACTCCTCGAGCTCCTCGTGGAATCGAGTGACGTTGCCATAGTCTGTACCGTCACTGAGGTATTCATCATCCTTAATGTCAGTGTCTTCACTTGTTGATGATTCTATGTTCACAAATCTGAAAATTTTATATTTTTTTATTTACATAATCCTCTAGAATCATTTTATATAGTTCTGATGAATATAGATAAGATATAAATCCATCATCAATGTTACCAGCTGATGCTAAGCATAGGCCCAAAGAATGCCACAACAAATCTCTGGATAAGCCAGATAAGATGGATACATGTTTTAAACTGAAAAACTGAAATGAGAACTTAAAAATAAATAATATTTTAGCACACAAATAAAGTACAAAATAAAATGTACATAGGGATCATCTCTTATTTTCATAAAAAAAAACTAAAAATCACCCTTAGTTTTCTTCAACCATTTATGATTTTAATATAAAAGGAAATATAAAGCATCAAATAGACTCAAATTCTCCCATCCCTTTCTTTAATTGTTTATGTCATTGAAGTTGGAAACAAATAGCATTGAATAAGCCAACAAAAATTGCTATGTCAAATTTCCATTACTTTAAAAGTTAGGAAGTATGCAGTGTCTACCATGTAGCATGTCTCGACACATTTAGAAGTTTTTTTTTTTTAAAAGTAGTTGATTGTAACATAACAAGATCACAAAGCAGGTAAACCTTTTGTTAGTAGCGGTCAAAGATTCTTAGACAAACAAAAATTGCTGTCAGTTGCTGAATAATAAAAATCAAGTATGACGGTCTTTATTTATTTAAATTTATCCAAGGTTAACAGCATTACAATGACTTTGTATTGCAAAATATTGACAGAATACAAGACTGCTGGCAGCCTGGGCAAGTTTAAAAGCAAAAGGATTATTTTAAAAACAAAGCAGTGGAGTATAAATTTGTGAGACCTCACAAGATTTTTTACAATAATACAAATTAATTAATTATCCAAAATAATATATACCTATCGATTAATATGACAATGAGCTCCATTCTAAGATCAGCATATATAGCGCAAGTCAGAATTAAGAATAGCATGAAATTTAAGATACTTGTAGAAAACAAAACATTCGGAGTAAAAAATTTATATAACAAAATTTAAGGTAATTCGGCAAAATAATACCTACTGTTTGTTAAAAGGTTTTAAAAAGGTCATAAGTGATATAAAATGTTATTTCTACTTACCCTTCTGTAGCTATCATTCCCAAAAGTGTATTATGATCAACTTTGTCCTTTTTCAACTTCTGCTCTCTTGCATAACTTTGTTCTAATGAGTAGCCCTGATCAGCATTCCGGAGTATCTCTACCCTCAATATTCCATCCCTAGGCCAGGAATCTTTCACTTGATGTAAACATGTTGTTGGAGCTCTTGAAAATGCTATGTGTATGTAAGCTAATACAAAAAATGCTACAAGTGCCTTCAAGAGTACAAGGAACTCAAAGAATCTTCGCACCGGTCTTGGAAAAGTACGAGCATAGGCCACTGCAAACTTGAAAAACAATGCATGGAATAACCTCTCTCTTACATTGAATAGTGGGTTGGGATTGTTATTCCGCGTTCTGGGAATCGCTGGATTGATCAAAGGACCTCCAGGGAGGAGATTATTTTCCGGATTGATTCCCGGAGGTAAGTTGTTCATTATAGGAGGTCCAGCAGCACTCATATTTCAACCTTTTCTGTGTTTGTTTGTCTGCTCTGTTGCTTTTACAGCATAAAAGTTACCTGAAAGTGAAAGTTATTGTGAGATCATTTTTAAACTCTTAACCTTTTGTCAAATTTAGAGGACACAAGAACCAAAGTCCCTAAATA
Source organism: Perizoma affinitatum (assembly GCA_961405105.1). Classification (NCBI taxonomy): domain Eukaryota; kingdom Metazoa; phylum Arthropoda; class Insecta; order Lepidoptera; family Geometridae; genus Perizoma; species Perizoma affinitatum. Next base: position 7,039,118 of record OY560206.1, read on the forward strand.
AATGTTGATTAAGAATATTGTTGAATTATTTAGACATTTGGTGGGTGTATCGTTGTTAAGCTGTGGTCAAGAATAGTGACCAAGTCACTACATAGATCATGTAGAATGAAAGTAAAAGAAAGTACTTATTTCAAAACTTTAATTATATTACATGGCACCAAGTAATGGTAACCAAGGTGTTTTGATCAGGGGGTCCTCGCAGTGACTATTAGTTATCATAATATTAGGCCAATTAGTAGGTAAAAGTACAGAGATTATACGTACCCAAAAGTCCATTTATTCTCACTTGTTTTCTAATTCTAAAAAAACACCCTTTGCTTATTTGGTAGAATACTAATAACTAATGAGTTAACTAAAATGATTGCTCAAGATCAGTTTTATTTTTATTTTGCGTATAATAAAATTATATTTTTGTGAAAAGTGTGACAAGACGAACGCGAACAAAAACATCTGTCAAACACCTTGTTATGACAATTTTGACATTGACAATATGTTATTTGATGTTATGACATAATCCTCCAGCAAAGATCTTGAATTCGGCCTCAGCTTCATTCCGATTTCAAAAGATTTAAAAAACTTCAGCAAAACTTTTCTGGACGGTCATGCGCCGCGTTCATTCATTCTTTTATTTTGTAACCAGGGGTCAAGTAATCCTCACGCTTACTTTTCCTTTCACGCTAACACAAATCTGTCAAGGTAAAACTTGACAGCTGTGACGTAACATTTCCACAGCTAATGTAATTTCCATACAATTTCATCTTTCTGCCAGGCGTTAATGCCAACACAAAGTGGTTGTTGTCTAGGCACCCTGGTAATTTCGAATGATTCGTTGCAAATGTATTAATACGAACTATATAACCATAAAGTAACTATTGTTTATAGGCTGCAAGCCTGTTGCCCGTTGGATGCTAATGACTATGCTAAACGTGAGAATCTGTCAAAATATAGTATTTGAACATGCCTCTGACTACCCTCTAGGTACTTGGTATTCCTACAGATTTGCGTACTGAGTTCATGTGGATCTGAGGATGTCCAGTCAGGGGACTACACTGTCGCAAGCACTGTTCACTGTTGTTTTAGATCTGTTGGTGCCGATTTAAAAAATGACATTCATTTTGAAACCTAAAATGGTGGACATTAATTTTAATCAAAAAATCGATAAGGTAATCATTTTCGACAAGTTGGAGGAGGAGGGTGTGGTTTTTAACATGCCATTTATTCTAAAATCTAAGAGGGCTTTCGTAATTTATTTTACGCGCGGCCCAAGGAACCATTACATATTTGTGTATTTAACTGAATTTTAAACATTACGTTACAACAGGGCTTAACTGATTGTACTTAAATGTACAGGGCTTAAATGTACTTTTGCGATCGTTTAATATAACTTTATATATATGATGAAATTGCACGTTACACCCATATCAATTATTTTACCAACAATAATGTCCGACATCTTGGAATTCCGTATAGTTTTGGAGTCATTTCCAAGATGGCGGACATTATATCGATTATTTGAATAACACCAACAGTTCGCACATCTTGCGATGTGTTGGTTTTACCCGACGACCTCCAAAAGCAGGGTTATGTACTTTGGAGGTGTACAGTCGCAATTTTTTTTTCAAACTTACGGTACCCATGCCGGATGATTACTACCGACATCTAGTTCTGTTTTATGTACTAAAATTATAAACTTATTTGCATATTTCTCAAATAATTTATTTATTTACAAACAACAAGACTTCCGATTTAGGGGTCGTGGTTCGAACCCAGTCGTTCACCAATAGATTTTTCCAAAAATCTATGTACGCATTAACACATTCCCAAAACGGTAAAGGAAATCATCGTGAGGAAACCGGCTAGCAGTGGGGTAAGAGTTCCAATAAACGGCGACGGGCTTGCAACCAGTTACGTGGAATGCGAACTTCTCGCAAAACTCGGGCATGTGCCTCCGACTACCCCATAATCAAATAATCAGAGATATACGCACTAAGTATGTATCTGAAGATGTCCATCATGGGGTTATAAGTCGTAAGTGTGTTTTTTCTTTTTTGTATTAAGTAGTAGGTATAATCTACATCCCTACTACGTTTCATCAAGATTGAATAAAGGTTTGGGCAATGATCTTTGGATAAATAATCCAAAGATCAAAAATGTCCACCATCATAAATTACGAAATGGATGTTACTTCCTATTGAGACTTAAAAACGTCCACTAAAATCATTGCTCAAAATCGACAGATCTGTATGTAGGCGCTGAACCCTAAAAAATCTGCATATTTATTTTTAAAGTTGGTAGCGTGGGTTTGCTTGCCGGGAGCCTGCTTTTTTCAGAACGCTCCAGAATTTATCAACACTCAAGTGGTTTTTCAAAAAAATTTACAGACGCTTGTAAGGATAATTAAACTAGATGGCCCTACATGTCCCAATAACAAATTCTATTTAATTATTCCTAAAATCCTTGTCCTTGTCTCCGCACGTAAGACCCTGTCTGTCTGTCTGTGTCGTTGAACATTGCAATAGATCACATCATACACCCAATGCAAAACTCACTGAACGGTAGGTGTCACCTTCCTCGATCATTGTTACAGTTCTGGCAACTTCAGTTGCAGGTAAATCACTCATTTTGCATACAACACAATGTGAATTTCTCAAAGGTTTACAGTAAAATTATTTAAAGACTCCATATGACATAAAAACAATATTCTGATTGAAAATACTTGAGTGGAGCGCAAAAATTTCAACATAAACTAAAGAAGGGACCTAGGTAGGTCTTTATTGTTGAAACATTGAAAAAGCTGTAATTTTTTATAGTTTTATTTTTAGCAGGTTAGCAATACAAAAAACTAAAAACACTTGCAAAAATACCCAATAAAATCATTCCTGTTCCCCTACTTGTGCCGGCGTGTGTATCTAGGTAGTATGTATTACCTATACCAACCTACCGTACTAGGTAATAGTAGGTATACTATATACTTGTAGGTGCTATACTTACTAAAATATAAAGCTGAAGCTAAGCGCTAATGTCTGGCTATCAAATGAAAAAAGATACGACCGGTAGTCGAATATTTTTTCATTTGATAGCCTAATACTTGAATTAGGTTTTAGGCTAATTAACATTACGCTACGACCCTTAGAAGTCGAGCAAAAGAAGTAATGCGGGCGATGTGACTTAGGCGGTCGTCACACAACTAGTAATACCTACTTAACTCATTAATAACTCACCTTCGAGCGTCAAATTTTCAAAAATTATAACCTATATATATATTTTTAGGTAGGTAGGTAGGTACCAAGGTACCTGAGGAGTCATAATTTTACGGACCATTTACAACACAAAGCCAGGATTTACTGCCTTTACTACAGTCAAAGAATTGTGCACATGAACAAAAACGCTATAGAAAAAATACATTCTCTACAGAGAGCACGATTGACGTCTTAATTGTCCGTAGGGTTGAAAGGATTTTTTGTAATAAACGTCACAATAAGTAGGTACAGAGCTTATCTGAGGCTGAATGATACATTTTCAAGTATGGCCTTTTCAAGTATGGTTTTTACTAGTCGATACCTAGTTATATACCTAGTGCAGCTGTGACAAGACAATCATGTCAGGATAATATGTAGTTTATTGTTAATTTTCACACTCCATCATTTTTTTTAACCTTTTGACCATCGGCGTTATGACAAAAAAATGGCATATCAAAGCGTCTTCTAACTAGGTGGTGTAGGCCTAGGTACAGACCTACTAGAGATGCTAACGCATTTTATAACAAAATATAAGCTAAAAATAAAAAATAAAATTAAAGAAGAAAGATTCAATTTTATTATAAAGTCAAATCAGGATATCTCTAATCATGTAAATATGTACCTATACCGGTACGTATAATACCCCTTGAAACCTAAAAACTAAATTTAAACATAACACAGGATAAAATTTTGTAAAATCTTTTTTTGGATACAACAAGATTCTTGGAATTACAAATAAATATTTTATTTGTTTTTCCTATAGCCATAAACTATACAGATTTTTCTAAAAAAGTGTTTTATCAATCGCCGATACAAGTCAAAATAACCCGAGTTAGATAAAACCGTACAGATAACGAGGAGTCAGCTCGAAATTACGGTCCTCTCATGTTGTAAATATCCCGAACCGAAGAACGCTCCGAAGCGAAGCTTAAAAAAATTGACGTCTCAATTATCGGGCCCGTACGACCAGTTTTAATTTATATTATTCTCACGCTTTTTATTTCCTGTTGGTATAACTATCTCGTCTCGGGTTGTGTTAGTTGATGGGATGAATAAAACCGAATAAGTAGGAGTCGGACTCACGCACGGTTATGTAACACCTAATCAAAACAAACACGCTCATGACTGTAATCCACATGATGGAGATCCTCAGATCCATATTCAATTCCATACAGATCTGTGAGCATACTAAGATGTAGATAAAAGTTACTCAAAAGTAAAAATACTGTTTGAAATTTCTAGATACAAAAAAAATATAACAAATGAAATAAAACCAAAAGCAGTTTCAGACCAGGGTTTTAAACCATTACAGATTAAGCCTCTGTAACCATTACAGAGGCCTAAGTAAAACGTTGTATACAGGCAAGGTGTCATAAATGTAGTCATAACTTCATAAGACTAACTCCCTAAACGTTAAAAGCTAAACTGAAGGCCTAGATTCACGACCAATTCGCATCGAAGAAATAGACAAAAAATACTTGGACTTTGTTATTTTTTTTTTCATAATCCTAATTTATTAATTTAAGTCATGATATTTTGGATATGTTTGGGTTGATTTGAGGTCAACGTAGCCTTGTTCATAAATCCTAGCATTATTAGAATCTTTAGGTTTCTGCAATACGATATTTCGAGATGCAGGACTCATACAAAAATTGTTTTACATTAAACGTCTCGTTCTGAAGATTTCATCAAAGGCCAACATCTTCTAAGTACTTATACCTATAAGCTTTTCAGCATAAAGTTGGGGATCACAGAAAACCTAGCAGAGTTTATACCCAGTATATGCCAAGTCTAAGATTGTAAACAAGTCACTTGTAGTAGAGCTTCCGTTCCTGAATAAGGATCTACAATCAACATAGCTGAGATTACTTCACCGTTGATTTCACAGTGCACACTACCTTTACAAATATTAATTCAGCATTGTGTAAACTACTCGTTAGCTTAAACCATGACAACTTTACCATCCCAAAATATACAATCAACCCCTATTTTGAGTAAGATAAGGTTTAGAGTTAATAGTGTTAATGTTTCTGAAATGGTTTAGAGCAGAAAATCGATGACAGCTCCCGTTTTCCACAGTGTCTCTTTATTTTTCTCCGTAAGTCGCTAATCTGTATTTATCTTTATTTTATGATAGTCTACTTCTTTAGCCGTGATGGCAAGAGCCTGTATTATCTGTGTGCTATAAGAGGTAAACTGTTTGTATGTTTGCTTGTTACTATTTATCTCCGGAATGCCATATCAGATTGTATGAATGCAGTTTCTAGCAATCGATTGGTACTCGTATGTCTTCAAGTTTGGTTTGTAGACTGATTGTAAGCCTATGCTAAGTATTTAACTAAGTACCTATCTAGATAACTATTTAAGTAGGTATTTACTTACGTGTACTTTTTTTACTTAAAAAAAAAGTTAATTAGAGCTATGGGCTTGTATCCTGTCACGTGGTCAATGTACCTGAGGATATCCATAATGAGGATTAGTCGTGAGCGTTGTTTTGTTTCCTTTGAAGCAATTCATACCTATTCTTACTAAAAACATTGTGCACGACCGAGTTCGAACCCACAACCTTCGGATCTAAATTCGGGGTAGATAGAGCCCACTGCGCCAACATATTTGTATATATTAGGTACCTACTGTCATAAATTATTATCCCTTAAACTCTTAAACCATACCTACTTTATTCTAAGATATTTAAGTTTATTCTAAGATTAGACTAGGTACACAGTTTCCACCAAGAAAACTCTGTCCTCTCTAAAAGTAGTAAATACCTAATGATATCTACCTACTTGGGTATTTGTTTTCTTATTCAAGGTTAAGTACTTACACACACAAATACATTTCATTTAGTTGGAAGAACTCGATACAAATAAATAAAGCCTTCGACCAAAAAGAAAACAAAAAAGTTACATACGTTACTTTCCTACAGCGAACGAAAGCGAGAGAGATGGAAATGGGATTTAAAGTGAGTTCGAGAGAGATGGCAGATGATAAGCCACGTGACACCTGCCGGCCGCCAAATGAAGATATCGCAGCTGGATGCAGAGAAGCGAGAGCAGAGGTGACATACCTTTTCTTTTAATATAATATTTTTTCGTCATGGGTTAAGGTTATCATCACACACATATCAGCCCGGAAGCGGATCGACACCACTAACTGGTCATTAAAAATTATTGAAGAATAGGTATCCACTTTGTAAAATAATTATATCGTCTCCAATATCTATTGTAGATTTAGATATTGGTGTAGATATAATATGGTCTGGCAAGACCATCTTAAATTTGGTCCTTATTTGTGATATATCAACATTAATTAGTCACTCCGTTTAAAAAATACATTAGGGATCATAATTATATCCATTATTTTGCTTACATTCTTAAATTAACAGTAATTGTACCTACCTACTAAGTATTAATAAGTCAGTAGGTGCATACCTAAGTACTTATATTACTATTTTTTAATTCCCCCCTCATATTCATACGCGCTGCTATCCACAATATAACACCACTCTCCAGCTTCAATGCATCACACGTCCTGCATTTGTTTAGAGACAATAGATGAACATTTGAGTGCAAATTATAGTTAGTTGTTAGTATTTGAAAAGTGACCCAAATGTTGACAATCCGCTACACAACATCGAAACAAGCATGGCAGAGCCTCACTCGGATAAGACTGAACACAATAGCTCTTCTCCGACAGGATATGACTTTATTCATGAAAAACATATCTACCTACCTAGGGTACGTTTATTTGTATCGACACGCCGATACATTCAAGACTCTGGTTCCTATAGCAAATAATAGTATGCTGGTAGGCAAAGTTCGGCAAAAAAGTCTTGAAACATACCTAAAATATTAGATTTTGGATGATATATGTATATAAGCCGAAACCAAGCAAAGTGGCGCGCGTGAAAAGTGCCGATAAGCGAATGATTGCTTCATTTTTTTAATAAAACTGAACACGTGGCTACTGTTGCTTTGGAGAATCGTTGTACAATGAATAGTGATTGGTACACGACCATTTGTTTGTCGGAAGTTATTGACAAACTCCGTAAAAATAACCGTAAACGCCGTATCATCTTGTACCATGACAATGCCAGCTCTCACATAGACAGACAGACAAACGAATTTTTGAAGGTGAAAGAATAACGTAGGTAGAACTTATGGGCCATACTGCATACAGTACCGACCTTGTGACTTCTATCTGTTTCCAAAAAAAAATAATCAAATAGGTACGCGGTGAACGATCTTCATCACCAGAAAAGGCTGTCGGAGAGTATGAAAATCATTTTTCCGAGGATAATTTTATTGTCGCTTCTATTTTTGAAGTAGTTATAGTTAGTAGTTATTTTTGAAGTCTGTATGTAAAATCTTCCAGAAATTAATGAGCCACATGAAAAAAGATACTTCTTTAATAGCATATTATATAATAGTAGTATATTTTTTTTAGTTAGGAATTAAGTTAAAAATTGCATCAAGTGGAAGAGGAAAATATAAAATTTGGATAAAATTGGTTGTCGTGGGACTACAAATAACGGTAAAATTTATATAAGTCAGGTACCTACCCAAAATACCTTTCTGATTAAACCTCAATAAGCCCCTTATTAACTTAAGAATTATTTTACGAAATTTGAAAAACGCTGACGTGTTTTCCATCTTTGATTGCAGCGCCCTTGTGGCTCGAATACGATAATCGCATTACAATCTGATAAGCAGTTTTGGAGATAACTGACAAACAAACAAACAAAAAACCTTATAATGGCAATTATACGGGCTCCTTACCTCGCGGGTTTACGAAATGGTCATTGCAAGAGACGAATCAAAGATATCAACGCGCACTACAGCGCACTTATCACTTTATTTCCAAATTTTATTTCTGGATTTTCCAAAAAAATTCATTTATACAACCTTGTCCCGATAATTACGAAAACAAAAAAAAATCTAGCCAAATCAATTGAGCTGTTCTCAATTGAAGATCTTTCATAGAGCAATTGATTTCTATTTCTATACATTTATCAAAAGCTAGCTTCTTGTTTAGTCGACATTTATCTTGATATAGTAGGTATACCGTTTGGGACTTGATAAAATAAAAAAAAACATTCCATTACTTATTCATACTTTCGCTTTAATAATATAAGGCACTATAACCACAAATGCTCTAATATCGCATCAAAACACAGAATAGAAAAGCACTTTCGTCCAACCCTGGATCTTTGGAGGGTCATGAACCTAGAATCCCCTTCCAACGTTTTCTCTTTACCGGCGAGGTGTCTGATCGGCACCGCCATGTCCTGCCGTGTTGGTAAACAGGTTCCGAGCTCGTTATCTGCGATGAAGTTGTTACAGCGGGCGGCTCGTGCCTGTTTTTCTGTCGAGACGACGCCATTCGTGTTTAATCTCCGGCAAATTCTTGCAAAACTGGATCAGCGTACAAATTACTCAATAAATTACGAAAAATGTATGAAGAGTGCGCGTTGTAAGTTAAAGCACTGAGTGTACAAAAATGTTATGTGGTGGAGGTATATTTACTAGGGGCCAACAGATGGATGATTATTGTTATCTATGGAAGACATGTTTTTAAGGCCTAGCAGTAATAGAATATAATAGAAAGTAATTTATTTTATTACAACAAAGCACTGAAAGGACATGTACACAATAATCAAATAAATAGGTACCCTAAGATTTTTAACAAAAATACAAAGGCAAAGAGAAGATTTTTGTGCTAGTCTCATCTGTGCCGTGTGGTACCTACATACTATTAGACGCTTCCGTCGGGTAGTAGGTATCAGTAGAATCTGAATCAGTTGATCTCTATAGATCATTTGCATCGATCTTTAAATAGCTAGATGTTTCATTTGTAGTTTTTGTACATACTTACTTGTATAAATGTAGGTATTAGCTGCCAATGACAATATATACCTTAAAACACCTACAAAATAAGTTGGTATTACAAAATAAGAACTGTAATAATTAGTCCCGTAGCTTGAGGAAAGTTTTTATACACGTACTGTTTTGGTCAGTCAGTAGCCTACGCCCATCAGACCATGGTATCATTGAAAATTCAAGGTGGTAATTTAATCGTGATGAAAAAAAAAAGAAATAAACCAATATTTTTTCAAATTTTTAATGCAAAGCTGTTGTCTATGAAAGGTGTTGTTGAACAAAAATGTATTCTACTTGTATTCCTTTTTTTTTATTTGTCATCATTTGTAGCCCAGGCTAAACCGGTGGGCACTGGCTTGAAACTAACCAAATAATATTGTGTATCCATCTATCTAGATGGAATTAATTTATAAGCGAGCTCCCCGCGAGACTTTAATCCAACTGTCAGCACAATTTCAAATTCAAGCGACTCTCTATTCCCAACGGATTTCCCTTCTCAGGACAAATCCCACGACACATCCGGCACACGTGCCCGTGGGTTGTCCACCCACGCCACAGATTAAATTAATAGTTGGTCTGTAGCCCACGCGTTTAGCGCATCTCAATCTACTTACCTTATTTTTTCTCTAGCTAGACAGCTAGAGATAAACAGCTGCAATGAATTTATAAAACGGTCTTAGAAGCCAACATCGGGTCAGTTCCCTGGTTAGGTTTCTACCTGACCTAATATGAACTCAACCTAACATAATATGAAGTACCTAAACAGAAGCTATATTGAAACAACAAACAAACAAGGGACTTTTGACATACTGTATCGGTCAAAGCACCAATATTTATTTCACTCATTCCAAAAGTCGACGAGTTCATCATCCTGAGTTATCGCGACGCTTTCCGTGCTTTGTATAAAAGATCTTACTCATGATAGTGTTTAAAGCATAAGTGCTATTAAGAAATTTAATGATTTGTTCAAACCACCTCGGTGAAGTAGATAGGTGTACATATTTTAATTGGAAAAACAATCAACTTCATTTCGGAGCTATTAAGTTTTAAGTAAATCAGGCACCAAATTAAGCAAGCAATTTAAAACAGCTCTTACTGAATACAATGGCCACCACTCCTCCACACAATAATGACGTTCCATGACTCTAATTAAAATACAATTGGACTGTTTTACTTTTGAATAAGCATCAATTTTTTCTTGTTTCTCTTCCGAGACTCGCCCATTTCCTCCTATTTTAGTACCGCAGTTTAGGCGCTTTTAATCGAACAAAGTCGAAAGTATTCACACTCTCGCATTAATTCATCTGCTCAGCCCTGGGTTAATCACTCAATTGTCGAATCCAGAAAAAAAATAAAGCTTCTCTACATCCCAAAATCCGATTGCGTGTCTCGAAGTCAAAATCAAAGAGAATAGGTTTTATTCATTGAAATCACAAGGATCATATAGAAACGTCAGCTTAAAACGCCAAAAGGAAAGAAGAAGTCATAAAAAGCAAGAAAATAATATATATTATGGACCAGTACGCAGCCTCCCTCCCCGCGGTCTGCGCCTGCAAGTCCGACGAGTTAATCAGCCCATGGACTGTGGCACTCAAACTTCTTGAATTTATTTTAGTAAAATCCTCATCCTCATCGAAATAAATAAAGTGCGAAAAAAAATAAGTGCAGTTTCCTGCATTTTTTCCCACGTAATTGTTTTATTAAATTCTATACCAAGTTGTTTCTGTTAAAATGTCTAAGTGGCCACCGGAATCACACGATTAAATGGTGGAAAAGGGTGCTTGCTTTGCAGTAGGTTTAGAAAGGATTTAAAAATAACTGTTTTCAATAATACTAAATGTTTAAGTACATTGAAACTACAAAACTATGGGATCATATTGTCGTTAAAATATATTCTACCCATGACATTCAAATGGAAAAGTAATTCCACTCTTTTCCACCAGAGTAAATACCACCAGCTGATGGTAATAGCCAAAAAATTCAAAAGTAGCCTTATTAAATCTGTTTTTGTAAGCTTACTTTTGAGAAACAATGTTGAATAATGGAACATAATGACTCTATCGGCGGCGGCGAGGCGGCCGCGAGCGCTAGAGTTCAGCCTCCGCTTTTTCTACAAAGGATGTTCGTTCTGAGAATTATTACGTAGTAACTGTTAGCTCAGCTGTGTTCTGAGGTCTGCGTAGGTACCTACTACAAAGTAACACAGGAACCAGTAACTCAAGATTATAATGACTTGGCGCACGCACACATAAATATATAAAAAATAAACTAAAATGTACAAGTTTGAACCCAATTAAAAAAATTAGATAATAATGGATTCCACTCCATTATCTAGTATTTTGTGATGTTATAATTACATGAATTGAGGAGTTTTGCTATGGTTAGGACATGTGGAATGGATTAACATAAAACAGTTAAGGCATGTGTGAATGAGCCAGTTGCAAGGGGAAGTCTTCGACGAACGTATTCAGATAAGTGACGTTTTGGAGAAAGGCCAAGTGTACCTTAAACAGACGAGCAGGTAAGAAGGTAAGAAGGTAGCAAGTGGAAATCCATATCAATTATTTATGGAGGAAAAACCTTTATTGATACAATAGGTACCTACTTATTTACTAAATTATAAAAACAACAACAAAAATCATCAATTAAATTGATTTGATTAATCACATATTAAGTAGGCAATAGGTTGAAAGACACTTAAACAGTTTTCATCACCTACTTGGCAAATAAGTTAGGTTTACTAGCCTCCACACTAGGATTTCCTATGCTGTGGGTGGCTGGTCCCTTTCAAGAGTCATAATCTCACAAGATAGGTAGGTATATAGGAAATAAGGCTTTAAATATTTGGGTACTTTTGGTACACTTCGGTACCTATAATTTAATTTGTTTCGACTTTTTACCTCTTCTAGATTTTACCTACTATAACTACTGTAGTTTTGTAAAGTAATTACTATACAGGGTATCCCAGAATATGTTTACTATCCCAAAAGACGCTAATTCTGTATATCAATATGAACAATGAACATGTTTATAAATTTGTAATTTTTGTTTGAGGTCAATATTTTTAAATTATAAGCCAAATAGATCCTATGTGATATCCTAGTCTCAGTTTTATTGTTTTTGAGATACCGAAAGCAGAGTAAGTAGGTGCCTACCTAGTTTATTTTTGTGTTTGAGTACCTAGATAGATAGAAATTGCATTTTTTTGACAGTACATTTTGTTGAATTACTGTTTTCTGTACTATTTCACCGTGTTCATTGTATCCTGTCTGTAACTTCTCAGAACATCACGACGGCAATAAATCAAAATGTCAACAATGTAGAGATTTGCACCACGAACTAAAGGTATCTAGGTGGGTACCTTTAGTGCGTTTAGTTCTTTAGTTAAATAACCCAATACCTACATGCACGTTTATAGTTTCACGTCGAATAAAATCCTGTATATAAAAAATAGAGATAACTAAGTATAAAATATCACTAACCCTTTCAAGCAATTACCTAAACGTCAAAATAATCTTCGACCAATCAAACGCTACAACCAAATCATAGATCAAACCGAACTTTTTAATGAAGCCTTCAACGCAATGGCGCGCGCGCAAGCGGCTTTACAAAGCCACGTTTCCTTTTGATGTCGCCGCCACCAGTTCACCAATGACAGAGGCGATGATGCCTTTATAAAAACTCAATGATTTACATCGCTCCATTCGGCTCACATGATGTCTCAATCAATAGATCCATGGAAATAATTGCTATAACCATAAATCGAAAATTAATGGCACAGGATGGTTCCAACGTGAAGTTACGGTTTATGAGCAGTATATAAAAAGAGCAATAATACTTTCCTTGGAATTAGGTGATAAAATTCATGGTTTTTATTTAGTTGACGAAATTCAGTAAGTTTATGGACGTTTGTGGCTACAAAAACTAGATGCGGATCGATTCTAGATGCTCCGCTACCTGTATTCCAAAACCAACTTATAAGTGCCTATAACCGACATTTAACTTTCTTAATTTGGTATTAGAACCTTTTGTAAGCATTTCCACAATAGGGATAAGTTGTAATTACCAAAAACAGATTCCATCTAATCGTAGTAAGTGTTTGAAGTAAGTATTTCATTTGCAACTTAAGAGTCGCCGATGTTGAAATAGGCAGGAAGCGAAACAATACTAATGCGGATTAGTGAGAGAATAGGAACGCCCGGTAGCAGACTCTTGAAATATAATGTAAATTTTCAATAATACTCCAGCGTTAGAATAGTGAATAGGATGGACAATAATAGGCATACCTCACTACCCTATGCCCGCCTGTTATTTAAAAAACCGGACGGAATAACAAAGGTGTAGACTTAGCATAAGCTCAAGCGCTTACTCTTCCTTCACGTCAGACAGGGAGACACAACGCAATTTCGAGTTTACGCCGCGACTACGGTGCATCGTCAGTGTTCTAGCTTTTGAATAACAGTCTGTGTTTTCGGCCTACTGGAGGCAACAACAACTTGCCCCAGACCGGAAACACGTCGATAGTATTATAATATCTGTGACGTCGATAAACCTATTAAGATTTTTCTTCGTAACTGGATTTTCTCGACAGTTGTGTATTTATCGCAGTTATATTAATTCCCCGAAAACCTTCAAAACACATTAAAATCATCTCTTCTGTACATCAAAATCGAATAACGGGTTCTCGAGATTTTGTGCACAGAAACTAATGAATACTTTACTTTCCGGTTTGTAGCAAAGATTTGGACAATGCTATAAAAAAATATACGTTACTTACACGTCACTTCTACCTACAGAAAGGTTTTCCGATTTTCCCAATATGCATCATATCTGTATCTAGAGTTGTGTACTTCTGAGCTTACATAAGGGCAATGCTTATCCAATTGGACAGAGCATATTGGTTAGTGAACCCATTCTATTTCCTAAGAGATGATTCGAATCCGGCCTGTCCTATTTATAAAAGTTATTTACAATTTAAACGGTAATCAACGCACACAAATATACAACTTAAAGTACAGAATAAATAACAGTCAACGCCTTGGTTAAATCGAGCTCGTGGCTCTCTCAACAACCTTATCTATGTTTTCGGCTGTTTCAAAACGATATTTTGCGGACCCCATTCTCAAAAAATGCAGTTTTGCTAGCTGCTTAGTCGCACTGCACGAGTAAGTGCTTGCAGCCTCAAATTTAAGCACAAGCAAGCTGGCGTCCATTTCCAAAATATATGTATACTATACCGGAATTTTATTTTTGTAGCGAGATTGGACCCCCTAGCAATAAGTGATAGAAAAAACCGGAAAACTAACTACCCACTGAAGTTTATGGTTTTAGTTCGATATAAATAATTCGATCCATTGATGATTATTTTTTTCTTTTTTTTTTCTGTCTGACAATTGCGTGACAATGACAATGACAAAAGCACAACATACTTCTTTAGAACACGAAACTATAGGGTATAGTGCATACCGATTATATTAGCTGTGCTATAAGTAAATAACATACGTCAATAACAGACCTACCCGTATCAAGAAACCCTCTCGTTACAGATATGAAGGTGCCACTTAAGCGATTTTATATTTTAATCCCACGTTATCATGACATGCCTAACAGCCTGCATAATCCAATAGTCAACGGAACCACTCAACATCCGCCTCAGATGACTATCAGAGTGAGATTAGCAATCAGACAACTCAGCGTGAAACCTCATCAAGCCTGCTGGGCTGTTGGAGCAATGATAAGCAGTTTTTTTAAGATACCTACAGGTGCCTATCGATGTACCTTAACAATGGTGATGGTCGAAAATCATGAACTTCCTGATGACACAATTCTAACTAAGAACTGGATATTTATATTGTATTATGTATAACCATGGTAGTTTCGAAAGTTATTAGTAACGACACGGTAGTCCATTTAAAGAAATCAAAATGATATGACGTGTCTTAAAATGTCGTTCTGAATTTGAAAGGGTTACTTACAAAACCCCAACAAACAACCCGTGAAGTCGGCGGATGGAGGTGGCCTAAGCTCCATCTGCGCAAGGCACCATTTTGGGGGGGAGGTATATGTCGGTCACAGGAATTTTAAAAGCTGTTGATTATAATTCAAACAGAATTCTTACGTTTTCTTCGAACCTCAGCCTCGTCAAAACCTTCAAAGGCCTATAAACTTCAAAATGGCCATACTGTATTACAAAACAAATATGGGACATTATGGAACTCATTAGTCCTCATAATTCCTCACGACGTTACTCACAACATGCGTGTCAAAAGCTCCATCAAAAACAATTCAAGATTGAAATGACAGCATTCGGGTGGGCTGGATACCATCCACTTGCAATGACCATGATTACCGTACAGACAAACCACACACGGTGTATCAAATGATTGTGTAACAACTATTTGAGGTATAATTACTGCCGAGAGCATCATCAGCTATTGCTTCAGGCGTGGTGACCGCCACCCACGTCTTTCGTACGTTGGTTACCGTTAGATTTGATGGACAATTAATGTTCCTAAGAAAGTAGAGCAGTAGTACATCGTGGTCTCGCTTAACATAAATCTACGCTCACGCATAGGACAAATACTTCGTTTTACCAAAGAGGTAAACCTAAATAAATAAATAAATTATGTTGGACATTTTTCACACAGCATCATCTAGCCATAACTTAGCAGAGCTTGTATTATTGGAACTACATGACTGATATAACCAATTTCATACTTTTTTTTTGTAAATTAATACTACATATGATACATAGAAAAACACCCAGACCCGAGGCAAACATTGGCTAATCGTACAAAACGGGAATCAAACCCGCAACCTTCTGCGTCTCCGGCGGGTCTTCGCCCACTGCGCCACATATAAATATGTATTCCTTAAACTAATAGTTTGTATCAGAACAAACAGTTCATTTTACACTGCGAATAAAATGTTAACCTCTTTCTACAAAAACGTACTGTATAAAAACGTTTACATGGTCCAATATTTCAAGGGTTTGTAGAATATACATGAATATTTTGATGGTAGATTCTAAATATATTTTTTTTTACTTGTTTCCTGTGTTAATTTTTTTAACATTTATTGTTTTAACAATTTAAAAAAGGAGGAAGTTCTCAATTCGTATTTTATGGATGTTTGTTACGCGATATCTTTGCCAATTGTAAACCGATTTTAATGTTTTTTTAATGGGAAGGGTGATCTTCTATACATTTTTTGAAAAAAAAAAAACACACCTAAGGGTGAAAAAATGGGTGATAAAATTGCATATTGGACTTGTTATAATTTCCCCGTTATATGAAGTTATTTGATGACGGGTTTTTGACTTTTAATATCTTATTATAATTATTATGGGCTATTTTATTTTTGTTTTTTTATTCAAAAGAGTATCATCCTCAGTGAGCTCAATAACATAAGCACGTGAAGAAGTCGGTATTGTCTTATATTAAATTGTTGTATGTCAAAGAAGGGCAACTGTTGTTACTTAATTCCATCTTTATATAAAGTAATAATAAACTAACATTACTTATTAATAAAATAGATTCTATATAATTTTATATCAAAATTATTTCAGAGCATCTGATTGAAACAACAGCTTGGGTCACGCCCAAGCTGGCTTTTATCTGAGTTAACGCATTAGCAGCCATTGGCAACGCAGTCAGCATTTTGAAGACGCTATGGTATGGTAATAATCTGGATCAGTTGAGCTATCTATAGATATATTAAAACTGTCTTAAAATGGCTCAACTGTTTCATTTGTATTTGTTATGCCTACCTAAGTTGTTTTATTATTCTTTCTGGAAATATATTTAGCTTTATAACATCAAAATAGTAATTGGGCTATAAAAAGCAACACTCATGTCACCACCCAACGAGTACCACCAAATTAGCACAGTGCTGACGTGCACGACCTGCCCCCTAACCCGATGCTTCATATCTTAATAAACTCTTCAGTCGAATGGCTGCCTGCCTACGGCGCTGCCATGTTCCCATAACGTAATGAAAATTATAGAAGGCGTTAAATTCTCGTGACTTCTCTTTGCAGACATGGTAAATCGCGAAATAATGGGGTTGGTAGTTTGTTTCTGATAGTTGTGTCTACTAGAAGTTTTTTTTTATAAAATCTGTTTTTCCATATAAAAGACATCAACGCGCTCCAAAGTTTCAAGTTTGTAAGAATCACAGAACATTCGAACGACATACACAAGCCATAAGAAGTCAAGACCAATTAATTTAAGTTTTGTTTGTTATTCTGCATATATTTTTGCCTTGGACCATCTGTCTTCATGTTACAAAATGTACCTACTTATACAAACCTCAACTGAATGATTAAGAGTGTTAAAATGAAGATTATAACATTGGTACAAATGGCCAGCAGAAGCATAATTACCAGATGGCTTACACTGGCCAACTAAAATCCCTATTTAGATAGATCTAAGTTGAAGACATTTCCATTTAGCTCAGATCAAAGAGTTTGTTTCCTTGCATTTAATAGAGAGGTAAACGGGCATGTCGTGCCGATAGGCGTGGAGCTTCATGTCTCGACCCGGTGGTCTAGCAGGCTTTATTGCATTTTGTTCTACCAAATTTATTTTGGTTTACAAGCAAAATTGCAAAATTTGGTTCTTAAAACTGAATTACACGACCTCTGTGGCGAAGTGGGCGAAAGCCCGCCTAAGACGCAGAAGGTTGCGGGTTCGATTCCCGCACGAAACATTTGTCCGCGGGACAAATGTTTGCATATGCAAATATTTGGATGTTATCTAATATGTAATTATTTAAAAAAAAAGTATATAAGTAGTATCAGTCATGTAGTTCCCATAACACAAGCTCTGCTTACTTTGGGGCTAGATGATGATGTGTGAAAAATGTCCAGCATTATTTATTTTATTTATTTATTTTGCAGTCGCAGGATTTCAGTGTATGTAGAATGTAGATAAGATAGCCAAGTGAAAGCAACAGGTATGATACATTACAAAAGTTTGCAAGTTTCCTTTTCATTCTTCAAGTCCCATTTGGTTATTATAAATGCCACAATTAAATACATCTAGCTTAAGTTCTAGATAGCACAAGGAGGCGTGGGGAATCATGGACCCACCCCGGTGGTCTCAGCTGCGCACACTTTATTGCCGGCTGCTCTAGATCCTGGGGCTCTAAAACAAATTACTGACTACTGAATTACGCTTCGAAAATGCTTAGATAGGTTGTGGTTTTACATACCTTCTTTTCCACAGAAGCTAGCTTTAGTTGGCCTGTGTCTTTATGTGGATCATCATTATAGATTATTTTGTGGAGTAT
This sequence comes from Perizoma affinitatum, assembly GCA_961405105.1. Taxonomy (NCBI): domain Eukaryota; kingdom Metazoa; phylum Arthropoda; class Insecta; order Lepidoptera; family Geometridae; genus Perizoma; species Perizoma affinitatum. The sequence goes on from OY560206.1 coordinate 7,057,527, forward strand.
TTCAAGGATTTATACAATCATCAACAAACATCACTAGAAATGCCGTGACCACCGCGCACAGTAGAGCCAATTTAGGAATTCTCCATTGGTATCTCATCATTATATTTCATAGAGCGCTCACGGATTCTTTTTGCTTTTTTTGTCTATAATACGAATGGTTTACTTGAAGTGGTAGTAATTAGGGTTATGTAGGCCGTAATTGGGACCACCCGCGAAGCCCTGGAGCAGAGCTGCGGGCTCGCAACAATACTTTATGCGAATTTTGTCGGTGCTTTGCAACAATTTTAATTTTTTTCTTGTTTGTTTTTACCAAATGAGTTGTCTCGTATCTTTGATGATAATACTCGTATAGTAGACTAATCTCTCCATAGTACTTACTAACCTGCTGACCGTTTAACGGGGACTTGGGTATGCTCTTGACAGCAAAAATAGCTGAAACCAAGCATAAGGGTCCCATCAAACTGACGTAGTGGAGGTGGCGGTGGCGTTGGCTGTGGTGGTGGCGGTGGCGGTTATGATTTCGCGTTAGGCATATACCTAATTAACTCACTGATAAAACCACTTTACTGTCAGCAATTTCTCACGGTTTAGAGCAGCTTGCGGATAATACAGGATGTATCCCATTCTTCGAGTATGAAGTGCTAATCCATGAGTGCTCTCAGCTTACTGAAGGAGTCTACTGATGAGAATCTGTATTAAGGGCTGCGGTACGTGATTTTGGGTAATATCTGAAATCCGTGTGAACGGATGTAGGAACTAGGGTATTTTAGTGTACCTATTTTCTGTCATTTTCATAATAGTCAAAATACATTTATTCATGCAACTTTGTATAAGTAGGTATATACAAAATACAGATGACACAGCTAGTTATCTAAAGGCCGTTTCAAACGATCTATAGATAGCTCAACTGATCCAGATCACTGCCAGACGAAAGCGTTGCCGCTGAATGGCAACGCTAATGCGTTGACTCAGATAAGAGCCACCTCTCTGGTCACACGTTGATTCGACCAGTCGCCCTAAATCAATTTTAAAACGTGAAGGGCTCCGGTTCCCCACGGACCCAGAGTCTCAACCCCAAAAGGCTCAAATAAGTAAGCTCTGTCGAGACTTCTATATTTGCACCGACTCTACCTGATGTGTACCTATTATATATGTATATGCTTTCAGGATACAGGATACTCTTCAAACTCTCTAAACTGAGTGGAGTAGCCGATGATACTTTGATCTCCTGAATAATGCAAGTAGGTAGGCACTCCTAGAGAAGTGTTTTATCGCCTGTACGTGACTTTTTTGGCGAAACTAGTCTAGAGTCCGTGGGAACGGATGTTTTAACTTGCGCAGGATCGTTTGGGTCTGCAAAAAATTTGGAGTACCTATTAAATTGTTTCGTGTTGATCTTGATTTGAAAATGAGGCAGTCTACTAGGCAAAAGCTGGAACGCTGAACAAAGCTATCGTTGTGTGCGGTCGGTACAGGTACAGGTACAGGTATGTTCACTATTTTAAACTTTAAAACTAAGGTGTCTACTAAATAAATTTAAGCTACACTTAATGCCTCTTACACTAAGTACCAATTATGTTTTGAAACATAGTCTAAGAATAAAAAAAAACAGATTTAGACAACAAAATTTTTATTGAAATTTCATCAAATAAATACAGCTAAACTCCTTAAAAATATTTCACAAAAACGAAACAAATGCAACAATCTCTAATACTAAATAGAAATTATAAAATAAATATTTATTTTAATTCTAAAATACTTTGTACGAATTTTCTTAAATCTAATAAAATATACTATCTACTAGTCAAGCTAATGTTTATTTACAGTTTCTTCGTAATTCTAATAATCTCACTTTGGTAAACTGTGGTTAATGAGTTTTACTAAATTAAAAGGCAGTATTCACTATAACTATTTAAAATAATATTTTTTTCTATGACAAACATTTGTGCGTTTTCTTTACCAGGAATTACTTAAGGCTTTTATAACCACTAACCTACCAATCTACAAAACCAAAATTTAAATCTAGGTCTACTTTCACGCATCCAAACACATTCCACAGAAAACATAATTGCAGGCACACGCACACACTCAAAGACATTCATTATATATAACAAATATTCAAACATGAGGTAAACAAATACTTAGAACTTCTGACGTGCTAATTTAATTAATTACTTATTTCAAAATTCAAGACGGACGTGATACTCAATTTTAAACTACTGACGCGTGCTTTATGCTAAATTTATCCTGAACGAACACCAACTGATCCAAGTTTACTACTATTCTACTATTGTGTCATTATTCCAAAATACGCAATCCAAAAAAAAAACATTTATTCAAATGTCTTACAATTTGGACACTGCACGATGGCACTAGTAAATTTGTACTTTGTACAAATTTACTAGCGCCATCTAGGTTGGCTTTGCATACTAAAAATCCCATATTCTAATACAATCAATTTAAGCACGCAAGAAAATTTTTATCTTAAAAGAAGGCCACATCTACTTGATCGTGTACCTAACCTACATGATAGAAGGCACTGTCAAAGGGCAAAATACGTATTTCCCACATAACACGGAGCCGCATTCTTTCAAGCCCACGATTTACAACTTGTTCATGATTCCGCGCATTATCATCATGCAATGCATTATGCATAGGTACATGACGCTGGCGACAGAACATTAGCGCGGAGAGCATTCGATGTGCATACAAAGTAACCATGACACAAGATCGGTCGGTGAAGATCGAAGAATAAGATCGAAGAGGCGAGATCAAACAAATGAAACAAATGAATCTACACAAGCTGGTAACCCTAGGAGTTCAAAGCCATTGATGCAAACAAATTGGTACTACAAGCCAAGTAAAACCTAAACTGGAACGGAAAACCTAAACTGGAATACAGAACGAAAATGAGTTCCTTTCTGCACCTCCAGGAGTTTATAAGACAGGTGTGCAAAACGGGAGCGACAGAAATAACCACAGGAAGTCGTTCGGTTGGGCAATGAATTATTTAGGAACCAAACTTAGATTTCAGGGATTTTAGCCAAGCCGAGACCTGTGGGTCGCGTTGAAAGCTAACGATGATCTTTTTTTTATTTTCTAAACGAGGAAAGGATAACCAAGATAACATCGCAGGGATAACTTTTCAATATTACAAAAACAAACATTGCAATACTGGCTGTGACGCAAATTAAACAAACAAACTAAAATAAAGGTATTTGCAGTAAGACAAAATGATCTACTTTCAAATGTTTTGCAAGAAGCTAACGAGTTAGCTAGACCGGTTTGTCAGGCACTTAGAAAATGGGAACAAAATAATAAACCTTTTAGAAAGGAAAGGACTAAGTGCCTTTGGAAATCAAGAAATAATTAGGTATCCTTTATCAAACGTGACAACGCTGTGCGGTTATGACTAATAATCGTTTTCCTAAAATTAAAATAAATGTAAAATGAGACTCACGTAGATTGAGATAAATCGGGGCGGGTACACCATTTTGGACACAGCTGGGATTACCTGTACCTGGCATAAGAGCTCAACTCTGCATCTATACTATTTTCTTACATTCGCGTGTAGTAATCATTGTTACCAAATTTTGTACCCGTGTCCACGACACAGGTTGCAACACAGCCGAAACGTCAGGAAAATAATAAAAGGGTCAATCGATGTCTATAATCAACAAACTATAAAATTAAGCTTCATGATTTGAAATACGTTTTAAAGGCAAACGGAAAACATAATTAGGAATTAATTCCTGATACATTTTAAACTCGACAGTGGCATCCCAGTTTGTAAACATTAACTCTACATCACCAACGGCGATTAGTGTCGGTGCTGGAATCGCTAGTGTATCATTAGTGCGACTTCCTTAAATTCTGGGAGTCGGCCAGTGACACTTTTTCTAATATTAGACAGACAGATTAGACGAGATGGCAGGGTTACCGGAACAGTCATTAAACTAGGGTTTCCTTAGCGATCGTCATTTTGATGGCCGTTTCCTGGTTTTCCTAACAAAGCGGCAGTCGTTAATGACGGCTTGTTATGAGCACCAAAGCAAGTCAATGCGATTTCTTAATTTTGCGAAATATCTCGTCAGTCAAATGACGGCCACTATACTCGTAGGATATCCTACCGAGCATATAGAGGACATGCGACTATCGTATATTTTGTATCACGTATAGATTTTGGAAAAGTAACTAGATGTACAATAATTCTGGTAATTATTTCACAATCAATTCTCAATATAATATTATTTCAGTCTACTTTCAGTCCACTTCCGATCAAAATTTTGTCATTATTCTAAGGAAGAATTATCAATTATTTTTTAGTATGATAAACGTAAAAATCGGTATACTAACCGATTTTTACGTTTATCAGATCGAAATTTTACTTGGATTGTTTTATGTATGAAAATTGGGCTTTTGGTTAAAAATGGGTTTCTGGTCGCGTCGTGTCAACAGGGCCGTCATAAGACGGTGGCACTATCATAGGTACCTTTGGCTTTAGATCAATCGGCGTGGCGCCACATCGGGAACCGGTGGGTATTTGTCACCGGACCACCGGCGCCGGAATATTTATAGCATCGCCTGCGCAACCCCGTGGGCGGCTATAAGCCATCCGAATAGATTTCAACTAAAGACAATGATTAGTAACTCGAGGAAGCGAAATATTACCACACACAGTCTCATTACTCATACTAACCCTTTATAATACGAGTCATACATGGGGTAATAAAAGCTGCCAGGGCGCTGCTGCGCAGGATTTTTTTAAACATTTTTTTAACTGCTCCTAATGAAGCAGACTGCTGGCTTTCTACTGTGGCAGGGAAAGTGTTTTTAAATAGGACATAGAGAATAGTATCTATGTTCTATTCCGTCCCATGCATGTTTCACCCTTGATGATAATCACACCTTAGTTTTCAGTAGTTGAATCAGGAGCCGATTTAAAATTTTGTCGAATACTAGAATAACGTGAAAAAGGACAACTAATTTGTAAAAGTAAGTTCTTTTGCCAGGCTGCAGTCTGCTAGATAAGGTACAACCATGAAAAAAGTATTTGTTTCCTCTTACACCATATCTAAAACTTGTCCTGTCGATACTCGGCTTGACGGCAGTGGCAACCGGGTCTACTACCTTACCCTGACGACTATACATATTTACAAAGTTGTACTTATATTACACTCACCGAAGTAAAACAGGGCCCACCTCTGTAGACGTATATACTTTACTGAAACATATACCTATAGTGGGACCTGTTTTTATTGCTAATTGCATTTTAAATACAGTTGTCTTTACGATATATAATGAACTATTAAAGGCCTCTCGCCTCACAAATCATCACGTGTTGAACGTCAAAAGAACCGCGCATACTAAGAGTAGACTTGACACGACCGTTTCACTGGCAGTAGAATTAATCACTTGTTCTTTTGGCACTTTCTTATGTTTCTCGTGGCCTCTTCCATGACCTTTTTTATGGAAGCACAGCCTCTGAAGATTACTTTGCATTTGAGGGCAATTGTAGTCTTCATTTCCGTCGCATTGGCAAACGGTCAATGCCGCTGCTTTCTCCTGCTTCCTCAATATCTCGATGGAATTCAAACATTTATATGAGCACTTCCTGCCACGGAACATGGAACGGCAGAATTGGTGGTAGTAAGATAAAGCGGTCGCGCATTGAGCGTTGGCTACGCAGATAAGTTGGGATAAAGTGCAGGATGATGTTGCGTTCTCAGCGCCTCTCAGGACTTGGGGCCGGCAGATGTCGATCCGAGATTTAGCCTCTACGCAGAATTCATCTTCACATTCACACTGTAACAATATAAAAACATTTTTAATATATGTATTATCTATTAGCTTTGCTGTGTACTGGTTTGAAAGGGTAGGTGTGTCGGTCAAATTACAAATTTAAATTAAAATACACATCAAACGTTTCACTATTATGTGTATGAAGTTCAGGATGACGGGCGCAATGCTATGTCAAGTAGGGCACGTCTTAATTAGACGTCTTAATATAAGGGTTTGCTTTGGTCGTATCCTCACTTGCCCAATTAAAAAAATCTTAGGGTGTCTCGTCTTGGGCAATCATGTTTGGAATATGTTTGCGACCACCGAAATTGTAACTTTTCCAAGTCTAATATTATGCCGTGGCTATAAATTTTAGGAAAAGTCGTAAATAACCACGGTTTATACGAATAATAACAACATTTTCCGTCGTAAAATAATTTTACGATATAACATTCCGGTTTCTCTTCTATCAAAACACGCATTTTGAAATCTCAATACGGCGACTGGTTTAAAAATATGGATTAAAAGATCTACTTGATAGATATGTGAGGAGGCATGATATTATTTCTGGTAATATATTTTTTATCAACATGGCACAAATGGTCGCATAGAGGTCTACGCAGAATGTTACGCACGGAGTTTCACTAGGTACTTAAATTAAATCCGTAGGTATCACCAAAATCACCAACATAGCTCTGAGAACTTGCAAATCAAAGTGTCAATGTGTAGGCTATATTGCTCGCAGAACCACTGGGGAAGAATCACGATTCATACACTGGACAAAGCTGTACATGACTCGATGGACCGATGACATCGAAAATGGAAGGTTGTGGAAAGCAGGTGGATAGCCCGAGATCGTGCCTAATGCACTCTTTGAGGGAGGCATATGCCGTATTTTTTCAAATCCACCTGAAACTTAAATTGCTGTTCAGATCCGCAAAAACGCTGTGAGGGTCAGTGACCTTTTAAACAGTATCCTCAAAGGAAAGAAACAATAATAATGATATTTTTATACAACATTACATACAGCATTAGCCTTTACTGTATTTTCATGTTGGTATCGTATGTAGTGTTGTTGCAAAATTAATGGTCTATTCTATTCTATATATTAGGTACGTACGACGGGAAACTCACTTTTTTTTCTAACAATCTAAGAACGCTAACTATCAGCTGATTTGATGGCTAGAATATCTTTTCAGTTTATTCTAGAGTAACAGACGGTCAAGTCTAACCATCATTTATTATTGTGATGACAGATTCCTATGAAAGAAAACATGTGTCAAAAAGCTTTGAATTAATGAAAATACTTTATCGTACACCTTAAACATAATAAACAAAATAATATTCTAAAGAAAGTACAATGGGCGGTCTAATCGCTTAGAAGCGATCTCTTCCAGACAACCCTTGGAGAGGATGATAAGTTATTGTGAGAGTGGCTGGGGTGTACATAAAATAATAATAATAGATATCTTATACATTTGATTTAGACCCAATTACCCGTTATTGTGTTGGTAAACTGGGGCCTTCGTCTCGTCGTCAAAAAAATCTATAATTAAAGCCGATCGGTTATAGTCGCCGTTCTACGTTTAATTTTATGCTTTTCTAAGGTCAATTCACTGGATCCGGCCTTCACAGATTAAGGAAGATGCAGCCGTCTTACGCTTAGTTTTTTTGTGTGCAACACCTGCGCAAGACGCGAGCGCTGCGGTAGGTCCCGATCAAGACGTCAAATCTCAAGGCTGTTTGTCTGCTTCTTTGCCTCGTCTCGACACGATACATATTGCCCAACCCAATGTACTGTCAGCTGCAGAAAGAACTGGTTCTATATCTACTGAAGTACTAGACTATAAAATTAAGAACAACAAATCTGAATATAATTTGTTGAAGGGAGAAAAGAGAGATAAATCTCTATTTAACTCAAAGCACAATGCGACTTTTTAATTTGTGCCCTTCACAAATTAAGCACGTCTCTTGGCCTAAAAAGCAGCTGATTTAAGAGTGTTGTAAACAATTACAAATTAATTTTCATGCAAATAACATTATCAATATGACTGTTTTTAGGAAAATAATGAGTAACAAACATGGAAAAAATGTTGTTCCCTTGCGAGGCAAAATCACACTCTTTTTGTATAGAATTAAAGATAGTGGGGTGTCCCACTACCTGTATACACAACTTTTGAAACAGCCTCCCTGACCAGGACATGACAAAGATCAAGAAAAGGAGTACTTGTCATTAAATCTGTATGTAGCAAATAATCAGTATTCAGTGCAGCTGACTGTACTAGTACGTTGACGATGTAATTAAGGGCTGAACCGGTTACATCTAAACTATAAGTGCTATAATGTCTAAATTGCACTCATTCCAAATATAGTGGAATAATGGACCAGCTGTGTCAATGGAAATTGTAGAGCATTCCAGGGCACACTGTATAGTTAATAGCTACACCTAAACAATACTATGACGGCATTAAGTAAACGTCATGTTAAGCTTAAATGCAAGATGATTGAACTGTTTCTTTTTTTATTGCAGACAGATACCTATCATATCTTTTAGGAAAGACCTATGACCAATGGACGTCATCGGCTGATGATGATGACGACGAACTTATCCAACAAGCAAATATTGGCACTCATTAATGAATGCATGAATAATAAAAACATTTAACTAATTAGTTTATCAGCAAAATTATATAGGTACTATTAATTAAATAATTATAACTACGGAAGGAATGGTAGGTTATGTATGACATATTGAAAATGAAAGATACTCAAAATATGGCTAAGTAGGTATGCAATATTATTCTTGGAGCGACACCTGCACTACTAGGGGGGTCTGAATATTGCAGTTCAAGGCTTTTATTGACACAATTGCCTTGCCCGTCTCCAAGGTAAGTTTTTACCGGCTGAATTTTTTTATATATATAATCTAGAGCTCATATTGTAATTTTTTTGATTTGTATAGCCTATACCTATAAATTAAAACTAGCAGAAATGCTACTAATTTATATTGAGAAGAAAATGGTTTTTATTTTATTTCTATATTTGTTAAGAGATTTTACAGTTCAGTTGGGTATTTACTTGTTCTACTTTGTATAAGTACCTAAGTAATAATATACTAAGAAGTGCATCGAGTGCGCCCAATACGATTTCAGACTAAATACAGAGAGGATAACAGAAGAGGCAGCGTAATGCGAATCAAATCTATTCTATCAGAAATGTACCTACACAAGTATCACTAGACTCTGGAAACAAAATTAACTTTTCTTATCTGCCAGTTTTACGACGAAACAGCTGAATTCCGACTTAATGCTCAAACAATCAATTTACTAAGGTACATTTTTACAAGCTTACATTATCATTTTATTTGGCATTATGTTTCATTAGGTATAGAATAATTTAAGAACTACAGCTTTCAACTAACCGCAGTGCATGGACACTACAGCTACGGCTACGGTGATATTATGCGCAATTTTTATATTCCCAGGCCCTTATTTCAGAACCGATCTCAAACTGAACCAAGCATATAATTTTATGACGTATTTTACATTGAAACTGTCAAAAAATGTAGGTAGCCTATCCTTAAGTCTCGATGTGTTTGTCGACGTGCATCTTTCCTGAGTATTGGTTGAGCTGGATCGAAATCAACACGTTTTACTCAAACAATCAAAAACGTGCAAATGCATGTTTATCTTAGACATTAATACTGTTACCTAATTTACGCAAGGCTGAATCCAAATTGAATTCCCTGCATTTCATCTTTATTTTTTTCAACATGAACATGACGCAAAAATCTCTCATAGGGCCGCGTCCAATCTCGAGGTCGTCAACCGCGACCCTCTGCCCTGCTGCACGTCGGACAAATCTGCCCGACGACGTCTAAATTAGATTTTATTGCGTCTGCATACACAACACACCTATATCACTCTACCACTAAATTAGAACCCTCCGAGGAATAAACTGCCTCCAATTGAGGGCTCTCTGTTTATTGGCTATACCGTTCAATTGGGTAAATCGTGAGCTTTAAACAGCTGGATGAAGAGTAATTGTGACATTCTTAACTTGGGATGCGTTTTGAACGGGCTTCAGTTAAATGTATGTGTAGTGATGTTTTCCATATTTTTTAAATGCAATTCAATGCACGTTGTCCATTCGTTTTCTCCCTTGATCGGACCGGACAAGGTAACCAAACGACACTGATGGACAACCAAGGCCATAACATCTAGTTTTACAAAAACTGGGAGCGCTTCACTCACCGCTCTCGATGTTTATTACTCGAACGATCTTAACTAAACAATCGAGGGAATTGTTCGAGGTCTGGGATGGATAAAACAAAACTGGGAGCAAAGCTCCATTCACAAGCTATGAGTTTCTAGGGCTTGCTTCGCATTATCGCATATATTTTTTTTATGTATGAACACAGCCTAACATTACCTACTCAATCCGTTGTAGTTGTAAGTTTGAATTGGAAGTGGTGACTACGACTCTGACCTCCGATAACCCTCGCTCGCAAGATTGAGATGACATCTATTTCATGAATGGGCAAGTACTTCGGTAATGCAATTGATTTAAGTGGCTGGTTATTTTAAAAAGTTTAGCACCGATAATGTTCGTTCGATGTTCGGGCGTTCTATATAATTAATTGTTGTATCACTGTTTATTTCTTGGTCACTCGGTATGTATAGAGACCTTGAATAGGCCTATAAAACGAATGAAAGAACGAGTCCGGTAAAATCATTCTGTGCGCCTTTTTTCAAGAACCTATAAAAGCATGTAACTTGAGATTAGATTTATTTTCGAATAACAAGCAGGATATATTTATTTATTTAAACTCTCGGCATGCCTTATGGTCGGTTGCTAGGTACTTTCAATGACAAACCTACCAACACCTACCAGTTTCACGAGAACAAACTTGTCACATTAATTATTATAAAAAATGTTCATTGGATTCCCATGCTAAATTTTACAACGAGCACGCAATCTATGTAATTTTGTTAACATAAACTTTAAATTTATTATATAGTCACAAGATCTACACAGAAAAATTGTCTATCCTGTGTTGTTTAAAAAGAAAAACTTTCGGTTATCTTTCGATTACCTGCAGCCCTATTGTCGTAGTTATTTATCAATCAAGTACCTGTTGTTACAATTATGCGTCAGATTACTTTCGGTCAGCTTTCAATATGAATTTCGAATTTTCTAACTAAAGATTGCCTATTGTTTCTCATAACAGACAACTATGTACAAGTAAAAAATACAGATGAAACAGCTAGCTATCTAAAGACCGTTGCAAACGATCTATAGATAGCTCAACTGATCCAGATCACTATCAGGCGGAAGCGTTCCCAAAATACTGGCTGCATTGCCACGCTGAATGGCAATGCTAATGCGTTAATGTTTAATGTGTAATGTTTCTAATTGAATACCGATTTTTACGTATAAGACTGAGATTATATTTGACTTTTTAATTAATAGAGTTGCAGCTGATCATCTGCTGCTACGTGAAAATACTCAAAACTATAAATTAACAATGTACTTACGTTCATTAGCTCCTTTCCTTCCTCGGTCGACGTCAGCGCAATAAGTGCATGACTGCACTCCTTAGGGCAGTGCTTCGCCTGTTCAGACAGAACAGGATCACACATCATCATATAGTTACTGAGTGCTGCCCCACAGCCCGTGCGATACGCGCAGCGCGTGCGCGCTTGCGCACATGGCGTGGATGACACAGACGCTGCGGATACAGCCAGCAATGCGGCTAGCAACCACATCACCTGGAAGGAGGAGACAAAAACTTTACCCTGGTACCTGAGTTGTAGTTGGTACACTTGGCACACAATAATGCTACTGAACCAGAGCAAAGAATGTTAGAGCACACTACTAGAGAATTGAAACTTCGGTTATTTGGGTTTTAAAGTAATAACCTAGTTAGGGTATAAAAACCTTGAACGTTCGTAGTTGGAAAGACATTTAAAAACTGAAATGACGGTTAATTACTACTGATTTTCGTAAATTTTCTGACGTGTTGCGGGCGTGGTTGCGGGCGATGCTTATCAAAACAAAAGTTGACGTATGACGGTAAACTGGCGAATACATAAGATAAAGAGCTTTTTAAGTGGCTGCGTGTTTTGAATTTTATCGACATTATACACGATGATTCAAGTTGGAGTATTGACTCTCTCATAAGCTTTTCTATTTACCAAATCTAGATCTAGGTAGACCCGGAGTCACGATCATGTAAATGTTAGTTTACACAATAACAGCTTATATGGAAGCGAGATGATCTTATTATGGGGGTTCTGACAAGCATCGTTCTCGGAAGACCGCGCGGTCTAAACAAACAGAATTACCTCACGTCCACTCGTCACTAGCTACTAACTTACACGTTTACGGTTCTATAGCAGATGTAGGGCTGGTAATTTCTGAACTTTTTAAACAATAAGAGGAGCTTAGCATTCGAGCATTGTAATAGTGAAAGTTCGTAATTTACAGATTGATTGTAATTAATGCACAAAAACATTATTGGGCGTATGAAAACCTCGCTAGGAACTCTGCTTTACTGAATAGCTGTTACAGTAAATTGAAAGCCAAGAAAATTATCAAAAATGTAAAGGTCATCTGTGGAGATACTATAGTATGTTGTACTTGCTGGATAGTCTAGGTACATCACAACTGCCAAAAAACGTGTCCTACTTTAAAATGAATTTGGTAAACTACTAAAACCTGCGTGTGTAATCTTTTAACCAAAATATATAGAAGACGACTTTAAAGTTTCTCATGAAAAGTCTGTAGAAATATTCAATATTCGTCAAATGCCGGCAACCCTACGAGATAGATACGAATGCAGGGTCGATGGCCGACGAGACACCGCAGCAAAAAGAAAATAAAGTGACAACTGAAGATGTCCACTCCGTGCTAGTGACAAGTGTTACATTACAATAACAATTGAATAGCCAGTGCCAAAGTTAGCCTTATTAACATCGTACTAGGGCTGTGTGTGAGTAACTGTTGGCTTGTATTATAATATCTGTGGCTTAGTTAATTCAATTGTATTGATTTGTAAACATTAAACTCGGTAATATTATTCCAGTTTCTTCCAAGCATTTACCTCGTCAAATGTTCAAGATATTAATTATTTATAATCTAACTTAAAAATATAATCTTTTAAAGATAAATAAGTACCGTACCACCTACGAATGAGTTCTTAGAAAGACACATTCTATGTCGTTTTGTTCTTAATTCTTATGAGTGAGGTTGGAATATTATCCAATAACTTATCTACTTTGCATATCTTTATCTCTCCATGACTCTAATTCAATTATTATAAATTAGCATACCTATGTGACAGAAAAAAACTCTTCCCGTAATTCTAGGAGGAAATTGTGGACATTTATATTTATAACTTGAAATATTTTGGACTCTGCTGTAAGTAAGTAAAGTAAATAAGTATTAAAATAATATAAGTCAAAGTCTGAACATAGGTACCACACCTATGTGGTGTGGTAACCCAAAAAACGTAAAAATCTTTGAAATTCTGTGACATTTCAAGTCGTAATCCGAACGCTTAGCGGGCAAGTGTGAAAAGCGTCGGTAATTGCTTACACTATGTCCACAAACGTGACCAACCGTGACTGGAGAAGTATCTTTATGATTTAGAAATAGAAACCGTTACCTATAAAATTTAGTCTTTTGAAATGGATGCTGACAAGACTTGTTGGATTGGATCAAACGTCAAATAAAAACGGTAAATTAAGTATCGAAAGGCGTTTTACTGTTAGATAAAAAGTAGCCTATGTGTTATTCTGATGTATAATCTATATTACTGTAAAGTTTTATCAAAATCAGTTTTTGCGTGAAAGAGTAACAAACATCCATCCTCAAAAACTTTCGCGTTTATAATATTAGTAGGATTGACATTATCGATGGGAAGTAAACTCATGGGTTCTTTGGATATTGGCACAATATAATAATGATAATCTCGCAGGGTTCACTTCTGGCTAGAGGCGGTCGATGCTTGGCGACACCGCGGAGCCCCATCACTCACTGGGGTCGACAAAGGCCCTCGGCTTGCCTTAGCTAGGGGTCGGGGGTGGCAACGCAAGAGCGGAACCTTTATTCTTGCTCTGCCACCCCCGACCGGAGTAGCGTTAGGTGAAACTGCAACACACCTCACCCTTAAGCCGTTTACACGAACGTTGCCCCTGCGCTGCCTATCATTGGCGACACTTATGGGGCCTGTTTTGGGAATGGCAAGTCATCACCTGCCAGAATTTTGGTCAGAATTGGCAGATGCCGTTTCATTTAGCCCAAAGTAAGCAGAGCTTGTATTATGGGAACTACATGACTGATATACTACTTATACTAGTACTTTTTTATAAATACATACATAGAAAATAGCCATGTCCCGTGGGGTATTATTAATATATGTCCTAAGATATATCAGTACTACGGATATATCTAAAAATAAATTCTAATTTTTACTAAAATTCAAAATAAAAGCCTTTTGATATGAGTGATCAACTTCGACCAAATCGAGTCGAGTTAATAATAATTATATGCGTTTTCTGTAGAGAACGCACAACAGTGGCAAATACATTATATATACGTAACGTCCATCTATTCGAGACTAGAAATATAAAAACTGCCTCCAAATATTAAGAAAAGTATTTTAAAATTTCTTAGAATATTTGCCTTCAAAGCTGACATTTTAGCGTGTCGAGCAGCGACCCTCCTCTAACCACAGAAGCAAACACATATCCCGCGCAACTCATTATTGCGTGTCATTAGACGCCAAATGGTTAGACAAACTGACGAGTGAAACGAACCAAAATGGAAAAACTAACATTTCTTGTGTTTTCTGTTATATTTTCACGAAATACTGCTCTAGAACGATTTGCAATATAAGATTGTTATATTTAATAAGGCTTTGATTATAAAAATACATGTATATAATGATGTATAAACAAGAGTAGGTATTCAAGTACACGAATGAAGGGTTATTTTAATTAACCAGGGATAAGTAACTCTGTATATTTTGAGTTATTGTGTTACTCTATTTTGAGTTGCTAATGACATTGTTATCAATTAGGTACCTTCTATATAGATTAGATTGGGTTTGGTCAATAGATCTCCACTAGTACATAGGTACCTACAATGGGTTTCTCCAATCTTATTACAATCGTTTCTATAAAACGAAATGTCCCATGCACTCTGATTTAAGGTACCACTTTTTATGGATACATATACAGAGTAACCCTACAGCACGTTTTGTTCGAATATAAATGATCCTTTTAAACTACTTTCTAAATCTTTGATTCTAGACTCACATTACAAAGGAATATTACGTAAAAATTCAACAGCGCCTATTTTAGTAGTAATAGTTTCCAATTATAAACTAAAAGGGGATTACAATTTAAGGACTAGGAAAGTAAAGGTTAAATTAAGTAGATAAATCGTGTCAATGAATACTTAGATATGTATTTTTCGATATGACGAGGAGAAATTTGGAAACTGTGGTTTTATTAGGTACGGGACAGTGGTTGTTTAGAATTTGTTCAAAAGGTTTGTTAACATAATGTAAAGATAAAAATCGAAATACAATCACAAGGCCGTACAAAGCTAATCAAACAAGGCGAAGCGATAACCTCATTTAAAACCACCAGAACTCACCTACTCTCAGGCATTTACAACTCGCTAATTTTACGATAACTTGTTACAATACCACTACAACTTGAAACCCGAGCCACAGATAGAAGATCACTCACTATGGAAACTGATCCAAGCATGTCACAGAAAATCTTTACAGTTTCTAGGCACTCTACAGTTATATCGTAAAAGTGGTTCCAATACCAGAAGTAAGAAAGGTCAGGTTACTGTGGTTGTTAACAACATATAACTGAAGGTGCTATCTGTATGATAACGTTATCTAAATCGCTTGGTTGTAATTAGTTCATTCGAAAGAGGCAATTTTGCAAAAAAAAATATTTCCAAAGATATGAAAGAAAGAAAGAACGTCTAGCTTGTATCGCGGAAAAAGTATAACTGCTATGTAAGGTTATTTTTTAATAGCTGACTTCCCACCCACTAATATTCATATAGATTTCAATTTGCATACAGTTGCAGTAACAAAAAAATATTTCTTGGAACGTGCACTTGTCGTAACGTAAAGGTACTCTGTTTCAGAGAACCTGTGGTAATCTTTCTTATTTTAATACATGCTATTATGTTACTGCAATTCATTAGGTAGATAACTGTGTCACTATTCTCGAAACAAGCATCATAGGTATGTTTATTTGTCTGTCTGTCCCTACAGAAAATTTCGAAAACAAATGATGAATGTGTGTTCGAATTGTACACACATTGTATATCATGTTGCGCTGATGTTCGACACATGACGAATTGTTCAGATTTCCACACAAAAAAATATGGATTCGGTCGAAGACTAAAATATTTGTGATTCCTGTAAGGTTTCTGCGAATGCCCACCATAGGGGTTGCATTATTGAACTTTTTAATAGTTGAGAGGTAGTTTGTTAGAAAGTGGATCTCTTGGCCCGATTTTTTGAATCTTGACAACATGCGGGCTTTGCTATAGAACTCTAGATCACACGAATATCTTGTTTCCAATGTACAATTCATTGTCAAGGGTTATTTGTGCATACGTTTTGATAATTAAGTCTTCTTTCAATATTCGAATCAAATCGATGTAGAAAAAGTAACAACAATGGGTAAAATTAAGACTCTTAATAGTTAGAGGGCGTAAGATGAAAATAAAGTTGAAGTGAACCGATATGAAATTATAGATAGGTATTAATGCTGTATGAGTGGAAGAAATAAGGGATGCGCAGATAATACTAAAGAATTTTAATAACATTCAGACCATAAGTTTACGTTTGGAAATAAGGTAGTATACGTAAACACGGTAATAGCTCCACCATGCCGCTTTGCTCGATAGGTAAAAGGAGTGAATGATCTGTTGTCAGGTACTAATACAAATATACATTGCACAATCCGTTATTTGTATTTTATTGTGTGAGCTGAGTACGTATATCTATAAAAAAACACCGAAGCTCATTCAGGTAAAAAACAAATCTTTCTTAACAGCCGACATCCAGAAAAAAGAGTAAAAAAAACTGAACAACAAACTATGGCGAAGTAAAAAGGAATATAAAGGCATCAGGTAGCTCCTACTTAACAATTTTTTATTGTTTATCTGTGCGTTTAAATGAAATAAGTACACCTATAATAATCCCTATTGTGAAAGAGCATAAGCTATGATGGGCCGTCATACACGATACTAATATTTGTGATAATATGCTACTTTCCTATAATTACTTAGATTTAAAAGGAAGAAGTACAATATTTGTATAACGCCATAAAAAATCTGCCGAACAAAAAAAAACACGATATTTCAGCGACAACGCAACAAATGCACTTCAAAAAGTAGGTGGCATTAATTTAACACAAGGCAAGACAACGTCTAGTCCCAAGTAATAAATCACCGAAAAGGTCGCCGGAGACAAATTAAGACATGTGGTTTGCAGCTGCAAGGGCTACATCTCAATCATTATTTTTTCCTCGCATTTTTTATCAGCAGCAATATCAAAAGAAATCCAACCGGGTCGGGTACCGAGAAGCGTGACCAAATCCAAAACACCGCGAAGTGAGATTTGGCCAAGCTGAATTTAAAGACCAATAAACGCCAAGTAGTTTTATTTGACACCTCGTAAATGCAATTTATATATCCTTTGTACATTACCAATCAAGAAAAGCCAAGTATTATTAACACCTTTGGTAAATAAAAAACTAGTTTGCTGCGGAACTCATGATTCTATCATAACAGTGGCTATCAAATCAAATATACCAAATCAAAACATGAATGAGAGAATACAACTGTAATAAAGATAGTGCATTGTAATACAATATCCTTGAAGGCAGCTTCATTCACAGTTAATTATTATGTAAACATTACTTAGGTTTTACATTTGACGCTCTTACAAGGTGACATCGGGGAGCAAATGAAAAGCAATCGACATCATTAGAATGTTGATCAAGAAGCCACCGTCCTCGACCTGCGACTATTATCATCATGTCAGCAGGTGGCGGGCCCTCCTACCGTATCTTACAGTTCGTGGTCACCTTTTGACAACCTTTTTTTCAAGAGGCTGTCACATCTGTCAAGCTATACGAAAAATAAGTTAGCAATAATAATGATTCTTGTAACATTGACACGATTCTAATTATTCCAGCAACTGTCATCCTCCGTCTACTACCAACAATACCTAAATATTACCATAATGTTACGCTTAAGATCTTGTTCCGCGAATCGCAAAATGTTTCGGCCATTAAGTATAATAGCTTTTTGAGAGGAATCGCTGTGGATTTCGGTATGGTATTTTTGTAATGATCTCTCATCGGGTGGTAAATCTACACGCTGCAGTTCAGGTTCACGTTTTTTTTTCGCGTAAGTATTTACGTTTGCTATTTTCGTTTGCGTCGTCTATAAAGTGTCTTGAGCAAGCGTAAATGCCATAACCACAGATTATAATACTAGTATCCTTAATGTTCGAAATGTTTAGTCTTAGGCCATGCTAGCTTCCTCGAAGTGAACTAGAGCATTTTGCTCAAAGTTTACAGAAGATGTAGACTTGTAAAGCATGGTCGAATTTCTTTCTCAAAAAAATCCTTAGAAGATTTTTATATATACTAAACATATTTTCAAATGCTAGTTTAAAAAGTACGTCTTATTTACTTTATTATTCCTCATTTTAGTATAGTCCATAATTTTAGCAATCATTGTCTTGTTATTCTACAAAGCTAGCTTCTCATTAATATTCTAGTAGTCCTATTCTAATCAGCATTCCAAGCGACTATAATAGTGATCCTTTACAAAATTCATCAGTGTATTCTTACTAATGCAAACATCAGTATGGACAGCATGGTGCCCCAATGTCATAAATCAATCACAGCCGTTTGCGTGGTTTTATAGGCTATACGTGAGCGTCCTTCTGGTTATAGCTTACATCACTGTACCTGCGTATGAGCAGAATTTATTAACTATTCTGATGTTGCAGAGGACTTTGTGGATTTTTATTGCAGCTAACTGAGCCCGTCTCGCATCTCTTGGAGTGTTCTTTGGGGTTCAATTTCGGTAAAATAAATAGCGTCCTGATAGAACAATAGGGCTTCGTATTTATTTAAATAACAGATTTTACATAATTATAATAAATAATAAATAATGCTGGAATTTTTTCACACAGCATCATCTAGCCGCAAACTAAGCAGAGCTTGTATTATGGTAACTACATGACTGATATACTACTTATATACTTCTTTTTTTTGTAATACAAGGTAACTTATTGTTTATTTGAAGTCGTAGTTCTTTCCTAGGTTAACAATCAGATATGCTCGTTTATTTTGCTGCAAATTAATTCAATAAACTCCAACATTAGTAGATTTCTGGTAAAGTGGTACGAGATATGCCATCTTTTTGCCGTTCCTGTTCGGTACTACCTTGCCAAGACTACCATCCCGCTGAGAGATTTATTGAAATGCTTGAAATGCAAGTATTTATATCTTCGCATGTAGCTATGTAGGTACGTCTCACGTCCCTCTCTTGACATGTTGTTTGTTATATTTACGTCATCCTGTTAATGGGCCATCTCATTAGTTCAATCCACGTCTTGATTACAGCTAAGGACACGGGAAAGGCAAGAAGCGACAATGCTAGTATAACCTAACCTAACTAGTTATCAATGGCAGTAGGGCAAGAAGAGGAGCATTCATACTTTTCTCATGTCTCGCTGAAACACAACTCGCGTATTTCAAACAACAGTCAAACCAAAGTCTCGCTCGAACACATAAACGTCAGAATCGGTATTCTACTAAAAAAACGTCAAAATTGAGATTAAAAATTGAATCGTCAGTAAACTGGCGCAATATTATATCGAGACTTGGTTGTGAAAATATTGCGAGGATAGGGCCTTTTGTTCTATTGATACTGATTTAAAACTAAAGTCTGTCTACATATGTATAGCTGTACTCGATGGGGAAAAGTATGTTTTCGGGAAGACACACCACAAAATAGAAGAAGAGATGAGAGAAACATTCAAGTTTATCAGGAAAACGTAGGTTACATTAATAAACCTGTACACTAAAAATAAATACTCTACATAGCTCCATAGCAAAAGAGGACCATTACTGAAGGGTATTATAGAGTAAAAACTCACGATTGGCGGAAAACAAGTAGTTAACAATCTATATCTATAGCTTGTATAGAGAATGTAATGAGAATAAATGAAGCTAAAGAGGATTCACCAGGATCGTAGCAAGTGAAATCCATGGTCTCTGCCTAACCATCCGGTAATCAAGCATAACTCTATGTACCTATGCCGTGGCATATAGAGTTCCCAACTTTACATAGAGTTCGCTGGTGAAGAGTTTACTGGCCGCTTCTTCTGAGCTTTGCTTCTAAGTAGGTAGGTATGTTACTGTGCTAAATCTATGCGCTGTGCTGTATCAATACGACTATTTCTATGCGCCATATCACGAGTATGCAAATGTTTACTTGCGAATTAACAATTGTTATGCCTGTTATTGTCGCATCACGCGCTATCCATTACTCTTTGTATATATCTCGTGACGTTTTTATTCTTTGTAAATAGCGCTTGTTACTTGTCAACTGTAAGAAATTGGTTATTAATTATTCGCTTCAAGAACGATCGAGAGGCGCAATGTCTTTGGGATCGTCGAGTGAATATTTGGTTTGATTTTACTGTACTATACTTTGCAATATAATTAATATACAGGCTATTATAGACCTAGTGCGGGGAACAGAGCTCACCTATGGTACAATTTTAATTCCTTGTGAACCTAATTATCTAAGTTATTTATAAGTACTAAATGTTACAAAATTAAGGCAATAAAGCATTATTATTATTAATTAATTAATAAAATATTTTTATAATTTGATTGATCTTCATTTCTATTTCGTCTTCCATCTGCAATAAATTGACCGGAGGAAGCCAGGGCCGGAGATTGAAGGGGGTGACCAAAGAAATAAAGTAGGGGACGACAAGCTTAACGCCAAGTTGTTAGTATACTTATTTGGAATTGGCAGCAAACAAATATTTTTTGCTGGAATGGTTTGTTCATAAATGGGGTAAAATATTAAAAAATATAGACTGAATTGAATGAGACGAGCCAAAGATTAGGCTCTACTTAGGGGAGGCCTGTCATCAAACAATATCCAAAGAATATGAATTAGGTAGGTAACTAAACCAAACGAAGAAGGTTTGGTTTCCTAAGAAACTTGAAATTTATTGGAGACTATTAAATTTTTAAAACTTAGTTACGTAGGTACATATAAAGCATTCAAGGATTTTTTTTAAAATTCCAGCCTGAACCAAAAATAAAATCAGCCAAATTAAAGAAAAAAAAAACATTATGTACCTACCTATTTTAATGGTAAAGATCAAAAGAAGTTATTCCATGTCATCGAACGGGGCTATCTGCTCGATGTTCCATGTAGAGCAACCGTTTGGAACTATTTACATTTAGTCATGCAAGTATGTAAATAAATAATGCAGGACATTTTCACACAGCATCTAGCCCCCAAGTAAGCAGAGCTTGTGTTATGGGAACTACATGACTGATATACTACTTACATACATTTCTACAAGTAATATGTAGTAAAGTAAGTAAATAATTTTACGAATTTTTGTAGAAAATAAAAAATTATAAAACCTAGGTAGTTGTAGGTATTTGACTAATAATTTAAAGTTAATAAGGTAAAATTAGGTAGGTACAAACTATACAGTTAAATAAAGATGAATGCACTTACAAATCTTTATTTACCGCTCTCTGTCACATGGCTTGAAGACGGAGAAACTTTAGAACTCCTGTTTTTCTTAACTTTTTACGATCTCTCACATAAATAATATAAATAAGTATCACTGAACGTCACTATAAAACATCACTGCAGTGCATAATTCACGTCAAGTTTCATTTACAATTCTGACGAAAAGATTGTTTTCTGTATGAAATAATAAAGAATACGAGCGGAAAAGATATCCCGCGCGAATACCGTGCGTGCGTGGTTCCTGCGCTCGCGCTTTGGACCGATTGACTCGTTTTGAGAGAGCCGGGGCGGCGCAGGCCGTGAGATGAAAGGCGCAACTAGTTGAGTGAGTTGTTTTGTGAATAGATTTCGTTTCGGGAACAGATGACAGCTTCATAATCTTCCTCGTCCCGCGCTGCCAACTCGCCTCAACATCCCCACTAGTTTTGCCCGGAAGGTGGACATCGGTAATGTATTTTTCATCCTATCTATTCGAAAAACGACTAGTAGTGAAAGTGGAATATTAACACCAGAAAGTGTAAAATTAAACGCAGAAACTGTCATAAATAATTTATTACCAAACAAATCGAGAGAATTCACAAAAAGCAAAGTTATTTATTAATATAAATTTGTATTTTGGTTATGTTAATATAAATATTCGTCACAGTAGTAAAAAAATAAATAATAAAAAAATAAATAATTGAGATTTACTAAAAGCATTTCTTATTTATTATGTGGTGAGTATCATCACGAGGCACTATGATCTGAATCGCGATTTCTTACAGACAGGGACCACATACAGTGAACTTTGTCACGGTTGTCTCAACTGTGTAACATATTAATAAATAGGACACTGCACCGCCACAAATCCACAGCCAAAGTCAGGTTGAAAACGGGACTGCTAGAGCTCATCAAATCACATGGGGTGGAATTTAGAAGGCACAAATTTCAGCAAAATAAATGGTGGAGTGTGAGAATTCCACTCTTAAAATTTGGAATGAAAAATTATCGAGAAATAAATGTTTGCATATATTTTGTAGGGTAGCTACCTACTGAAAAATACTTGAATATTAAACTCCTATAAGTATAATAATATTAATACCTAATGCTGGACATTTCCATCTAACCCCAAGGTAAGCAGAGCTTATGTTATGGGAACAACAAATACAAATATTTGCAGATCATACAAACATTTGCCCGCGGCGGGAATCGGACCCGCAACTTTCTGGGCCACAGAGGTCGTTAATAAGGTTAGTTTGGTTCGGAGTGGTTCGGATTTACGAGTTTACCATATTCACAGTGACACTGTAATTTGGGTTGAACATGTTTACGTGGCCCAAATTCTGAAACCTCAAGCATTGATCATGACTCTTGACGTTATAGTGTAGATTCGAGTCGATTTTTTATTTTATTTCATAGGTCTATTAATTGATCTATGCTTTAGTCGGCTTGACTAAGCTGGCAGTTTGTCAAGAAGTGTCAGTGTCACTTATTTTACGCGGGCGCAAGAAGTGGAGCCCGCGCACGAGTTGAGTCAGCGTTGCCGTTTTAGCGACATTGTCGCTAGATCAAGTGGATTTTTGACTCCTTTAGCGACTTCAATCTCTGATTTAACGATAAAAAATAAGCTAACTACTTTTTCTGTCACTTCCACATTTGAACGCTGAAGTTGAGCAAATGTTCATCGTGATATCATTTATTGTAAAAAATAAAGAAGAAACAGATAAGCAGCAGTAGCTTTGAAATAAATATAATCATTCCTCTAGCTAGTCCCTAAAATAATGATTTCATTCAAAAATTTTTGTTACTAATTTTTAATATAGGGAAAAAAATATATTTGAAATGATTAACAAATGCATAAAATTACTCTTCAACCATGCCATGGGAATCAACTAAACATTTTGAAAATAAATTGCCACACATAAGTTTTGCCTGAAACAAAAAAATTTCAAAGACGGTAAAAAAAGGAAACTTTACGGACCATCAACTTCCACTTTAGGCACTGCGTAAGTTCGTGATGAGGATGATGACGTAATTATAGATGATTAAATGTTACCATTTATTAATTATTGAATTGAATAGTATTATTTAAAGTTATTATTAGGTACTTATACACTTATTTATATATTTCTTGTAGGAAAAAAGTAAGAAATGCGCGGAATTTCTTAGATTTTTTATAATCTGGCGACTAGTTAGTGCCACTTGATGCAGATTTAGGGAGTTTTTTTTACCTAAGCGGTAACACTGGGAGAACACCACAAAACAAACACAAATACAAAATTACAACTACAACAAACAAACACCTACAAAACAAATTAAAGCAAAGTAGCTAATTCTGTTTCTGTAGAATTTCTATGATTTCTAGCATAAAAGTGCAAAATCTGCGAATAAAAAGTACCTACCAAAGTTCAGTTCACAAAAATTAAGCCAATAAGTAGTAGGTAGGTACCTACTTTCGTAAACTGCAAATGGCTTTGTGCCCAAGAAAATATTTGATTACAGATTTGGTCAACAAAACCCCCCCGCTAGATGTTTGGGTTCAAGGGACTATTGAACAAACCGTCGGAGCAGACATTCTTATAATCGCCGACACTTCGGGGCGTTCCAAAATAACGAAATGCGAATCCGCTGATGGCGTTATCGATAAGAACTCTCTAAAAAAGGGTGAGTACCTAGGTAAGTACTTACTTTTTAAGAAATCCTAGAAATCATTAAGACTATCTCTAAGTTTGCCTTCTGGTTTTTGCAATAAAAACGCTTATTTTACATTTTTATTAGGTTTCATCTACATAGGTTATTCTGCCTTTAACTCGCAGAACCTAATACAAGCTATACCTCGGTTTTCTACCTATTAGCACCTACTTCTACCATTCTACTTTTCGAAATACTATGTATCTGACCAGAGGGCTAAACAAATACCGCGCGCTAAGTTTTCCTTTCAAGCTAATTCAAATTTGTCAAGGAAAAACTTTGCAATAGTCACATGACATTTCCACAGCGAATGTCATTTATATTACAATCTTTTCGCAGGTGTTAACACCAACAGAAAGTGGTATTTGTCTAGACCCTGGCCACAGAATACAAATCTAATAATATTAGTACCATGGGTTTGTAAAATGTAGTTTATGAGATTTTTGGTGAACAACAATTACCTTGATTATTTTATCAGTTTATATTATTTACTGAACTTGTTCAGTAAATAAGTAATGTAAACTGATATGACCCATATGAAATATGACTAATAGTTATTGAAAATTCAACTTTCATAACTTCTATTTATTAGAATTTTACTGTACTAATAATATAAAATTGATTCAACATGTTATTGACCGACTAATCTAGATGAATGATATTTAATCTGAGTATGTTTTGTTACCAGGACACCTGCAATTGTATATTTTGTAACACACATCTGCATGATCGAACTCACGTTGCAACTCCCTTACAGGGCTCTGTACCAACCTGCCTATTTAATATATTGCTAAGTACTATGTTATGTGCATGAAAGCAATTAATATATAAATATCAATTAGTTTGTTGATAGACAAGGCCACCAATGAGAAGTCATGTTTCATTCACAGGAACATATTGCTGCATCATAGGAGTAGCTGTTAAAACCAAAGGCCTGCCTGAAATACAGGCAACAAAGTTTATTGATTTGTCTTCACAACCACAAATGAAGATGGCTTGGGAGAATGAAGTCAAAGAAACAAATCTATTCATGTTAGGAAAAGTAACTCCTGCTGTAAAATAAAACAATTTGTTTTATAAAAGTGGTGTTTATTCCCTCACCATTGTAAAAATATTTCATTTGAGACTTAAAATAATGGAATATATTTATATAATAGTGTGGCAACACTGAAAACATAACAATATTTTAATCACTGAGGTTATTGTTTTTATCACAGTAAGACTATGGCCAAACTGCATGGTTTCCTATTACAGTCATATGCGGATGACATCTGTTTTCTCTGTAAAACTGTAGGAAAAATGAGGTGTCATCATTTTATAACAGTAATTAGAAACTAGCCTTGAGACACGGTTTCTAAAATTATTCTGCCATAAGTCTTGCTGTAGCATAAAACATTTCATCCAAAAGCACTGTCTTTTATAGTGCTGCCATTACAAAATATATTTGAAATGATTAACAAATGCATAAAATTATATAAACTCTTCAACCTTGCCCCAAAGTACAAGTAACAATCACATAAAATATTCCTAACCAATTTACAATTTGGCTTCCGACTTCAGCAAGGGGCCTAGTTTTTGAGCAAGCATGATGTTGCCAGCAATCTTGAGCTTTCCCTTCAAGTAGGCAACTTGAGGGTTCAGGGAACCACAGGAAATTTCAATCAAATCTGTGTCCGAGATGGTCATGGTTGTGTCAGCCTTGCCCGACTTGGGGCTTGCATTGTACACTTCTGGGGTCTTCAGGTCCAGAGCTGAAAATATAGAGTTTAAACTTTAGTGGCAGGACATCATATTTAAAAATGTATATTTGCATTCGCCGGTCGACCGTCAAACGCTTACGCGGGTGGTGCTCATAATGTGAAATAATATACCTAATCTAAATTACAAAAAAATCGTCAACAAAATTTCTATATCACTAGGTAATAACAATAAGTGGTAAATTATTGTTATTACTTAGTGATATAGAATATATTTGTATTAAATATGGAATGTGTAAATTTACCTGCGACCGATATAAGGAGCCCATATGCGTTTGCCTTAAGAGGTTGATAGTTTGAATGTTTGTAAATTATCACCATCTCCAAAACGGTTTCTCTGATTGAAATGAGATTTTTCACAATCAACTTCTATGACTTAAAGGATGGTACTTAGAAAGGTTCGCCACAAAACAAGTCACTTGTAAGAAACGATGGAAAACACGTCGGGAGTTTAAAATATTGCAGATATAAAATTATAAATATTCAATTTGAAGCTGGGAAACTATCCTCTGGTGGCCTTAGCCAAACCTCGGTGGCGCTGCGGGCGAGTAGCCGGCTAATACGAAAGAGGTGTGGGTTCAATTCCTACTGTTGTGGTATCACAGTACTAGTAAAAACTTTTTACTTCTCGGTCATTGACAGGGTGTGTCAATGACCTTACCAGGTTGAGGTATGACCCGGAAAAGGACTTAGTGACCATTGGTGAAAGGATACTTACTCCACTGTTTCACAGTCTTTCCGTTCTCAGTGATGTTGTATAGAAACACTCCTCCGACGCTCTTAGCCTTCTTAGGATTTCTTTTGACCTCCTCCGTTATCTTGGCGAAGAGGCCATCGCTCTTCAAGGCGCCGGCATATGGCGCTGAGGTGGCGGCCGGCGCTGAAGACTCGCCGCCAACCACGTTTTTGAAGTCGATGTAGGCTCCTGAGACAACATCAAAAATGAATATCGTAACTGTTAATAATAAAGCTGAAGAGTTTGTTTGTTTGAACGCGCTAATCTCTGTAACTAAAAGGTCAATTCTTGAGGAAGTTTTCTTATAGGCTATTTAACACCACGCTACAACCCTTAGCCGAGCAAAAGAAGTAATAGCGCGGCAGACGGCCGTGGCACAGCTAATCTAAGAATAAAATGCTAACTGAACTACAGCTTGTAGATAAAGTAAATCCTGAGCATGAAAAAACACGGACGAACATTTTCTACATAGGTTTTGTGTAAATTGATAACAGGAAGAAAAATAACTAATTAACCTATATTATAAAATCGTTTGTCCTGACTGACAGATCTATCAATGCTCAGCCAAAACTACTAAGTCTAGAAGGGGAAACGGAAACTTTGTATGGAAGTGTCGGTTTTAAAAATAAAAACACTACCACGCGTAGGCACTAGATTGGTAGTATTCGGGAGCTGTCTCATTACATTGTGTATATGTATAACTTAAAGCATGTTGCATACCTGATATAACAACGGTATTAGTTTCCTTGACTTTAGCCTGGAAGTGCACTCGTTTTCCTGCGAGCCACATTTCAGTGACCAATGTTTGTCCAGGAAGCACCGGCTTCGTGAATCTCGCCTTTATTGCCTTTACGTTGTTAGGGTCGTTGCCGCCATACCTGTAACAAGAAACGAGTATTACAAGGTTATTGTGACGCGCTTACAACTTGAAACCTCTTTGGAGCAGCGGGTATCAACCAGGCGGCAGGCAGTCCAAGATTCCTGGTAACCAACCTACTTGGAGTTAGACAGATGAGACAATGGAAAATTATATAAATTTACATTGCCGTATAATCGATCTGAATTCTAGAAAGCTTTGAAGCGTTAAATTTTATTGCCCTGTGTACTTGGATCAAATCTTGGGAGGCGCAGTTCCTGTCAATTAAATTCCATTATTATATGTCAAGACAAATGACGAAACATTCGTTATATACACTTGAGAGCAATAAAATCGCACATCCGCACATTTTTACTTAAAAGTTCAATTTTTTTTTTATTTGGAGCTTACAGCAAATTAAAATCAAATTAAATTAAAGTGCATAATCTAGGCATTCGCAGAACTGATAAAGGGTTGACATTTACCTTTAAAAATAACTCATTAGCAACAAAACAATAGACCCCCTTATGTCGCTCGATCCAGGTAAGGCCGGCGGCGGGATTTATCGCAGGTATAAAAGAGTGCATATTGAGGGAATGGTCATCATTTGCATACCAACGTACAGTGTGAAAGGTTCTCTATTGATATTGGCTTCAAACGGAACACGAAAATGGATACTACACCAGAAGTAGCCGCTCAAGTGGTTGCCCTTGTTGAATCGGGGCTTAAGCAAAGTCAAGTGGCTCGACAATTGAGTTTGAGCCGATTTACCGTTCGGCGTGTATACCAGAGGTATCAAGAGACTGGTGGCTACCAACGGCGACAAGGATCGGGCCGTCCCCGTGCTACAACAGAGCGTGATAACCGCTTTCTTATAACGACATCTTTAAGAAATCGTCGTTTGAACGCAGTTCAACTGGGCCAACGACTTCAAGAAGTTCGTGAAGTAGAAGTTAGCCGGTGGACAGTCAGAAGACGATTGAGAGAAGGTGGCCTGACTGCACACAGGCCAGCAAACGGGCCGAAATTGACCCCAGCCCACCGAGAAGCCCGCCTTCAGTTCGCTCGAGACCATTTGAATTGGACCGAAGAGCAGTGGAGTGCAGTCCTGTTCTCTGATGAGTGCAGGATGTGCTTGCATGGCAACGACGGACGGGGGAAGGTGTATAGAAGATCGGGAGAGCGATTTGCCCAATGCTGCATAACAGAACGTGTCGCCTATGGCGGTGGATCAATCATGTTTTGGGGAGGCATGTCTATGGAAGCAAAAACCGAGCTTGCCTTCTTCACCGGACCGAATACTGGTCGCCAATCAAGAGGATTGACTTCCATACGATACATTGAGGAAGTACTCGAGAGCCACGTCGTACCTTTTGCTGGGTTTATCGGCGAAAACTTTCTGTTTATGCAAGATAATGCAAGACCGCATACTGCTGGCATAGTGATCGAGTACCTTCAAGAGGTGGATGTGACCGTTATGGAGTGGCCAGCTCGAAGCCCAGACCTCAATCCCATCGAACATCTATGGGACGAGCTGAAAAGAAGAGTTCGAGGCCGAGATGCTCCTCCATCGACTCTACAGGAGCTGCAACAGGCGATCGCAGAGGAATGGGAGGCTATTCCTCAAGACTTTATCAAAAGTCTAGTAACATCAATGAAAACACGGATGGAGTCAGTGATTCAGGCTAGGGGAGGGAGCACTCGGTATTAATAACAAACTTTAAATTAATTTTATCTTTTAATTTCATAACTTTGACACCAATACTTGAATAAAGAATTTTGTACTAAACATGCATTTTTGTTATTGATCCACAAAAGCATTTTTATGTAATGATTGAAAGACAAATCAGATACCACTGGATAGGTATTAAAATAGACTATGAATCTGCATTACAGAAACATAATATTTTTTGTTTTTTTTTTAGTTATGTCAAAAAATCATGAATGTGCGATTTTTTTGCTCTCAAGTGTATGTATTAAGTCAAATTATGTTTATGGTTATTGCTAAAATGTATACTAACTTGGCCAATACATGTCTGGTAGAGAACCCAAGGGAAGCCAATCCATGCAAAATTGGCTTGGGATGTCCGCTCACACTCGCCACAGTGGGATCGATGTGAAGGGGGTTCAAATCACCAGACAACCTAAAAAGAGTATCAAATTTCAGTTAAAAAACAACAAATAACATTTTATAACTAATTATCAATTTAATTCGATGAAATCATAACACCAAGCGATCGCATCGCCCGCCCGTTTTCGCTTAGCGTTCTTTCCGACTTTTCCTATTTGTGCTAAGCTCCAAAGGGTCGTAACGTGATATTAAATAGCTTTCTCAAGAATTGAGCTATCATAATTTTTTCAGAGATTATTCGTTTTCAGAGATTAGCGCCTTCAACCAAAAAAAAAACAAACAAACTCTTCAACTTTATTATATTCATATAGATAAATAGTACCAGGCAACCATATCTAGCCAAGAGGTTACCTGTAAAGTGCTGCCTGGTCCTCAGCCGTCCTCTGTTCCACCACAGCGTCAGGAGACCTCTTCGGCGCCTGTTCAACGTTGACAGAGTGCTGGCTGTTCCGTTGTCCGCCGAAGCCACCTTGCCCCAGCACGAAAATGTGCTGCTGTGTCCGGAATACCAATTGCTTGTTGGAGTACACTTCACCTGGGTTATTCAGATTGTTTCACATAGAGCATTCAAGTAACGTTTAGAATTGAGACGCACACGACTTTTTTCTATTATGTATATCCTCAGATACATACTGAGTAAAATATCTTTGAGGATTCCAAGTGGGGGTAGTCAGAGGCACTTCCCAACGTTACATTTAGCACATTCCCGCGTTTTGCAAGTAGTTAGCATTCCACGTGACAGGTTGCAAGCTCATCGCCTCTTATTGGAACACTAACCAATGGCAGGGCTACGAATTTTTGGTATGTCGGTTTCCTATAGATGCTTCGTGTGCGTGTTAAGCGGACATACATTGAAAAAATCATTGGTGAACGACCGGATTCGAACTCACAACCTTCTGATCGGAAATTGGGCCACTATGCCAACACGGTTGAACTCTTAGAATTCGCAAGTGGAAAATGCAACGGGCAGGCCATTTAGCTCGCAGAACCGACAACCGCTGGGAAAAGGTTCTCAAATGGCGACCACGAACCAGAAGAAGAAATATAGGAAGGCCCTCTGTGAATGAACCGTTGTTGATATCGTGAAGGTTGGGGGAAGGCAATAGATGGAGATTGCCCAAGAGACGTGCGTCATGTCACTCTTATGAGGAAGACACTGCTAGCAATGGACTTATTCAGGCTGGATATCATGATAAAATAAATAATTCTGGTAATTTTTCACACAGCATCATCTAGCCCTACATGACTTAGGTGTTACCACATTCTAGCCACTATTTGACTTGTTAGTGCGTTCGTCTTGTATTTAATTATTAATCATGCTGGTATATCCGCTTTGAAAGAGCCTTTGCTTTATAATAAAAGAACTAGCGAGCGTGGTGTAATGATGAAGTGGGCACCGCTCAACATATAGCAAGGAAATCATCGTAAACCAACTACGCACCTACTGCTCGAGTAGAACAATGTAGAACTAAACTAAGGTAGACAAGTTCAGTGGCTTTATATATCATGCATGGTCTATAAAGTCATGGGAAATATCTAGATCTGGGTGTCTAGTCATATACGCAGGCGTTCACGTCAACAGAAAGCGGTATATACCACTTTCTATTGGCGTGAACGCCTGCGAAGAGATTGAATTGTATGGAAATGACATTGCCGTGGAAAAGTCACATGCAAAAACATGGCAGTTGAATTTTACTTCTTGTTAAACCCGAAGAAAATAAGTATTTTAAAAACCCAAATTGTTAATTTGCTTTAGTCGCTGACAGTATAATCTGATGCATCTAATAATACGAGTATTATGCGAGAGTTAAGATGTTCGTTGCCGGACCGATTTGGATGAAATTTTGAACAGGTATAGTTCTTGACCTAGGCTTAAAAAAATAACCTAGGACTAAAAGTAGCTAAAATAACACACATGCTGTTTTTATCAGGTTACCACATTGGCAAAGCCGTGGGCAGAAGCTAGTAAATAACTCACTGTTAACAATAGCAACGGCACTGGAGCCCTTGTCGAGAATGTCCGCGACGTAGCACCTAGTCGTGAATGTACCGTCGGTACCGGGGAAGTCGCCAACGAATTCTATAAACTGCTCTCCGTGAAGTATCTACAAAACACAATACTTATGATCAAACGTAAAAACACCCTACAGTAAAATACAATACGATAACTTTATCTGTTCGAAACATAGGTATAGATACAGACAGTACGAGCGAAACGACGCCAATCTGAAAGTCGCGTTGACAAGTCAAATAGATAGATAGATAGAAAATGCTTTATTGCACAAGATGAAACAAGTACGTAGGCGAACTTAATGCTAATTAGCATTTTCTTCCAGCTAACCTTTGTGTAATGAAGAGTGGAGCGGTAGTGCATTTGGCTATCACCAAAATAAGAGAAAAAAAAATAAAATAAAATAACTAGCTACTTAATCAAATTATAATCACAAGCCCTTATTATATGGCCTATATGTGGTTATATTGATTGTAATAATCATGTGTTCTCTCCATAGCTTTATAATCATTATATTTCTTACTATTTCATCATCTGTGATCTGACTTACGTTTGTGAAATCAGCGTGTTTGCCCGGCGGCATGGATTGGGCGACTATAGGCGCCTCCATGCACATTCCCGGGAGGATGAAGTATGTAGGTAAGGCTACAAAGTTTTCATGGCTCTCGTAGAGGTATTTCAAGTCGCTCGGGTTCACCACAGATGATCCGACTGAAAAAAAAATATGTAGGTTAAATATTGGGTGTAGTAAATTTACGAAAACGTAATATACCTACATATACGAAGGTGCCTGTATCCGTTTTGTGTTATTGTGTTGTTATGTTTTTTTTTCTTTCTTGAAATCTGAAGGCGCATATAAAACACTATGTAAAACCAAAATATTTTTTTTTTCTATAGAATGTTCAAAAATTCCGTTTCAGCGGGGCTCGAACCCACATCTTCGCCTCTGAGGTGGAATCAGTCAACGCATTGCCGTTTGAAGGCGAAGATGCGGGTTTGAGTCCCGAGAATCGTAATTTTCGGGACACATTAAAATGTCACACAAAAATATTCCATAAATTTAGTTTTCTGTTAAAAATTAACAAACTTTACATCCTATATATCGTTATATTCATTCAGAACCCGAATATTGAATAATTATTAAACCCTGCACATATAGCTGTGTTGGCCTAGTAAGCGGTACCCCGAAATCCGAACTGAATGTTGTGGTATGGACCTAGTCGCGATTTTTTAAAAATTGAACCCGTGCTTCAAACGTTTCAGAACGACATTACAGCTCTCTAGCTAGCTCTAGAGCTAAATTAATCTATAAGCTTAAGATGGACTTGTAACATGTCCAGTATAATGCTAACTACTATGCAAAACATGTCCCATAATTTTTACAAAAAAACTGGATATTTACCATGATATAAGTTTGAATGTTTCCCGATATTTCGGCAAACTCACAAATCATGCAAAATATCCCGTTTTTTACTAAAAAATATTTTCGTAACCATGATAGTTTCAAAGTTATGTCCCATAATGTTTCAATTTGCCTCTGACTACGCCCTACTTGGTATTCTCACAGATCAGCGTAGAGATTGGATCTCATTATGGCGAACTCATTCGTTATCATAGTTTTTTTTTAATTAAGTAAGTCACCCGCAGTTCAAGTCGTTCTTAAATGAATTTGATTACCCTTGAAACAGCAATAATAATAATAATAATAATAATGCTTTATTGCCTTAATTTGTAACATTTAGTACTTATAAATAACGTAGATAATTAGGTTCACAAGAAATTAAAATTGTACCATAGGTGAGCTCTGTTCCCCGCACTAGGTCTATAATAGCCTGTATAGCGGGGTCACGGGACTCGCCGACGGACTCTCTATAATTGCATGCTACAAATGGAGAGAAAAATAAAAAGTTATGGAAGAAGAATAATATGCTACAAGATTTAACTAAATTTAAATATTATTATATATATAAATGCCAGTTGTAATATGTATAGTGTATATGTAGGTAAGTGTTAAATTTTGATTTAGACTATTATCTGTTGCGACAGGTCACTCAATGGTTTTAAGTAGCTCTTCAGTTTCTCTATAATTTAGTTTAAGTAAATAATCATTTAATATTTGTTTTAATTTATTATAGTTAGCAGAAACAATTGTTATGTTTTTATTAATTTGATTATACAACCTAGGACCCATATTGGCAATAGATTTCCTACCAAAATTAGTTTTGACTTTTTTAGATCGGAATATGACGTCTTTTCTTCTTTTGCCTTTTAGATTGTCCAGTATTTGTTCACTTACTAAAGAGTGTTGTCTTGTAACAGTGGCTTTAATGAAAAGTTGTCTGACATTAAGCACAGAGCATTCCTTGTACAGGGATTCTGTTGAGTACATCCTAGGTTTGAAGGTCATAACCTTAAGGAGTGCTCTTTGAGCTCTTTCTAGGTCAATAAGATGTGTTCCTGCTGCATTTCCCCATACTGTGTTGCAATACGTTAATATAGATTGGGCAAGACAAAGATACACTTTGGTTATTGATTTAAGGCTCAAGACATGTCGAAGTTGTTTAAATACATAAATTAGTTTCCTAGTGCGACCTGATAAGTTTTTGATCTGTTTTTTCCAATTCAGATTATTATCGACATGTACACCTAGGTACTTTATGTCTTCCGTGCATTCAAGATTAGAACAATTGCAAGAGTCTGGCCAAAAACATGATGGATTATGAATTTTAATTTGGAGGGGACTTTTTGGTTGTGTGCTAGAGTTTATTGTAAAGGTCATAAATTTAGTTTTTTTAATATTGACAGTGAGGAGATTATTTTTTAACCACGTTGACACGACATTGAGACCTTCGTTAGTGACGTGTTCCACCTCGTTCCAAGTTTTGCCAGTAAACAGAAGCACCGTGAAGCACCGTATCGTCTGCATATGTTATGACTCTACCGTTATTCAGCTTCATATCACAGAGGTCGTTAATATATAACAGAAACAGTGTCGGCCCAAGAATACTGCCTTGCGGCACTCCAAACTTTACTTCAACCTCATCACTTAGATGATCTCTTATCCTAACTGTTTGTTTCCTATCCGATACATAACTGTTGAACCATTTTAGTGCAGTTCCTCTTATACCAAGAGACTCTAATTTAGCCAGTAAAATGGGAAGAGATACGGTGTCAAACGCTTTTGAAAAGTCTAAGAACACTCCCAGAGTTTTTTGTCCCGCATCTAAGGTTTTCGTTATATGCTCTGTGACGTTCAACACAGCATCTTCGGTACTTCTACTAGCCCTAAAACCATACTGGTTGTCCGAGATAATTCCCTTCTTTTCTAAATATTTCTTTAGTCGCTTATTCATTAACTTTTCTAGAATTTTTGAAATTACAGGTAACAAGGAAATTGGCCTATAATTTGTTACGTCAGCTTCATCACCCCCTTTGTAAATTGGACAGATTATGGATTTCTTTAGCACTCTGGGAAATATACCATAATCGAAGCTATGTTGGCATATTTTTGTGATTGGATCAATGAGGTAAGGAAGCGCAAGTTTTAATAGCTTCGTCGTTATAGTGTCCCATCCAGCTGCACACTCATTTCGCAGAGATTGTATTATTAGATATATTTCTGAATGATCAGTTCCCAGTAGTCCAAACGATGTCAATGAGAGGTGATTTTTGTATTTCAGCGCTAAATCATATTCCGTTTTATTGAGGTATTGTAGAATCCCTTGGGCAAGACTTGTCCCCACACTGTTAAAGTAGTTGTTTACAATATTGAGCGATTCCGTAGCCGTCGAACATTGTGTAAGAAGTTTTTCAACTGGATTCGATTTTACTGGGAAGTTACAGATTCGCTTGATAATGTTCCATGTCTGTTTACTGTTCTTTTCGTGTTTTTGTAGCTCTAGTCTTTCATATGTTCGTTTTAGCTTTTTAAGTATTTTGTTACACGTATTCCTATAGTTTATATATAATGTCCTTGTTTCTTCGTTTTCAGGGTCCCTTTTATATTTTATATGTAACTTATCTCTTCGTCTCATGCTTCGAATCAGCCCTGTGGTTATCCATGGCTTTAGGTTAGATTTTTTTTTATTAGTCTTTTTAGTACTAGTGTGTGTATGAATTGTTTTTAGAACAATATTAATAAATGTTTCCGTTGCTACTTCTAAGTTTGAGTAAACTAAGGTTCTGTCCCATTCTATTTTAGACAAGTCTTCGCAAACGGCTTTATAATCAACTTGGTATTGTGTCTTACTTAGCTTATGTGTATACTCATATTTGGTGATCAATTGTGTTACTACTGGAGAGTGATCTGTGATAGTGGCAGGGAGTACTAGTGTCATGGCCCTATTTTTTGTTTTGATCATGCAATGGTCTAGGCAGGCCCTTTCTCTGGTGGCGAGTAGATGTCCTGGCAGGAGGCCGTGGCTGGCTAGCAGAGTTAGGTACTCCTCCGAGCGCTTATCAATGCTATTTTCTGAGATATCAATGTTGATGTCACCTGTTAGTATGATGTTTGGCAAGGATTTCATGTTAATGAGAATATTATCAAGCGAGTTCATAAAGTTACTTATATTATGAACAGATGGTGATCGATAAATAACTATGATGCATAAATCTTGACCCAGCTGTAAAATTAAGCAATTTGCATCGTAGAATTGAGGTTCGTGTATCTTCACATTCTTGAGACTGTTTTTGATGTACATTACAATACCATCGTTCTGATTTAAGAGATTTTTAGTATAAAAAGGATTATAATTTATAAGTTGAGTTGGGTTGTAGGTATCATTAAGCCAACTTTCTGTAAAGATAATCAGATCTAAATCTATTCCAATCCGTTGCATCAAAACTGAGAAGTCGTCGAAATTTTTATTTATACTACGGATATTAATCGAAACAAATGAAAAGTTTTTTCCGGTACTCACAATATGTCTTTTACAGCTCTCGGGTTCATTCAAGAGATGAGATTTGAAGACATTGACACTGTCAATGTCTGTCAGTACGTCCTGTATATCTAACATTATGTAGGAAAGTATTCTGGGTGTCGCAGATCATACCGCGAGATTTCAAACTTCCACGATTTGTTGAATGAACCTATTGAGACATATTGACGTGAAGTGAGTTTTGTATGTTTGTCGTGTGTGTGTTTGTGTGTGTAAAGTTCTAGATATAGGTATAGACTGTCTGGCATTTATAAATGTTGACTCGTAGCGTGTACATGAACTAACTAAATTATTGAATAAAATGTGACAGTAATAACAATTAAAAACATGCGAAAGACAAAATTTATAGCTTATTAAAAGAGAATAAATGAAACTTAAGTTAACTGGTCCTAGTCACTTTTCCATGACTTTTCCCATATCCTTGTACAAGGATACGATTTGGTCGTCGCTTTTGACTTCAACCGCAGCCTGTCCTTCTTCTTTCTTGATGAATATCTTTCCTCGGGTTGACCAGCAAAACTTCCATTCGGTGTTTTTCACCAACTCTCGGGCCATGTAGTGTAGGTGTTTACCTTTTTTTGTGAGCAATTCATTCATATAAATTATCTTCTTTTCTCCATTCACATTAACGGAAGACGAGTTCAGCCTTTCTCCTTTGTTATTTTTATTATATTTCTTGTAGGCCTGTAGGAGCTCAATTTTCTTCTGTAGAGATGCATACTCTATAATTATTGAACTAGGACGGCTCGCTTTTCCTGGCAGGCGATATGCGCTGCGCAGATCACGAGGATCATAATCCACATTCAGAGTTTTATGTATTTTTTCAATTGCTGTCAGCATTTCAGCGTTGGTTTCAGTCTGTAAATTATTTATTTCGACACAAGTTTCTCTAAGTTTCCTTTCTAGGTTTTCTACATGTTGCTCTAGGATGCAGACAACGTTTTCGGAATTTTTCTCCTTCTCTTCTAATTTTTCTAGACGTGCTTTTAACTCGCTCTGCTCTTTTGTTATTTCTGACAGTGACTTTTTTATCTCCGCGTTTGAAGAAAGCAGGTCTTCATTTTGCATCTTTAGAGTATTTATATTCTGCTTGATTTGCCCAAACTGCTCATCCTGACTGGACTTTAAATCCTTGAACATCTGCTGCACGTTGGTGAACATCAGCTGCATTGACTTGGTGATATCGTCATACGGGTCCTCAGGATATTTCCTCTTCCGCATAGTAACGTTAAAATCTGATTCACCCGTATCCGAGACAGGAGTGCGAAATAGTTCTGGTTGCGAGATAGCTTCACTTAGCGGTCTTGGCGGGGTTCTATTTAGTTTACTAGTGCTGGAGAACGCCATGTTTAAACCAAGCACACCAGGCGTATAAGTAATGTAGATGAGCAATGATTGTACAGTGTTAATGCATACATAATTACAAATTAATGTACTGTATAATTATGTATATACTTAAATTGCCAACGACTTACACAAAAATATGTTTATGTATTAGGCAAAAGCGTCTATTTTAAATTAGTCACTGTCCATGGCCTTGTGTGGTATCTGGTTACTAGGTAAAAACTAGCCTTGTATTTTGGCCCATGTATTATTTTTGATAGTATGGGAACATTGTTCAATATTGAGAGCACAAAAAAAAAACACAACGCGGATTCCCCGCGTCGTGGGTATCAGCAACTACGAGTACTATGGTACCAAAAAACCCAGATCGAAACAAATATCTGCAGAACATGCAAACACTTGTCCCGCAATCAGGAATCTAATCCGCATTTATTATGACACACTAAACCCGCCGCGCCACCGCGGTCTTCGAGATTGCTCCAAATCAAAGCTTGAATCTTATAAAAAAAACATCCTAAACAGTTTATCCACTACTTAAGATTACGAACGAAGATTATCGGTTATAAACATCCCAACATTATTGGTAAGAAGATAATTAAACACTAATATTTTTATTCCAAAAACTATCGTGAATTTGATTATTCACACCTATTGTAGTAAAGACGCGACACGGAGGGAGAACGTCGCGATCACTCACCCTAATGAAGACTCTCGGAATGAGTCGAATCTTAGTCGGTGACTTCACCGATAGTACGGTACGTGAAAAAATTCCGTTTTTACAATATGAAGTACCAAATAATATTCTCTTATGATTACATCTAGGCAGAGATATCATGATACTATAGTTATATTTAAATAACTTATTGAGCATAGAAAAGAGAGCTTACCTCCAAGGGCATAGAGAACTAAATCCTTGGAACCGTAGCTGTATGTGGTCCAGTAAGATTCCCGATTACCGTCCAACTTGCTGCGCTCTTCGAAGTCCTGAAAACATTTAACAATTTAAAACTTTTGTAACACTAGCGCCATCTATTATCAAAGGCCGCGCAATTAAGAAACGCATCACCTGGAAGACTGTCTGGAAGATATCGCTTTTAAGCGATAATACCGCCCATTTTAGCTTTAATCTTAAGTGCTATTTTTTATTTTGTTTATACCGTATACAATACAATATTTTCACCTAGAATCGAATAGCAGCGCATACAGTATGAGATCGCACATACGTTTTGTATACAATAATTAATCTAAAATTTAAATTCGTTCTCAATTGAGAAACTCCTTTTTGAAGTCGATTAAAAAGGGAAAGGATGCATACATACAAATAGTCCAACGCCTGTTTCCCGGAGGGGTAGGCAGAGACCACAGATTTCCACTTGCTACGATCCTGGCATACCTCGGCTTCATTCGTCCTCAAATTCTTCATACAAGCATAGCAGTTTAGTGTACTTCTGACTTGGCCTTTCTATAGAATATCTCCAATTTGGTCAGAATACGTTCGCCGAGGCCTTCCCCCTCCAACTGTTCCATCCACACTCGCCTTATAAACTTATTTTGTTTATCTTCTTTCTACATGTCCACGCCATCTTCACCGGAAAGGATGCTTACCATCAACTTATCAACTAAATCCAATGTGACTTCAGCGATCCTGTTAATGTGTTTGGCGTCCTTCATGTCGACCACCTTAGACCAGTTTTCTCTAACGGATTCAATTGTCACAGGGTCCGAAGGCTTCTTCCTGTGAAAATGGAACTTATAAGAAACTTGCCGCCAGCCGCATATAGTTTTTTTTCGAAGGAACTTGACACTCTTTGGGAGAGGCTTATGTTCAGAAGTGAACTTCTGGACATAATGTAGATGATGTTTTTTTTTAAAAGAACGACCGAATTATAGATTCAATTTGTTGTGTCAGACCACAAATTGTTTCAATACTACAATTTATTTCAGGAAAAAATACTAACCAACTTCAAGCAACGGGAAGTTGATAAAATGTCCAATATGAAATTTAAGTCCAATATTTCCCTTATTTTTTCACCCTTAAGTATGGTATTTTTCATAAAATTACAAGGGTGGTTAACATATTATATGGAGCCACACTATACCCTACCCATCAAATAAGTTATCATTAAACTCGGTCTACAATTCGCAAAGATATCGGGTAAAATACACACATAAAAAAAATACAGACGAATTTCGAGACCCTCTTTTTTTAAGTCTGTTGAGAATACTTACTTCAAGGGAGCACCATTTCCTCTGACGAAGTGAGTCTTCGTTGCGAATCCGAGGGTGGAGTCGATCACGGCTCCCGAATCTTGGAACGACTCGTGCGCCATGTATGCCTACAAACAATACAAAACTCTTGAATGGCTCTCGTCACAGAATAATACGGTGAAAATAGATAAATCAATCAACATCGTGACGTACGGTCACGTAACCCACTTCAATAAATGTTACGTAGTCACGCCTGTTACCTGATCTCCGATACCAGAGTACCTGAAT
Source organism: Perizoma affinitatum (assembly GCA_961405105.1). Taxonomy (NCBI): domain Eukaryota; kingdom Metazoa; phylum Arthropoda; class Insecta; order Lepidoptera; family Geometridae; genus Perizoma; species Perizoma affinitatum. The sequence goes on from OY560206.1 coordinate 7,098,101, forward strand.
CTTCGATAATCCATACTGCACCTGCCTATGACTAGCAAACCGCTTTTTATGGCCGCACCGGCAAGGAGTCTTGGACCCTATTATAGTCTATTATGTATTTTGTAGGGGGAAGAATTCCACTTTCGTTTTAAAGCTAGGCAACATTTGAGTGGCAAAAGTGACGCTCAACAACCTGTGACGAGGTCGTCACACTGTCGCACAGTGAGCGAAGGTCCGCCTGAGACGTAGAAGGTTGCGGGTTCTATTCCCGCCGTCGGACAAATTTTTGTATGATCTATAAATATTTGTTTCGGGTCTGGGTGTTTTCTACTTACTTACAATATGTATGTATATACAAAAAAAAAGTATATAAGTAGCTTAACAGTCATGTAGTTCCCATAATACACGCTCTGCTTACTTGGGGGCTAGATGATGCTGTGTGAAAATTACCAGCATTATAATATTATTATTATTACAAACATTATATTATTATAACATGTTTGTGTTATTTGCCAGATGACGCGCAACATGTCGCACCTCAGGCGACATTTGCGGTGACTGATCATGTACCACGTTGGACAGACAACGTTGCTAACAAAAGTTCCGCGTCGTCACCCTACATGTTGCGCATGGGCGCCGGCAGCAGGGCGCAAGGGGGTGCACTTGCACCCCCCCTGTCAGGAAAGAAAATACATAGTTTTTTTTATTAAGTTACTGTTTGAATAAAAACGGAAGGCGCGCCGCTGTCCAAATTTGTTGATCACCTTGTCAATAAATTCAGTTACCTCCTGTACTCTGCACAGGCCGCTTAGCCTCGCACCCATCGTTGAGCGATTCCACGTCTTGCCACGTCTTAAGTCGATATTTTATCTAGTATAAGGTGTAGATGCAGATTCACCTCCCTAAAAGTAATCCTAGTGGCGCCCATGATTTTGCGCCTCAAAAGTCGCCTAGTGAATAAATAGCTTTAGTCTCTATGGTAATTTAAAGGTAGCTGGTAATAGTTTACTTACAACAACAGGCGCGATAAGCTCCGGCTTCATCGACTGGAACATATCCGGAGGCAGGATATCCTCAGTGAGTCTTGAAGCCGCAGTAGGAATGATGGTGTTCACTTTGATATTATACTTCTCGCCTTCGAGTGCCAATGTGTTTGCTAGTCCAATCAGACCCAGCTTTGCCGCACTAGAAAAGTTAATTTCAGATTTAAGCAAGGATTAATTTAATTATCTATAATGATATTAATAATAATAATACTGTACATTTTCACATAGCATCACCTAGCCCCAAACTAAGCAGAGCTTGAGTTATGGGAACTACATGACTGATATACTACTTACATATTTTTTTTTATATACAATTATTTACAGATACAGAAATTTGTCTTATGCGCGATTGATTTTTCATACTGATGGCGAAAGTTTTTATTAATTAATAAATTAGGTAGTAAATTAACATGCCATAATGAAACGGGTGAATGCTCAATTAATATTAAAACGATAGAGTTCAATGTCAACAAGTACGGAATGGTACTGCTGTATAGATCACTGTAATACCCATAGATATATAGACAGATGGTTAAAGCCTAGATAGATAGATTAAGCCTAGATAGCTATCTGGGCTTAATCTATCTGTCTGAATAAAGCCTAGATAGCCCTTTATTCAGACTATCTAGGCTTTATTCAGACCAGTTAGTCTTAATAAAGGGCTATCTAGGCTTAAACTAACTAGTAAACTTAGGCTAACTAGTAATACTCATTTAAAAGTATAGAGTTCAATGCCAATGAGAGGTTTTCTGAACTTTGAACTCTAAAAAAGTAAAATCCTTATGTTCTTCAAGATATCCTATGCAATAGTGTTTTTAACGCACTTTTAAGAGTCTCAACATTATCAGTATTGTTCAAAACGGTACAAACCTGTAGTTAGACTGGCCGAAGTTGCCGAACACTCCAGCATTGCTGGAAGTCATGATGATGCGTCCAAAGTTCTGTTTCTTCAAGATATCCCATGCGGCTTGTGTTGTTTTAAACGCGCCTTTAAGATGCACGGCTTGGATGAGGTCCCAGTCCTAGAAATAAATATAACATTTATGTTATATTTGTTTACACCTAACGTCCACGTCCATAGTCATACCCCAAGACTAGTCTCCTTGGGTATAAAGAAATGCAATCACCATGGAACATAACATTGTGTTTTATACCAAAGCCTAAGGGGCCTAAGTGGAGTATCAAGTTCGAAGATATACTACCCTCTCAACTATAGTTTGAGACTGTATCTCGTCGGGCAGTGTATCTCGCTTAGGTACCCTCCGGGGCAAAGGTATACTTATTTAATAAAGCTTAACATTTGCAATACTTTATATGCACGTACACAGATGACTATAATGAACAAAAACTTTAAGAACTTAATAGCAGCGGAAATCGAACTTGAGTAGCTGGATATGTAGTCGTCAAAACAAACTATGTATATAGGGAAATTTTTAGTTAAATTTTTAATGTAATTTTCAAACATAAAGCAAATTATGTTTTTTTTTAACTATTATATTTGTTGTGGATGAGTTCACTATCACTGCTTTTCAGATACATTAACCGTTTTTCCAGGAAACATTTTAGAAAAAAGTACCTAGTTTGGTATCCTTTAAACTGTTCTTCAAAGTTTAAAACTCTGTAGTGAAAACAAATGTAAGGTGACCTAAGTATTTAGAACCTACCTAGGAAAAAAAAACTAAATATAAATGTTTAGTCATTGAAGTCATTAAACATAATTATAGTTTTAATGTGTCTTTATCTCAGGATAATAATAAAATCTTTATAATAAATTAATTATTATCTTTACATTTAATCTTTATTATTAGCTGCAGAAGACCACCAATAAAAAAGTAGCACCTCAAAGCAGGTGGCATGCTTGCCATTGATTGTTTAAGAGCCATTTTCAGGGTGTTCTCAGCACCCAACCTGTTTTTCTGTATATACTTTAAACAGTAGAACAGGAAAAAGTTGCTTGTTTTAATGAATGTTGCCATGGCTGGGGCTCAGATAGGTCAGACAAAGATTTATTTTTATATAAGAGTTAATGATTGTAGCTGCAGGTATATCAACTATTGAGTGTCTATTAAATCTTTTTCAAGCCTCTCAAAGTAAGACTAAAGTGCATGTTAAATGCCGTGAAGTTTCTGGTATAAAGGCAATCTAATGATTAGCTTATGCTGCTTAACAAACCTGATCGGACATTTTAGCGAAGCTCTTATCACGAAGAATGCCAGCATTGTTGATAAGTATATCAATTCGCCCAAAGTTATCTATAGCTGTCTTAATGATCTTCTCTCCTTCAACCACAGAGTTGTAATCAGCCACTGCTTCACCACCTATGAATTATACAATGCTAAGTTAGATTTAGAATACAATAGGTAATTTAACAAATGTCATTCATTATTCATCAGTGTATTCTGGGTTTTAAAGAATTAAATAGCTTGAACCGTAACTACCACCCTCAGTTCAAATATAAACAGATGTTGGTGTCATTCAACAATTACATACATATTCAAATATATATTTGGACAATCGCAGTCTGAAAATGTTTACCACCTCAAGGTTTATAATTGCAAGCACACACATCTATGTCACAAGGTCACAACATTGTGTGATTTCTTAATGTATACCTAGACTATAGTTTCCTTTTTATTACAAAAACCTCGGTCGCTAAAATAATTGTCTAGTATAGAACTTTTTTGTAAAAAAAAGATAAAATATTATCTGGCATAGAGACGAGACAAGAAAACACGGATATTCACCAAGTGAGGTTGAACTTGATACTTAAAATGCAAATCATGAACAAATAATAAAATATAAATATTTTTTTAAAGAAACTATGAATCCATCCTCCATGCTGAGCTATAACGGCACGTAGTCTATCTCGCATAGATGCGACAAGGCGCCCCATACCCGTGCACAGTCTGCGAGCATCACTTCTAAAAGCGACAACATTTGCAGTACTTTATAACGATGTCAGTTCTCTGACGTCGTCATGGCCCATCCACCTCCATATATTGACTGTTTTGAGACCAGATTCATTTTGAGGAATAATATGAGCTTCATCAAGTGTGATTATAACGCCATAAAGTTAATCTTTCGATTTGACTCGATTTAAATGATTTGGTAGGCAGTTTTGTGCTGATGCACATCTATTCAAGTGACATCATACTATTCAAGTGCTTGATTTCCACTTGAATAGCATGATGTCTGTAGCTTAGCCCCCGCTCCGTGCAAAGCTCGTCGAATCGTCCGAGGACTCACGTCATACAAAGCAGCAAAATTACTAGTTGGTGAAGCCATGTTCCCCGTAATATCGACCCATATCAGTTATAAGCGCGGCGTTTAGTTATCGGCCGTCATCCTGAATTGCTTCTATGGTTATTTGCCCTACTATTTCAGCCCTTTGTTGCATGGTTAAACTTGCCATTTTATTATATTTATATTATATTTCAAATCTATAAATCCATATTTTAAGATGTATGCTTAACAAACACAAAAAAACTTTTAAATTAAGAAATAAAATCCATAATCAAGAAGTGAATGAAATTAAGAAATGAGTTTTCTCATCAAAAAGTTATTTATACTCTTTTTGTTAGAATCGATGCTATAACTATTAAAAAGTAATAAGTACCTACCTAACTTTACTGCACACAGTGTGCTAAACAATTTAATTTGAAAACTCATAAACATTTTTAGACTGCAACCTTATGTAAGTGGACTCCATTTTCTATTTACAGACTCAGAATTGGTCCATTTCAAATATTTTATTTCAAAACAAAAGAATTTGTACAGACCACTTAGTAATAACTATGAACTATTTACTTTAAAATTATGTAGGTAAGTAGATAGTTTAGTTTAGAATGTTTATAATTATTATGTAGCTTATTACCTAAACTATGTAGGTAGGTTAATAACAAGTTTTGTGGTCAAATAGGATTCACCCTACCCGCCGAACTAGTTATAAAACTGTATCTTGACGAGCAGTGTTTGTGTAGGCACACATAATGTGTGGAAGCCTGGCTAGATGATCAAGTGTCAGTAAAATTCTTTTAAAAAACTAAATTATAGCAGATTTTGTTTTAACAGAAAAATACTTGTACCCAGACAGGTATAAGTTATGAAAATCACTGTCCAAAGGTCCATTCCTAACCTTAGAACTCAAAGATTGAGATATTAGTCTTGGCTAGACTAATAAATACTGAAAAAAGGCCAGAAATGAATAACATTATCAAACATTGCAAATTATCCAGTAAGTAGTGATTCAGAATATTCGTAAGCATGGAAATATCACCTACTATCACCTACAACTGGTATGAAAATACAAGACTGCCCATACATAGACCTACCCAAGTAAAATTTTATTTTATGTTTCTCACTGTAAGTACCTACCTAATCCAAGTTCAGGCACACAAAGACCTACCTTTGTCTTTTATCTCTTTGACGACCGCATCAGCAAAGTTAGACTTGCCAGCGCCGTCCCTGGCGCCCCCCAGGTCATTGACCACCACTTTAGCGCCCCTGGATCCCAACAGGAGAGCGTAGGCCTTCCCAAGACCGCCACCAGCCCCGGTTACCACCGCTACACGACCATCGAAACGCAGCTGATCCATTCTTCGTGACGGTCGCAACCGAACTAAACAGCAGAACAGTAATGTTATTGGTGTATGCTTTATTTGCGACTTACGGCGATAAGATTGCTCGTCAAACGAATTATCAGAGGCAAAGTCCAATCGAATCGGAGCAAAACAAGTTTCTAGTGAAACTTTGTAACCTACTTTGTTTGGGCGCAGTTTTAAGTAAGCGGATACACCCATACGTAGAATTACTTACTATTTTCACTGTTGCTATAAATCTGCCTTCCTGTTTTCCCTAAATTAAAAATATTGTTTTCTAGTTTCCACTAGTGCGGTAAAAGTACTCTGTGTAGGTACATAGCATAGAGTACGATTGAATCACAGCGAAAAATTTTGTATGAAACGAGAAAGAAAGAGGGAATTTGTGTCTGAAGGAAGGGAAGGAGGGAGACGGACTGAGAGGCGACGACGGACGCACGATCCGCCCGTCCGTCCTTTTCTAACATAGAAAGGTTAGGCTTGTCGAAAAAATATCGAAACACCGATATATCGATATTATTTGTTCGATGTATCGATATTTTTGAGCGATATTATATTTTTCGATTTACTGATGTATCGATAAAATTCCAACTATCGAAAAGGTATAAAAATCGTTTTTTTTTTTCAGAACGACAAACAGATTACTTACGTTATTACTTTAACTTTACTTTATTTAATAGCTCATTCAAAAAAAGCTCGTTTATTATTATCTCGCTACACGTCACCACTAGTGACGAATTATATGGATTTTGTTCGAGGCCGTGAAACTTCTAATAAAAAAAGAATGACCTATATACTCTTCAGTCCTCGCTTCGTCCGCTCGATGATCGATCGGATTGGTCCTTATAATATAACCTACAACACCTTATCGCTCGCGTTCCCGCGTTTTTTTCTGCACGTGCCCTTGTTGTACAACAAAATTATTTAGTGTAGTGGATTTCTGTTCTATACATTATGTTTAGTCACAGATATTATAATAGTAGTTAAAAGTTGTATGGAATATTTAAAAAAAAATTATAAATATGTTCAACCACTGTATTTATCAAAAAACTGTACCTTTGTGAAAGTAGCTGATATACTGATACAATTTTCAAGCATTTTTTCATTGATGTGCAGAAACCTTATACCAGTTTTTATACCATTTACCGAAAAGAGCTGGAGAGCTGAGCTGAATCACCATTCATTCAGCATAATGATTTTTTTTATTGAACGGGTGCTTTATCATCTCTAGTAAGTTGAATCTGAGATTTATGAAGATTTATGCTAAAAAACGCGTTTGGCTTGGAACCACCTTGGAACACAAAAAAAACCGTCACATTGTTTTGATTTCAATTTGAAATTTAGATTTAGTAAACAAAAGTCAAAAACAGATGTATGCATGTATGATAGTGTTGTAATGTGAATCCTACTGAAATTTGACGGAGTCTAAACATTTTCAGAACTACCATGGCGTTATTGCGTCAAGATGTGTCCTGGAAACGCGACACAAACACGAGTGCTAACAACTATGTTCCAACTGGGGATCCCCTTGCAAGTAAGCATAGGAAACCATTAAAAATTTCTTACAATGTTCAGTATCACGAAAACGACTCCAAAGAATTTATTTTCTAAGAACATTCCTGTAATCACAGCTCATAAGATCGAGTTAGGCCCTTGCTTAAAAAGTTTCTAAAGTGTTTAGTTTTCTACTGTTGAATTTGGAAGTAGGCACACAAAAAAGCAGTGTTTAGAATTTTTAACCCGGCGCGCCCTTGTGGCCGGTTAAATTTTACCAATTATCACAGAATAAATTTTAGTCTTTATTAATATTAATTTTAAGGGAATTAGGTACATAATTGAAACATTATTTATTGCAAAATGAAGTTACAATCATCCCGTTTCACTGTCTTGACTTCACTGTCTTTTTTATTCTAGCTGCACTGATATTTTAACTTTTTGACATAGTAATTCTGACCATTCCAATTCAATTTGTTTCTATTAAAATATTTTTTGACATTTTCAATTCTATATAAGTATTTCTTTGTTCACATGTTGTTTTGTATTTTTTTCCATAATAGGTAGCTAATACCAAGCTACCTAATATGTAGGTAGCTAATAATAAAAAGGACCATAACCGCAGCTACTGCAAGCTGTGAATAGTTCATGTCATTTGTTTTAAAGTTATTTAGTTTTCTGTCAGTGTTGAACAGGACACATAAATTCACAGAAAATATAAGAAATGGAGAAAAAATATTACTTATTGGTATCCAAGAGACGGAAAAAGAATGCTGGGAGGATGATATTAAACTGACAGCTGGCCCTTTCTGGAGAAGTGCAGCTGCAGACAGACTACACTAGAAAAAGCTAGAGCCCTTTGCCAACAGGCACTCTGAATTAAGAGATATTATCTAAAAATTGTAATAGTAATAATAATAATAATGCTGCTGGAAATTTTTTCACACAACATCATCTAGCCCCAAACTAAGCATAGCTTGTGTTATGGAAACTACATAACTGATATAATACTTGTATACTTTTTTTTTGTAATTACATACATATTATACATAGAAAACACCCAGACCATTGTAATAACAATGATGTTTCAGAAATAAAAGCTTAATATTATGTTTTCTGTCAGCTAGTAGATACCACAACATATAGCTCATTATTATACAAAATACACCATACACTTTCATTATTAAAAATCTCTAATTTACATTACAGTAATTTACAATGAGGGTTTATGGCGTATCAGCCAAGTTACGCCGCTGCACAACATAAAATATCAGCCAGCAAAGCTAAAGCAGTATGCTGCAAAACTAAGGCAAGGCCTTGTGAGTGCAGTACAAGCTTCCTCTGCTAAATATAAAGTGACAATTGATGAACAGCCTCATTTGAGGTATAGTGAAGAAGATGCCAGTGGATTAATGGTAAGATGCTGTTCATGGTACCTGTCGCAAATTAAATAAATAATGCTGGATATTTTTCACACAGCATATCTAGCCCCAAAGTAAGCAGAGCTTGTGTTATGGGAACTATGTGACCGATATACTACTTATATATGTATATATTTTTTTGTAAATACATACATAGTATATTTATTGCTTCTCAACTGACTTAAATCTATTACATGCTTCTTGGCTGTGCATGCCAAGGTTTAAACCAAATACTGCTGGGTAAGTAAGTAAGTAGGTATTGGGTACTAAAACATTGGAAACAATGATTTACTGATTATTAAATATTGTGTCTTTCAGGTAACAGTAACATCATCCAACCAAGACAGTTCAAAGACCAAAGTAGCATACTCAGCCATACTCTTATCCTGGGGAGAAAGCAAGGCATTGGACCAAGCCACCCATCTGCCTTACATGTTGGATCGAGGGGAGCAGAGAGTTGGGGCCTCTGTAAAGTCAACACTGCAAAGCTTGTTCGACTGTAATATTAGGCAGTATTCTTTTACACAGGTTAGTATGGGTAGTGGCCTTTAAAAACATGTAGCGTTGAAGTATTTGGCAGAGCATATCAAGATATTGATCCCAACAATCAGTTATTATTAATTTCATCATCGTCAATAGTATGTAGAAGTCCACCGTCTAGAAGTCGACATAGTCCTCGCCAAAAAGTGTTATGACGAAATATTTTGGGCTTGCTCCATTCATTCAACTGGTTCAACTGGCTTGGCTTCACTCCCCAGATAAAAAGTACTAAGATTGAGTTTTTGATGATTGTGTCCATGTCATGACCTAATTTCAAATAAGGTTTACCATTATGAAGATCATTGCTTACAAACTACCAAGTATCCATGCTTACATATTTTCACATTTCTAATAATTGTAGTATGATTGTAGAGCAATCAATTACACAAAGAGCCGTGTTGGCCTAGTGGGCTGTACTCTGACTTCGACTTCGTTCTGAAGGTCGAGCATCAATGAACTTTTCAATATGTGTGCTCAACACATGGTCAAAACAGTGAGGAAAACATGATGAGGAAACCAACATTCCCTAGAACCAACAAATTTGAAGGCATGTGCCATTGGTTAGTGTTGCGGAGGGCTTGCAACCTGTCACATGGAATGCTAATCACTTGCAAAATTCGGGCATGTGCTTAATGTAATGTTTGGATGTGTCTCTGACTACTTGGTTTCCTCTAAGATCTTTGCACAGATCTCACCGAGTATGTGTTCATCCTGGGGAATAGAGTTGTGAGCGTGTTTGTTTTTTGATAGAGTTCTGGAACTGCTAATAAAATGTCTCAAATTATAGCACTAATAGTTTAATTGAGTAAATTGTTTACAGCATCAACTTCTTCAGTTTGGCTTTAATTTTGTTGACAATGACTCTTCGAAGAGCACAAATCCCTTCACCCTCGTCTACAGGACACCTCAAATAGATCACAAGGATAAACTAAACCTATCCTTTGATGTTGGAGATATCACCATTATTTGGAATGGGTGTGTATATTATTTTCTCGTATCAATCTTTCCACAACAGCAGCAATGATAGACTATTTTCAAATCCAATGGGCGGTCTCTTCCAGGCAACCTTTGGATGGACAGAAACGATAAGAACTTACGGACGGCGAAATTGGCCTTTCTTATTTCTCGTCTCCCAATACTCGTTAAGGCCCTGTCAAACTGAGGCGGTGGCGATCACTGGTCTTGCCGTGACCGCACCTGTTTGCGAGGGCCTTTACACTCCAAAATAATACACATAAAATAATTGTTTTAACAAATAAGTAAAAACTTAAAATAACGGGAAGTTGTTAAAAAGTCCAATATGATATCTTGTTACACCGTTAGGGGTGAGATTTTTACATAAAACTTATATGGAAACACCCTAGAAAAAAACCCATTATAAAATAGAATCATTACAATCGATTCACAATTGGCGTAGATATCTCGTAACATAAACAACAAAACGCAGACATATTGAGCACACCCTCCTTTTTTGAAGTCTGTAAAAAAACCACTATATTTCTAATACATTTTTATTGCTCAGAATGAAAGATGAAGCCTCCACTCCATCGGAACTAGTGACCCTGACCTACCAGATGCTCCAAAACCAGATTTTCAATATGATCGAGCTGGACATAACGGTGTTCGACCTCTGTGAGGTAAACCTGTCCAAAGCAGAAGTTAAAAGCAATGGTACTGTCAAAATGAAGACTCCTGAAATGGTGAACTGTGTTTTCACAGTGCTGAATGGAATAAGTTATATTAATGACATGGATATCAGTAAGGTTCTTGACAAAGAAAATACAACAATGGATGAATGAATGACACTACTTTGTTTTATTGTTAGGAAAAAAACAAACATATACTCACGACTATATACCCCATGATGGACCTCTTCAGATCCATACTCAGTGCGTTGATCTTTGAGAATATACAAAGTAGTCAGAGGCACGACCAAAACATTACATTTGGCATATGCACGCGTTTTGCAAGTAGTTAGCGTTTCTTGACAGGTGAGTCTCAAAAAAACCGATTCAGCGGGATTCGAACGAGCATCAAAGCCTCAATGCGTTGATCAATTTCGCTATGAACCGAGTGACGACGTGGGGGCCGAATTTATTGGACACTTTCAATTCAGCTAAAAGCTAATGTATGCTAGCTACAGGCACAGATATTATCTACAGGTGTTTCATTCGGAAAGATTCCTGCTCAATCTCAAATTGTAGTGACTCATTAAAAATAAAAACAATTGCATTTTATTATTAGAGATTTGAGCATGTCTCCGTGATGGAAAAAATAGTTTTTTTTAATGATTTATTGTAGTTTTGGGCTGTAAAAAGAATTATAGAGTATCAATATATCATGGATGATAATGCTTCTCATCCATCCATGTTGAAAATAGTACCAGCCTATTTTTTAAAAACAAACTGAATGAAAACGATTTTGGATTTTCCAAGATTTACTCATGAATTACATACACCATACAAATGTGTTTGCATATTTGTAATCTTACAAAATATTTTTATCATATCATTACAATGTGCTAAACTTAAAGTACAATAACCTATTTTTATCGTGTCTCTCCATTGTCGTGCCTTGCAAGCAGTAATTTTACGTTTATCATAGACCTCGACTATAGATTTGTTTCGAGAAATCATGTGCAAAACTATATCTAGGCCGCCACCTCAGCTTTTGTTGAGAATACATAAGTACTTCAATTTGGTTTTATTTCAATACCTAAGCGCGTGTTTCAAGTACTTAAGCGCTTTTGAAAAATATATTTCCACAATAATTAAGTGTCTTTTTGATCACTTATGCAAGGCATCAATTACATAAATTAAATAATAATACATACAACTTTTAATAACACAGATAAACATCACAGTACAGACAGTCCATACGTGATTTAAGTTGGTATATAATAATTAAAAATGACTTAACTCTCAATAAAATTTATAAAACTAAAATAATGTAAAATAATTGTATTTGTTTTTTTTTTAAATATGCAGTAGTCTAGCTACAAATCAGTGTGGTTAGAGTATGTAACAATCATTCGTCGAGACACCATCACATAACGCACTCCTTACTTGATTAAATGAAACAACAATAATTATGTTTAGGATATACTAACATCAATGTACTTTTTAAAATAAATGCCTGAATAATGATACATTTGGCTAGTTAAAAACTCTACACAGTTTACACACAAAATTACAAAGCTGAGATATTTATGAAGGATATCCTATCGTCATACAAACAACTATCAACGTGTGGTCAGAACCTAATTATCACTACTGTAAAGTCTATTTACATTCACGAAACTTATTTCAGTAACAAAATTGTTGTTTAACCGATTCGTTGCGGCGCCCATTTTCGAAAAGTGTTCGCCATGGCTGAGCAAATTTTCTATGACACGACTGGCGTGTCAAGCTCCATAGAAGTTGATGGCACGCCTATTGTGCCATCAGCTATGTATACACATGCTTTTTCACTGGTTTAGACTTGATTCAAGTTTAGTTGATATGAAACTGCGGTAGTGTACGGCACGATACGTTATTTTAATTGGTTTTTAAGAGATTAACTACGTGTTTTCCCTGAAATAGAAGGTAAGTGACTTTACATTTTCAGATATTTCAAACCTTTTGTGATTTCGTTTAATTTCATTGTTGTATTCAAGGAATAGGTAATGAAAATAGTTTCTAGAAACATTTAATTCGCGTTGGGGGTAATTAATTTATTAAAAACTAACGTCACAACGCACCTTAAAAGCATAGATGAAAGTAATAATTATCACCACACACATTGTATTCGTTATCTAAAAATCGAAAAAAACTACTTTCGAAATCATGATAGTTTTCTTCTAGGTAACTTTATTTGAGGGAACTTTACAATCGATTTAAAAATGACACGCCTCTTGTGTCATAAGCCATGACATCCGCAACGAATCGGTTAAAGGACCTATCAAACAGACAAAAAATTTGGAGTAAACCAGACGAAAAAGTTAGTCTAAAAAAGACTTTGATCAAACGTTTATATCTTCTACTGAGTTAAAAGTGCCCGAGTGGCGTAGTATGATTCCAGAGCGAAGCTAATTCTGTAGCATTTATAAAATCATCCCAATAATCCAGCTAAGTTTCGTACCATTTTTCGTTGCACACAGCTGCTATCTCCCCTGAAAAATACCAAATACTGATTAAATTTGAAAAATGGCACTTTCTATTTCGCTAACTATTGGCCTTTTACATAAACTCAAGGTCTTCAAGGAAGAAAAGGAAATTCGTAGAAGAACTGAAGTCACCGATATAACTTTAATTATTAGCAAGTCGAAATGACAATGGGCAGGTAGACAACCGCTCTGGGGTTCTCGAACGACGCAGTGTAAGAAGCCCCGCCGATGGACAGATGACAAAGCTTGTGGAAATTCGGTAGATGAAGGTGGCACAAGATCACTCTTTAGAGACCTATATTTAGGGTGTCAAGACTAAGTAAAGATTGAATTGTATGAAAATGACATAAACTGTGGAAATGTCACCTGACTTCTGCCATGTTTTGCCTTGACAAATTTGTTAGCGTTAGCGTGAAAGGAAAACTAAGCGCGAGGTAGACAAATACCTACCCACCCAGCAAATACCTACACCCAGCAGTGGACTTCTACAGACTGTTGTTGCTGAAAGTGATCATGTTGACATCAGTGATTTCAAGATCACCAGTTAAATAAAAATATCGGTCCCAGGTCTAAACAGTTTCACATTAAACTAGTAGGTTCCGTTCTATGTAACGAAGCGCAGTGACTGACCTTCGAGCCCGCTTCGGCCTGTCCGCTTCAGTGTGTGCAAGGCATCACCTAACAGCAGCCGCCGCCGGCCGCGCCGCCAGCTCCCGCGCCCGCGCCCGCAGCGCCCGCCCCTGTCGAGTGCTGGGGACCGATCTTGATGCCGTTAGCCTGGAACAAGTTCATTAGATAAGCATCTTATGGCTTATCGAAAACGTTCCTTTAATAGCGAAATATGTACGTTCCGAAATGCTTAAGCACTGTTACACAATTCGCCACATCACCAACGTAAATAAGCAGAGTTATATTTTTGAGACTTCACATAGTTGCCATTAGGGAAAGAAGATATAGTGGCAAGAATTAAGAGAGATTAACCATTTATTCATTCATAAGTAGAGTTTATGATCGTTTGAAACATCACTTGCATACAAAGTGGAGGAAAATGTAGTGAAATGAATTAAAAAATTTTACTTAATCAGTTGCTAACCTCATTGTTGATATCAAAGACTCCCTCCTGTATTTTCTCGTAGATCTCTTTGGCGGTGTTGATGAAGGCCTCCTCCACATTAGCCGCGGTCTTGGCTGACGTCTCCATGAACACCAGTCCGTGTTCGCGGGCGAACGCCTCGCCCTCCTCCTTCTTGACTTCGCGACGTGATTCCAGATCACTGTAATTGCATTATATTGTTTTAGTTATCTGCCCCGTTTAGACAAAAACTTTCTGTTCACATTATAACGCCTGCTGAAAGATTGAATTATACGGAAATGACATTAGCTTTTGAGATGTGACATCTGATTATGTATATGCGTTAGCGTGAAAGGAAAACTAAGCGTGAGATATTTGTCTAGGGTCTCTGTTTTCATGGCCGTAACGACGCAAGTCCAACACAACAGGCAAAAATGAACCACAAGCCAGCCATGCTAAGCCTTAGCATAAGCATCAAGACAACCGCTTTATCTACGGTAGGAAATTACTTCGGTTTCTCCTTTCCGTCCCACAAAAGAGAGAGATAGACATATCATATTTTTTTATATTTTTTTTTACAAAACCGTCGCCATGGTCTCATGTTTAGTGCTGAATGAAGTTGGAAGTACAAGCATCCAGAGAAAAGCTAGGGTACTAGTATAGTATTATAATATCTGCGGCTAGGTTAACAGCGCCACCTGAGTCGCGAGAGGTGCTGGTTTTATTCCAGCTGCGGGACAAATATTAGCATGATCAGAAAAGATTTGTTCCAGGTCCGAGTGGTTTTGAACCGTGGAACTTGTAGTTCCTAATGTTTACAACACAGGAATCCACGTGTGGTACAGGAATATTTATGACTGTTGGATGTACTTATTAATTAACCAATGATGCAAAAAGAAGGTTGTTAAAAGTTTCAAGCCTATGTATGTCTATGACATCATAGCTGCCTAACAGATAAATACATTTTATTTGAATTGGTTTAATAGGGATGGTTGTTATATAGTTTTTACAACCATATGTACCGGAGTGGTACCCGGATAAACAGTAGCGACACGTAAACTAAATTGACAAGAGTAAAATTCTTGCCATCTCTTTCTTGCGTGCTATCAGTTAAAGAGAGCGACAGTTTAAATTAACTTTAGTTGGCGTACAAGAGAATCGACTCCAATAGAAACAGCACCGTGAAGGACCATTCTAAATTAAGGGGGGGGGGGGGGGGAATTATTATTTTTTCTTTCTGGGTATGTTACCTCTTGTTGCCGATCAGCATGATAACCATATTGGAATTGGAGTGTTGGCGGGCATCGTCGAGCCATGTCGTCAGGTGGTTGAACGTGTCGCGTCTAGTTATATCGTAAACTAGAAGAGCGCCGGCCGCGCCTCTGTAGTATGATCGAGTTATTGATCTGAAAAAAAACAAAAAAAACAAAAATAATTCCCCTACTACAATATCAACTAGTTCACGCCTCATGATCGTTGAGCGTGGTCGCGGACGGTGTGTACGAGGAGGTACTACTCAACGGTTAACGAAACGTAACGAAAGTAGGTACATGGTATTGGCGTAATAATATAATTAAATAAATAAGATACGGGTCTCTTTCGGCGGCGATGGGCTTGCAACCATGGAATGCTTACTAGTTGCATAACGCGGGCATGTGCCAAATGTAATGTTGGACGTTCCTCTGGTTAACTCCTACTTGGTATCCTCAAAGATCTACGCACTGAATAGGTATTTGAGGAAGTCCACCATGGGGAAAACCATCAGGGAATACAGTCGTGAGCGTGTTTTTTTATCGTGTTTACCTTTTTATATATTATAAAACATTATTGTTATGTTAAACTGTTGATCGCAAAAAAAAGGTAATAATATTTCCTTAGACGATACCAAACCAAGACAATTTATATTCTCAATAAAGTCCTCCCCTTAAAGTGCTATAATAATAATAAACATTTATTTCAGGCAACAACTAAATTTAAAATAATGACAATAGACCCATAACAATACCTTAGAGACTAAAATACACAGGTAATATAAAACTAACACTATTTGTTAACACGTAAAGTCTGCGTCGTGTTACGTAATTGCACTGTGTCCAGTAGTCGCCAGCGAAAACGACGAAACAACACATTTTTCGGCCAAAATTCCTCACTCATGAAGGTCGAAAGATGGGAAGTCGGGACACGGCACAATGTTATGGCGTGACTCCAACTGTTCGAATCTTATTTGGAAGTTGGTTATCATCTTCACATATTCCACTATCTGTTCGAACATCGTGACGAACACGAACGAACAATCTAGGGCTACCTCCGTCCACCAACTTCCTTGGTGACCTTTAAGACTTGAGTCCGTCACTACTGGTTCCTATATATATTTACTTTGAATTTGTATGAAGATACTCGTACATAGAAAATGTTTAGGAACCAGTAGTGTTGCTTGTCGCGGGTGACTCAAGCCTTTAAGATGTCACCTACCCTTCGGATCCGGGGGCCTTCCAGCACTCCGTCATCGGGTTCGTGGTTGCCAAGAAAATTTACTCAGGATTTTTTTAGTTAAAAAAAATAAAACTTTATGACTTCGATCAATCGCAGCAACTAGCTACAATACTTTCACCATTTTAAGATAACAAAATCAATAACCTCATTAACGAGCAAGTTATTAATCAATACCTACAGAATACATAAATATTTATATTTTACCGTTCGCTGACCTTGATAATACTATACTTAATTAACTTCCTATAAAATAAAAAGGTTAGCGTCACAATCAAAGATCACACCGCAAATGACATTTTATACATTTTTCTTTGTAAGTTGTTCCATTTCACGAAGTCCGCTCAGTAGTGCTTTGCGTTTTACAATGCTGACAGTACTCGCTGTCAACAATAACTGACGTGAACACAATAAGCGCTTGAGACCGAACCACGTCGAGACGGTTTCCTCCTGAGCTTATGCGCAAACTAAGACAACATGCAAATGCATGCAATACAACAAACGGACTTCGCGAAATGGAACATGTATACCTTCATAAGAACTTTGCTATGTTCCGGTAAGCTAATTTTTACAGTTAGCTTGTTTCTTCACTTAAATGCCATTTTCACGCCAATTCAATAAAAATTGTTATAAGAGCCTCTGTGTATAAACAAAAACCCTACTTTGCAATAATAAACACGAGTGTGATGGTCAAACAATGAAAGGGGACTAAGCATTACTTTTTATATCTTTTCTATTCTTGCCTATCAAAAGAGTTTTCTGGTAAAATTATTGTTATACTATCTACTACTATTGTCCACGGCTTCACCGTCAGTTATCAGGAGTAGCCTGTGTTATTCTAGTCACTAATCCTAATCAAAATTTCAGGAAAATTGTTCCAGTCTTATCAAAATATTCTAAATGTTTGCATCTACAAGTTACAGTACAATACAGTAGAGTAAAACATGGGCATGTTTGAAGTTTGGATATACCTCTGACTACCCGCTTCTTAGTATTCTCAACAATCTGCTTACTGAGTATGAAGCTGAGGATGCCCATTATGGGGATTTCAGTAGCATGTTTTTTCCTTAAACAGAGTTTGGCTGATGGAAATTGATCACCCATAGTCAAATATGCACAACAATCACTGTTTGTGTTAAACAGGTGGATAACATGACCCATTTCCAACATTGTACATACAGCCAGACTACACTTACAGATAAGAGCAAAATCAATGACTCCAAACAACAAGACTATAACATTACTATCATTCTGTTATTGTAATGTAATCAGACAATGGTTGTTGGTGTAAAATACAGTATTTTCATTCATTGATTTGGAGCTTCCATGAGGTATATCTATCATTGATAATTAAACCTTATTTTAATTATCAATGTCATAGTATTTTATCAATAATAAACTACATCAAGACACTATAGGTTTCTTGGCAATGCATGAATTATATAATGGATCATTGGATAGGCAAACACATTAAATCATAATAAATTATAAACAGGAACAATCAGTCTCATTCCATATGAACTTGCAGAATCTCTACTCATAAGCTGGATCAGACAAAATCAGCTAATTATTCAATATATTAGATAACAGTTTAAAATTACAATGACCACACCCTAAGTGATGTGGTAGGCATGTAACTGTCTGAGACACAATCCATATCATTTAAAAACTTTGCATCTACAATATAAAGTACAATAATTATGTATAGTTTGGATATGCCTCAACAATCTGCTTACTGAGTATGAATCTGAGGATGTCTATTATGGGGATTTCAGTAGCCCTAATTGATATATTAGCAACAAAAATCTAAACATCCAAAAATTGCATGTTTAATACATTCATTTAATTTATTATGTACTAACTTTTGGCCGTGGCTTCAACCGCATGGTATTTTAATAAAAGTAGCATATGACCTCCAGCCTTCAACTAATATGAACAAAATATGTTCATATTATACATAGAATTTATAATATAAATGTATTTACTATAAAAAAACAATGCCCATTACATGGGTTGCAAGATTTTTTTATGAACACAAGATTAATATTAAAAATGCTAAGCAAAGATGAGGCATTTGTTTTTCTTAAGAGTAGTAGAGCCTCTGTGGAAGAGCCTGTTCAGGTAAGTGCCACTCTACCATGCCTTTTTCTGCCGCCAAGCAGTAATGCTCTCATTGCTGTGTTCCGGTTTGAAGGGTATGGTTGGCGGTGAAATTACAGGCACACAAGATCTTTCATCTTGATATCTCAGGGAAGGAACACATGAGGAATTGCAAGTGTTCATAGGCTACGGTGGGCCGTAAGTTTGTTTGCCTCTTTAGTAGTATAAAAGAAAAACACCTGAATGCTTCTTGCCCAGCTGTGTCCCATATTTGCAGTTTGATCTGCTTCCCGTCAATGGTGATCATTCGGGCTCCAAACTCCACTCCGATTGTCAGATCATGGACTGGCTGGAACCTTTTGTCGGTAAACTGCAGCAGCAGGCATGATTTTCCCACACCTGTTTTGGCAAATATACTTATGTTGTATGCTGTTTAAACTGAACTGAAGTGAATGATTATGAAATTTTAAACTGTAACCTAAGATCACTGAAGGGCTCAGATGTACAATTTTTAAGGTACCTTCCCTTAGAGTATAAGAGTAGAACAATAGATTTCTTTGTTGCAAACAACAAAGAACAACCTTGAACCTGATAGATGCAAATGTTCAACACTTGCCTTGCCTAAAGAAATCCTTAGAAATAAAATAATGTACCTACTGATGTGCGCACTAAACTATAATCCCTCTACGTAGAAGATGAGCGAAGCGTAGGCGGTTAACATCAAGTTATTGCTCACGCCCTAACACAAACAAATCTAATAATCGATAGATGACGGATAGATAAATGATTACCCTCCGGTTAGGGCTCATTACAAACGAAGACCACGCAGTTGATCAGGCTTTGTAGATAAAAAAAGTACCAAATAATGAATCAGGAAATAAAATCGATACCTGTGTCACCGATGATAATGTATTTAAATAAGTAGGCGTACGCCATTTTCACTGCAATTTCTGCAATTACTGAATAACACTGTTACACCAATTAATATAGAGTATTACAAAAAGAATTTAATTCTATGATGAGACGCGCAATTCAATTTAATTTTACCAAATGTAAAACCCACAGCTGGCTGAATCAACTTGTCATTGAGAAATTTTGATTGATTTGACTGACACTTTTTGACAGCCACAAAATTCAACGAGTTAACCATAGATAAGTAAAGAACACGAAGAATAAGTCGAATTTGTCTATAGACAATCCACGGTACTTGGTCACTGGTCATAGTACGTCGCTTGAGGTTAAATAATTTTGGTACCGTGTGGCACACTCTGCTTTACATCCCCCTCTATGAGAAAAAATACATTTATTCATACAACTATGTACAAGTAGGTATATACAAAAAATACAGATGAAACAGCTAGCTATCTAAAGACCGTTGCAAACGATCTATAGATAGCTCAACTGATCCAGATCACTACCAGGCGGAAGCGTTCCCAAAATACTGGCCGCATTGCCACGCTGAATGGCAATGCTAATGCGTTGACCCAGATAGGAGCCAGCTCTCTTGTCACGCGTCGCTTCGACCAGTCGCCCTGAAAGAATTTTGAAAACGCGAAGGGCCCCGGTTCCCCACGGACCCAGAGTCTCAAGCCCAAAACGATAATCCGTGATGACCAAGCTGTTCGACCGCCGTACCGCACTGGCACTGATGAGGGGCACAGCACTGCGCACCCAACCGTAGACTAACTGCAACCCGGAATGTTATAGGATCCATTATAGTACCAGTATTGTTTGACGGAAGTGCTTGCAACCAAAGACCTGACTCCCATTTAGAAACGGCTAGGAGACGAGCACGATCCGTGGAGTTTGAGCACGTTTGTAACATACAATTCCGGGTCAGCTCGCACAGAGGCCCGTCCCATTGCCGTTGAGACGAAAGGGATTTAGGGGGAGCAGTATTGGGGCAAGCACTATGCCAAGCATTTCTAGCTTCGTCAAGATATGAAATTTTGATATTGTTACCAGGAAACGCCGAAAGAGAAGGAGTTAGAATTTTTTCAACCAAAGAACTAGTGCTGTAGACGGAAGACAAGAATGCTGGAAGAGCTACACTTGAAATTTTGCGAATACCTAAGCCTCCTAATTTGACAGGCAGAGAGGCCTGCGACCATGCTCTACCATCCAAATGTATATTCAAAACCGACGAGAGGGTGTTCTTTATTATGTTGTCCAAGCCTTCCACTAACTCGCTGTGTTTCCACAGTTGACAACATCTTAAAGAGTATGTAAATTTCGGAACAAAAAGGCAAAACTTGATAATTGTAAAAGTCATAATGGGCATTACTTTTGAACAATCTGTTCGAACTTCGCACAAAATTTTGAGTTTTTTCTTCAATAAAGGCCGGAAAGGACTCGTCAAGAATTGGTGAACCCAGAAGACGAAGTGAACATTTATCTACCACGGTAATGTTAGAGGCTAAAGTGTTAAATTTATCAATAACGGAATTTCTATCTAAACAAGTGTCGGAAAGAAAAAATTTGTTCTAAACCAATTTGCCTAAATTCATCAATGATGAGTTTTAGATCGCCAAAAACCGTGTCCACGTCGCCACCTAAGGTTCCATCATCCAAATACCAAACATTAAGTTTGGATTGGAGACGTTGAATAATCGTTATTGATAATAACGGAATTTCTATCTAAACAAGTGTCGGAAAGAAAAAATTTGTTCTAAACCAATTTGCCTAAATTCATCAATGATGAGTTTTAGATCGCCAAAAACCGTGTCCACGTCGCCACCTAAGGTTCCATCATCCAAATACCAAACATTAAGTTTGGATTGGAGACGTTGAATAATCGGATGGATGGCAAGGCTGAAGATAGCCGGACCTAGAGGGTCGCCCTGCTGACATCCAACAGCTGACGAAATAACGTTTTGCCGATAGATTAATTTAGAGGGTGAACCATAACATTGCCAAAGAAACGGATAAATTTCTGGTATTTCGTTTTTAATTTCTTTTAGCAGAGCACCTTTATCTACAGAATTAAAGGCGTTTTTATGAGAAAAATAAATAAGAGATGCTTTTAGTAGTGACGAATATTTATATTTACTTAACCAAATTACAAATTTATATAAATATATAACTTTGCTTTTTGTTAATTTTTCCATGTTATTAAATTTTCATAGGCTTTTAGATATATTTATCTCGATTTGTTTGGTAGTATTCAATTTGTGTGAATCAATTAAAAATATCTGTAATATTTTGTTAAAAAGTAATCAAAAAACGAATAAGGAGTTCCCGCGTTTTTTTTTATTTAGTTGACCAATGCCGCGTCGACTTTTTTTATTACCAGCCAAGACTTTATCGAAGCAAATTGCGTTCAAACTTTTTAAATAAATAGTGTTCCAAATTCAAAAGCCATTTCGTCACTGTTATTAAGTGCGCTGGAATGACCCATTTTGCTTGCACTTATCGAGGAACAATACGTCGTTTTTCGAATAGATGGGCTGAGTACTTGTTTAGTGGAACGGACTATACCACAGTCATGGATTCTATTTCATAATTGATTTATTGTTTACAATAATTAACACGGCCGAGGGCCGATGACATTAATTAAAGACTAAAATTATAACTTCGTTAAAATAAGACTACTAAAAATAGACTAACAATAATTAATATAGATATAATATAGAGAGATCAATAATATAAAATGTCAAAAGTAAAACCAGAAATAAAAAACAAATTAATGACGCTCACAAAAACACATGTATGCACTATCAACATTAATTTATAGAACGGCATCCCAAAAAATATGGTAGAATTGTTTTCTAGAGTTGGCATCTCTCTCTTCCTTGTGAACCGCAATGGCGTCCGACATGTTTCAATAAAATGTAATACTAATTAATTCATTCCATTGTTTCTTTGCTAAATAACCCCAATAACACCCTTCAGGTTATGGGCCCAGCCGTAAGGCAATAAAATCCAGTGTAAAACCAGTGATAAAAGTTAAAATAAAAACAGAAAAATGGCATCGAAAATTGAAGACGGCGAGGTCGAAAAACTAACCTCTTCGAAAAATTACCACTTGTGGAAATTCGAACTAGAAATTTATATTAAAGCAAACGCGCTTGAAGAAGAGTTCAAAAGATCAACCACAGAAAAATCGGAAACATTAAACGCTCAAAAAGATGCTAAAGCCCAAAAATGTATAATCAGCTCAATTGACAGAAAGCTGAAAGCTCACATAATTGGCTGCAAAACGGCCGCCGATATGTATAAAAAACTATGTAGCATCTTCGAAGGCAATGAGGAAAGAAACAAGTCGGGCATCCTTCAAGAGTTCTTCAACTTTCAATATAAAAATCAGACAATGACTCAACTTATAACTGAAATCGAAAATTTGGCAATGAGATTGAACAACCTTGGTCAGAAGGTTGATGACTGGTGAGCTGGTAATGTCAAAAATACTTACCTGTTTACCAGAAAAATACTATTTTTTTATAACGGCATGGGAGTCGACCCAGGAAGAACATAAAAACTTTCAATATAAGAGAAGATACCAGACACAGTAGTAATAAAAACGTTGAAGAACCAGTGGGCTGCAAAGCAACACACAAAAAGATAAAATGCTTCAAATGTGGAAAAATTGGTCACATAAAAACAGATTGTAAGATGTGCAGTATTTGTAAAAAATACAATCACAGTGAGAAAGATTGTAAGAACAAAGACAAACAGTGCAATATTTGCAAGAAAACAAACCACAAAGAAGAAAATTGTTTCTTCCGGAAAAATAAAGTAACTGCATTTTTCACAAGTGATAACACACTTACAAAATTTGTTGTAGACTCAGGCAGCACTGTTCACATGACCAACAACCGCAACATGTTAGAGTGTTTTCATAAAAATAAAACAGAAGTGTCAGTTGCTAATAACAGCACCATGACCTCCCAGGGTGTTGGAATAATAAAAGGTACAAGTTGCAAATTAGAAAAAACTTTGTTTGTTCCTGATCTGGCACAAAACTTACTTTCTGTGAGTGCGATAACAAGTAAACAAGGTTCTGTACTTTTCAGCGGAAACAAAGTAGAAATATTTAAAAACAAAGAACTTTTACACTCGGGTGAAAAGGAAAATGGACTTTACTACATTGACATAAATGAAACCAATAATTCTGAAGAAGTATCATTTCTGACAAAAGAAAAAGATTCAGCCCTAGAGTGGCACAGAAGGCTCGGACATCCAGGTAGAGGAATTTTAGAAACATTAACAAAAGTGGCAGATGGCATAAAAATAAAAGGAAAAGGAAAAATAGAAGAACAATGTGAAATATGCATAAAAGCAAAACAAGCCAGACTACCACATAACACAATAAGAAAAAGAGCTGAAAGAAAACTTGAAATAATAAACACAGATGTTTGTGGACCCTTCGAAACTGAAACACATGATGGTAAACGATACTTTGTAACAATGATTGATGACTACAGTAACTTCACAAAAGTCTACATAATAAAACGAAAAAATCAAGTTCCGGATATAATAAAAAACTATGTTGAAGAAACTGAAAGTGAAAAGAAAGAGAAGGTATCCTGTATCAGATGTGACAATGGAGGCGAGTACTCAAATAATGATTTAAAGGATTGGTGTTTAAAGAAAGGTGTTGTATCTAAGTGTGGGTACTTGCCTAACCTTCTTATTTAATAAGGTTGGCTAAGTAGAGGGTAGTTATATATTCAGTTAGTTGTTATTCTTACGTGTGTTCTGCTACAAAGCTCAATAAACATATTTACTAAAATATGGTGTTTCACTGGACATTATAGTGGCGACATGGATTAAACGTGAACCATGGAGCGTAAATTAGTGAGATTTCATGAATTCAATGGAAAAACTGTCAATTGGGACAATTACATTGATAGACTGAAATTTTGTTTCGAGGCAAGTGGAATCAGTGATGATTCAGTAAAGAGGGCCAATTTCTATACAATTTGTGGTTCTCAAACGTACGAAACTTTGCTTGCGTTAATCACTCCGAAGAAACCGAGTAATGTGACCTTCGATGAAATTGTGAACATATTGACAAAACACTACAGTCCAAAGCCGAACGAAATATCAGTGTCATACAAATTCTACAAACGTGATCAAGGGAAGGGTGAAACGGCATCGGATTACATCGCGCAACTGAGAAAAATCAGCACCGTATGTAATTTTCCGAATCTGGAGCGCATGCTAAGAGACAGATTGGTATGCGGCATGAGCGATCGCAAGTTACAGTACGACCTGTTGAAACTTGACCAACTCCAGTACGGGGACGTGGTGGACGCCATGATGTCGGCCGAGCGCTCGGGCAGGGACACGCGCATGATGCACACTGCTGCGCCGACCGACTGCACGACTGCATCCAACCACAGCGCCGCCGCACACCAACAGCCGCCCGCTCCGGAACCGATGGACGTGAACGCCGTGAAAGCCAGACCGAACCTCCGTCTCTGCTACCGATGCGGAGACCGTCATGGAGGCGAATGTCGTTTCGTCAACGCGGTGTGTCACTACTGCAAGAAAAGGGGGCACATCGAGAAGATCTGCACCGCTAAAAAGAAAAGTGGTTCTGGAAAATTGAACTACGCCGACGACGAGTCCGACTCACAACTGAACGGGATCTACAACGTGGACGGCGCACGCACGCGCGTGCCCGCCTTCTCGCTGAACGTGTCGCTGGACGGCGTGCCCGTCACCATGGAGGTGGACTCGGGCGCCGCCTTCTCGCTCATCAACGAGCGCACGTGGGAGCGTCTGCAACCGCGTGCTGCGCCGCGTTCGCTGCGCAGTCGTTTGCGCACGTGGAACGACTCGCCGGTCTCGGTCGTCGGACAAGCTACGTTGTGGGTGCAATATAAAGACATTAAGCGTGAACTGAACGTAGTGATAGCTAGGGGCTCGGGCCCGAATCTCATAGGACGCGATTGGTTTGAGGCTCTCGAGATTACGGTTAAAGTTAATCAAATTTCAGACGTTGACATGACTGCAATCGATGAGTTACGAACTAAGCACAGGGAGGTATTCAGGGACGAACTCGGTACCTACCGAGGGGACCCCGTCGCGATACATTTGATACCGAATGCCTCGCCTAAGTTTTTGAAAGCGCGACCTGTACCTTACGCTATTAAAGATAGGGTCGAAAAAGAGATAGATCGTTTGGTAAGTGAAAATGTACTTCGGCCCGTCTCATTTTCGGAATGGGCAACACCAGTCGTTCCGATCGTCAAAAAGAACGGTGCGATTCGTCTCTGCGGTGATTATCGCAGCACTGTGAATCAGGCTACAGAGTCTGATACGTATCCAATGCCTACTGCTAGTGAAGTTTTCGCGACCATTTCTGGGGGAAAATTTTACACGACACTCGATCTGGATAGAGCGTACACTCAAGTAGTCGTTACAGACGCCACAGCGCGACTTTTAACACTAAACACATGCAAGGGTCTTTACACTGTACACAGATAGCATTCGGCGTGAAGGCTTGCCCAGGTATCTTCCAAAGACTGATGACGGCGCTGCTGGCGGGCGTGCCAGGCGTCGCCGTGCTGATCGATGACGTCATCATCAGCGGCCGCACCATGCCGGAGATGACGCAGCGTCTAGACACCGTGCTGAAGCGAATCGAGAGGGCAGGTTTGCGTCTCAACGGAAATAAATGTAAGTTTGCCAAGGAGCGAGTGGAATTTTTGGGATTTGTCATCGACGCCGAAGGTATCCATCCGGCATCGAGTAAAGTTGAGTCCATTTTAAATACACCGGAACCCAAAAATGTCCAACAGCTGCAGGCATTTTTAGGCTTATATAACTTTTATGAGAGGTTCGTACCGCATAAAGCCACCG
The DNA here is from genome assembly GCA_961405105.1 of Perizoma affinitatum. Classification (NCBI taxonomy): domain Eukaryota; kingdom Metazoa; phylum Arthropoda; class Insecta; order Lepidoptera; family Geometridae; genus Perizoma; species Perizoma affinitatum. The sequence goes on from OY560206.1 coordinate 7,124,794, forward strand.
TACTCGAGCCTCTACATAGATTGCTCGACAAATCTCAGAAGTGGCTGTGGACTGACCGAGAGCAGAGCAGTTTCGATACTGCTAAACGTTTATTGTCCTCTGAGCTGACACTCGTACACTACGACCTGAGCAAGCCGCTGGTACTCACCTGCGATAGTTCAGAGTACGGAGCAGGAGCTGTATTGTCTCACGTCATGGACGACGGACAGGAGCGTCCTATTGCCATGGGATCTAGGACACTGCACTCACACGAACGACGATATTCCCAGCTAGATAAAGAAGCGACTGCCATCATGTTTGGTGTAAGTAAATTTCATAATTACCTGATGGGCAGGAATTTTAAAATTGTCACGGATCATAAACCTTTATTGGGAATCTTCGATCAAAAAAGGTCAATACCGAATGTATCACCTCGTCTTACCAGAATGGCGTTAGTACTTACTTCTTACAGTTATGACATAACATACAAGCCAGGAACACAAATAGGTCATGCTGATGGGCTGAGTCGTTGGCCGCAGCCTGTTCCAGAGCAGCCTGAACCACAACTGTGTGACATATTGCTGATGGCCGAAGCTCCTGAGGATTTTCCGATTGATGTTGACCAAATAGCATCCGCTACTAAGCGTGACAAGGTATTGAATCAGGTAAGCCATCACATTTTATGCGGTTGGCCTGCCAAGGAATCAGACGATCAACTACGTCCATACTGGTTGCATCGTAATGAAATATCATTTCACGAGGATTGCATCCTTTTGGGCTGTCGCGTGGTGGTGCCACCGTCGCTGCGTGACGTTGTTTTGCGCGCTTTACATAAAGCGCACAGTGGCATTGTGCAAACGAAAGCGCTAGCCAGAAGCTATGTTTGGTGGCCACAGTTAAATGATGACATTGAGGCTTTAGTACAGAGCTGCACAAAATGTTTGGAAAACCGTCATATGCCACCCAAGACTAGTTACGAATGGGTCATGCCAGCGAAACCTTGGTCTAGGTTGAACATCGATTTTGCAGGGCCGTATCAGAATAAACAATTTTTGATTATTGTCGATGCTTATTCTAAGTGGCCCGAAGTGTTCATCGTCAATAATATGACTTCTGCAACAGTAATACGGCACCTCAGAACAATTTTCGCAATACACGGATTGTGCGAGACTTTGGTTTCCGATAACGGTACGCCATTCGTTTCTTCTGAAATGAAACAATTCTTAGACGCTAATAAAATAAAGCATATTAGGTCGGCGCCGTTCCACCCATCCACTAATGGATTGGCCGAACGTATGGTACAAACCGTGAAAGACAAACTTCGTAAAATGGACGGCATGTCCTGGGATATAAAAATTCCTAACATGCTTTTAGGACTACGCGCGACGCCGTGTGCAGCTACTAACAAAAGTCCAGCAGAGCTCTTGTTCAACAGGCGGGTACGTACATTATTAGACACAATTAATCCACATGATCAACAACGCAAAACTAGGGAAAAACAGGTTTTAAGAAACAGTCAAAAAAGAACAGACAGACGGATGAAGGGCAAAATGTTATGTATAGGAATTTTAGTAGTGGACCACGTTGGTTACCCGGAACGGTAGTAAATAAAGAAGGTCCATCCAGTTATCGGGTTGAAACGGGAGATGGAACTGTGGTGAGTAGAGACATTGACCAGCTAGTTAAGAATCAAACACAGACACCTGACACAGTAATAGAACAAGAAAATCAAGAATGAAGTACGGGGAAATGTAGAGCAGGGGGATGAGGAAGGACAGGAACACGAAATGGAAGATGTTTCTTCCAGTCAGAATACTGAACAAATAATCGAGATACCAAGCGCAGATAAATGGGCAGAGATGTTGGGTATACCGGTAGAGCCAGAGCCTGGGTTTTCGGGTGGCAAAGTCAAAAACAAACTCTGTGTTCACAGCAAGTCTCCTTATACAAGACCTGCTCATGATTATAACTTTATGTTGTAAGTTAGAAATAAGTTTATCGATTTATCTTTTCATTAATTAATGTATTTGTATTTGTATTAGAAGATGTTATTTTAAGTTTTGTAAATTGTTGTGTTTGGTTATTCATAGAAAATACTTTATTTTATTTTTAATTTTGTTTTGTTTTGAGTTGTTAACATACTTGGGGGAAAGGTATGTTGTATCTAAGTGTGGGTACTTGCCTAACCTTCTTATTTAATAAGGTTGGCTAAGTAGAGGGTAGTTATATATTCAGTTAGTTGTTATTCTTACGTGTGTTCTGCTACAAAGCTCAATAAACATATTTACTAAAATATGGTGTTTCACTGGACATTATAAAAGGTATAAAAATGGACTTCACAGTACCACATACACCACAATTAAACGGAAGATCAGAATGTTTGAACAGAACCATCCTAGAGAAAACAAGAGCACTATTGTTCAATAAAAATATAAAAGAAGAAATGTGGGGTGAGGCTGTACTGTGTGCAGTTTATCTCATAAACAGACTGCCAAGTGAGGCACTACAGAAGAGAACACCATATGAAGTATGGAACGGAAAACGTCCTGATGTATCTAACATACAAGAATTTGGAACTTTTATGTATGCAAAACAGCTTAGTCATCTTAAAAAGTTGCAACCAAAAAGTAAAAGGCTCATGATGGTTGGATACACAAATAATAGCTATAGACTGTGGAATTCAGAAGAACGAAAAATTGAAATTGCAAGAGATGTAGTAACATTTAATAATGACGAAGAGCCACAAAGAGTACGAATAACAACTGATGAGACAACAATAGATAAAAATGACAGCATAATATCATTTTCTGAAGAAGAATCAGAAGAAAAATTTTTCTGTGAAGAAGAACTGGATAATACTGAAACTGATAATATAGAAAGTCATGAAGACAATATTGATATACAAGAAGAAAGAGAAAGCTCAGAAAGTGAAAACGAGCAAATAATATCAAAAAGAGTCATAAGACCACCAGTTAGGTTTTATGATTATGCTTTATTAACTTACAATGATGTAATTTCAGGTATAGAAAAAGAACATTGGGAGAAGGCAATAAATACTGAGAAGGAATCTCTTCTCATAAATAAAACTTGGGACCTGGTGAGTGTGCGAGAGGCACAGAGGTGCGAGAGGTAAGAAAGTTTTGAGTAATAAATGGGTTTTTGGAGTTAAAGAGATTTTGAATTAATGACCTTTGATGTTAAAACTGCATTTTTGTATGGTGAACTGACTGATGATGATGTTTATATGAAAATACCAGATGGTTATGAAAAGGAACCTAACGAAATATGTCGCCTTAATAAAGCATTGTATGGATTAAAACAGGCTCCTATAACATGGAATAAAAAGTTTACAGAAATAATGTCAAGCTTAGGGCTTATCCCAACAAAGACTGATAGGTGTGTATTCACTAATCACAATAAAACTGTTATCATCGCTATTTATGTAGACGATAGATTAGCCATTGCCCAAGACAGGCAAACACTGTTACAATTACTAGAATGTTTAAAGAAACAGTTTGAAATTAAAATCTTTAAAATTCCGAAAAACTATGTTCGTCTGGAAATAATTAAAAATAGGGAAGGTATAAAATTAACTCAAACCATGTATACTGAAATCCTTCTTAAGAAATTTAACATGAATGATTGTAAATTTAGTCAAATTCCTGGTACATCTGCACCGTATAAAACAGAGACAGATAACTTGTCTATTGACACAAAATTTCCATATATAGAGCTAGTTGGAGGGTTATTGTACTTGTCAACTAGGACTGACCAGACATTGCACATGCAGTACATGAAGCCAGTAAAAATTTAGAAAATCCAGATAGAACAGATGTTAAAGCTGTAAAGAAAATATTAAGATATTTAGCTGGAACAAAAGATAAAGGTATTCATTTTAAAAAAGATTCTCAAGAGTTTATATTAAATGCATATTGTGATGCAGACTATGCCAACGATACTATGACAAGGCGTAGTACAACTGGTTATGTCATAATGTTATCAAATGGCCCAATTTCGTGGTGTTCTAAAAGACAGCCAATAGTGGCATTGTCTTCCACGGAAGCTGAATTTATAGCAGCAGCAGACTGTTGTAAAGAAATATTGTATCTAAATTCTTTTCTGAATGAACTGATATTATGTAAAGTAAAAACTGTACTAAATATAGACAATCAAAGCTCAATTCAATTGTTAAAAACCGGTTCATTCAATAAACGGTCAAAACATATTGATGTGAGATACCATTTCATTCATGAAAACTTTGTGAGAGGAAATATTATTGTAAAATATTGTCCTATTGATCAGCAAGTAGCTGATATACTAACAAAGCCATTATTGAAGAATAAATTTGAAACTCATTGTAACAAACTGTTAAATAAGTAGGTGAAAGTTATACTTACCTTTGTTAAGTCAAGTCAAAAATAATATCTAGTAGATGCTCAGTAAAATTATTTCATAAGGATAGGTATAAGAAAACAAAATAGTAATAAGGTAAACATAAGTTTAATAATAGAAAAATAATAATTTTGTGAAAACTTAAGATTGATTTTTAAGTATGCTAAAAGGTGTATAAGTTTCATTGATATTCTGAAAACTTCATAATGTGTAGTTACTAAAAAAAAATAAGTTTAGTTTTGAAAAATGACATTTAGTTAGAAAAATAACATGTCTAAAATTGCTAGTTTATTAGTTTAAAATAATGGAAGCCTAGGGTAGCTAAAATGTTGCAAAACCATGAAATTTGTAAAAGTGGTTAATTTTAAAAAATAGAACTAAGCATTTTGTAAAATTAGGAGAAGGTGTCAACATTAATTTATAGAACGGCATCCCTAAAAATATGGTAGAATTGTTTTCTAGAGTTGGCATCTCTCTCTTCCTTGTGAACCGCAATGGCGTCCGACATGTTTCAATAAAATGTAAAACTAATTAATTCATTCCATTGTTTCTTTGCTAAATAAACCCCAATAACACCGTTCATGCACATCACGGGCATTTCTCAGTACAAAACCAAGGCGTCGCCAACATTAGTATGTGGTCATGAAAAGCGAGCTTTCGATCAAACCTGACACCCAAGTCCTTCATTATGTAAGTTCTATGTATCGATTCACCGTTAATTTTGTAATCGAAACAAACTGGGTGCAACACTCGACAGAAACATATCACATGGCATTTGCTGTACCTATTGAGATCCATTTTGTTAACTAACAATGCTCACTGATAAATGGCGTCAACATCGCATTGCTGACTGTCAGCTTCAGAACTAATCTCTATAAAGAGTTTTAAGTCGTCCGCGTACAGCAAAGTCTTTGCATGCGATGCCAGAGCTGGGAGGTCGTTGACGATTACCAAAAACAGCAGAGGCCCGAGTATTGACTTTGACTGACCCCAGAACTCATGTGATAGGGTCGTACAAGCTGAGTCTAACAAACTGCTGACGATCTCGGAGATAATCCGCCAGGAGCCGGAGGAGACCCGGAGCAAAGCCTATGGCAGTTAGTTTTGTCAGCAGAATGTCGTTGTTAACCCTTTCAAATACCCTGATCCAACTAGAAGAAATAAAGTCTACGAGTGTCAATAAGTTCATGTTTACAGATCGCTTGCTTCTGAGACCGTGTTGTTGCACAAGAACTTATTGACCTGTGCATAAAAGTATTTGTGGAAAATGCTCTCAAATACTTTAGCTAGGGAACAGAGGGTCGCTAATGGGTGGTATTCTTCAACTAGGGACTTATTTGAGCTTTTCGGAATAGGAACGACCCTGGAGAGCTTCCAATGTGGAGGTTAGATACCGGAATCAAGTCTCAGGTTGAAGACGTGCTAAAGTGGACCGCACAACAGCTTTCCCGCACCCTTAATTAAAGCAGATGGTAAATTAATGGTTTGGAAATGAGGGTAGGCATCGAATTTTATTTCTGGCTTTAACTTCTCTTCTTAAATATTCTGTGTCAAAAAAGTCACAAGTCAAATCGCAGAGTCCCTTTAATATACAACCATGGAAAACATGGCCTGATAAAGCTCGCCCATGGAATGTAAAGCCAATATTCCATCACATCATCATCTTGCCATCGTCCCACATTATAATGGGGTTGGTATTGGCGCAGCATGTTTTCTTCTTCGGTTCTCCTATTATTATATTAGTTTTTCAATCCATGGCTTTCAATTTAAATACGGGCTGCGTAATACTGCCCATGTAATTTCTAACACGTTATGACGTTGTAAATAAAAAATGAAGGCACTGTCACTGTCTATTTTCATTAGCGAGTGCTATCAAGAGAAAACGCTGTGTTGCCATAATATTTTACGCAATTGTAAAATAACAGAATCGTGGAGGTATGTAGTGTAGGTGTGTTCCAGGGTGTAAGTAGTAGAATGAAAAGTTCAAATCAAGTTCACCGTTTACTGTTCACACGACACAAGCACAGCACATTTATTATAGTTAGAAGGAGAGAGGCACAGAGTAAGAAAGCACAAGAATAAGAGTCTATGAGATAAAGAAATGAGAAAGCGAACACGTTATGTCAATTTGCGGTATCCGGACGTATACAAGCGATACGGCGGCGTTTGCGTTGCACTAGCGATTCCATCCGAAGTAAAGGTAAGTAGGTAGGCGAAGGTGGAGAGAATCCCCACAAGAATAGTAGTTGGTTTGTGTTGGTTTTAACAAAGAAAATAACTGGTTGGTTTTATTTGTTTTTAATTTAAATTTTTTAAGTAAAGTTCAACAAGCAAGAAACACTTTGTCATAAAAAACCTAACCTGTATGAGTTGAATCTGTCCAGGATTTTTTGTCTAACTTTAACTTAACAATAGCAACTCTTAGTTAAAATTGCTGGAACAGACACAGTGTAATCAAGGCTTGACCTTGACATGCAACTCCTTAGCATCGTTCAATGAGGGCTCAGAGATTTGATGAACTCTCGATCAATAAGGAGTACACGAGACACGGGGCGTACATTTGATTATTGTTGTTCTTGGCGTAGGTATATTCCAATTTCCAGGTTCGTACATTCATGTCATGTGTCGAGCTTGTACGGCGCGTATTGTACGACCATGGAAAGCACACCCAGCATAATTCAAACTCATGTACACACACGAAATATTGGCTATGCTTTCCACGGTCGTGCTTAGACAGGTCGTGTTTGCTCCGATCCTACAACACAGTCTCAAATCGCATGGTTTGTTTTATTGTTATAGTTGGTTAAAAATAATTTCTTATTTGATAGAGAAATATCTAAAAAAAATACGTGAAGCTCAGACAACAGTTTTTTTCTATCTACCATGTAAACCAATCCCTCTAGAACTATACAACAAAGACCTTGTTCAATGCAGACTCTTGTCCGATAGGTAAAATTTCGTTATGGATCCTAATAAAGACCCCACACCTTTGACGAATGATGTGGAGGCCAAGTCTGACAGTGAGATTAACAAAACTTTACCAAGCACACCGAGAGAGGCGCAAGCTGGGCAAGGAGATATGGACGTTCCACTCCTTACACGCCCTGAGAACCCTCGGCAAATCACATCTTATCAACAACAAGAGCCACTGCCGATTCCTCCAGACAGCAGGCCTGGGAGATCAAGTGAGCCAGCATCAGACTACCATAACTGTGCTGCAAGCTCCAGCCAATCTTCATCTCATTCCAAACTAAATTCAAACAGTAAGCCCAATGATTCACCCACTCCTAGCTGCAGTAAAGCCAATAACGGCTTAGAGAATAGTGTGCCACATTCAATAAACAATGTAGAGGTAAATAAAGGGTCAAGTGAGATCCAGCAATCAATAAGTGGTACCAGCCAGGAAAATGATAGAGCCAATGTCAGGGAGAACAGAAAAAGACCTTCAAATCTTTTACTAAACAGGCCAAACATGGATGAGGACAGTTCCAGTGTATCAGACTACTCACTTGGGTCTGAAGATGGATGCATTTACACATACAGAGGTGGGGAGCATTTGGCTGACCTGCCAAGTTCATTCTTCAGTCTCGACATGGGTCTACCGGCTGACCGGTTGGCAGTAAGGAATTATGTGGCTCCCCAGGGAGCAGGTAATGGCAGAGAAGGTTCAAGAGCCTCGAGTCCTGACATGGACTTTCTAGAGATGGATTTTGACCCAGGGCCTTCCAACGAAGTTGATAGTGGTGAGGCATCGACGAGTGATGCAGACTTGGATGTGGAGATGGATATTGAACAGGAAATTGAGCCTGTGAGAGGACCATCTCTAGAAAATGTTGCTGCAACTTGCAAAAAATCTACTTTAATTGGGTGCCAACCTAGTGGGTCTCATAATCATAATGACCCTGACTTGCCGTCAACTAGTCGTGGAGTCGGTTCAAGCGATATAAGGCCTAATTCATCAAGACAGGCTGAGAGCGTCCCACACATTGAGTATGGTCCATTCATAATACATGTAAATGCTAGAGGGGACTCGATCCTGGTTCGGAGAACTATGTCGCACTCAGTAATGCCTGTTGATTTCCATATTTTCGATGGGGATCTCATTCGAAGGCTATCTCCTGGTAAGTTCATACATATATGGGGTGATATGCTTAATATACAATGCTTAAAGGTCCTGTCATCTCTTACCACCACCACCAGATGACAGTCAGTGATGACAGAGCTAATTTTAATTATTGTTTTAATTTAATCATAATATGAGTAAAACCCTCGTTCATAATGTGTCTCTTAATACATAGACATGGCTTTTACATACTTTTGATCTGGGTATCCATGGTCACTTTAATTTATTTATTTCCATATTGGCCTAGTGGGTGATACACCGACTTCCAATTCGGAGGATGTGGGTTTGAACCTGGTTCAAACCATTAACATTAACATGTGACCAAAGTATTTCATGCTTTAGAACTAAATATTCAAAGACATGTGCCATTAGTTAGTATTATAAGCAGTGATGGGTATGCAATCTGCCACATAAGCATGAAGAAAGAAAAAAAAAAGAAGATAAAGAAAAAAAAAGTATTTTTGAAATTAACTGTTTAAGGGGCGGGGGGGGGGAAATTAAATAAATAATGCTGGACACTTCTCACACAGCAACATCTAGCCCCAAAGTAAGCAGAGCTTGTGTTATGGCATTATTTTTCATAGCTTTCCTTAGTGAGTAGTTTGTTGCTCTGTTGGCAGTTAGTGATTCTATGAGATTTTGTGTGTCTACCTTTTCTGCATTGTGTATCATAGTTTTTAGTTCTAACAGCTCTATTAACAGCTATTTTGTCAAAAGGGCAACTACTGGTGTGCCATGCATGACGCAGTCTTCTTTTTTCTTGTATCTGTTTTCGTATTTCCCAAGGGACATTTTTCTGTCTCACTTCATCTTCAGATTTCTAAGGTCCAGCAGGCTATTTGTATTTGTAAATTGCATAGTAGCGTTATCCTCCTCATCAGGATTTTTAGGGCGATTTTAAGTTTAAGTGGATCCATTATGCCACGGAATGAATGCCAATCCATATGCCTATTATAGAGAGATCTTTTATCACATTGACTCTTGTACTCATCTAAGTATTACAGTGACTTGGTATGATGATCCATACAAGCAGGATTCCATGAGAATGAGTTTAAAAAGTTTAATAAATAATTTTTAAATATAAATTTATGTTTTGGAGGACAGTATATGGCGGAGATATTGAAGCTACAATTTTTGTCTTCCATTGTATGCAGCTTGAATTTCATGTGTGGAAATGAAAAAAATATGTAGTGATGTTTAATTGAAGATTTAATGATAGCAGCTTTTTTTATTGGGAACTAGGCTGTTGATGTTCCAGGTTGCTAACTTCAAAGTTCTTACTTGAAATATTTTTCTACTAGAGTCACTATGAGGCTCATTAGTGAGCTTATTTGCTGGAGCATTTTTTTTCGACTTTTTATAAGTAGGTCTTGAAGAACCTGGGTTGGCTCCACCTCTTTAAGAGGCAGTGAATGTGGTGTATGTGATTGTTTAGCAGCTTCAGCATAGGAGTCTTTATGGTTGGTACCTTCAGGAATCTTATGAAATAATTATTGGGGTCTGGAGGTTGCTCGTTAGTAGGTTGATATTCTAGTTGCTCATTAGAACATTTTTCCTCGGTGATGTTTTTCTTCCTGCTATTCAATGGTTTGTTGCGGTCGGTTTTATGTGACTCGGCACACTTCACACAGCGGTATGGTCTCAGGCAGTTATTTTGGGTATGTCCATATTGTTGACATCTAACGCACTGGTGCGCTTTTTAGTGTCTTCAATGGTGACAGCTGTGTTGTCAATAATTTGTAAATCCTTTCTATTGTAGGGTAGATGTAGATGAAGGCCTTTTCTCGTGGCCTTCTTTGGCGTAAATTATTTGGCCTCTAACCTTATTACCAGTTTTTTCAATATTTTGCACAATTTCACTATGCGGGGTTGAGTGATGTAAGTTCTTTATTACTATTCGCACACATTTATCTTCTTTCAATGTGAATGTGTGGCCTATCAGCTGCTCACAAGAGAAATGAGTTTTTTGGAGATTTCTGCTGATTTACAACTCACAATTGGTCTTTAGACATATATTATATTTAATAGTATAGTCACTCTTGTTTAGGGTAGTTTTTATATCTTGTTGCAGTTTGCTGATGTCTTGTATTCCATAAAGGATTAATGGCGGGGGCTTGCTGGTTTTTGTGGGATATCGTCATTTCCAGCATCGTCGATCGGCAGCTGTGCAAAACTGTTGTTGTTCGAAGTGGGCGGTGGCGAATCTGGATTCCGCTTACGTTTTTTGTTCCCCATTGTTGGTGCCTTTTGCCATTCAGGCTCTTGGCTTATGGTTTGTTGGGTGGTTATTTCAGAGTTGGCAGTTGAGGATCTAATGTCACGTCACATCACTTGCCAGAGTCGAGAGGGAAATGTCATTTGACTTTAATTATAAAATGAAAAATTTAGGGTGGTTTAAAAAAAAGTTGGCTAGTTTAGAGTTTCGTCGGTTTTGAAATTCACGTAAATCAGCCATTTTGGCTGGAGAAAATGTTTACACAGTCACACGACACACTAAACTACCCTTTTAAATCATTTTCTTGCACTAAAACACAGTTTTACGAATTTTCTTCAAGAGCGCGAATTTGTTCTCTTGACAGCGCGACATTAACCTGAACAGAATTATACAAAGCAATATATGTTTTACAGTGTCAGAGAGTCATCATTCAGACTGCCCATATCAGTTATCGCAAATAAACCAGACTGACACCCAGCCAGACTTTAATACGCTTCTACCGGCTGCGTTGTATCACACTTTGAAGGCACAAGAGCTTATTGCTGAGAAGAAGGCGTATGAAGAAGAACAAAGCTCTCATGAGGTAATGATAATCCCTTATAATAATAATAATAATTATTATTATTATTAATTAAATTGAATATTATCAATGCAAAAGTATGGATTTTAAGATGTTTTTCGCTAGATATATCCATAAGGGTTAAACTGATTTGGAAGAAATGTCGAACAGGTATAATTCGTGACCTAGAAATGAGAATAACACTAATGTGTTATGTACTTCAGACGTGTAGTACCCGGATAATTCCGGTTACTACGCGGGTGAAGCCGTGGGCAGAAGCTAGTAATAAACAAATATACTGCACAGTCACATATGTACATAGTCCTGACGCCGCACTAGGATTCTTTACGAACTATTGTTGGATTTTGGCCAGCGTGATGCCTTCCGAACCAGGTAGTACCATTACGAGAACCTTTCTTCCCAGCGGTTGACAATTCAAGCTATATGGCCCGTCGCATTGCCAAATCAGCTTGCTAATTCTCAAAGTCTTTGTGGCTTAGATATGATATGTGACTTTAGATCTTTAGAAACTCCAAGTGAATCTCTTTCCATATTCCAGGCTTCATCAGAACCAATGCCAAGTACTAGTACGGCTAGCGCGTCTTGCGTAGAACCTCCCAGGAGCATGATCCAGTCGGAGGTGGCAGCCTGTGACCAGCAGGACACGCAGATCGGGACCTCTGCCTGTGGAGCCACCGCTGTAATAAAGCTAATAATAAATAAATATACTGAACAGTCACATACATAGTCCTGATGCCACACTAGGATTCCCTGTATCGTGGATATCAGGAACTACGAGTACTATGGTACCATACAAATAAACAAATATCTGCAGAGCTTGCAAACATTTATCCCGTCGCGGGAATCGAACCCGCGCATCTTGCGCCTCAGGCCACTTAGGTCATAATAATATATCTGGGGTCTAGACAAATACTTTAAGCTTAGATTTCCTTTCACGCTAACGCAAACTTGTCCAGGAAAAACTTGGCAGTAGTCACGTGACTTTTCCACAGCTAATGTCATTTCCATACAATTCAATCTTTCCGCAAACAGAAAGTGGTATCTGTCTAGACTCTCTGAACCTCTGCCCCACATCGTCTAAGTACGCGTTCATAATTTCGTGATAAAATGATAAGATTTTTTTTACAATTTCGTTCATCAGCCTCACCATAGACAGCATGTAGAATCCAGTGCTGGGCATAGACCTCCCTCAAATAGTGCCATTACTAAGGACCTTGGGCCACCTCCATCCACCTAAATCCCGGAACCTTCGAGATGTCAAAAGTTAATAGTTTTTGAGTAATTGAAATCACAAAGATATAGAATGTTTCTATATGATATAGAAACGGTAGCTTAAAAGTACGTGAATTCAAACATTTTAAAATGAATTCATGCCAATCCCCCACGCGCGACCAAGCCTAAAAGTTTTAGGCAACCTTCCGAACCAGGTAGTACCATTACGAGAACCTTTCTTCCCAGCGGTTGATAGTTCAAGCTATATAGCCCGTCGCATTGCCAATTCAGCTTGCTAATTCTAAAAGTCTTTGTGGCTTAGATATGATATGTGACTTTAGATCTTTAGAAACTCCAAGCAAATCTGTTTTCATATTCCAGGCGTCTTCAGAACCAATGCCAAGTACTAGTACGAGTAGCGCGTCTTGCGTAGAACCTCCCAGGAGCATGATCTGGTCGGAGGTGGCTGCCTGTGAACGGCAGGTCACGCAGATTGGGACCTCTGCCTGTGGGGCCACCGCTGTAATCAATGTTTTTGTAAGTTGAACCTCATATTTGAATTATATTAATAAAAAATAAATATACACCTAACAGACACATAAATAAATTAAAAAAATGCTGGACATTTTTCACACAGCATCATCTAGCCCCAAGGTAACCAAATTACTGATATACTACTTAAAATATATATATATATATTGAATAAATTGAATCAGTGGTTAACATAAAACAAGCTCTGCTTACCTTGGGGCTAGATGATTCTGTCTGAAAAATGTCCAGCATTATTTATTTATTTAAAAAAAACATCAGACCCGAGAAAAATATTTGCATATCATACAAACATTTGTCCTGCGGCAAGAATCGAACCCGCAACCTTCTGCGTCTCAGACGGGCCTTCGCCCACTGCGCCACTTAGGATCCCACAATAGCATTTCCTTTATCGTGGGCATCTTCGACGTTTCGTTACATGGCGAATCGCTAGGTTACAAGCGCGCAATACGGTAGATCCCGTCATTGATGCATGTCGGGATCTACATGGACAATGATTCAAGACATCAATGATTTGAATGTTACATTGTCATATTTTCAGAATGCCTTGAACGTGCCTGTGGACATTCAGCGGATAAACACATCGGTTGGCACCAGATTGCGGGCCGATTCTGCCACGACAACAATGTATGTTGAAAGATATCTACATCTAGTTACACTAAAAGACTAAAAGAGGTAAAATTTGTATGTAGGATATAATTTCCGTAACTAGCCTTAAATGTTTCATAAATAATTAGAATTGAGCTTCAGGGCGAACATAGGCTGCATATTAACCTGTTAAAATGAAAGGGCTTTTCATGGAGGCCAAATTTGTAGCATAAGCCGACAAAAACGGTCGAGCGAATGCGTTTCTTACGAACGTTGCCTTAACGGTATAATGTACTTTTAATCCGAGTGCACGCGGGCAAAGCTGTGGGCAGTAGCTAGTTTGAAATAGTTTTAAAGGAGTAAACTTTTCTGCAAAGCGTAAACAAGGAAGGCCTTTCCGGAGATGGGATGATGAAATAGTAAAGAGAGCTGGTAGAACATGGACAAGAGTCGCTCAAGGCCGAGACAATTGTAAAGCGTTGGTGGAGGCCATTGCCAGCGGGCACACATATATAGAAATTAACAAATGATTTAAAAAAAAAAAATTAAAAAGGCTAAAAATACATGAAAAAGAAAACTTTTATGCGCATTAAGTGATTAATGACTAATTTATATTGTGATAAAACTGTCTTGTCACTTCTACAACTTCACTTCACTTCTTGATTATGGCTTTTGCAATTCTACAACTTCTCTCTGAAGTTCCTATACGTAGTACAAGCCGGGCGAATTAACATGACACCTGGCTCGGAACTCGATGCTTCCCCCGCTACCCTGCGCGGCGCCCCGCCGTCGCCTTGCGAGGGCAGTAGCGATAGCATCTCAGTTACCTTTGCACGTGTCTTTGCGTTTTAAAATATTTGAGTTATTATCTTGCTGTTATTTGTTATTGGATTTTTGTTGTCATTGTTACGTTTGGACGTTTTTCTTTGAATAGCTGTTCTTTTCCTAACAAAATGGTAGGAAAAACGATAAACAGTAAAGAACGGGCCCTTATACTCAAGGTATTGACTTTTTTTGAACGCGAGAAAGAAATTAGCAAATTCGTGATTCCTGTGGATCCTACCGAGAGTGCTCATGAGCACGAGAATGTGAATAAAAAAAAAGTAAATTGATGAGAATAAAAAAACAAATGAAATCAGTAGCATCGTCTGTTTCACCGGTGCCGAGTACTTCGCAAGAATTTCAGCGTAATAGTAAAAAATATAACGTTTTAATTAATGTAAATAAATAAATCCAATACAAAAATACGAATAACTATTTATTTTTGTTTTATTTCCATATACATCGTATGATAACTACATGTTACTACTTAAAACCGATACATTGCAATTTAATAATATACATGCATAAGTTTTACCCCCATGGGAAAAAGGCGTGACATTATGTATGTATTTATGTATAAGTTTAAAAAATATAAATATTATTCGTTTTCGTACGAGATAGTGAAATGGAGACGAAAACTTTTTTGCACACTGTACATTGCACAAACGTCATTCGAGCCAGGTGTCATGTTGATTCGTCCGAGTAGTACTTAGTTCAATAAAAATTAATTATTAGATAATTATATCATGATCATTGTTTCTTGTTATAAACACGCCTGACAAATATCGGAGCGATCAGATCGGGTGGATTGGTGTATTCGAAATTTAACCCGGGTACATACAGGCACATATATATTCGTTTTTTTTTGAAAGTTTTCCTAATTATTACAGATACATATTATCGCGGGCGATCGCCGGCTGTACTGCGGCAGATCTGGTCAACGGCCTACAGATAGCGTCTGACGGACTTGTCACGGCGAGATTCTTCCCTACCTACCCCGAAAGAGCCATGTCGCTGTCGCATTTCCTCGCTGATTGGATATCTTTAGGTGAGCTATTAGTGTTCCAATAAGCGGCGATGGGCTTGCAACCTGTCACGTCGAATGCTAACTTGCAAAACGTGGGCATGTACCAAATGTAACGCTTGGACGTGCCTCTGACTACCCCCTACTTGGTATCCTCAAAAATCTACTCACTGAGTATGTTTCTGAGGATGTCCACCATGGGGAAGACAGTCGTGAGCGTCTTTGTTTTAAGCTATTGCACCATTTATGTCAAAATGTTATGGATGAAAATCGGTAATAAATTTATTAATAATATTAATTAATAATAGCTTGGCAACCATTCCATAAGCATATAATAATATTATCCAGTTTATCACCCATATTTGTTTTTATCAGTCAAGATTACGTTTTTACAAAAAGGCCTATGTTAGCTTCGGCTCCACTAATGCCTGTATAGGTTTCAGGCATTAGCTTGAGATTTTGAATAAATAAAGAAAAATAATAATAAAAATGCCTCTTAGTGTTAGCTTCGGCTCCACTAATGTGTGTATAGGTTTCAGGCATTAGCTTGAGATTTTAAATAAATAAGGAAAAATAATAATAAAAAGGCCTCTTAGTGTTACATTCGGCTCCACTAATGCCTGTATAGGTTTCAGGATTAGCCTGAGATTTTAAATAAACAAAGAGTAATAATAATAATATATAATTAAGCATACCTTATCCATGTTGTACATGTGTTACAGACTAAATGAACATTTTAAACTTTTAGGCGCGGTTCCAATCCTCACTTTAAACGTGCAAAACGAGGGCGAGCTCCCGGACGCTTGGCATCACCAGATGGTATTCGGTGTGTCCCCTCAAGGCATCTACCTCTGCAATCCGCTGGGATGCGTGCGCGAGACCGCACTCTGGCCGAGGATGGTGTCCCCTTCGGTGGTGCTCGTGCGGGCTATTGATATAGTGGCGAGACACACGGAGGACACGGATCTGACGCCGCTCATGTATGTGCCCGATGAGCGGTTCCACACGTTCAATGTTTTTGGTGAGTATTTTGCGAGTCTATCCGTGGTCAGTGTTCTGTGTATTTATTATTGATTGGTCACAATTTGTTTTTTTGTTGCTAATAATATTTTTTATAGAAGACGTATTAACGTTGAATTAATTCTTTGACATACTTGCTGAACTGGACTGGACTTTTTTTTTCCACACAGCATCATCAAAGCTTGTGTTATGGGAACTACATGACTGATATACTACTTATATTTTTTTTTGTGAATACATACATATTATACATAGAAAACACACGGACCCGAGACAAATATATACATATACAAACATTTGTCCCGCAGCGGGAATCGAACCCGCAACCTTCTGCGTTGAGGGCCTCCGCCCACTGCGCCACAGAGGTCGACTTATGATTAATAATGTATTTTATAAATTGATATTTTGTTAAAATGACTTATACCTACTAAGAAAATGTAATTTGTCAAAAGATGAATATTTTTTTTTTATTGAATTGTCAAGATGATCCACTAATGGAGATAAATCTATACTATAATAATTATAAAGTTTGTTAGTTAGTGTCACCTGCTTTGTTTATTTGTAATCATCAGCGTTAACTTACAATCTAGGAAAAATATTATAAATTATGAGGCCGATAAAAGATTACCCCATTTTTTATAAATAATGTAGTGGGTTGTTGAGGTAGGAGTGGGCTACAATTAAGTAAGTAGACATACTTATTGCCACTAGATTTGATTTTAGTAAATAGTGGAACCTATATGTACTTGTACTATAAGGTTAGGTAGGTATGTGAGGTATATTTGCATTCAAGGTGGCCATAAAGAAATAGATAGCTACTTTATTTCTAAAATTATACTCTCATGGCATAGGCTATAATATTATTCCGTTAAAATAAAAGGGCTTTTCGTGGAAACGAAACGAACGTGGTCGACGATAAAACCGGTCGAGCGAATGCGTTTCTTACGAACGCTACTTTTCATCCGGGTACCACGCAGGCGAAGCCGTGGGCAGTAGCTAGTGAAATTCTTGGCTATGACTCCCGTACTTTACGATGGTATTAAAAAAAAACGGTATCACGACGATGAAGACTAAATTAATTAATTATTCTGTGAGTGTACACCGTGTCCGTGCCTTTTTTGGAGCTATTGTCCGAATTACACTATTCTCCTTTGTTAAAATTAACATGTACAATTTTATTTGCCTGAAAAAGATCTCGTTCAGCGATAAGCCGCCCATTATACCACTATTTTTTTTTGTTTATTGTCATTAGCATTATTGCTGATAAAGATATCCATCTCTTATTTTCACAGGTCAAGTATCGAACGTGCTCCGTGAATCACGTATGACCTGGCGGCAGGACTCGAACCCGCGCGCCGACCACATCCGAATCCCAGCTGCCTACCAAGCCGGCATCACCATCGCCGTACTTACCGGCTCTGAGGCCCACCAGAGACTGATGGTTGCCACCCAGCTACCGTTACTCGACAGCAGGGACCCTGATAACCCACAGGATGATCCCGCCTGAGATAATCATGTTTCATTGCTGATATTATTTACAAAGACTTCAGTTTCAGTCTTGTAAGACTACTCCCGAAAACTGAAGCTTCAAAAAAATCAAAGTCAAAGTCGAAACTCGTTTATTGAATGCAATCACATAGATCTCTTTGAAACGTCAATTTTACCTATCTTACCTGAAACGTCTAAGCCAGGAAAGAAAGGCACACGTATGCCCAAGATGAAAACAAAATCGGCTTATTCCAAAGGGCATTCAGGCATATATTTCCTAGCATTTCCAGGCCCATAAACCGTATGTGCTGGTAACCGTATGGGAATGCTAGGAGCAATGAAAGAGGTTATGTTGCTGCCCTCAAAGAATCTTAACATTCGTTCAGAAATGGGGATATTTTAAAATAACATGTGTAAAATTTACAATCCATTCTTCGTTTATTTCTGTGCGTAAGACGTTATACAAAGATAAATAAAAAAAAATAGATTAAGGATATCCTCATATACATAAGGATCGTGACGTGATACACGGTCTAAACCCGTTTAAGTATTTGGAAATAGTCTTAGCACACCCTGTATAGCCTGTGTCTGTTGCAAATCGTTATCGGAATGTGTAAAAGCTTATTACGAACTTAGAAGTAGTTTTTTCGTAAATTAAGCAACATTATTGTATAAGACACATAATTTTAAGAGCTGGTTATAAACTTATTAATATTTTGTATGCCATCTGGTTGTATCCATTGTAACTAAAAAAAAACTTGGATTTCGAAATTATAAGAATCACGATAAATTATTTCTGGGTTACGCTTGCAACCTGTCACGTGGAATACTAAGTACTTGCAAAACGTGGGCATGTGCCATATATGTCGGGACGTGCCTCTGAGCATCGCCCACTTGGTACCCTCAAAGGTCTATGCACTGAGAATGTAAATAATGGAGAATACAGTCGTGATCGTGTTTATTATTTTAATTATATGTGGGTGACATTGCATAACCGATCAAAACATTGTTTACAAAAGATTTTCTTTTGGCCACTTGAAGTTGTGATTATAAATAAATAAATAATGCTGGACATTTTTCACACAGCATCATCTAGCCCCAAAGTAAGCAGAGCTTGTGTTATGGGAACTACATGACTGATATACTACTTATATACTTTTTTTTTGTAAATACATACATATTATACATTTAAAACACCCAGATCCTGAGACAAATATTTGCAGATGCAAACATTTATCCCGCGGCGGGAATCGAACCCGCAACCTTCTGCGTCTCAGGCGGGCCTTCGCCCACTGCGCCACAGAGGTCGTCACCATAAAGATTATGATACCATAATAAATATTTAGGAAGAAAGTTTTGGTAACGTAAGTTTTTTTATTTATTTTCACGAGACTCGTAAGCTTTTTTACGTGGACATGTTTGAAAAAACGATTGAAACCGACCTGATAGGTCGGTTAGGTGATTTGGTTCAATGACGAAAAAAAAAGATGCAAAATACTAGAATGTTTTTGGCTGTCATATTATCTATTATATAGAGTGAGAATCCACTATGCATATTCACAAGTTTATAGGATAAGGTTTTAGAAAATAGATGCATAATTAAGGTCTGCTTTGGAAACAAAAGACATTTGGGAAAAGATTGTAGAAATAATTTATCTTGGATGTGAAGCGGTTTAAGAGCGATATAATTTTAATATATTTTTAGACATAGGTAAAGAAAAACACACCAGTTTCTGTATATTATTCGTTTTTATACTTTGTTATTTTAGTTATTAACCCCAGAATTGGGAGCTCACTGTCAAAAGTTTTTATAACTACATGCTCTTGTAGGTAGGTATGTTAATAATTGTATGAATATTAGAGCATGTTGTCTAACTATAAATATAGTTTCAATCCACCATATTCAATCATCATATTTTTGATCTGATGATCCCAAATTAAATTTAAAACACAGCTTATATTATTGTATGCACAAATATTGAAATAAATAAACATCCCACAGACACTAATATAGTCCTAACCCCACACTAGAATTCCCTGTGTCATGGGTGTCAGGAACTACGAGTACAGTGGTATCATAACACTCAGACGTTGTTGAAATAGATAAGATTGTAGCAAGTTTCTGATAAAACTACCTACAGCTTTCGTAGAATGCTCAAACATCTATATATTCGTGTCTAACAAATTAATAATTATTAGTAATCTGTAGTAAATAATTCCGTTTAACCGCATACGATTGGCTAAATTTAGCCGGTGTTATGGTGTAAATAATGTTTGTAAGGTCTTTATGTATGATGTATATTAGTCAATTGGTGCTTACTAGTCAAAATTATATTAGCACATATGTTTTCAGCATGATTGTTAGACAGTAACCTATTTTGCGCCAATCGGACCCATGTACGACTCACGGAGGTAGTAGGGAATCAAAAAAGCTGAACCGTGCTCATTTGAGAAGGGTTTTTTTTATGTTGAATATAAGTACTATGAACCTACACGCCCGATCAACTTGGGTCTAAAAGGAGCTGTGCATCTACGAAATCAAATTGTAATTTTCTTAGTATATTATAAGTGGTTGTTATTGGTTGTTGTTTTTTTTATTGGTTTTAGGATATTATTACGACTATACCACTTACTTTTAATTAATGAAAATACTTTATAGTACACCTTATACAAAATCTTATTCCTAAGATAAGAAGGTACAATGGGCGGTCTTATCGCTTGGAAGCGATCTTACTTTGTTTTTCTCTTGTTGACGTTTCGTTGACTGTTTAGAGGTATTTCCACATGAGCACCGTCCGCCACGTTCAAAGGAATAGTTAAGTACGTGGTATAGTGATAATACTCTAAAATTAGACCAAACAACGATTATTTCAATTCTCATATTGTATTAGTATGTAGTATGGACGTATGCTTGCTTGTCTTATCTTTCATGTGCAACGTATAAACTTACCTACTATAATTTATTACAATTTACTTTTTTGAATACCCTTTTGCTAAATGAAGCAGCATAGTACCAATGTATGTACCGCAGTAAGGACCGTGTCTAGGTCTTTGTAATTTATTGTAAAATGTTATAGATAACATGATATTTTTGAATTATACTATGGATATAGAACCACACGTTTTTTATTCGATAATCGCATCAACATTATATAGGTATTATTTCGTGTATTCCCGCTTAAGCCCACTTGTGGAGAGAGCGGTAATAAAAGATCTTTATTACTTATAATAATGCTGGATATTTTTCACACAGAATCATTTAGCCCCAAGCGTATCAAGCGGGCCTTCGCCCACTGCGCCACAGAGGCCGTCTATCTAAGTAAGTATCTTAAGACATTTAGAACTGAGCACCTCTGTGCTCAGTTCTAAACGGCTCGTTATTAAGACTTTCGTAGGTCTATAAACTCGGGTGAACGTCAGGCCGATCATTTCAGAGTGGGAAAACACAGCATACATGCTCTGATTATACTTAGCTCGCCGAACTTTATATGAACGATGCTGTGTGAAAAATGTCCAACATTATTATGCTCAAAACTGAGCATTTATATTATATTTAGAAACATTTAAGTATGAATTATTTTTAGTCTTATGTATGTAGCTTACTTCTATTTTAAGTAGCTAGTTATTTTATTGAATATTTTTTTCTCTTATTTTGGTCATCAGCCAAATGCTGATGACGCTCCACTCTTTATTACACAAAGGTTAGCTGGAAGAAAATGCTAATTAGCATTAAGTTCGCCTATGTACTTGTTAGCATGTTCTATCTATCTATCTCAGCCTCTGGTGTTGCAAGCGTCCATAGGTTACCGCTCTGTATCCGCTATGGTTAAGGTACATCAGTAAATTATAATGGTTAGCATACTTCGTACTGCTGTTTGCTAACATAACTACAAAGAAAAAAAAAACAATTTGCCATTATAGAAACTTTATTTCCCTTTTTATACAATTAATTAATACAAATATGTAAATTTCACCACCATATATTATTCTATTATAATATAGCCAATAAGATGCCAATTAATCAAATCTATATTAATAATATTAAATAAATATTTACCATTAAAAATAATACAACTAATATTCGAGTATTAAATCTCAATTTAGAATTCAGTAATAAATAATTATTGAATTAATAACAGTATTATGACTAGGTGCACCAAATAGAATTGAGCTTTAAACATGTATTTAGTAATATTATAATAAATCTTTAATACTCATAAACAGAAATACCATAAAAGAGACGAATAATTTAACAAAATTGGTACAAACAGATACCAGAATAAAAAAAAACTAAATTTGCTGCAAAACTACTAAAAACTATTCTGGAATATGAAAGCTAAAACATTATAATGGTGTTTTTAAATAAATAAACACCCAACAGTCATACATAGTCCTGACACCACACTTGGATTCCATGTACCGTGTATATCAGGAACTACGAGTACCATGGTATCACAACACCCAGACCCGGAACAAATATATGCAGAACATGCAAACATTTTGTCCCGCAGTTAAAACTAAAAATAAGCGTACCTCAAAATTTAATACTATATCTATTTCTATATACATCTAACAAGGTTAAAGTTTACTTGAAATGAAATGCCCCGTTATAAAATCCCTTACAATAAAATTGCTAGAAATACTTAACAATGTTGTTTTCTATATATTATAATTTCAAATATAGAAAACAAGTAACAATATGTATACGGAACAATGTGTGATAACTTAAAAATGTGAGATCTAGATATTGTTTTCAGGACTTTGTCAAGTCAAACTGGCGCATTGGCGGTGGCGAACAAACGCGTAAACCCCCTACGCATCGGTTCGTGTAGTTCGTGTGATCGCCACCGCCAGCGCCACAGCGTGAGTATGACCGGGCCAAAAGACTCCACTCATGTATTAAGGCCTGGTGACTGACAGTGGCGGATCCATTACATTCACGCGACAACCATTTTCCCTTCCACCGCCACCGGGCCCTTACCCGTATCGATGTCGGTAAATGGAAGCATAACACAAATGAAATGTTTTTTTAGATAACGAATAACAATAGAAGCTATGAATATATTTTTGTTGGTTTGAGATGCAAAAAAAAAAATCTCGAACTAAACTGAAACGAATCGCAAGCCTCGTGACTTAATAGGGAGGTCCAAGAAATGTCGCGAAACTCAAATCATTTACGGTTCTTATTTTTTCCTATGTACTACCGGAACAGTACTTTCGTGAACTCAGCAAAGCATTTTCTACGACTTGTTTCACAAACTTTTGCCCGTCTGCCAAGACCAAGAAAAAAGGCTAGGGCAAAAATAAAACACATACATAGTCCTCAATCCACACTAGGATTCCGTGTCGTGGGTATCAGGAACTACGAGTACCGTGGTACAACAACATCCAGTGACCTCGATTCTCTTGTACATCAACTAACCTTAATGTTATCTATCGCTATGTTTTACAAGTAACAAAAGAAAGGGCAACAACAATGTCAAATAAGTCAAATTTACGTTTTCCACACAACATGCTGACTATAAACACGAAGAGCGCACGTAACACGTAGAGACACGTAAACTAATTTGACAGGAGTAAAATTCTTGCCGTCCCTTTCTTGCGTGCACTATCAAAAAAGGAGAGCGAAAGTTTAAATTAAGTTCAGTTGGTGTGCAAGAGAATTGACGCCATTGTCAATGGTATGTTTTTCCAAATTCGAATAAATCGAAATTCGGTCATATGTGGCCATAGAAAACGATGTTCCAATTTCGCGTAAAAAAATATTTATTCATATAACAATGAAAAAAAAATATGCTCACGTCACAGGTAAGTACAATATTTGACACATGCCCACGTTTTACATAGTAGTTCACTTTCCACGTGACTTCGCTGCTTATTTGGAACACTAAACTGTGGCATACGCCTTCGAATTTTTACGTTCTAGAGCATACCGGTTTCCTTCCCGTTTTGACGGATTTTTGTAAAAAAACAGTGCAAGATCTGATTCAAACTGCCGACCTCCGGATCGGAAGTCGGGGTAAAGGCCAACGCGGCTCTGAATCACTGGACCGCATAAATATTTGAATTACGACTCGTTTCACCATAAAAACTAAACTAGCAAGTACCCGTAGCTAAGATTACTGTTTTCTTTTGTACATCATATCCAGCAATTTCAAGAACAGATTCGCATGACTAGCGGGCATTGCGTTCACTTTCTGCAGTATATCTTCGTAGATAACCTGTTCCTCATTTTCGTACAGCTCCTGCAGTCTCAATTCTTCATACAGACCCTTTATTTTATCTACCTTAGCTGGATCTTTATCTGCGTAGTTTTCAACGAAGACGGCGCGTTGGGTCTCGTTGCTGTGTTTCAATGCGTTAACAGCGAGCCACGAGCATTTACCTTCTTGTATATCGGTGCCAACTTTACCTGTGACTGATACATCGCCGTAACAGTCAAGGTAGTCATCCTAAAAGAAACAAGGTGGTTATTGAGCTGAGACGCAAGAGGTGCGGGTTCGATTACCAATCTGCAAATGTTTGTTTCGAGTATGGGTGTTGACTATTATTAATAATAATAAAACAAGCATTTTCCACACAGCATCATCTAGCCTCAAACTAAGGAGAGCTTGTATTATGGGAACTACATGACTGATTTACCTAGTGATATACCGTCCTTAATCGTTCACGTCAATTCCTATCCATCCAAAGGTTGTCTGGAAGAGATCTCTATAAGCGATAAGAGCACTGTACTCCCGCGATTAGCTTGTAATTTGGCGTGTTATCTATACATCTATCTTATTTACTTTTTTTTATAAATATTTACATAATATTAGTTAAAAAACACAGACCCGAACAAATATATGCACATTTTCAACATTTATTTATTTATTATTTATTATCATTCTAAAGAAGTGGTCGGCCTGCAAGCGGCTGGCTTTGCGTCTCGCGGCTACACCTTGAGAAAACCATCTCATTTAAATGGTAAGGGCCGACTGCACTGCTGGTTGGAGCCTCGCGACTTACGTCTGTTTTTATGTTTTTCGGCGTCTAGGCGGCCTCTATGTATCGAATCAATTCGCTAGCCGACAAAACTATTTTTTCTTACTCTTTTTCCGGTTTTATAATGTGTATATGTATTTATATATCTAAATGTTAAGATACATATCTACAGATTTACTATATTAAATACTAGCCTCTGCCGCCGGCTTCGCCCGCGTGGTACCCGGATAAAAGGTAGCCTATGTGTTATTTTGATGTATAAGCTATATTACTGTAAAGTTTCATCAATATGCGTTCAGTAGTTTTTTCGTGAAAGAGTAACAAACATCCATCCTCACAAACTTTCGCGTTTATAATATTAGTAGGATTTATAGTAAATCTGTAGGTATGGATCTTATCATATTAATTATAGATATTATGTATGTTGTAGCTAATATACTTTTATTATTATTTTATGTACACCCCCGCCACTCTCAAAATCTCTTATCCTCTCCATCCAAAGGTTGTCTGGAAGAGATCGCTTCTAAGTGATAAAACCGCCCATTGTACCTTCTTAAGAATAAGATTTTGTTTATTATGTTATTCAAAACATAGCTCTGCAACCTTTCAAGTTCCAGTCCCACGGACAGGAAAGTAAGTTTAAACATTTACCTTGCTCAAACAATCAAGGTAAACATCCTACTGGGTCGTGTCTGTTTAAAGCGATGACATATTTTTCTTCTCTTTAGAGATTACTAGCAACCATGACGATCGATCCTGAAGTCACAGGTTCGAATCCCTTCGTACATCTATGCATTTTTTTTACTTTGTGCTCTCAAACGGTCAAGGGAAATATCGTGAGGAAGCCTGCATGTCCTAGAACCGATGAAAATATCGAAGACATTCTAAAAAGCCTTAGAGATTCAACGGAATTTTTCCCCACACTTGTTCTTTTACCATCGGTCACTCAATGTCTCTTAGCTGGTCTTAGGTCTAAGAGGATTATTTGGGTATAGCTGGTCTAGCTAGACAAATACCTCAAGCTTAGTATTCCTTTCACGCTAACGCAAATTTGCCAAGGTAAAACTTGGCAGCAGTCACGTGACATTTCCCCAACTAATGTCATTTCCATACAATCTTTCCGCAGGCGTTAACGTCAACAGAAAGTTGTATTTCTCTAGACCCCCCCCCATGTCTTAGGTATACGTGGGTTATTTGGGGTTTTTTCAGTAAATCGTCATACTATTTCATGAAAATTTTGACACTCACCTGTATTTGGAACAGCTTCCCTAGCTCCAGGCAGACATCTTCAACTTTCTTATGCATGTCTCTATCAGCATTGTTCGCTAGTAGATATCCTAGCGTCACAGGCAGCTTGAATGTATAGTAGGATGTCTTGTGCTTCACAATAGAGTAATAACGCTCTATCGTGAACAAAGTGTAGTCGCTCTTGTTCCTATGGGCCATCGTGTAGTCTAGATGCTGTCCCATACTTGTGAATAATATTGCCTGAAAATTATAAGCCATTACTAGTGTCTGCCTACGGCTTAGCCCGCGTGGTAAATGGATAAGAAGTCACGTATAAGTTACTTTAGATCACGATCAATACCTGTCCAAATTTCAGATGAAATTAAACACTTGTAAAAGACTTAGCCTATAGAAAAAATATATGTTTCTTGGGGTCAAAATAGGTCCCCGTCTAAAATAAAATAGTTAGGTACCGAAAAATACCAACTTTATAGTTACCTCGTTGAAGAGCTCCACCATTTGAAGATATAGTGGTGTTTTGCTGAAGTTGGCCTGTAAAGTCTCGAAGATCGAACAGTGGATGAGTATCGAGTCGTTGATCGCGCCTAGTCCAACGTTGGGGAGACGGTACCAGCACGGCATGCCGCGGCGAGTGCTGGAACCGTCCATCATGTCGTCTACCACCAGGAAATAAGCCTGCAGCTGTTGAAGAAAATAACAGTAACTTATGGGTGCCGGTGAATTCATACAGCACTTATGACAAATAAGTGAAAATGAAAAATATCATTAATAATAAATGAACACCCGTGTTAATACATAGTCCTGGTCCCACACTAGGATATCAGGAACTACGAGTACCATAGCCGATAGTAAGAGATTATGTTCTCGCCAGTGTTATTTCACTTAGCCATTTCATTTATAGAGTATATTTTGTTCAATCGTCTTGTAAACAACCATATTTTTGCTTATATGATGAATTTATAACATGGTATAAGCGAGTCGCTAGCCGAGACGCTAGGACTTATAAACACGCCAGATGCAACTGCCAAAGGACTTTAGTCTATAGTACATACATAGTATAGAGTTAGGATTGAACAACGGTTTTATTATGCTTCCAGATATAATTTACAAGGGGTCTTTTATATGGAATGATAAGTAGCAGAGAATGCATAATGGCCTTACTAATACAGATTTTTAAACAATTGATTAACTTAACCCTGCTTTGTCTCTTTCATATAAATACTAAATAAATTCAAATTCATCAGTACAAAACAAAACACTGTTTAGTCTACACAAACACACACTACTCTTTAAAAATCTACATATATGAGTAAGGTCCTTAATAACCAATCTTATAGTGACTTTTATATTGTATTACTCATAGCAAAAGATAAACAGTGGCTTCTTAAAAAATGTGTTTCCATTATGGTAAATGGCAATTAGTATGTCATGCATGTTATCATACTAATCACTGTACTATGCATTCCTTCTATACTAAGATAGAACAAAAACAGTAACGGATTCATTATTGTTAAAAGCCACAATAAAGACTTTATGCCTGCTCTATGTAGGTCTAATAATTTATGATCTTGGTTTTTTATATTTATTGTCAATTTGTCAAAAATAATAAACAGCCAACAGATATGCATAGTCCTGCCTGATACCTACACAGATCTGAATCGATTCAGCTGTTAGTCACCCATCCAAACTTTAATATTTATAATATTTGTAGGATGTGATACATACCATCTCCACACACCATCCCATAGTCCGAGCTAGTCTCAGTGATCTATCTGTGATGTTCTCGGGCTTTTCAATAGTTTCATATGCAAAAACCATAGCCAATCCTCTTGATTTCTTTCCTCCAATTAGATTGTAGTCCAGTACCTAAAGTGCAACAATGTATTTATTACGAAGAGATGAGATCTAAGGATCTGTGAGGTAGACAGATAACCATAATAAAAGTTCATTTTTGCGAAAACATAAAACCCTTGTGTTTCCCATCTGTTACAGCGCCCCCTAGTCAGTTGTGGTGATAGAACCATCTTTGAAGACATAAATAAAATCGCACACCACATTTCAATTGGGCAAGCGGTTTTGAAAATAAATGGTATCTACTTCAAGGATAGATAGTTCTTAGATAGTTTTTATCGCCACAAGTAAATTAACTAATTAACTGTCATATGCAGCCAGTCAAAATTTTCCCAGAATACATTCTTACTTATGGGTTTTATTATAGCATATAAATCAAGTCACAAATAATGCCTAATTTACTGACATGCTCTTGCCGACAGTGCACTAATACCGGCTACACGAGTTGGTCCTAATGTTGTCAAATAAAATTAAAATAGGTGTACCATCAACACAATAAAGAAGAATAAAGTCAAAGCCCAAAGGAGCACAAGCCATAGAAAAATTTATCATAGTCATACTAAGAGGCACTAAACTACTATTATAAAAGCAGAGTGCAACACTGCTAACTGAAAGTTACCATCTGCTTTATTAAAATAAATTGAATGTACCTGCTTCACCCAGCTGCCAATTTCAGGGACTTGTGAAAATTTCGGATTTGTTACCAGTGTGCCAATAATACTTGGTAAGACATCCTGGAATGTTTCCTTTTCCTTATCTATTTGAGTGGAGACATTTGTAGACAGAAAACTAGCTGGGAAGACTCTGAAACCAATATAAAAAATTTATATTAATGAGCTTGCAACCTGTCACATGGAATACTAATTACTTGCAATAAGTAGTACATGGAACCAAGTACATGGTTCCACCTTCAAAAATTTACACACTGATGATGTACATGATATGTTATACAGTTTTTTAGCATGTTTGTTTTTATTCGTTTCTGATTTTTTACTGTACACCCCGAGTAAGGTCAATGATCAGTTTGTAAGGTAACCTACTTCAGCATCATCAGACTGTAGAAACCCACTGCTGGACTTGGCCTCCTGCAAAGAGTAACATGACAAACAATCCTGGGTCACCTCCACCTGCCAACTTTCTGCAAGGTTTTAACATGTCATCGGTCCATCAGGTAGGGCCCTTCCAACCCTGATGGATACACTGTGTCATCTGTCACTATTCAAGAACTTTTCCTTTCCAGCAGTTGTTGGTTAAGCTATAATGACCTGCCCACTGCACAGGTTATATTAGCGAACTTTAAAGAGCAAACTTAAATACAACAGGAACTAGATAAATACAGAACTGTTTACCTTGAACGGTGATTTTGTGTTCCATAAATTTGTCTAGCTTTATTGGCTAGACGGATAATTAATTTATTATTATTCATGGTTTTTTGTCCTCTATAAACTTTCTCTGGCCGAGTTTTTTCTTGAGCTAAAAATTACACATTACGGTTAGGTGTTAAAGATACATCGATTTCGGTTGAATCTGCTAGTTTTTATAAAAACCCTGCCCTAGTTGCCCTAAAAAAGAATAATAAAAAAAATTAGAAAACCTTTTGAACACGACACAAAACAACAACAAATATTTCTTCAATGACTGACGTTGACGACTAAAGTGACGAGTTGACGTACACGACCACAGGTTAAAAATTATCCAGAAGAGGGGATACATGCATGTACTGTAAGACCATGAATTACAAGCCCCGAGAAGATACGATCCTGGAATGCATAGCCAGTATTACACACAGTACACAGGCATTCTCTGACACCTTGGTACAATTGGGCCTGGTCGTACACTTGTACGGTCAGTCTGTACAACTCTGGAAAAGTGGAAAACACAGCCTTGGAAAACAAATCCGATTTCATGCTCTGTTTTCATGTGCGAGTGCTATCAAGGGGCAAGTGCTGTGTTGTCATATTCGGTTTGTAAAGATAAATTAACCAGTTTCATTTGTTTTGAACCCAATTATTTGTTTTGTTGGGTAAAGTTCGGATTGCAATATTTCCTTTTAAGTAGTCATAAAAACTACTTAAAAGGAAAAGGAAAGTAAGTTAACAACCTAATCTATCCAAGACATATCTACCCAGGAACGATTTTTCAGGCCAACATATAATTATCAATGCCAGCTCTTGGTTGGACAAATGGCACAGTGTAAACGAGGCTTAAAACCTAGTGATGCGGGAGATTAAATACAACGTTTGACAAGTTAAGTGATTTTCATTAAAACAATAACAACCTATCTATCCGAGACATATCTGCCCAGGAACGATCTTTCAAGCCAACATTTATTTATTAATGCCAGCTCTTGGTTGGTCAACTGTCACAGTGTAAACGAGCCTCGAACCTCGTGATGCGGGAGAGTAAATACAACGTTTGACAAGTTAAATTATTTTCACTTGCAGATAATTACTATCAAATTAGCAACAGATTATGGGCTTGAGATAGTAATAATAATAATAATGCTGGACATTTTTACACAGCATCATCTAGCCCCAAACTAAGCAGACCTTATATTATGGGAACTACATGATGATCATTTGACTTCTCAAACGTTAGTCACCGAGGTACTTTCAGGTAAAGAATAGGGGGGGGTCTTGTTCAGTACCTACTAAGTAGTAAGGTACCTAGTACTTAACTGGCTGCTGTGAATTATTAAAATTAAATAGATAATTATCTTACATTCTCAAAAAAACCCCTAGCTGACCTTATCGGACACAGTCTGGAGAATCTATGCTGAGATACAAATACCTACGTACAAAACTTGTCGGATGCTAAATCAACGAGCATGAATGAAGAATTAAAAAATAAACACCCAGCAGCCACCGTCGCGTTGTCGTGAGTGACCCACGCTACTAGTTCGATTCCCTGTGTCATTGGCTACGAGTACCTACCATAACCACAACACCCAGACCCGGAAATTTGTTCCGCAGTGTGAATCGAACCAGCAAACGAATAAATGAGGCAATAGTGGTAGGTACTTAAGTAGGTATTATAGAATCCTGGCAATCCTTATTTCATGGTCTTTGCTTACGCCCTCGGCAAACAGGCGTGAGTTTAAACCTACCTTGGTTTTTTTAGTATCCTAGATTCCGATTCAACTGGTCTCGAGCCTATAATGGGTTATAAGTTGAAAAATAAGTATATGTTCTCCTCTGTCTTTATTATTTAAAGCAAGGTGCTTGTGATTATCTGATCCTTAGGAATAATAATACAAGTGTATAGTAGTGAAACTCCTTCAATTCTGTATGTAGACTAAATAAGTAACAAGGTAAGTAACACCTACCTTATAGCATTTAGCTTGCCCTTTGCCATCACTTGCAGGTTTAGCTAGCATGAGAACCAAGACAATATTTTTGTTACAATTCAGTATTCAGTATATTTTTATTCAAGAATAAATAAAAACCGACTTCAAATAAAGGTAAGTTGATAACAGGTCCAATATGAAATGTCATTTTTTACCCTTATAGGTACCTAGATAGTTTTTCTGGATGCTCAACGCTCATGTTACTGTTGCTAGACGTGTTTGTCGTGACTTTGGACTATTTAGCAAAACATTAGTTTCACTTCTTGTAAGCAAGAATCACACTTACTTTTTTCTTTAAACGTAGATAGAATAGGTAGGTACAACTATGACCCCAAAAAAGCGTTAGATCCGAAGTGATAAAAATTGTAAAGAATATTTGTAGAATCTCAGTTTAAAAGGCTATCTGACTAGAGGTAAGACTTTTGTTACCGGTAGAAACAGTCAACGCTAGTTGTGTTGTAAAATATATATAAATGAATAAGAAAATATTTTTTTGCAATGTGTTGGCGAGGCACTTTCATTTAAAAACAAGGTACATAATAATACACCGTGATTCGTCAGTCTATTTGAAAACTCATGTAGTACATAAAGTCAACAACAAGAGTAGATTAACAATTTAAGATTAAGATTAAGACCTTCTCATTTTCTTTGGGTTTAACAAGGAAATGGCAATTAGCTTGCAAATAGTTGAGGGCCAAGACAAATTTTTTACTTAATGTAGTCCCATATTTGAGGTAAATATTTGCGGGTTTTTCTTAAATCGATTACTTTCTTTATCTTTAATCTGTTCTACTTTTTTCGACTACTGTAGGTACCTATATTTCAGGCTAATGGTGTCCCCTCACCAAAAGTATTCAATGTCTTCTCAATATGAAATCGGAAGTAAATACAGGAAGTCCTTTTACGATGTTTTACCCAGTGTTATAGACTCTGCAGCGGCTAATCCGAAGGTTTCTGAAATACCTGGACTAGAACAGTGGATCAAGAAGGTCAGTATCCTGCTGATTGCGTGAGTACGATTATCCTAATACTTACCTGATTGTCCTATTTGACAACCTCGGTGGCCGCCTGAGACGCAAAAGGATGCGGGTTCGATTCCCGCTTCGGGTCTCACCCTCGACGGTCGTGAGACGGGAACTGACTTGGCCTCGATGCTCTGCCCTTTGTGCGCGGCTGGATAGCGGTGGTGGCGCGCGCGGTGGAGGGAAGGCAGCTACCCGTTCTTCGTAGCATACATCGGTGACGTAAGGCTGCGTACACATCGCGCTGACCGTGTCGCTCTCCAGACGAACACTGTCCTGATAAGCTGTAGTGGTATTCAGAAGCGGTCTCCATGAGGGTGATGACCCCATCCATGGTCTCGTTTGAAATTCGGGTGCCGGCTTATCTCGATTGACTCGCGAATTTTTCAGGGGACGAAGAACTTCTCTCTGACTAAAACCGAAGTGTTGTCAAACCTTATGTAGTTAACCGAGGCCTGAGAGCATGTTCTGCTACTGCTGACTTATTCGTGTCCAGGTTTTTCACACTCCGTATGTGTCCGTCAGTCTGGTGGCAATGTTGCGTCGAGTTTCACCTGTTTAGCTCTTGCCTCGAAATATTTTATACACCAGGCACGATTAGAGGATCGCTGTTGGGGCCCTTAGATGTTGTCTTATCTGGCCCTGAGGTCGAAGAAAAGGCTTGATATTATATTTTCGGCGCAAGAAATAACCAACTTTGTCCGTTGCTCTCCAAATGCTCCATAAAAATATTGGCCACAACGGGTGTAATTGGAGACCCCATCCACCTCGTCTACTTGTATGAAGTGGTCTCCTCTCCATACATAATATCCGTTTCAAACATAAAGTTACCTATACATAATAGATGGAATGTTTAGAAAAAGAGCATTTCTTTTAATAAGATTTTATGATATCCCTAAAATTTTAATAGCGGGTCTCGAAACTATCTTTTATGAAATAACCAGTATTAAAAACATGTTTAAAAGGTGACGTTTGGACGAAATTTTTCGGTCACAGTTTCGAAATGTAGCAAAACTCAGCATGGACCCTCTGGCCTCATTGACCGGAGGAAATTATGAAATTTCTCCATTATTATATGTCATAATATTATTATCTACAGTTGCTGACACACAATATGACTGGCGGCAAAGGCGCTAGGGGTCTGACCGTTGTGATGGCGTATGAGATGCTAGAAAAACCTGAGAAACTCTCAGAGGAGTCTATGAGGCTAGCGCGCACTCTTGGCTGGTGCTATGAAATGGTATGTTCATTTTTCCGATTTCCATAATGCCTATTTTTTTCACTTTTAATAGGTAATTTAAGCGTACGTGTTTATTCTATTCGATATATGGGTATAATTACTTGTGTTCCTGTAATGTCTCATGAATATTTACGTACTGAAGAAATAGTTATTTAGTTTTTATAGTGTTAGCCCACACCACACTTAAGGGAAATTACAAGAATTTATAGTTTCGACCAGGTTGCTAACGATTTCGTCGCTTGATTGCAGTATAGGCCCTGTGTACCAAGCTTAAAGTCACGGGATTTAGTCCCGCTGAGGTTGAACTTTTGTGATATTATAAATTCTTGAAGAAATATTTGACAGTTCCAGTCATACGTTTGCATAGTGGACGACATAATGGATGGCTCGGAAACACGACGCGGTAAGCCGTGCTGGTACTTGTTGCCAGATGTAGGTCACGCCTGCGCGGCCAACGACTCTGTCATACTTTCTAACTGTATGTTCTATCTGCTGAAGAAGAACTTCGGCCATACAAAGAATTATAAGGAGATGCTGGATGCTATAAACCAGGTAACTATTTATATCAAAGCGATGCTGAATAATTTAACTACATATTTATAATTTATGTACCTAGGTACCTTAAAATATATATTAGTGGTTGTAAATGCTAAAAAGAAAAAGTATGTAGTGAAAAGAAAAATTAAACTATGTGGAAATTGGTCAAGAAATAAATTATGCGTTAGTATCACTTCACTTCACTTCTTGATTATGACTTAAGTACATAGATACCTATGTATGTTCACGTATGTGAATGATCTTCTGCTTTTATTTCGGTTGCAAACTATCTACTACAATTTATAAGACAGTGGATGTCAAAAAACCGTCTACATAATAACGGGAAATTGATAAAGTGTCCAATATACAACTTCATCATCAATAGGAGTGGGTTTTTTTTTCATAAAACTTATATGGGACCACAATTGATATACACAACCCATTAAAAAATCTAAAGAAAGAAAAAACTAGATGAAAAGAATCATCGGTTCACAATTTGGCATAGATATCGCGTAACATACAAACAAAAAATATCAAACATAAATACAAATTGAGAACCTCCTCCTTTTTTGAAGTGGGTTTATAATAATTAAATCGTTGATTCGGTTGATGATATTCACGATACGTTTGCAGTCCCAAGTTTACGATTTCTATTTTGCAGGTACTCTATCAAATTTTATTTTGTTCACTCGGGATTTGGAATAAAAAACAAAAGACGAGAAAAATAGCAATCCTTCAGGAATAAAATTGTGTCAATTGTGAACCGATTTTAATGTTTTTTTTAGAGTAGGGTGTAAAATGCACCCCTATGCTAATGAAGGACACAACCGTGTGCTCCATATGGTGACCCTAGAACTTGTATATTGTGAATACGAAAGTTTTACGTTAAGTATGTATTTTTGTTACCGATAGTCTTCTTTGGAAAAAAAATCGCCTACGATGGACATGGCGTACTGGGACAACGGGAATAGAACCTATTCATGTAAGAAAATAGTACCTAATGTCATAACTTAGCGTAACTGTAACAAAAAGGTCATTCAGGTCGAATATAATCTTTTTCCGTTAGGTACATCTACATGTTCAGTTATCCCAAACGTAAATTGGATCTACCTACATAATAAAATTGTACCTACAATCTGCAATTATGATGAAGGTTACCTAAACGTAAGAGGTTTTTTTTATTTTAATTAACTAACTCTCCATTTCAGACAATGCTGTATTCAAGCTTTGGACAATTCCTAGATCACAAAACCTCAGAACAAAACACAAAAGACTACAATCTTTTCACGGCCCAAAGACACCTCACTATTATCAAGTACAAAACTGCGTTTTACACTTACGATCTTCCGACTACCTTGGGATTACTCTTAGCGGATTATAACGTGGTCGAAGAAACCAAGAAACTAATGCAAGATGTGTCTTTGGAGATAGGTTTGCTGTTTCAAATTCAGGTCAGTAATTTAACAAAAGCATTGACTTACATGAAAACGGAAAATAAAATGGGTTGTTTTATACAGCCTTGACACTTTTTTTTTGTGATTGTCATAAACTAAGTATTTGTAGTTAAATTTAAAACCGGACGACCCAGTGTAGGATGCCTTTACCGATGGTAGGATGGATGTCATCTTGAAGATTGGGTGGATGGAGGTGAGTGACCAAGGAACGGTCGTCATGACACTGTTTGGGATAGGCCTGTTCTTAGCAGTGGGCTTCTACAGGTCGATAATGATCATTTGTAGTTAAAATATAAAGTTATTGTGCGTCGTATTGCACTCTTTTGATTAGTAGTTAATCAAAATCCTAGCATATATTATGCTGTAATAGAAGGGGGCCAAGCATAGGTCCTTGAGGCACTCCTATAGGTAATGGAACAAAATCGGTAGGTATGATCTTTTGTTTGTTTTTGGCACCAAAATGCAGTGCACTTAGAAGACTTTTGATTTCTACCACCAGGATGATTACATCGACTGCTTCGGCGATGAAACCCTTACAGGTAAGTTTGGCACCGATATCCAAGAAGGCAAGTGTTCCTGGCTCGCTGTTAACGCTTTACAGCGCTGCAATGCCTCACAACGTATCGTCTTCAACGCCTGCTATGGGAGCAAGGAACCAGCTCACGTCGAGCGCTGTAAGCAGCTTTATTGTGATCTGAAACTACCGGAACTGTATAAGGAAGTAGAGAGTAGATATTACGATGATATAATGAAAAAGATTCAAGGACTGCCTACGGATGAACTGAGGAGGTTATATCTTAGGCTGCTGGGGATCACATATCAGAGAAAGAAATAATTTATACACTATTTACGTGCAAATATTTGTCCCTGGTTTGGGTGTAGTAGGTAGATCAAAACATGTTAGGAGAAGTAAAATGTCATAAATTCAATTCAGTTGAAGCCCAGTCAATATACACGTCATCAAATAAATTTCATCATCATTTGAAGTTCTACGTTAATCCTACCGATGATGTAAGTAAAACTACAATTTTAAATTGAAAATATCTTCGCCTTTCATGGGTAATCTGTACTATCTATATTAATTACCTACCTTTGTATCTATTCATATAGATATGCTTTAGTAGATATACACTTATTAAAATAATATACAGTATTAATTTTATAATATTTTTATTTCTTTTTAAAATCAACCAATTTTCAATACAGTTATAAAAACTAAGTAAAATACATTAACATCACTATAACTTTATAAACTTATTTTTAACCATGATCTGGTCACGAACTGCAGATATCTAAGTAGTGCATTATCAAGTTGCAAATTATTTTATAAAAAAATGCAAAACAATATAAAAAAAAATAACCCAGCAAAAACAGTTAAAACCATTTACATCTTTTACAATATTTAGTTGTCAAAGATGTATATGGTTACTAAACGGTATACCTAAATGCAAAACATGTAGCTACCTAATTAGATTAAAATTTGAATTCTTCCTAAATGCAATTACACTGTGTGATAATAACTTACGATAAGGTTCTCGAATGGCGACCACAAACAAGATAGCGCAATGTAGGAAGTCTCCACAATCGATGGAATAGGAAGTCAGCGAATGGCGTTGACCTACGACTTGCCACACTTTGGGGGAGGCTTTGTCCAGCAGTAAACTTCTACAGACTGGTGATGAAAATCAGTTACTTTTTTATTCAGGGTATATCCCGATATCTTTAGGTAACGCCAATTTACTTAAAATTCACAATTTCTCTATAAGCGTTTGGGTCTACGCCTAACACTACGTATCAAAAAAAATATGCTTTGTAGAAACAGTAGAACATTAAAAAACACATGTAATTAGTTACTCTTGCAAGAAATTATACTCAAAATGTGCCATCTACTTCAAAATTAAGTGTTACTTACAGAATTAGGATCAGTTACATATATGCGAAGTTTAATATTTATTCTATTATAATTACCTAATTGCTTAGCTGGAAAATCTCTTAAATAGATCATCATGCCTCGAACCAATCAGATATCTGCAACAACCTGCTATTGAGATCTATTTAAATCCTTAACCTATCATAACCTATTTGCACTTAAATGCTTCGTCTGAAGATGTTATCCAAAATTTTGAAGAACAAATCGTGTGGCAAGCCTCTGGTAACCTGCTGAATTTGTGTCCTGATAAGATCGTACGTGGCTTCTTCGAAAACGCTGTACGTGTGTGGTAATTGCAACTCCTCGTATAGATCCTTGACTTTGGCGACTGACTCTGGGTCTTTCTTTCCGTAATTTTCGTCCATAAGCTGCTTTTGGGCTGAGTTGGCTCTTTGTAAGGCGACAACGGCCAGCCACGTGCATTTCCCTTCTTGGATGTCTGTTCCGTTTTTGCCTGTGACTGCTGGTTCCCCGAAGCAATCGAGGAAATCGTCCTACAAACAAGGAATTTACATTATTAGTAATCTAGAAACAAAGTGTATAAGTTTTATCTAAGTACTAAGGGACTTAATATCAAAAAGTTATCTGACTTATCCGTATAGTCGATCTTCAATAGAGCGAAATCGAGTACCTACCTATCCGTCTATGTCATACGCGATTTCCTCTGAAATTGTTCCATGTACATTTTGTAACACCGTGGCATGAGTGAGAAAAATGACCGCATAGCGACAACAGATCACCCCTATCAGATAATCGTACAGAACCTATGCTTAACTCCCTAGTTAGTAGGCACTGTTTTTGATAAAATACAAACATAATGCTGTTTATCTTTAAAAACATGTCGATTCGAATAACAGTGTTGTTGTACAAACAACACTCAGGGTTTAAGATAATATCCCTTGTCACCAGATTATTCATGAATGCCGATAGAATTTTAAGCTCATGATACTTCATCATCGTCTGTTGATACAGAAAAGTCTGTAAAAGTTCACTGCTGGACATAGGCCCGTAGGCCTTCCCTAAAGAGTGACACGATACTTGCAAAATGTTTTACGCCCTTGCAACCAAGACCGTATTTGACCTTGGCTATCCAACGAATTTATTTTTTATAATTTTTGATTACTCCGTCTTCTTAAAATTTAACTAAACTATTCGCATCTATAAATTGACTTAAAAAAACAAACAAGCCAAAGCTTTGAAAAGAAGCCAGCATTGTTTAAACAATACACAATGCTGGCTTCTTTTCACGACCTGTTTTCAATACTCACTTGAATTTGGAAGAACTCTCCCATCCCAAGCAGGATTGACTTTGCTTGTCTATGGGTCTCAGGGTCATCAATACCTGCCATCAACAGCGCCACGCTGACCGGCAGTTGGAAGGTATAATAGGACATCTTATACTTCGTGATAGCTTCGTATTTCTCCATCGTGAACTTGGATAGTTCGGGTTTGTCGGTTTTCAGCATCTGCTTCTCTACGTAGTGTCCCATTGAGCATTTTAGCAGCATCTGTTGGAGAAAGCAAGGCTTAAGTTTTGTTGTGACACGTTCGGATTACTAACTTGGGCTAGGAGATTATATTTTGAAGCTACAGTATGACTGGCTTTGGGTTCTACACACCATAGAAAATAGGTA
Source organism: Perizoma affinitatum (assembly GCA_961405105.1). NCBI lineage: Eukaryota > Metazoa > Arthropoda > Insecta > Lepidoptera > Geometridae > Perizoma > Perizoma affinitatum. The sequence goes on from OY560206.1 coordinate 7,164,032, forward strand.
TTTTGCCGTTCTGTACACCTAAGATTTGCTATGTCGAGTCGATTCAAATGCCGATTTGCGCTCCCAATACGAATCGGCATTTGAAAGAGGCAGTGTACGTTTAAAATATGAAGTTCCCATTTTGGTCTATGAATAAGTGATATAGATCATATATGCAGAGGCAAACGTTCATCCAGAAATTATTATAAAATCCATTATCGAATAACCATTTGTTTCAAACAAGTATTTTATAATAAATTTTAATATAAAATTATGCGACAAATGTTTACTACCTACTATCAATTTTCATATATTTATTTTTATACGTATATGAGATTAGCTAAATTTTCACGTTTTCACACTATCACAAGTCTGTCCACGTGCTGTTCGGATCATAAAATAATTCTCATGATTACAGGTGATAAGCTGATCTGTTTTTGTGTCAGGATTTACGTAAGTATCGATCTCAATTCAGGACAGATCCTTTTTGTTGTTATTTATACCTACATAGTTTTTTTGTATTGCTAGGGCCGCAATATTAGTTTTCATAATCAAATTCTTCTTTTTTTAAAGTAAAAGTTATACGGCTTACCCGATGCGATTTTTTACAATCGGTTCGTATAACATCAATCAAAGATTGTTCATAAGTGTTATCACTTCTAGTCACTAGGGGGCGTTACAATAGACCTTGGAAAACACGGCGGGTGCTCACTCTGCGAATGCACATCACCACTTGTTCTTCAAATTATTTTAAAACAAATGATGATCTTCATTCGATGTGGCGCAAATTTAAATTACGATGATATCAACAATCACTGGAGTTTTATTATTTACAAACATTTATTTCGATGGAACTTGTATCTATGAGTTCACAATGCAATGATGTAACCAATTTTTGTGGGTTTTCCATTCATTGGTTTGATTTATTTTGTAGTATATTGAATTACATGTAGAAGAGAACAATGAAACCGCTTGTGTTATTTATTGCACAATTCTTTGTGCTTTGTACATTATCGTTCCATTTTAATAATTTGAAAGTCATCAATCAGTTATCATACTGATATGTACATTAGTTGGTTGGTAATTAATATAACGACGGATTGCATAATGATTCAACTCCAGCTTCAGATTATTTACAATTTCCAAGAGAGCGGAATGCATTTCTCAATTTATTTGGTTGCATGTCTGCCTACAACGTCAATGCGTCATTTTAAATTGCTGTTGCAGTAAATAAAATACCGTTAGCTACACGCTGACTGTTCACAGCATCAGCAGTTGGTGTAAGGGCTCGGTCAGACCGACGCGATGGTGGTGGCGATCAAAGGGAAATGGTTGTCACGTGGTTGTCAAAGTTCGCCACCACCACTGCCACCGCACTGTTTGACCGGTCCATAAAATATTGTGCAAAATTAGTACCTATCGATGAAAATTCGTGGAGCTAGATTTCTTGAATCGAGGTGTGAGTTCGATCTTGTTTGCATTGCATGTTCTGCATATTTGATCCGGTTGTTGCGTTGTGGCACCAAAGTCCTCTTAGTTCCTGATTACACGAAACAGGGAATCCTAGTGTGGGTTTAGAACCTTTTATGTCTGAAGAGTGTTTTATTTTGAGCAAAGGTAGGCCAAAGAAAAGTTGGATGGATTGTGTGAACTTGTGATGGATGAAAGGAGTGAGTACTAAAATAACGGTTGATAGAAGAGAGTGGAAGAAGAAAACATGTTGTGCCGACCCCACGTAATGTGGGACAAGGACAAGATGATGAAAAATAACCGCAAAGAGAAACCACAGGGTAAACAAAGAAGTACCCTTAAAAAAGTGCGAATGTCGATCTCTATGCGTTACTAAAGAAACAAACACGCTCACGAATGTCTTCCCCATGGTAGACATCTTCAGATACATACTCAGTGAGTAGATCTTTGAGGATACCAAGTAAGGGGTAGTCAGAGGCACGTCCAAACATTACATTTGGTACATGCCCACGTTTTGCAAGTAGTAAGCATTCCACGTGACAGGTTGCAAGCCCATCGCCGCGTTACTACAAGTGTTTATTTGCAAATATATTCGGAAGAAGCTTCATATTATTTACTTCACTTACAAGTATGTAAGTTTAATCATTAAAATAAAAAAAAAATTGGTACTCACGACGTTGAAAGTCTCGAGCACGTGCTTGTAGTAAGGCTTGGCGCCGAAGTGTTTCTTGAGCGTCGTGTACATGGCTGACTGGATGAGGGTAGCATCGTACACGCCGTCCAGTCCGACATCAGGGCGCTTGTACCAGCAAGGAACCCCGCGACGCATCTCCCTGCCCTCCATTATGTCGCTCAAAAGCAGCTGGTGCGTGTGGAACTGGAAGAAACATTGTTTTAAGATTATTATCTTGCTATTGGTTGACTTTAGTAAGCTCTTTCGTGTACAGTTGGTTAGACTCGGGGGACATGAGGGAGTTGTGTTATCCTGTGTGGTAGACTACACAGCTTTATTGGCTTACTGTACAAGTAGCAACTTCCTGGTCAAAAAAAAATCAAGTTTAGTCATTGAAACGAAAGGTATCCCACATCCAGCTATTGAGTACCGTTTATCTCGTTGGGCCATAATCTCGGCTTATCATTAAAGTTTTTCTCCAAGGATTCATTCATTCTACTCTCGCACACCTCTAGAACTATCATTATCACCAGCTCGTTTGCTAAACAAAATTATTATAAAGTTAGTTAGAAGGCGTTTAGTCAGGTTTTCGTAACTATTTACTTTTTTAAATTTAACTTTGATAAAACAAAATGGTCCTGTAGTTATATTTGTAGAAACTAAAGGCGATAATACGCTGTTGAATTTTTATCATAAACAGCATTTCCAGGTTTGATAAAGTTTTTCCTGTGTGTAGCCATACCCGCCAAGTTTATATCAGAAACAATGCAATCAATCTTATTAAATCTGAGACATGTAACCTTAAAATATAGATTAACCTGAAGCCGTCCCCCGCAAAGAGTGCGATGTGAGGTGAAAGACACCCCAATTCTCCTATTTCCCGTGTCACCATACTTTCCACCCGAGAAATCTTGCTTGCAAATGGTTTCCAATTTTTTTGTGTAATTTGTTACTAAGTAGTTAGCCAAAATGTGATGATGTAGATGGTGTATTTCATTACGATTCATACAGAGACTGGCTATTATCAAAGAGTTCCAGAAGAACTTCTTTTGGTGGTACGTGAGACGTGCTTTCAGGTTAATGTATGTATATTCCAAGGTCATGGACATGTTCCTTAGAGTCGTTAGTTATTTAACCTACTTACCTGACATTAAAGCAGTCAACAGAGAAACAACATAACATTAAAAATATATTGTTTTGCAAATGAACTCACCATTTCAACACACCATCCCATTATGTTCGCCAAGTGTATGTTCTCTGGTGTGAGATTGTCATTCTTCTCCACCATTTTGTACGCAAGCACCGTGGCTAAACCGCGATTCTTCTTTCCGTTCGGCACATTGTATTGCAACAACTGGAACAATAACATTGTATTTAGCATTCATTGCAATAATATGTTATTGTTTAAACATTAGCATGACATCATCCAATATTTATGCCATAACATGAAACAGCCTTGGATTTGTTAGCACTATTACCTACGCTGAACATTTTCTTACATATATTTTTTGCTTGTGCTACAATATTCTTATTGTCTTTTTTTGTCTACCTCTATACTTAAATAAATCTAGCTATATTATAGCATACCAGCATATATATATATATATATATATATTTATATATTCTATAATTTGAATTAGGTACAAGATTTATGTAATGTGTTTTTTGCTTCTTCTGGCTTAGCGCTTTATATTATATTTATTATCTCTCGAAAAGGTCAATTCAGTAGTTCTAACAACGTTACGATTTATGTTGTTTTGTTTGACTCATCTTCATCTTCAAAATATGTCTACGCCGATAAAATTAGATGTTTTGTTCTGTATCAAAAAAGTAAAAATCAAGTAGTCAGTCTGCATTTTAATTTGTCCGTTCCAAGCCACAGATTAAACAGTAACTTCTAAAACTAACCTGCGAAGTATAACCGGAATCTAATGAAAACCGGTGCGGTGCCCATAAAACGTATAATATTCAAAAGCAAGATGGGCGTGCAAAACATTGGATATATATTTTTTGCACATTTACTAGCTGATGGTATTGATTTGAATGTTTAATTATTTATAATATACTAGAGAGATGTACTTACCTAAATTAAGGTAAGTGCAAAAATTTACGAATGCACAGATTCCTATCTTGTTTAAAAACTGCTTATTCGTTCTCACAAAATGGACTAGTTGAAATATTATTTACTCTTAAAGTTATTGCTATGTAAGAAGGTACTAATTATTTCAAATACAGTATCAATAGACAAACCGGTTCGAAGTCCGTCTCACAAATATACGTTATAGGTAGCCTACCTACTATTTCCTCCAAAACATTGTTTTGCCACGAGAATAATTATAGTAAGATGCCGTTGAAAAACAGAGACTAAGCATGCTTCTACTCTCTCTTAGTATTGGTATAATTACCTATAATTCCTCTTAGAATGAGACTTTCAATCAGGTATGTAGGTATGTATTTGTTTTAAAAATAGCACCACTCTAATACAAAACAACAACATCCTGCCATGTTACCAACGAATCTCATTTCCTTGGCCCAGAATACCTAAATAGGTATTATTCAACTAGTAAGTAAACAGAACACAAACAGGGAAGTCGATGATGGTAGGTACTACTACTGTTTGTAAGTACCTACCTACCTACTTATCTCAAAGCGACACGAATCTACCTACCTACGCGATTCGCGATCCAATAGAAAAAATGAGTTCAGTTGTAATCTTATGTTAAAACATTTACAAATGTAACATGCAAAACTGTAAATAATTCTACGTCGTAGTAGCGAATATAATACAATAAATGACCAAGCTTACAATTTAATACGCTACGCCTTTTTAGATGCCGTCTTAATAGGTTTTAATTGGAATCAACTAGAATCACTGAAATATAATCATTCAAATAAACGATATGTCCACAGAAAGTTCTATATAATACCGAACTGGTTGCATACAACGCCTTAAAATGGGTGTACGTAATTATGGTATCGCAAATTACACTCTCAGACTATTGCAAGTGTTGCAACTCTACTCTACCAAGTACCTAGTCTGTACTAAGCTGGGGCGTCTTTTAATGATATTTTTTTTATGGAAATCTGACACTAAAACGTGCCAAGGTCTTTGCCTAAACTTAGTGCAGATTTGGTTATAATCTTGATAAATCAGAATGAAACTATTATAGAGGCTGGAGAAATATTAGATACAGAAAGTTCGACTAGCACACAACGTACCTTGGCCAACCATTTGCTGGCTTCGGGCACATCGATATGCTTGCCAGTTTCCGTGAGCTCCCTCACGATATCCGGGAAGCAAGCCATGAACTCCCTGGACTGGTCTTTGGACACGGCCAGTCCACGGGCAGCCATCGGCAGCTCTTGCGGTGTAAGGGTCGACAGGTATCTATGCAGACACAAAACAATCAACACTTGTTCTGCGGAAAACGGCTTTGACAAGAAAACTAAGGCGAGCTTACAGAAAGAATAGGGTAATAAAAATGTATTGGAACACGGAGATTACATTCTTTGTGCAAGCTTTTGGTAAGTAATCTGTGACTACGTTGGACAGTAAATTTTTGGTAGTAGGAAGTGAGCGAAGGATATTGGCAAGTTTTTGAATTTACTAAAGAGCTTATATAGCTATTCAATGAATGTTGAGAAGAATGAAAATATCAGGTAGGTAATAACTGTACATATAATGACAGGGTTTCTACTTTCAGTTCTTTGTTAACCACTTAGTTCGATGTATTGAATGCTCGTATTAACAGTTATTCTGTAGGATGAATGCCGGACCAACGGTAAACCTTTGGAGTTCCACATTACGGGTTGTTTTTTGATTAAAAAATACGAATTTATTTGCAGTAACAAATAAAAATGTTGATATTCGGTCGTTTCTTGAATTTGTTTTTAAGTGTATACGGTTCAATTAGAAATCTTATTGCTGGCCTGGCCATCTAGATTGACGATATTGCTTCTTAGCAAACAGGTTTTATCGTACGATATTATTAACGCAAATTATTACTAAATTATTCTGTCCATCGAAAATAAGTCAGCATTTTAATGAAATAATGACACAAAACCGATGTAACGTAATTGCTAATGAGACATCATTTTTAGTTTTAAACTACATAAGTAGATACTTAAGTAGGTACCTACACTACACAGATTGAAATTAACTACCACCTAAATGTAATTTTCTTTAGAGTTTACTGTTTTGTGAGAGCAACTGCTCCATATAAGCGGTCGTTAATTACTTTCCATTGAATGAATGTTGGTAAGTACTTATAGGTTACCTATTGTTTAGTTAAAACTACTGGAAAAGCATGGCTTCTAGTCTCCTATTACGCAAACGTGAGTTCAATTGAGTTCACTAACCTGTGGTATTTTTGCAATTTGAGCAGTTTCTTTGGCAGTCCCGCTTCTTCAACTTGAGGCATCTTGGACGAGGGCTGGTCCAGTCTTGGGGCCATGGCATCGGAGTTTGTGACGCTAGTCGTCTTGCTGATGTGCCGGCGAAGCTCATTCTTGTAGATCTGCAGGATCCTATCCAAACCCTTCTTGGATGAATACATCTTCAAAATCTTGATTTTCAATAAATTTATCAATTCTATTCCCCAAAGCGTTATTTTAATTCAATAAACTGATAGCGTTTATCAAGCAAGTGTTTGTCGTCTGTTCGCAACGAATAGTTATGACCGACTGATTCTTTGTTGTGTTTTGCTTCGCCTCCTTACCGAGCCACAGTAATGCTGTATCTAATGTTTACATTTTATTTATCGATATCGACTATCTATCGAATTCGTTGAACTCCTCTGTACAAATGGGATGATAAGGTTTATAGTATAGTGTTACTTAGACATTTGATATTTTATTACCATGACTTAATCGGCATGACCCGATTAAGTTGTTTTTTTTAAATTCTAGCAAAAATGTTGGTGGTGGTGTTCATCATTACCTATATTCGAAAGGCTTTTTGAACAAGTTTCTTCTGATTTAAATACCTATATCTTATTTGCTACATAAATGTACGTACCTACTACCACCAAAGGTTAGCAAATGTTTAAAAATTTTTTTAACATTTGCTAACCTTTGGTGCTTTCTTGAATTTTAAAAATTGGTTATTTGAGTATGTACCAAGGTCGGTATACTTTATTTATCAGAAATCACCGCTTTCAGTTCTTTGACAAAGTTTTATTGATTTTAATTCCCTCGGAATTCCAAGCTCACCGTAGGTAGTTTGGCAAATTCTTACAGATGATGGTAGTAATTGGAACCCAGTCTAAATTACTATCGATGGAAGTTAATTTTCATCGACACCACTCGCACACCACTCAGATGCGCACGCAACAACACAAACCGGCCGGTCTCCCCTCCCGTGTGATACGACACGCGGATCGCGTCACGTAGGCCAGGCGTACCCCGGTTGTGGTTATGGTTAGTGATGTTGTGTACCGCTTGCCTATCCCAGTCTTGGTTCAAAATAAACTACATAGAAACAGCTGCTAAAATGTCACCTCTGTCGTTCATGCTTTTGCTGCGGTTGGCTTTAGGTCCAACGATAACTTAGTTTTCTCTGGATCTTCGCCATTTCTTAGGATCCATTAATGAATTGAATATTACTTAGGTACCTACTCCTATAAACACTCCTTTAAAATATATTTGTTAAAAAGTCCCCAATCTTGTGTTCACTCAAGTATCTTGGTTACGTGCCATAACTTGTAAAACTTGGATATAACCAAGACCATTCAATTAGATCGACTATTTAAATTTAGCCATAACCGACCTCTTTTGTTAAAATTTCGGTAGGTACGATCCCGTGACATCTCTACGCAACCTATGAGAATCGGCTACACACAAACTGCACCATACGCATATCTACTAAGTACCTATATTATTTCTTCTGTATCGTGACCCAGCTTTCAATCGCGTAGGTAATGTGCAAGCAGAAACTGCCTGCTATATATAAATCAACAGATGCTAAGAAAGTTTTAGAAAGAATCCACAGGTCGCTGGTTCATATTCGGCTCGAAGGGCACATTTATGTTGTAGATTTCTATAGGTACATTAAAAGTACAAGTTACTTAATTACTGGCTCTTATCTGGGTCATTAGCATGGCCATTCAGCATGGCAATACGGCCAGTCTTTTGGGAACGCTGGATCAGTTGAGCTATCTATAGATCGTTTGCAATGGTCTTTAGATAGCTAGCTGTTTCATCTGTATTTTTTGTATATACACTTGTACATATTTGTATGAATAAAAGTTACTTATGTAAAAGTTTTTGAAATGCACGATATTGTTTATTATTAAAAGCACAACCTTCTACTGTATACACGTTTAAACGTTATATCTACTGTAGATTACATTATTTTATACCTAATTACCTATTTACGTGTAGCTGTTATTGGAAGCGCAAAATGTAAGAGAGAGAGAGAGAGAGCTGTTTGTGTTTGTGTGTGAAAGAGATGGACTAGTATGAAAAATACTACACATTGGACCAGTATTGGAACTGGATAGTTGTTTATAAATTTTTATACCGATTAAAATTATGTGACAGGAGTATGTGGAACCATTACCTATGCATTGTCTTGGTGAACACAGTCGCACTTTTCTCCCTTCCTGTCTCATAATACTCGTAAATATCTACTTACGTTTAATCTGTGAAGCGAGAGCGAGAGATTTTAAAAACCTATTTCAGGCACCAGTCTCTCACAAAACAGGTTATTATCAATTAAGTACCTACGTTACATAAGTTTAAGACAATAAAAAAACCTTTTTGAGTGTAAATAAATGCTTATTTATTATTTTTATATATTATTTCCCCGGTAAGTAAATTAGAAAGCAGGTTAAAATACAACGAATATACTTCAAAAAAATATTTACATAATTATTTTCTACCAGTCATCCTGGGCGTGCAAAAAGATGGCGTGTGATGCAAGTTTGGCGTGATGAAGATTAGTATGAAAGACGTTTGTTTTTCAATTTCATAGATTAGAATAACATAAATCATTGATAAAAACTGTATATTGTACCTTAGTAGGTATCAAGTTAATGTAAAACACTGATGAAAGTAGCTGTAGGTACATTCTGTAAATGTAAGTTCTCCAATTGTTTTAATCACGTGGATTGCACGCTGAATGTGCATGGCTGATGATAACCAACCATCGATATGTATTTAGGTGACACTCGAATTGTAACGGACGGAACATACTAAATAAAGACCGTGTGTTATTTATCAGACAGGTATTGTTATCTAGATAAGGAGGTACCTACCTATGGTAAGAAATATAGGTGAATTTATTATTACCAACTTAGGTAATAATTAATTCATCTATACAAGATAACTAGGTAGCAGTTATCTTTTATAGATGCTATTTGTCTGTTTTAGATTCGATGGATAGTTTTTGGTTACAAAAATGAGGCTAGCATTTTATCAACTTGACGACCTCTGTGGCGCTGTGGGCGAATATCAGCCTAGGATAAAAAAGGTTGCGGATTTGATTCCCGTAAAATTTTGGTATGATCTGCAAATATTTGTCCCTTTTTGACCCCGAGCAACACATATTTTTTTATAGGCTAAGTCTTTTACTAGTATTTTACCACCTGTTTGTGTTTTTGGGTTCAAATAAATACATTTTCTTTCGTTCTTCCTTTTATTTATTTCTGCAATATTTGTATCGGGTCTGGTGTGTAATATGTATGTATTTACAAAAAAAAAAGTATATAAGTAGTATATCAGTCATGTACTTTTTAAACTTTCGCGATTAGATAACATAATTATAAGTTTAACGGGTCTTTATCGCGTTTACCTTTTTTATTATATTCCCGACGTTTTGACTGTATTGCAACAGCCGTGGTCACGGGATATGTCATGTACTTTCCATAATACAAGCTCTGCTTAGTTTGGAGCTAGATGATGCTGTGTGAAAAATGTCAAGCATTATATATCATTATAATATTATTATCAAAATCAAAATATTAAAAATATATTATAATTTTTTAGTTTTTTTTAATATAAACTATCATCTCCCGTTTTTTTTTTATTCGCCAAACTTTCTATCTTCTAAAATTGTTCCAACTAGAGTTCCTGGGGTCATATTATTAGCCCTTCCCTCATCAAGGAGTTTCACAACGGTTTCGCAGGAAATGCAATATAACAGTATGTCGATAAAATAAATATATGGAGGTCACATACTAAGTAATCAATTGATGAATGGAAATCCAAGGGCCTACGCTTTCTTTCCATCCGAGATAATGTTTCCTAAGCGTTTGTTCGAGAACATTGACACTACAGAATTTGGTAAGTAGTTGTTTGCTAATAGATTTTTGCAACATTACCGAGGTAAGGAATGGTCTTTGAAAAGTGAAACTTCAGTTAGAGAACATTCTGGACGATATGTTGTAGAGAGAATGCTATTAGCATTAGGTACTCCTGTTGGTAAAACTTGTTATTTCTGTAAGTATAACATACTTGTAATGCAGTATTTTAACAAATCTTAACATTGAAACTACACAGTTTGGTAAGTAATTAGTTATTTGGTAATAGATTTTCGCAACATTACTGAGGTAAGGAATGGTCTTTGAAGAGTGAAACTTCAGTTATAGAACATTCTGGACGATATGTTGTAGAGAGAAAACTATTAGCATTAGGTACTCCTGTTGGTAAAACTTGTTATTTCTGTATAACATACTTGTAATGCAGTATTTTAACAAATCTTAACATTGAAACTACACAGTTTGGTAAGTACTTAGTTGTTTGCTAATAGATTTTCGCAACATTACTGAGGTAAGGAATGGTACCTACTCCTGTTGGTAAAACTTGTTGTTTCTTCATTACAAATAGGTATTTTAACAAATAATATTAGGTATCTGCTTATATTTAAATGAGAAAGTACGGTTTATTGTCTTAATACGCACTAAGCTGTTCCGACTAGTGGGAAATACAAAAATTAAAAAAAAAAAAAACGTTTTTTTTTCATTTCTAACACTAGTGGGATGGTTGAGTACTACAATTATATTTTTATTCATATTGTCATCTTTTAGGTTGCTTAAAATATACAGTTCTTAGTAAGCTTTCAACCATTTCGCAAAATTAAAATAAACTTATTTGTAAACTTATTTTCATTGTAGGACTCATCATAAGTACGATAAGTACGTACGTAAGTATGGGTAAGTGTACATAAGCTCCTTTTTGATGTTACTTAAAAGGTATTAATATGATTAATAACTATTAGCGGTAAGGTTCTTGACTCTAACAAAAATTTGCAGAGTCTTTAATTAATATTTCTTAAACGAATCCCAGATCGAAAAATGGTTTTCACACACCCACATAAAATATTTTTAAAAGACTTATCCAACGACACCCTACTCTATGAGATAGGCGAGAAAATAAAATTAGCTCCATTTGGATTAAATTCAGAATACTCAGGTATAGTTCGTAACTAAGAATAAAATAAGGGCTACTTTTTATGCAGATACTACGCGGGCTTTAGTGGTAAATAATAAATGGCACGTGAGTAACCGAAAAAACTATGGACTTATAAAAAAAAAAATTCAAAGGACAATTATTACCAACAGATGATGAAAAACTGTAAAAGCTTTGATTGAAGCATAAAACAAGTACATCTAAGGTGAGTTTTATCAAAGGCTTACTTAGCAGAACAATTAAAGTATTCTAGGGCACAAATTATACCGATATTTCCATAACCGATTGTGTAACCACGATAACAATTGTAAACATTCAGCACTAAGCTAGACCTACGACCACCATTAGTCACTCGGCTCGCCTATCGGAATGCATAATCAGTTACAGAGTGCAAATTCACGCGAAGACGGCGTGATAAGCTATGAAGTTCAAGGTGAATAGTCAATAGTAATTGTAGGTAAGTAATAGTATTAAGATAGTGAATGATAGGTTCTTAGGTAGGTTACTCTCAATGTATTCAATAATTGAACTAGAGGATATATACATAGTATTTATGTATTTACAAAAAAAATGTATATAAGTATGTAGTGTATCAGTCATGTAGTTCCCATATCACAAGCTCTGCTCTTTGGGGCTAGATGATGCTATGTTAAAAATGTCCAGCATTATTATTTATTTATTATAGGATACAGTAAATGTTTTTAGTTATTGGGTATTAATTTTTCTGACTGCTAAACAGAAAAAATAATCATTAATGCTCTACCGAGTATTAATTTCCATGTGTTGATTCTCATAGCAAATAAAGAGAACAGGTAGGGTATGTTCTCCGGTTCACCGACCACTTCCTATTCTCGACCTTTGACCTGTTTTTGCTAGATAAAAGCAAAAAATATAAACAATCATATTTTAATAAAATCTGTTTTAGTGGTTACATGAATGTTTTAGCTAAACACACGCACCAATTCTCACAGCTCTATCAGTTGATTGGCAATAAAAATTTAGTTATTGATGTGCAAAAAACAGGTAAAATATGAAAAACGAATTAATACAAGCATATTAGTTGTTTGACATTTTTTAGTCTAGTAGTAGATTTAGCTGTCGTTTCTTTCTGAATTCCTCTTTTTTGGTAAAAAGGTGGACGGAAACTAGATTTTGCTTTTGTGTGTGTGTGCTTGAGAACTGATAAAATGTACGATTATTATTATAAAATACTGAGTGCATAAAAAAAATCTTTACTTATTAATAAAATAGAGTATAATAATATAACTTTGACTAGACTTTGACTTTTTTGTTTAAAAATGTTACTAGAGTTTTTTTTCGCTTCGTGGAGTTGACAACTCCACAAATTGGTCGAGAACTGGTGAACCTACCCTATTTATTTTGCAGTGGTTGTATTCAAGGATTAGACTAGATTCTTCCGAAAGGTCTTACTAAAGAAAATGTACTGCATGCAATCATCAGTGATATTAAAACAGTGTAACATAATCTTTATAATAAATTTATGTGTGCCCTCGTATCATTTAGAACAGGTTTTATTCACATGACTGGCAAATGGCAATTGAAATACCTAGCTAGGTAGATAATTGTTTGCGTGATCACACTGTGGCTGGTAACATAATGATAGGACCAAGATGGGTATTTTGTTGTTTGTTTCTAGATTACGTACCTACTCTACTGTTTTAGCAAACTGCTCTATCTTTCTTGATTGTAAACAGTTGGTAATTTACATAAATTCGTATTTTTTATATGAAGAACTGAAAAAGAGCATTACCATTAAGACTTCATAAATAAATCATGCTGGACATTTTTCACATAGCATCCATCATCTAGCCCCAAACTAAGCAGAGTTTGTATAATTTACATAAATTCGTATTTTTTATATGAAAAACTGAAAAAGAGCATTACCATTAAGACTTAATAAATAAATAAATAAATCATAATCGTACAAACATTTGTCCCGCAGCGGGAATCGAACCCGCAACCTTCTGCGTCTCAGGCGGGCCTTCGCCCACTGCGCCACAGAGGTCGTCGTACTTAATTACACATAATTCCTAATAGCATGGTTTAATACCAGGTAAAACGAGGCTTCTGTCATGCCATAGTATAGGGTAGAAATTGTACTGGTGGTAGGATATATTCAAGATGTTTATTTGCGTAGAACATTTTATAACGTTCTTAGAAAGTAGTTTAAATCTTTAGCGCATGACTTTTTTGCCATTTAGGTATATTCAACACCATGACGGTGATGATGAAGAGGTGTGAAAAGGTACTTATCTAAGTAATTAAGATTAACTTTTTTTATAAAGGTGTATAACTAATGTGGCAAATAAGAATATGGTCCACATGTTAGTAAGCGGTTACCGTAATGCAATACCAGTGGTATATCCCGCGTGTTGCCGACCCGAAGCCATAGGTAGGTAATGATGAAAATATTAATGTGCCTGTAATTTATTGGCACTCATACCCTCAAACCGGAACACAGCAATGCGAGCATTGCTTCGCGGCGAACCTTATATACCTATAAAAAGGTGGTAATACGCCCCCGGATGAGTTCTTTTACAAGGAGCTCTAATACTTCTTTAAAACTCTCTCATTATCATACACATTATCTTGCCACTAACGTCAGACGTATCTCCTAGTGTTATTACATTAAGTGCTTTACTTTTATATTTATTTTGCAATCAGTACCTAAGTACTACCTATTTAGACAAATCAACACAATTACCTGAGAATTGATTTCAATTGATATCAATACTAGTTAGACCAATAAAAATAATACTGATCCAGTTGATATCAATAGCTACCTAAACTCAGCATGTTTGTACTTTGCACCCTCCGTTTGTAAATAATAGATAGATAGAAAATGCTTTATTGCACAAGATAAAACCAGTACATTGGCGAATTTAATTTTTATCAGCATTTTCTTCAAGATAACCTTTGTGTAATGAAGAGTGGGGCGGTAATGCGTTTGACTGATTACCAAAATAAGATAAATGTTTATTAAATTTAATAACTATATACTTAAATAGAAGTAAACTACTTATATAAATGAAAAATAATTCATACAAATATAATCTTTATTAATGCTCAATTTTATTGACTATTTTGTAGAGATATGAGAGAATGTTTGTAAAGTTTGGATAATGCTTTGCTGCGTGATCAAGCTTTCTTTTGAATATTTTTCTTTACCTGTGTTAGTTGCTGTTGTTCGCTGTATATTATTTTAAAAGAATGTTACACACGGATGATAATAATGTTATTGTCCTTGTCCACTTCCAGATACGCCCTTTGCAAGATTGACAAGATAAGCCTTAAAAAGGCTGCAAATCCGCTGTCCATTATCCCATACCACACATTCATTTTGCAAATCCTCTGAACCGACGATGTTCGACCTCTAATCTCAATTTTGGATCAGCGATGATGAGTGATGACCACGTCCAAGGCCACGTGAAACAAATAATTTACAATTAATTCATTAACGATTTTTATCTGTCTGCAATCCGCCATTTTGATGTCATAGCGGAAGGCGGGAAAATCTGCCGCCATTTTGGAAGCCTGCGCTTGAGGTGAAGTACTAATGATTGAAATCACTTCTGAAAAATTTGAGGTCACCAATTTTATTCGTATAAAATACTAATGGTTCGCTATATCTACGGTAAGTACTACATACAGAATGCTAGCAATAATAAACGAGAAAACTCTAAGTTGACGATTATTACTACACATGGTATATTTTAGGGTACGCGCTGGTCTAGATGATTATGTTAGTGACTGTAGGTATCAGGTAAGTGATTAGACAAATAATTATGAGTCCGCAATATAATTTTAATGATGCCAGGTCAATCGCACTGGACTATATGGTGGAGAATGGACAACTGCGTACAGTCAGCAGCGTTTCTCTCATCTGTTCCGTGTGACCAGGGGATAGGGTTCATATTGTACCGGAGATTACATTTTGTTACTAATTGTGCATGATATTCGTTCAGTCACCGCTGCCGGTAAACACTATGGAAAATTAGCGATGCGTGTCGGTGGTGTGATTCGCTCACATCAATGCTCTCCTATTGTCGTCCCCCCCTAAATGTGATTTAACTGAATTATAGAGTAGAAATGGCTACAATTCGGTTTCGGATGTCCAGTGCGTTGGTGCTGTGATCCTTGGACTGGTGTGTGTTGCTTTGTTGAATTGTGAAAGAGACTTTAGTGCTACGGAGGTGCTACGCCGCCTTGGTAGGAAGCTCACTTGTAAGTCACATTCCGCCTTTCGTAGACTCGTAGCAGAAAGTTGCAGGAAATTTGCTTAGGATTCTGAACTCAATAGTTCAAGCAAGGTAGGTACCGAATACCGATGTAGTCGGTCAACCTAGCCCCATTTGACATTGACTGAAATCAATGTAAAATTTGTATCAGAGAAGAGTATTCTAAGTTTTATTCCCCTTTTCCGTGGTTTGTATCATACCCTCATGCCATCACGAGCTTTAAATGATTCTAATGGCTTTTTGTGCCTGAGTACCTATTGGGTATATAAGTAAGTAATTTTATCGCTACGAGAAATATGTATTTACTAGCTTCTGCCTACGGCTTCGCCCGCGTCGACCCGAATGAAATGTAGCCTAGTGTAAAGTTTAATCAAAATCCGTTCATAGTTTTTGTGTGAAAGAGTAACAAACATCCATCCTCATAAACTTTCGCGTTTATAATATTAGTAGGATAGGATAGGAAGTAGGATGCTACGTATTATATAAGTAAGTACCTACTAACCTCAGAGTAGTAGTTACTTTACTACCAATATTTTTATAAGACTACCTAATTCTTATTATAATTATCATTTTTTTAACTACAAAAAAAAATGCTCTTTCATTAATTTTCTATCAACATGTTATGAATTTGCTTAAATTGCATGAATGTAGGCTGGTTCCTAAAACTGCGCAATTATCTATAGCCGAGAATTATGAACGGTTACTCATCGTATACCAAACAGAGCAGCGGTGTTTAAAATTTGAATAGCTTTAGTATCACGGCGCGGGGCGCTGCGCTGGCGCAGCGTTGTGTGACATTATGCAATCCTATGCACTGGACACGTGCATGCGATATGTACTAATATACGATACTATTTACTTACCTATCTACCTACACATTGCCTGCCTCACGACAAACAGTTTTAACTTTGCTACAGATTTTGAGATTTCATTTATTTTTCAATATTACACATAAATTACGCTATTGATGTTATTAAAGTCCCTAAATTATTCAAGTATTTGCACACACTACCCAAACTCATAGTCATCAACTCGTTTGGAAACGTCAAAAATGACGATTCTGCAAGAGTCATATTCATGAACTCGTCCATACAGTAAAATGCATTCCCAATGAAAATTAATCAAATAATTCTTTAAAGACTCTTGTTAGGGTTAAGCTCGCCTTTGTAACCATATTTATAAAGAAATACGGTTTGATGATAGAAATATTTGGTTTGAAGCTTTCTTAACTAATATTTAATTGGCAATTATAATTCTATCTTTTTATTTAAATAACTTTCTGAATAACCTGCAGGTTAGCAAAGTTAGCTTTGAAAAATGCGGTTCGAGTGTGTTCTTTATAGCAAAGGGTAAATATCATCCAACGGACTTATCTGATCCATTGGGGGACACTCACAAACTCTCCATATTACCGCGACGTGTTGACGTTTCATTAAAGAGTTTTATGTAAAAAGTAAATGAAAAAACAGAAAATCGAATCTAGTATTCACCTCACCATGAGAACTGTTACAGAACCTTTTGTCGTGAATAAGAATAATTGTCTTAATTTCGAAAATCTTGGCATTAACTATCTATTAGTACTCATCTAACTAGACAATACTATCATAAGCGTTCTTGCAAGCTCTATCAGTTTGTACTTTTGTGGGAAGTGTTTCACAATGCTGTCATCACAAGCATTATCACTATATATACTACTAGCATAATCCACTAGGTGTCCCAAAGATCACAAGATCCAACTAATATTATAAATTCGAAAGCATTGTTCCCAATAAAAATTGTAACAGCTGAAATTATCCGATTTGGGTGAGGAATATACCTATAAGTAATTCAAGTCAGATCTTACAAAAGCAACAGAGGCGTAGATAGAGGATCATTATGGCCTATCTGAATCATCCCCATATGTACGTTTTGAGATTATGGATAACTAGCTGTTGCCAGAGGCTTTGCACGCGTGCAGTTAAAAAAACCCTCCATTTCCCTCTTAAAATGTTAAAATCCAAAAACCCTGATACACGTTAATATTTATTTATGCTATAATTCCAATTTTCATGTTTTAACCATAAAGAACAAAGTCTTTTATAATTACGATTTGTGAAATTCCTCCTTAGATAAAGTGTTATTGAGTAATTTATATAATTTTGTATAATGTTCCGACACAATATTTATATTGTTAGTAAATAAATATATAAAACTCTGTTTCAAATTGTAACTCCTAGACTTAGTAGTTTTGGCTGTGTGTTGATAGATCAGTCAGTCAGTACGATACGTAAACGATTTTATAAGTTTAGATTTGGAAGCAATGTTAAATTTAGTGTGCAAATTCTGAAGTTCCTCTATGAAAAAAAAAGTAAAGTAAGTTTTTTAAAAAGTATACAGTCAGATTCATGTTTTTATGGTGAAGCTAGAGCTACCTAGAATAACATTAGGCTTCTTTTCGTCCGGATATCAAGCGAGGTAAGCCGAGCCATTATCATATTCCTGAATATTACCTACCTACCTAAAAAAATAAATAAGACAAAGTATTTATTTGTTTAGGTACTTTGTCAAGAAAATAAATACATAATATGATTGATACAGAGCCATTATTTATTTATTTTATTTTATCTCATTTCAAGAGTAAACAGACCAATCGGGTCTATATAGGCTGCACGATTTACTCTTGCAGAAACTTGATGGTATGCGCACAAATGTTTTCATAGTAAACTTGTCTGACCCGATTGAGAAAACTTAATGCTCTAGCATTATGAATTTCGATTACCTCTAGGTAATGTTTTGTAGAGTTGATGGTACACGAGTGCGGGTGATCGCCCATGAGATGAACTGACCAAAATCGGGACTGCGTTCTCACCTGTAGACTTGTGGATATGATTGTTCCAAGAAGGCTGCTGTAAGAGACTAATGCCGTAGAATCGATAAGCACAGCCTGGAGGAAGTTACTCCAAGATCCTATTTCAGTATTCCTAACAGAACTTTACAAAGCTAGAATCACGAAAAAGTTTCAAGGTTCGGGTAGGGAACGAACTTTTGAACTGAATTAGGTATATAGGAAGCTTTGAAGTTTCAGAAAGACCCAAACTCCCAAAGCTGTTCCATTTAGATTGGTAGGTACTTAATAAAAACGAGTGACTAGCGTAGCAGTTATTGTAAACAAACGATTGTTCCACGCCCAATCTCCAAATCTTTTATCATCTACCATTGATTGTCATCCTGATTGAAGTTATGCAAGACAATCTATACAAATGCCGAATTCCCATCCAATTGGGTGCAGCCTGTAAAAGGCTTTCCCACGAGGCACTCCCGGCCTATCCCAGGCCCTACAATAAAATCTAGTTGTCTATGGCAGGTATAAATACGATGTTTCGATTTTCACACCATCTTGTCATGGGTGATTGGGCGCTGTGAAAAGTCCCGTTACAAATGGCTGTTTCATCCGCATTGCTGAAGACACAAAGGACTTTCATTAGGTCGATTAGGTTTGTTTGATTATGGGTTATTCTTGGATTATTTTGGAATAACAATTAACATGTATAGATGATGAAAGGCTTCTAAAGCTTGCATTATTGCGGTAGATGCAGTTGAAGTATATTTAGCGTTACGCTAAAGATACCGTAGATGAATTATGCCAAAAGTCCAATGGAGTTCCATGTATTTTCTTCCCTCTCAATACTTTAGAAATTTATTTTCTGACATTGAATGTGGATACTAAGATCAGAATTGATGTCGTATATAACGCAAGGGAAATATCCTAGTATAGGTGTGATTCACTACCCCTATAACCAAAGCATAACTATTATCTTCATCATCTGTAGACGTAAATAAATATAAATACAAAAATACCTGCCTTTATCAACTGGTTAACAAATTAGGGGCTATATCCTACCGACTTCAGATATCATCGGCCCATCGTAGGCCTTCCAGCACTGTGTCTTTCGGTTTTAGTATAAATACCAATGGTAGGTACCTAAGTATTCCTAAATAAACTAATCCGCAAACAGCGATTTCACGGCATATTCAAGTGAGATACGTCATTATACGGAATGGTCTGGCGAGGACATCGGACCGCCACAAAAGGCCGGATGTATGCTTCCGCTTTCCATCGCCACTTTTTTGGAAACGCCAAAATTTTCATAGGCTATACATATTATAGCTTTTATCATGTAGATTCGGCTTTGGTAGATGACTTTATCCAGGTGCGCATTTAGGTAGATTTTGGACGTATCAGAGGAAAATAGCTTATTCAGATGTTTTACTATGCTTGTTTGTATGGGGCAAGTCGGAAGGCTGTCTAACCTACTGGTTGGCTGACCTAGCATGTAGCGTCTTAAACATACCCACAAACATAAAGAACCTACCAATATTTTTTTAAAAGTAGACCTTGAATTTATAATTTCTGGCTAAATAATATTGTGACGGTAGAAATATTTTTTTAAAGATCTGTTGGCACCTGTCATTTAGCCTACCTGCGACCACGAAAGCTGCAGTCTTCAACATCAGGAATGACAATAAACAACGCGATCAATCCGTTTAAAAATGTTAATTATAATCATAAAACAATCGCAAAAACCTACAAAAATATTATCGTCAAATATTTAGTGATGTACTTTAGGCATGCTATCTAAACAAATGAACTCTACCAACTCTGCTCGTACAATTGCAATAATTTCACGCGTCTGCGCAAATAACGGTGTCGATGTCATGGGGATGTGGATTTCTATGAAAATCGATAGATAGCCCAGAATTACTGTTATATTTATACTGTCACCGTATTAATAGTACCTACTATTGTGCTCTTTGTAACCTACAGCTTTCTGCTCCGATAGGCGCAGCGATTGCGAACCGAAATGTCACTGGTATAGTGAAATTAATAGCATGTTAAAATAACTTTAATTTTGTGCTCTAAAAGCTTGGTTAATTGGCTTTTAGAAAGTAGTGGGTGCTAAAGTTAAGCGTTGGCGCCAAAAGTTAAATAAATTATATATGATCTGGGTCTAGGTGTTGTGGTTCCACTGTACTCGTAGTTCCGCATACCCACGATACAGGTAATCCTAGTATGGGGTCAGGAATATGTATGAGTCTGTTATGCATTTAAAAAAGTTATAAAATGTTAGTACATATATAACTACTCGTATGCACGGACGGACAATTAGGTACCTAGATCTCACAAAAACACTGTTCACTGCAATTAGATAAACTAGCAGACCTCATGCCCAGTAATAGCATCCATATAATTTCCTTATGAAGGTCGTCATAATACCTGGTATTGCGTAGAACGTAATAGGTAATATTGCAGCCTTGCTCCCGATTGTCACATCTCATTCAGCCGGTGCAACGGACCGATTGCTGATCATCAAACATCATCAGTTTATGATGACTGAAGCTATGAAGGACTTTGATGATGGAATGGCTTTTCTGAAAATGACTCGAAATCGTCGCCTTAAGAGTTGTTGAAAACAACGATACCAACTGATTGGTTATAGTATACCTTATTGAAAATACTTTTACTTAATTATATATTTTTTTATTAATAATTTGACTCCTATTAGATTGAGACTCTTACATAATTTAAGGTTGGGAGTTATGGTTAAAGCAGTACTGTAGAGGATGGACAGAAAATAGAGGCTTTACTATTTCCACCAGAAGCAATTTCTTTTATTATATTATAAAAGAAAAGAAAATCGTTGATAAATAATTTGGGAAAAGTAGATAAAAGTAACTATACTCAGAATATTAAGATTGTTACCACAGGTAGCACAGCGACAGGCCACATGAGTGGTCGGTGACCGTCAACGAGGCGACATCAGTGTTAGAAGATGAAGCCACGGGGGGCGAGCGTGATGCACGCCTTCACTGCCCTCACTATGCTCACGATGGCAAATGGTAAGACGCTACCATCTTATGTTGTAACGTTTCTATCTATCCAACACATAAGCAACATCGGGCTCGAAGGACCATAATCTGTATTTCTTTTAATTGCATAAATAAAATAAAAAAACTATTTTTTAACAAGATTTATCAGACACCTCACAATTACGAGTAACTTAATAAGTCATTGATACTTGATTTTTGATGTTGTAAAAATAGGATATTTGATGTTGTCAAGAAAGTACACAATTTTTTTTGGTCCTTTGAGCCGTATCTATTGCAAATAAGCATTGCTTAAGTCTATTTCGTATTAAACTTGCAGCTCAAACAACCTGCAACCAAGGAATGGGTCGAGTGATGTACGAACGATTACCTAACCAGCAATTGCATGGATTCGACGATGACGTAGTAAGTACTTCATTAAGTCACTGATTGGTAAGTTTAATTAGGACACAACTCATTTATCGACGGTACCTGAACAAATGTTTGCTCCCGTTTCAAGGCATCGCTAAATAAAGTCTGTTGTCATTATCGTCAAACAAACAATGCGTATTTAAATCTATCAATACGACAACACGTGACTTGAACTTTATGTTCGTGTGTTGTGGCCAACTCTGGTTTGAACTGTTCAAATTCAACGGAAATTTCAACACCCCCGACCAAACGCCTTCGATGTGTGAAAAGTGCTCATAATATAAATTCACGCAAATGTCTGTTAATTTACACAAGCAAAATGGCATGAAAATGAGTCAAGCTGAGCAATATCAAAAATTTCTAAAAATGTTAAATCGGACATTACATTGACGACCTCTATGACACAGTGGACGAAGGCCCGCCTGAGACGCAGAAGGTTGCGGGTTCGATTCCCGAATCGGACAACGTTTGTATATGCAAATATAAATATTTGTTGAAAAAATATATATAAGTAGTATATCAGTCCTTTAGTTCCCGTAACACAAGCTCTGCTTTGTGTGGTCTAGATGATGCTGAAAATGTCCAGCATTATTATTATAATTAGCAAAATAGTCGTCATTGGTATTTTTAAACGACTTCAAAAAAAGAAGGAGGTTCTCGGCTCTTTCTTTTTTTGTTTTTTATCGTGTTTGTTAATTGATATCTTCGCCAATTGTTAATCGTTTTTAATGATTATTTTGTTGTTGTATTGACAATGAATCCGAGGTAGTTCCATAGAAGGGACTGGTATTTTTCCCATGAAACTTAAAAACATCATCATCTTATGGAATCACGACTAGCCGAAACATTTTTTGTGGGTGATTTTTCTTTTGTTTTTTATTCGAGTGTCATCCCTAGTGAACAAAATAACGTAAGCCTTCTGATGATAGAGTACCTGCAGAATAGAAACCGTAAACTTGGGTCCGCAATCTAAGAATGGGTGACGAAATTTCATTTTGGACATTTAATGTCTTATGTAGTGCAAGTATAAATAAAAAAAAGTGTAATTAGGGGGGCTGGATGTCGCTTAATCTTGCTGATCTTTTATGATCGACTTATATGTAACCTTAGCTATTAGCGCTTCAACTTATCATCATTCTAGGTACGGGAGACAGCTCCACCGTTCCGAGTTTTGGAGAAATGCCAGGACTTGTGTTTGCGTGACCGTTCTGGGAACAGCCTCGTCCGTACATGCAACTCCATAGACTTCCAACCAGGAGCGCGTATAGCTGCATTCAGCCCTGAACCAGAATACGAAGAATCTACGTGTTATTTGACTAGAGAGCAGGCTACACCTGAGGGCATTGGGACGCTCATGATTGTCCCAAACAGTGTTCACTTCAACGAAATCTGTTTGACTTGTGAGTGTCATCAATACCTTGTTATTCATAAACTTCCTGCCAGATTGTGATAACAATGGTTTGTTTTAGCGAATCGTCCGGAACGCGAATGTCCGTCCCGCCGATATGTTTTCGAACGTCATGCCCGAAAGCGTCTGAAGCTACCATCTTCGGATCTGAAGGAGATCATGGTAGCCAATAGAACTGAATGTGAGGATAAATGCTTGGGAGAGTTTAGCTTCGTATGCCGTTCAGCGACGTATGACTCCGCTCTGAGGACTTGTTCTCTGAGCAGGTTTACTAGACGAACCCATCCAGAGATGCTTGAGGATGACCATAATGCTGATTATCTGGAAAACACATGTCTCAACGGTGAGAGCTACTTCAATCACAGTGGAAATGTTCCAATAAGATCAAGATCTCAAATGCCTTTTCTTTTATAGCTGAGCGCCGCTGTGACGGTTTAGCAGTCTTTATCAAAGAGAAAAACAAGCGCCTTGGAGGACCTTTCGAAGCCGACGTTTTCTCTAACATGACCCTTGACGAATGTCAAGCGATGTGTGTCCGGGCAGAGAAGTAAGACAAATCCTTGTTATCTAGCATAATATCTACAAAGTCTACAAACACGCTTATTGTAAAGTTATTTGTGTCTGCAAATATTTTGCTCACAACTTGTTTTTGTATTTTAGGTATTTCTGCCGCTCAATCGAGCATGACGCCGTAACTCGGCAGTGCGTATTGTCCGAAGAAGACTCCGTATCTCAAAAAGACGACGTGACCGTTAGCGCATCGCCAACCCATCATTTCTACGACCTTGTCTGTCTAGATAACCGTGAGTATCACTTCTATACACGAAATTAACCTGATACTAATTAATTGTAGAAGTGTATGTGCGCTTTAACACTTGTTTAAATCTGTGAAGGAAAACATCGTTAGGAAACCAATATGCACTAGAACAAAAATTAAAAGCCATTGCCACCCCTTAGAATGCTAACTACTATGCAAAACGTGGGCACGTGTCGCATATATAATATTTGGACTCAGGCTACCCTCTACTTGGTAACCTCTTGGATCTACGTACTGAGTACAGATCTAGGATGTTCATCATGGGATTATAGTTTTGAGTGTTTGTTTTGTTGTGATTGGTGCTTTGGTTAACATGACTAATGTATTGAAATAAGTATTTTCTCACAATTATGATCAGTCTCTCATCGGGTGACAGCTCGTGGGACGGAGTATCCAGACAACAGCGTGACGTCACACCTGTTCTCGCCCGGACGCAGGCCGGACACTGCCTTCCAGCGGTACAGGAACAGTCGGATCACAGGGGAGTTTCACTCAGAAATCACAGGGAGATCGCTGAGCGAGTGCTTGGATGAGTGCTTGCGGCAGACCAGTTTTCAGTGCAGGTAAGGTTTCCCTTTTTCTTATTTTCTTTCTCTTAGAATTAGCAAGCACAACCTACCAGAAGATAGGTGTCGACGCAGTGTTAAAAGGCTTACGATGAATCGATGACATTTCAAAGGTTGCAGAAAGTGGTTGGTGGTAGGTTATTTTCGGTGGCGTGGCGGGTGGGTAGCCTCGGCTTAGACGCAAGAGATGCTAGTTTGTTTATCGCGGTCTGCATTATGTTCTGGTTCTAGATGTTATGGTTCCATGTGTACTTATAGTTTCGATCTCCCACAATACAGGGAATACTAGTGTGGGGACTATCGTATGTGACTGTTGGGTGTCAGTGCCGGGAAAAACGAAAGCGAAACTTTATAGAATTTATCATATCGTGGTTCGGTTTTTTTTGTAAATACATACAAAGAAAATACCCAGACAAAATCGTCGTCATCATTATTGTAACATATTTGTCCAAATAGTGTCCACACGTCATAACAAATCAGGGTTGGCATGATTAAAACAAGTGATTTTAAAACACATGTTTAAGACAGTGTTTAAAACAGTTTCAATTAAAACCGTGTTTTTTATTAAGTGTTTAAAAACACGTTTTTAAACATGTTTTAAACAATGTATAAAACATTAAGAAAAAACTTATTTAAAACAGGTTTTCATTGCGAATGAATAGAAATAAATGAAAATAAATTATTATTCAGGATTCTAAATAGGTTGATATGAAACCAGTTGAATCTATCCTCTTTATGTTATATATTTTTTGGTTTGCTTTAGGCACGGTAATTAAAAAACATATTAATTTTATAAGTTTGAGTAAGTAATTAATTTAATCCATCATCAAACAAAGATCACAGTACTACTAATGTAACAAACAAAATTAGGTGCATTTGTTATAGACAAGATAACAATTATTATATTTTTAAAACATGAATTGTAATTTATAATGTTCAAATCAAAGTGAAAAAGATGACAATTTCAATTAATAAACAATTGACAAACAATATGAGTTGAGCCTAATTCCCCTGTGGGTATTTTCCCTGAATACAAAGGGGTTTTTGTGGGTATTCCCCTAATATAAAGGGTTAATTAACAATATTAACAATATTTAAAACATACAGAGTGAATGTACTGATGAGAGATAGATACGCACGACAACATAAAATTTATTCATTAATTTAATTGTAAATATTGATTATTATTTAATGCATTTGAAAGTACTTAGTCTAGAAAGAAATAATATAGGTCTAATTAATGATAAATTTAAGGGCAAAACTAGAAATTAAAAAAAAACAAATAAAACACCGTTTAAAACAAATTGAACTGTTTGTTTTATAAAATTAAAAAAAACTGTTTTTTTTCCAACCCTGTAACAAATACATGTTATCTGGTAATCGTGATCTATTGTTTATTTGCGTCAGTTACAGACTGACCTAAAACGTACGAAAATAGCACAATATTTGAGATCACTTTGTTTTGGGGTGTTTTGTGTTGATAGAGATGCGGGTTCGATGCGTGATATTACATGAGACCTTTCACCCAGCATCTAGGTATACTTTCTTAACCCGAACACAACAGTTCGAGCGTCACTGCTTGGCGACAGAAATCAATATAAACGTTGGAAGATAATGTGGACCAACTATTTTATACAGGAGTTCTACGAATGAAACATAATTTTTGGTACAGCTATAAAATTATAAAAAAATGCGATTAAATTAAATAATTCGCTATTTTATTCGTATGTTGAGATGGTTTGGGCAAGTAGAAAGGATGGATGACAGAATATTAACAAAACAAGTATGTATACAAGGCGGGAATGGGATATTTGGAAGGGGAAAGCCTCAGCAAACGTACTCTGACGTCCTAGAGAAAGGCCAGGTCAGAAGTACACTAAATCGCCGAGCTTGTATGAAGAATTTGATGAGAATTAATGAAGCGAAAAAGGTATATCGTAGCACTTGCTACTTGGTCGTAGAAAGTGGAAATCCATGGTCTCTACCTACCCCTCCGGGTGTAAATATATTATGATGAATGTATGTACTAAATAAAACCTCACTAAAAATAATCGACCCAAAATAGCAAAGCAGTCAGCAGTATTTCAGCATATTTAACGGGTTCACTGAACGATATTGCATGACAAACGCAATTCTCATTGTATAGGTCGGCGGTGTACAGCGACAGAGCCAGGACATGCCGGCTGAGCAGATACAATCAGAAGGATGGCATGCGGCTACTTTATGATCCCGACTTCGATTATTATGAAAATTTGATGCGTGAGTACACAACACACCGTTATAGAGTGATTTTACTGATTAATTTATGATTCTGCAAAAATCAGCAAAAAATTGCATTTACAGGGGTTAACAACACATAATAGGTAATCACTTTTGTTCTATAACTTCTGGAAATTTGGCTACTTTCATTAAACAAAATAGTAAACATTTGCGATAAATAAATCTGATGTTTATAGACATAGACTATATCAAATGTCGTTGGCACGAACTCCTTAAAACAGGTACTTATGCGTTCCAAAGAATTTCATTTTTTTTTTCACTTTCTTGTGTTGCATAGTTCCAAGTAGTCTGTTCGTAAGTACCTATTTATACATGTTCAGGGACGTCCTATAAAAAGCTCTTTGAGCGAAGTTGTCTTGACCCTTATGTTATAGATGTTGTATGCAATATGGTAGCTGTTTAGTTATAAATGAATGAATGTGGATGAAGATGCGTCCTTCTGCATTTCCTTTGACTTCATTCAAGATAATATTTGCCTGTCCTTCTGATTTTTCGTGGCCTTTATTCTTTTTTATTCTTAGAATATTTCCACTGATAAAAGGATACTGATAACACAAGCCCCCCCGGCCAGTAATGTGATGGCTCAATAAAGAATAATACGGGTGACCAATTGGTTAACACGACATTGCGACGTGCTTCTTTTATCCAGAAATAGAACGCTTATGAGATTCGTTTGGTGTTTGATAAGTCAAGGTATTTTGATGCTCTGAATGAAAGAGAGTGGTTCAAAATAGTCACCGAGTGGCATCCTGATCCAGCGACAAGGCGTCACGGCAGACTAAAACGGGGATGGCGGGATGAACTGGATTAATTCTTAAAATACTGGAACGAATTAGCCCAAAACCGCGCAGTCTGAACGGAATGGGCCTAATCCGATTCCGTTCAGACTGCCTTTGCCTAGTAGTGGAAAAGGAATGGCTGATATACTCTCTTTCATTATTATATAATGCCATACACAGTATAGTCATATAATTAAAAATGGTGAATCACTTATCTACTTAAACTTTTTCATACCTAACCTATCCTGACATGGGTAGCCAAATAATATAGAGGATAATATGGAGTTTAAAAGTGATGGTGCTTATGCAATGCAATATACTTAGCTGAGTTTCTATCATTTCAGTATTAGGAGGATAGGTGCCTACTTACTTAATACCAAACAACGTTCTAAACAAGGACATGCCATCTATTTTAGTCATAATAACAACTTACCAAAGTATTTTCGTTTGCTAGGTCACGTAGGCCGTATAACGCCTGATCGTAGATACTAACGTACCTACAATTTTTTAGTTTTTTAATAACTGCGGTAAAGGTGTAGTAAAATATATTGAATAGAAGATGAAACTGAAAGTGAAATTGTTCCAACAATTTCCTCTACAATCCACAAATACCTACACTATTCCAATACCAATACCAATACTCAATTGGTACTTAGTCGTTGAACTAAACAAATGCACATCACATTGAGAACAAGCGCAACGTTAGTCAAGTTATTTAAAAATAATCAAAGATTAGCTGAAATTCAGTTTCCTTTTTAAAAATGTAACCCTTGGTCTGCTAAAGCTTTGAATGGTTTGGGAATCCAGATCAGCTAGTAAGTGGTGAGAACGAGGCGGGTGGATCGAGCGGAGGAACGCAGCCGTGGGGGCGCCCCACTACAACAGGTTCGGTGCATGGTAGACGTGGGTTTTTATGAATAGTTGAGGTGGGACAAGCGATTGTTGAAACATATATATCCGATTGTTGCATTGAAATTATCGTGGTTTGGTATCATTTTAGAATTACGACTGTACCACGTACTTCACTATACTCCTGCTGACATTTCGTTGACCGTTTAGAGCTCCTTTCTCATGAGCACCGTTCGCGACCACGCTCGTTCCCGTCGGCAGCAGAAAAGTAAAGTACGTGGTATAGTCGTAATAATATCCTAGAATAAGCGATTGTTGATTGCGGATATGAAGATTTTAAGGAAACGAAGAATGAGCAGTATCTAATGATGGTTGGTAAAATCAATAAAGGACTCGAACCAAATCGGGGGTATCGATCAATCGAACGTATTCATACGTTGAGTTGTGTTTGAGAACGAGAAAAAAAAAATTTAAAAAAAACCGTTAGTGCATTCCACGAAAACTAATTCACTTCGTTTGTCGGTTCAGAATTGTTATTTTTACTAGCGACATCTAGTTCTGTATTAGTAGGTAAGACTTGAAACTGTGTAGTGTATCTTAAAAAACTGACAAAGGTATAGTACCTACCTTCCTAACAACATTTTTTTATAAACAGGCCATTTTTCGTATTTAGTCCATTAAAATCAACAATCGCTTGAACTCGAAGTTGGTAGATAGATTTGTAAGCATGGAGGACTATCGAAAAGTATTGTTAGTATTCACATTTTGTGTGAAGGTTTTTTCATTTCATTAGAATTTAGGTTTTATAATTAGCTCTTGTTTGTTTGCGGGTCGTTATTGATGTTCATTTGTTTGCATTGGTGTTTGAGATTAGATATTCATTTGTTTATATAGCTGCTCTGCTTAACATTTATAATAATGAAATTGTAAATATTTTATACGTGTATTTTAAGTTAGGTTTGGTACCCACTTATATTATTTTATGCCGCCTTATAAGATACATATTTGTATTTGCTGTAGTGTAGATTCTAGATATGCATGAGCTATTTTTCTGCACGCATGAAGTAAACTTATGGTGCTTGTAGACGGTTCACGTAGCTGAAGCAAGTAAAAGACTGGACTACATGTGCGAACAGAATATACGAGATAGTATACACAGTAGGTACAGATAGTAACGCGTCACTGGAACCGCGCACTACTTGTGCAAGCATCATTAAGTTCCAAAATAATCACTATTTAATCTAGCAGATAACTTTATAACATTTTATAACTTTTAAAGGTGGTAGTAACAATGGCGATCGTGACAGGGACAGGGACAGGGATCGAGATCGTGATCGGTACCCTGCTGGCGCAGACCGCTATCCCGACGATGATCGGTACCCCGAGGACGACCGGTACCCTGGCCGACCGGACCGGTACCCTGACGACCGGTATCCGGCAGCGGACTACCCCGACCGATACCCTTCAGATCGATACCCAGAAGACAGATACCCACCTGGAGTTGGCCCTGAGCGGTACCCATCTGAAAGATATCCCATCGATCGGTATCCTACAGACCGATACCCGCCTGGAGTCGGATACCCACAAACACCGGAGCGGTACACACCAGCTATCGACCGCTATCCGCCCGGAGTAGATAGATACCCTAACAGGGATCGATACCCCATTGACAGTGGACGATACCCAATCTACGAGCCAGTCCCTAACGACATAGGAAGATATCCGGCCGAAAGATACCCTACTAATGAACGATACCCTAGTAACGAGCGATACCCTGTCAGTAGATATCCTATAGACGTATACCCGGACAGGTATCCCGCCGATCGGTATCCAGCAGATAGATATCCAATCCGCGGCGGGGCTTACCCTGTAGCGCCTCGCCCTGGATACAATAACCGATATCCTGATCGGTACGACCAGGACCGGTATCCTGGTAGTGGGGATTGGGGACGGTACCCGTACAGTCGGTACCCGGTGGGAGTCAACAGAGATCCGGTACCGCTAGGCGGGGACCGTTACCCAGACATGTATGACAAGTACCCGCCGACCGGCTCGTCATATCCCGGTGAGCACACGTTGAATGACTTCTGAATTTAGCGCGAAATTCATTATTCTCATGAGATTTTTATAGCAGGTTATGGACGTGGAGGTTACTATGGACCAGACTACGCGGGCCCTGATCGTTTCCCGGTTGGGGGAGCACGGCCTGCTTTGGATAGGTAAACTATTGTTGCAAGATCTTGCGATGAAGACTTTTTTTCAAAGGAATGAATACCATTTGACACTTTTTATAGATTTCCAGCAGAGCCAAGACCTAGTTTTGGGACAAGGAGACCGGTGGAAAGGCCTGGAGGATATCGCGGAACTTACCCACAGGGCGGACTCGATAGACCAATCGGTAAGATAGAAAATTACCTCAAAATATGAACTCTACAACATACAAAATAGTTAGCAAAACTGAAAAAATATTTTTGTCTAGGAGGTTACGGGGGCTATGAACCAGATGGTCCCATAGGACCTATCGGTGGTCCAGTTGTGGGCCCTGTCAACAGTCCAATAGGGGGAACAATCGGTGGACTAGGAGGTCCTATCGGAGGCCCTATAGGTGGACCTATTGGGGGTCCAGTAGGAAGGCCACCCCAGGCTCACAGACCGTTTCAAGGAACACGATGCGAAGAAGACAGCTTTAGACAGGTTGGCAGACAGCGCATGCAAAGACGATACGTGCGAAGATTCACAACAGCTCATTCTTTGGCACACTGCCAGCGAGAGTGTATAGAAGCTAGGGACTTTATGTGCCGGTCGTTTAACTATAGGTAAGTTACTTCCGCTCACGGTAATAGAATCTACATTCCTTTTACAAATACCTAGTGACTCATTTCTTTTCTCCAGGGATGTTGGCTACGCAGGAGAACCAAGAGACAATTGCGAGCTTAGCGATCGCGATACTAGAGAATTGGACGCCGCGAATCCTGCACATTTTGATAACACAGCTAACGATTATGATTTCTATGAGCGAGCACTTGGGAGGATGGCTGATGATTGTTTGGATGGTACGTTCTACTAAAGGTTTTCGAATCATCAACTCTTTAAATGGGATAAGCTCTAATAATTGACTTTTACAGTGTCCCAAGTCTGTAATGAAGATGGAATGGAGTTCACTCTTCGTCTACCCGAAGGTTTCTACGGTCGGATGTACACTTACGGTTTCTACGACCGTTGCTTCTTTAGAGGAAACGGTGGCGTAGTCAATGCTCTTCGTATAACTGGTGCTCATGGATATCCGGAATGTGGAACCCAGCGGGTAAGGAGAAATTTTTCAAATATAAATAATAAATAAAAATTATCCCAAAATGGAACCTTGCGGAACACATCTCAATGTATGATTTGTATGGTTTTGTTTTTCTTGTATTGCAGTATGGAGACACAATGACCAACATAGTCGTTGTCCAATTTAGTGACAACGTTCAGACCTCCAGGGATAAACGTTTCAACTTGACTTGTCTGTTCAGAGGCCCTGCAGAGGCTGTCGTGACATCCAACTATATTGGAGCTGGGTGAGATTGTATAGTCCTGATCTAGTTGAGAAAAATGTTAACTGATATTTTTTAAATAATCCAAAAATATTTAAACCGGTTAACTGAATGATTTTATGTAGTTACGAAACTCTTACCTAGTTAGCGTTGACTGTTCGACCATTTGGAACGCTTCCAAAACCATCTAACTGTTAAAGTTATTCGCTTGCAAAAATGTTTTGATTTGTTTATGTTGAAATAGATAATTATGGTGTATTTTGCAGTTTTCTGGGAACTCATTTTGTGCTTTTGCCGAAACGATTTTTGTGTTTATGGCTGGACTTTAATTTGACGTGATTTGTATAACACGATCTAATTGAGGGTGTTGTAGAATAGATGCGATTTGAGTGCTGTTATTAACTAACAGCTACTAACGATTGACTTTGAATGACTTCTAAACCCAACATTCAAAATAAGAAACTATAAAAAATAAATAAAACAAATTTGAAAGCTTTCGACTAAAGAATTCATTCAAAGTTAAAACCAGCCTTGTAAAGAGCCATTTCTAAATCTAACTGTAGTTTCGGGTACGATTTGGTTGACAGGTCTGGCAGTCCAATACCCATCGAATACCTTCCTGAAGAGAGCTCTCTGAACTCAAAGGTTCGACTGATGATCCTGTACCAAGGCAGACCAACTACAACCATAGCTGTTGGAGACCCTCTCACCTTCAGGCTAGAAGCTCAAGATGGATATAACTATGCTACAGATATCTTTGCTACGAATGTTATCGCTAGAGATCCCTACTCTGGAAGATCTGTGCAGCTGATTGATCGTACGGGGTAAGTGCTGAATCGAAATGAGATACAAATTATTTGACACAAATCCTTTTTAAGAATTTAAGCAAACCAGTTAGACTATTCCATGTCTGTTTATTTTCAGTTGCCCAGTGGATCCAGACGTCTTCCCAGAATTAGACAAGGGCCGAAGCGGTGATTCGCTGGAAGCCAGATTCAATGCCTTCAAGATACCAGAATCGAACTTCCTTGTGTTCGAAGCCACAGTACGAACTTGTAGGGACGGATGCCAGCCAGTAAGTATTTTTATGCTTAACTGAATTGTTTTGTCGGAAGGTCCTCAATTAAACTTTATCAAGCTCAATGTTTTCTATAAGCAGGGCATAACAAAATACTTTATTACGTCAATCGCTTGTAAAAATAAACTTTAACAAGCCACATCCAGTGTAGCGGGGTTATCTACAGGCTATCTGTTGTTACTTGTATCTGAATAGAACTGCTGTTTGTGCAATATTAATAGCAATAGATCTTTATATAACCTTTCAATACTCGCTAGACCTTTTATCTCTTCCATGTTCACGTGTTTACAGCATGATCGTTGCACAGCGATGACTGCGTTAACAAATCTATTTTTAGGCATACTGTCCGAGCCACACAGGCCGATCGGAACCGTCTTTCGGTCGCCGTAGGAGAGATGTCAACAATACACTTAATGCAGAGGGCAATGACACAGCTGAAGCGAAGATAGATACTGATGATGAGAAGACGGAAGACAAAGCAGGGGACAAGGGGACGAAGGTTTACAAAGTTTCGTATGAAGAAGCAACAGTCGATAAGTATCTCAAAGATGAGGTTGAGACACCTAGTCACGTGAGGAAAATGATTGAGGTAATTATCTAGAATGCTAATTATCATTGTTGCAGTTGCTTAGGATCGGCCCAACATAGGATCATAGGTAACCAAATGCATTTGTTTCTTTCTCATTATATCAAAAGAAAGTTTTTTTTTCATTTCATTTCATTTCGGCGTTATCTGTTTGTTTTGAAAGGTTGCCATTGATTTGTAGTTCCCAAAAAGGATTAGGTATTTCTAGAATTTTTCGGTACGTTCCTAGTAAAGCTACGTTTTAAATTGAAATGTTAACACATGCCATTATGGATATCCATAAAAATATTTTCACAAAAAATATTTTTAATATTTGGTATTTCGCAAGGAAAACACGGCAAAAAATCTTCCAGTCACGGTAAAAGCTAATTAGTCCCTAGGCTAATCGCTTTGGTAAGAGTAGGATATTAGTTGATTTGAATCAACCTAGCCAAGTAGATTGTAGGTAGCAGGATTTTTTGGGTCGCGACGCTACTTTTCTATCTATACTGACAGCTGTCAGACCAGTCTACACAATAATTAAGTTGCTTTTTAAATCCTAAAAATAAAAATGTTATCATAATTCCGTATGTTTTAGGTGTTTGACAACCGAAACGAGTTGATAGAAGAGAACGGACCATCGGATTCTGCACCAGTGGTGGCCGCAGCCGGCGTCTGCGTGTCTCCACACCACTACCGAGCGCTGCTCGTCGCGCTCTGCGTGCTGCTCTCTCTATTGCTGGCCATGCTGACCGCCGCGCTCTATATCTACAGGTTGGTGTAGATACCAGCTTCATATTCACAGAGGGCACAGAAACGCTACGATAACTGCGGGCGCGGTCGTAGATATTGTGTAGCTTTTTACCCGCGACGACAGGAGCCTGTATATGCGTTTGCTATAAAAAGTTGTTTATTTTTCTGTTACCATTGAACTCCGAAACGGCTTATTGTATTGCATTTTTTACTAGTCTTCAAGGATGGTTCTTGTATAGGTTTTATCGCCGTAAGCCACTAAGAGGCGCTACAATCGAAGATGGAAATCTTATAATTTAGTGTTATCTAAAAATTGTAAGACGAAAAGATGAAACTCGTTGTCCTGTGTCGTTGTGTAAAAATGCATAAGCATTTGAAATTATTTTTTTATTATTACCAGCCATAAGACTCAAAATAATAAAACGCACGGCAAGGCATTCGAATTAGATTTTTTTGTTTGGAACGCTTATTTTGCAGATTTTGAAACGTTTGTGTTAATATAAATAAATAAATAATGCTGGACATGAATAAAATAAATAATGCTGAATATGACCCGAATTAAAGCATTTATGACAGGCATAATATCTATTATAACTGCAGCATGCTATTGGTAAACCACCTGTTGGTAAGCGATCACCGTTACCTAAGGACGCTTGCGACATGTGTCTGTAAATTCACCAGCATTAACTCATTAATTCCACTTTTTTTTTTATTGTTTCAGACGGTACTGGCGCGTGCTCCGCAAGAACATTCAGGCGGCGAGCCCCGCTCCGGCGCTGCGCTCCGTAACTCCGGGGCCGCGCCCCGCCAGACCATCGCTGTTCTCCGCTTCGCATCTACACAAACCATTCTCTTTGAGGTCAGTTTCGAATATAGGTACTATACTTATAAAATCGTTTTTCCTGACTGACTGATCTATCAACGAACAGCCAAAACTACTAAGTCTAGAAAGCTGATATTTGGTGGAACACAGGTTTATTTTATAACTTAAGCATGTGGAAGAAAGGATTATTGGAAATTTCCACTTTAAGTTGGGGAAATGGGGGTTGAACTATGTATGAAAGTCTTTGTTTGTTCTTTGAAATTAGAAACATGAAAATTTCAATGACAGATACTGAGCTTTATTACTTAAATGATGACGTGTTTCAGGGTTTTTGGATTTTGTCATTTTAAGGGGGGGTCCGGGGGGATGAAAGTTTGTATGAGTATTGGTTTTTTCAAAGGTAGGAATTGTAGCTTCTCATCATAAATAAATAATTATGTGTTTCAGGATTTTTAGATTTTCACATTTTAAGGGGGGAAATGGGGGTGAAAGTGTGTTTTTTTAAAGCACGACTCGGCGCGTGTATAATACATATTATAAAGACGTAAATTTTGTAAGTTTGGATGTAGGAGATAATCTCCGAAACTACTCATCCGATTTCAAAATTTATTTCGGATTTGTCACAAAGTTTTTTATAAAACTTATGTTACACACCTTCTGTAGATAGGACATATGATAAGAATGAACGAATGAGGTAGATACTTCGAGAGACAGCCAAGACCATGGTATAAATGTAGTGGCGGAATGCCACTTTCGGAAATCTTAAATTACGAGAATTAAGGCTATTCGGCCTACTTTTGATTTCCGTTAGAGCTACAGAACCGTAGAATGGTTATATCCCGGCGTTTAGCTCCAAAGGCTAGGGCGTGTGTTCGAATCCTGCAGGCGTGCACTAAGCTTTTTCAGTTCTACAACCAATAAAAAAAAGAATGTTTGTTACGAATAGTTTTCATAACAGTTGAACTGATATGAATTAAAGTCCTTATCTAGGTAGCTGTATAATTATATCTGATAAACAACAATCTTTAGATCGCTCAACTGTTTCATCGGTTTCATATACGAGTACTTACCTAATTAGCTGTGTAATTATTTATATTAATAAACATATCAACTTACATTTCCAGTGGTCTGGGCAGAACGTTTGGCGATGTGGGCGAAGAAGCAGGCTCTTCCGGACGACTGGCCAACGCATTCGACGACGGCAGCGAGCCAATCTACACCGACCCTTCGCTCTTCGAACGCTCCCGCTCGCTTCGCTCCTTGCACTCTATGGACCTGAAGCCAGAACGACGCGACCATCGCTCCTAAACTAATCCCCTAACTTACTAAAATCACTCAATCTTCGTCCATACTCTTTATTCGTTTGTTCTTTCCTGGTCAGTATTCAAGGTGTCTAGACAAATATCACTGTTTGTTGGTGTTAACGCCTACGGAAAGATTGAATTGCATAGAAAGACATTAGCTGTTGATGTCACGTGTCGGCTGCTAAGTTTAACACCAAAGACACCAAATAGTGAAATAATTCAGTGTCCCTCCTTTCATGCAAGTACTTCTATGATGCTATAAATATGCTCAGTTAATCCATATTACTGTACAATAGACGCATTTTATGACACTAATCTTACAAATCATGTTTTAATAAAAAATGCTTTTTAATACATTAACAAATTGTTTTATTTATGTCCTTAAATCTACATGTGAAAAGGCGCGGGGGTAGGCACACTCATAAGCGGCGAATCTAGATACTCCATCTCATTGGGTGGTGGAGCGAGCGCTTCAGTCTGTACAGCCATTTTCTGTTGTAATGTCTCATGGAGTTTATGAACCGAGTCATTATGGTTTGTTCCTGGCTGCAAAGCCTTCATAAGAGTCACAATTCTAGAATCCGGTAGCTTGGGGTAAATATACCATAGCAGTTTCAGTAGATGTCTGGTCACATTGTCTTTAGAAAGGCCAGCAAAAAAGAATTCATCAAACAAGACTGTGCTGAAATCCTCTCCTTGGAACTCATCAGGAAATTGGATAAGTAGGGCAACAAGAGCGTGTAAGAAAGGGTCTTCATAAGCCCGTCCATCTTTACAACTACCCAGTATGCTAAGTATTCGCAGTAGCGCGCCACGATCGCGTAGCTTTGCAGCGTGTAGTGTGTAGTACATTGCTAAGACTCCACAAACTGAACTTTCCCGCATGTAAGCTTCACAAGCATCCGGAGGCGGTCCAGAATGCTCGATGGTAGTAATTGCAGATTCCCTCTCATCAGGGGGTAGCTTATTGTGAAACGCTCTCACTTGATCGTCCACCATCAAAGACATCAAAGCTGGTAAGTATTTAGTGACAACTTGACTGTCAAGTTTAGGCTCCTTGAACTCTTGAGAGTCGATCATTGTCCAAGCACTCAAGCCGAGTGCAAGCATTCTTAATAACAGAATCAATATTGTGTTATCTCTAGGAAGTCCTTCAGTATTAATCAAATGCTGCAAAATCTTGATTGCTGATGTTGCTAAAAAGTTTATTGCATATGGATCGCACAAAGTCATCGACAAATCTCCCAATACTTGTTCTTGACCTCGTTTAATACTATCAAGGAAACCTTGAAGTTCCCTAGATCTTTTTATGTCTACATTCCGTTCTCTGATACAAGCGTCCAAACACCATGTGAATTTGTGACAAGGGTCTACTGAGATTATGTCTTGTATTTCCAAGTCATGCAAGGCCATTAATAGTTCAGCTCTGAGTGTGCAATAGTGAACATTTCTTGTTCTAAGAAAGAGTGTTCGTAGAAACTGAAGAACCATATCATACAACTTGACACTGTTACCAATCATATGTGCTAGTTTCTGTACAACAGCTCCCTGTCTTCTGACTTTTGGTGATGGGGAGAAGAACAGACCGGTAAGGTTTTCATGATCAAACAGAACATTTTCCTTTTCTCTGATATACTGGCTGAGTAATGGTGATACCTCATCACCAAATAGTGATTGGTTGTCTTGCCAGATTTGTCTCTTAACCTCAGTATCAGTGTCATTGTAAAGTTCGCGATCTCTTACGAGAACTCGGAGGTATTTATCATCAATGTGAGGGGTGTTTTTCAAGATTCCCATTATCACTGGCCTGAGAGCCTTCACTCTTACAACAGAAAAGCTCTTTTGCAACAGTTCCTTTAGCTTCTTGTCGATTTCTTTACCTTCTTTAATGCCCACTTCATTGATGTGTTGGATGAGTTTGTCTCTCAGTTCCTCTAGAACAGATGTGTGAAAGTCTAGTCTGCGAACCCCATGGAGGTCTAGCAGTGGAAGCATGGGTCGAAGGGATGGAAGCAGTATGCCGTTTTCTAGTTGGAACTCTTCGATTGCTTTTAGTGGATCCGTACAGCTTGTCAGAGCGTCTCGAAGAAATGTTTGACCTGGTACGCCAACATCTTCAAGCCCCGTGCCAGGCAGCTTATTGGTCGAAGCCATTTCATTTGCTTAATTTACGTACCTATTATTAGTTCAATTCTATTCATAAGTTTCACTGCACGCTAGTAGCATAAAAAAAGGATCTTACTATGTTAGCATCATAGCTAGCCTAATGATAACTTAGTTACGTTTATTTAAAAAACGTAGTGGTTATTTCATTCTAAGAAGATGTAAAAGTTTGTTATTGGCCGTAGCTATTTCCACAGAGCAACATGAAATAGCAAAAGCTATTTCATTTTCAGTAGTAAGTTGGAATACCCTACCTAAGGTGAGAAGGAGGAGGGGCTTCCAATTCTTTTTTAAAAATAGCCTCGGCCGTTAACCAGATTATCAACACCTAGGCTACATTAAAGTTTGGTTTATATTTTTATATTGTTTGAGAAATAGTACCAAATAATAATACTTGACAGAGGTCTGGACATTAATTGCCTTTTGAAACCAGAAACACGTTATCCTGTAGATCTATTCCACATCAACAGAAAGTCCGAAACTAAACATGTCGGACAAACAGAAAACGTAAGTTTTAATAATCCGATAACTAACTATCAGTTTCACACGCTGTATACATGTGTACGCTTACATAAAAAGATTTTTAACAGAGGTTAAGCTGTAACTGTTTAGTTTTATGTAATCATAATAAAACCTAAGTTCTCTTGCAGCCTAATTTGTGGGGATGTCAATGGGAACTTCAAAACATTGTTTTCCCGCGTCGAATCAATTGTTAACAAATCAGGGCCATTTGACTGCCTGCTATGTGTTGGAAACTTTTTTAATGATGATAACTCACAACTAGATGCATACAGAATGGGTACCAAGAAAGGTAATAAGTACTTATATTGGATCACTCTTATAGTGTGAGATTTCTTTTCACCACTCTGGATTTCTCATCATAAGTCATGTAGGCCCTTCTAAGCACCAGTAGTACTCAGCAGCAAGATAATGGTTTTGTCAACAGATGAGATATCAAACAATAATTCTGTCTCTCTTAACTGATGAAAAAGAGAAACATAAAACCACTGACTTGATGCTTATCCTAAGACAGCTTAGCCACGTTGGTCCCTGAAATGACCTTGGGAACGAATGTTCGGTTAAAAAGAAATCTCATTTGTATGGAATTTATATCTTTTTTTAAGCACAGACTAGTAAAGCTAGTTTTTAATAAAATATTTATAAATCTAATTTCAGTTCCCGTTACTACCTATGTATTTGGACCATCGCGAATCGAGCATGTGCCATATTACGTAGAAGAAGGATCGGAAATAGTCCCTAATGTTATATACATGGGTAAGTAAACAAAGATATACCTATATACCTAATATTAATGGGTTGAACTTAGGTGACAGCAGAAGTAGCAACTTCAATTGGTATTGGTTGACATTTACTTATTAAAGATGCATGGTATTAGTCTAAATTCACTTTAAAAATTTTAACTCACATAGTTTTTAGTTGACATCTCTTTATGAACCTTGTGATTTCAATGAATAAAAATCTTTCGAATTTGACTTTGAAGTATTGATTATGAATGAATGAATAATACTTTATTGTACACCATAAACAAATAACAGAGTAAACAAAATCCTATTCTTAAGAAAGTACAATGTCTTATCACTAAGAAGCAATCTCTTCCAGGCAACCTTTATGCTACCACATTATGCTTAGTAGTACTTTTTAATGTAGTTTGCACAATTGCTAGGTTCAACATCTTAACATGCCCTCTGAAGCTTCCGGTGTAAGCTAGGCAACTTGCTTACATAGTACATGCATACATTACACTACGCTATATGCTTACATTCCAGACCCAATTTTTACGTAAGTAACATAATTATATCTGTGTAGATATAACTTACAACCAATGCAGAAAATAAATTTAAATGCCTTTCAAGAAAAAAAGTTATCAGATTGAAAACAAAGAAATCCGACTGCATCTTCTTAAGCATGGTTCTATAATCTAATTCCTTTGCATCTTCTTAAGCATGATTCTATAATCTTATTAAAATGTAATAACAAATGACACTTTGTATGATTTTATCCTATGTCACTATCTAGGCTAAGACGAACCCGATGACACCGCACTTATCCACATTTATATTTATCCATTAGGTTCTCATTGTTATTAAAATCTGAAATCGTTTATGGCGGCATATAGCCGCTTATTAAATCTTTGTCGGCATTCTATGTCTCTTGTGATCAAGACGATTCCAATGACACCTCATTTATCAAAATCCATCAAGCCTAAACATCTTGGTACAGGTGAGCTAAGGGATTTTTGGTTCATCTGAAATCGAATAAAACGGTTTGTAGCCGCCATATTAGATTTCTTGACACTTTATATATCCTATGTTAGTCCTGTGATCAGACAAATCCAATGACACCTCATATATCAAAATCCATCAAGCTGTTGAGGCTACAGCGAGAGCCAATGGAATATAAATACATACTTACATACACCCGAAAAACATTACCTTCCAGTCAGTCTTTTGGGCAGTCCGGTAAAAAGAGGGAAAAGAAGTTCATCAATACGCTGCGCTCGCATCGTGCTTGTGTTTTTGTTCCCTAGTGGACTGAACAGTGTCGGACTAAATTTAAGATTTGAATAGGATCCAATAAAGACTAGTCAAAGGTTGGTCTATTGTAACTACATGTACCTATATCATCGGAATCGGAATCCAGGTGACAAATTCGAAAATTAAAAAAGGTTAAAAATAAATTAATTTAAAACACACACAGTATTCCCGCGGTTTATTAATGGCGGTCTTTTTATAATTTCCAAGCATGTGCGTTTTAGAACAAGCCTTCAACTCCAGTACATTTTATTTTTCAATATTTAACCAAAAAATGTTTAAATATGAATTCTTAATTTTGGGAGACGTACCGTTGCAATAGGAGAGTCCACCGCTTCCACGCCCTGTGCTTTTAATCGAAATTCGTGCGACGGCTTTCTAAATCACACCCTTTACATTTGACCCATGTGATTACAGTGTAACGACCTCTGTGGCGCAGTGGGCGAAGGCCCGTCTGAGACGCAGAGGGTTGTGGGTTCTATTCCCGCCGCGGGACAAATGTTTGTATATGCAAATATTTGTCTCAATATCTGGGTGTTTTCTATGTATAATATGTGTGTATTTACAAAAAATAATAATAAGTACTAGTATATCAGTCATGTAGTTCCCATAACACAAGCTCTACTTACTTTGGGGCTAGATGAAGGTGTGTGGAAATGTCCTGCATTATTTATTTATTTATTTATCTTGTTGCAGGAAAAAGGGGTATATTCACAACCAGTGCTGACGTTAAAATAGCATACCTTACTGGCCTTTCAAGAAGAGAGTTAAATAAAGATGTACCTATGTGTACATTTGAGCCAAGTGATTGCACTGCATTGAGGGATGCCTGCTTACGAGGTCAGAGTGAATACAGAGGTGTGGATGTGCTGATAACAACCTTGTGGCCCTCGGGGATACAACAAGATGAAATACAAAAAGTACTAAAAAATTAAAAACTCATATAATTAGCAAGTTGAAGTGACAACGTGCAGGCCATATAGCTCACAGAACCACTGGGGAATAAAGGTTCTCAAATAGGAACCACGAATTGTAGGATGGCCTCCCATCTGATAGACCAATGGCATCTTGTTAGCTGCGCAGACTTCAAGTGCAGCTATCACCAGTCCATATAAGAGCTAGTTCATGAAAATTTTTGATATAGTCTATCTATATGGTAGAACTGGCATCGTCGAAAATTGACTAAAATTCTTAAAAAGCCAAAAAAAGTTGATGGATGAGGTTTTGACGAGTCCTCACTTCCGCCTACTCATGGTACAGATAATGTCCAGGGCGTTTCTCTCTTATTCCTCCCCCTGGCAAAAGCCCACGCCGAGGTTCGTACCTAAGTGGTGCCCTTGTGCTAATTGCACCATCCTAACTTTTACAGGCTAAGCGCCTTCTGCGTTTACCAATAGTCCGATGACGCTGACCATCTGCGGCCCTGCAGCATTTAAGTCAGCATTTAATATGGAAGAATGAATGAAAATACTTTATTGTATGTCTCAAGTCACATTAATGAGGTCAGTAGAAGGGCAAACTACCTTCCAATCACTCAAGCGTCTCCAGAAGTTCTTACCCTTTGAAACTAAAGAGAGTTCTACCCTTGCGCAAACACTTTTATTACCTCTTCTCGACTATGCTGATGTCTGTTTCCTTGACGCCACAGAGGAACTTCTGAACAAGCTTGAGCATCTTCAAAATCTGTGCATCCGATTTATGTTCGGTCTGCGCAAGTTTGATCATGGTTCCAGCTTCAGATCCCAATTAAAATGGCTCTCTATTCCGTGATCTTTACGTTTTGACATTTCTCTTTAATGTTCTTCACAAGCCCTTTTCCCCTTCTTATCTACATGAGCGCTTCTATTATCTTGACCATCGTGGATAGCCATGCAGGTCAGCGTCGTCTCTTCTTCTCAGGACCCCTTCTCACTCTTCCAGCTGTTCCACCAGTTCATTCACTATACACACTGTTAAATTATGGAACTCTCTTCCTCATGTAATCCGAGCCAGACCATCGCTGAATGTTTTTAAATGTAAAGTGAAAGAGCATTATCTCTCTCTGTAATATGCTTAGGTATATTATGTATTATATTGTATATTTTTTGTATTTATGTATTAAGTTTAAAGAAGTTTATTAAATACTCATAAAGAACATGGTTCTGTAGGTAGTATTGTGGCAACACCACAGTTCACTTATAATGAGCTTAAGCTACAAATATAACTAATATGATTATATTGTATTTATTTTCGGTGTATGTGTATTCATAGGTAGTTAAAGTATGTATAATATGTAGTTTATTAAAATATAGTGGTATTTTTCTTTTTTCCTGACTTTGTACACTTACCAACTTTACCACTTCTCTATCTCTCCTCAAAGGTTATGCTGGAAGAAAACTCTTTTTGGGTTAAGCTATCCTTTGAAAGTCAAAATCAAAGTCAAAATTC
Organism: Perizoma affinitatum; assembly: GCA_961405105.1. Taxonomy (NCBI): domain Eukaryota; kingdom Metazoa; phylum Arthropoda; class Insecta; order Lepidoptera; family Geometridae; genus Perizoma; species Perizoma affinitatum. Next base: position 7,207,994 of record OY560206.1, read on the forward strand.
ATTTATTCCTTAAAATCACAAGGATCACTTTGAAACGTCGGTTTTATTTACTGCCTGTTCCTCCGCGACCAACCCAGGAAAAAATCGCTTAGAACCGATCTCTTCCAGACAACCTTTGGGTGGAGAGGATCCATTGGAGGAGGAGAAGAAAAACCTGTTCTTATGGTTAAGCCATCGTTAGCAACAGATTTGGATTGTGTCCACATACTTTATCATACTTATTTTCTATGTAAAATTTTCAGGTAGATGTTGAGAAGGAAAATCTCTCTGATTTATTATCCTGGCTCTCAATTCACATAAAGCCAAGATACCATTTCGTGCCTTCGTCTCAGAAGTATTTCGAAAGGCAGCCTTACAGGTAAGTTTAATTTATCATCTAAACCGGCATATTAAACAACTGAATTAATAATATTAATTAAAATAACTATATTATACTTAATTTTTGTACTGTTGTATTGGCCTAGTTGGCAATATCCTGACTTGTGATCAGAAGGTAGTGCACAAAGGATTTTTAAATGTACGCTAAAAGTGCTCAAAACGGTGAACAAAAACATCGGGAGACCGGCCCACATCGTCACCAGACATCACCACCGTGGGAGATAAATAGATAATTTATTTATCGTACAGCATTAAAAAAAACAACCAATACACGTTTTAAATCAGAGTACATTATATTAATCAGAGTACACATGGGTGACTATCTCTAAAAGCAATCTCGATCTTTTTTTTCTGGGCACATTTAAAGTTGTGTTACGCTTGAAATGTTGCACTGCATTGGACACCATAGTTTTTGAATAATTTAAATATTCTGCTATGCTTCGGTATGACCACCTACGCTCGAACAACTTCATCATATTTTTTCGTTGTGTTGCATCGCAATTTAAAAAAAATATCCGGATTGCCGCCAAAACTACACCAAAACAATATGAGAAGAAATAAATAAATAATTTAGACAAATAGCACTGTGATAATCTATCAGCTTTAATGTAAAGAGGTTTAGTGTTCAAGGAGTTGTCATTGTTTTTATAACCTGACACCTATATGACTAATTATATTTAGATACATGTAACAAATCTGGAATGCCTTTTAGATTAGTTGGAAAATAAAAAATAAATTCACAATTTGGTTTAACTAGAGAGTGTCCCTAATATGACACTAATGGGACATAATTATTGTTGACCACGACTGTATATGGGAACATAGAAAAGGTGCGAAATATTAGAAGATTGAAAAAAAAAATGTTTTCAGAAACCAGGGTATCAATCAAGACTATAGAGAGTGCGCTACGCGCTTCATAGCCCTCTCGGCCGTGGGGAACAAGGACAAAGAGAAGTGGATATACGCGTGCTCCCTCCAGCCTGTGTCCAAGATGCGGATGACGGAGCTCCTGCAGGCCACAACGGACGAGACCGCCTGCCCCTTCCCGCCGGACCTGCTGAGGCAGCACCAGCCGGGGAAGGTCGTCAAGGTTGGTTTCTTTGATCGAGCATCATAGATTTTATTTAATTGGTCTTACTCGTAAATTAATCCACCGATATGGGAAAATGTTCAGGGCGAAACATCCTATTTGAACAACACTGTGATTGGACGCGATTGTGGAATATATTTAATGTATTTAAATTAAATGGTTTTAAAGTGTTCAAATTGGCAAGACAGATAGGATATCAACTGCATTATTGTACACTCGAAAGAGTAAATTGTGCTGAAAAATTGTGATACAAGCAAACAATTTTATGATATATCTACAATTTTATGATTTTATGTGTGGTGCCACAGTTACAATAAATATATGGTTTCAATGGCCGTCGATCTGGTTTTATAGTAACACAAATATTGTTTTGTGAAGCACGAAAAAAAACATTTTCATGAAAATTTACATAATGAGGGATTTTGGGGACGACAAACCGATTAAGGTCGACGAAACGGATCGATTCGTCGACCTCAAATATGGGGACATTAGCTAGATCGTTTTATTCGTCTTCAAAATTTTATAATTTTCTTAAAATAAATTAATGTTAAGTGCCTAATTCTGATTCTAAGTGGGGGAACCAAGGTCTGCACTGACGTCCCGCATTGGGGTGTATTGTGCATTATCCCCCTTCTAACCTGACCCCAACCAGCCCAACTCCCTGAAGTAGCGGAGAAGGACTGGGTTTATGACAGCAGTGGTATCCCTGACCTCCTGTCAGTTAGTGATGATGGAGAGCATGTGTTGATGAGTTCTTGCAGTCCCGTCTTCGACTTCATTTGTGGCGGTGCCGTGCATCACCACATGCTCCACAGTCTCTTTAACCTTAGGCAATCACGACAGAGTCCACTGTCTGTCGCCCCAGTCTTAAGGCCCACCATCATTCTCAGGTCGTCGCGTTTCATTTTTAGTAAGGTGTTCGTTATTTTGCGATTTTTTTCACTTGATGTGGTCTCAGTGAATGGTAATATTTATGTGGCTGCCAGGAGGAATCATATGGTTTCCGCTTGGAATGCCGTGGTCGTTTTGTTTAGGGCTTGTGCTCTTGATAGTCCAGTTTCGGAGCAGTGGAAGCCGCAGCCTGCCCCTGTCTTGTTTTTGGCACCATCTGTATAGATGTGATAGGCAGAGGGTGTTGGAGGGCCCCTACCCTCCATTACCTCTTGTGTAGCAATTCGGTATCTTTTGTTAGTTACATATGTTGTAGTTATTCTATCTGTACTTCTGGTAGCTTCTGGGATGATGGTTATAGCCTTGTCCAGTATTTAGCAATGATTTGTTAATTTGACATTGCCTTTCCATATAGCTTCTTGTTGTATGTGTACATGAAGTGGTATCTGCTATATTGTCTTAAGTGCCTATTTCGATATGTGTTTGCTTACTAAAATAACAGTGGAATGGGATGGAATATAATATTTACAATCAGCCGTAAATGAGAAGTACCTACTAATTTTCAATTTTGTTTTCAGTATTCCGGCAATGGTCAATTCTTTTTCAATATGGACGCCGATGATGAACAATCCCAAGGAAATCGGAAAAGGAGACACGATGATACCAAGAAAAGGGAAATGGAAGCAGGTTTGTGTTTTTAGACCCCCGACTAGCAAATTTCAAGCAAAGTCAAATCTGGTAAGAATAGATTTGACCTTGATTTATTGTTATTTTATGTCAATATATTTTTGTCTTTAATAAAATAAAAGGCAGTTGAAAGGTTTGTGCCATCGGTTAGTCTATCGGAGCTACAAGGCTACGGACAAACTGCCTGCTTAAAAAAGACCCAAGACAAAGGTTTTGTCTACCGCCAAGAAGTCAAAATATATTTTGTCTCTCTCTTTTGTTTGACAGAAAAGGCGACATAAATAGTTTTTGTATTCTCTTTCGTAGACAAAACGTTGTCTTGGCGGTCATGCTAAGCGGGCAGGTAAAGAAACTCACTATGACTTCACACTCCTCTTTTTTTAAGTCTAAAAATGTACTGATTGATATTTATTTATACATCTAAAATGGTACAATCGTTCGGCCCACCTGTTGGTAAGCGGGTACCTTAACCTTTGGACCTTTTAATAACCCAGCAAGTGCACGGTTCTGCATGGATGGGCTTCAAATAAGTTTTTTTTTTCAGAATCTTGCTGGTTCTGCCTGTCGTCGTCCACAGTTGAGAAGCATCTGGTCATCAGTGTAGGCTCGCATTGCTACTTGGCGCTGGCTAAAGGACCGCTGACGCCCTACCATGTGCTAATATTGCCTATAACCCATCACCAGTCTACCACTAGGGTGAGCAAATTGTTCCAAATTCTATAAAGTTCCTTACATATCCTATAAATAAAAAAAAAAATTTTTTGTTTTGTTCATTAAGGATCACGAAAACGGCTCTATTTTTACGAAACTTATATTATAGGTGGTTGGGGAGAGATAAACAATGGCGTCGATTCTCCAACTAAACTTAATTTATAATGTCGCTCTCCTTTACTAATAGTGCACGCAAACGCTAGAAATCTAGAAATTAGCTGCTCTTCCTTTTGTTTATTGTCAGCGTGTTTTGATATCACGACTAAACTTGTAGGGAAAACTTTAATCTGACTAATTTGTCAGCACTAATATTGTTGCTATCTATAAAAAAGTTTATTGTTTGGTTAAATTTAGTTTAGTTAGCGTACAGTATCGACGCCCCTTTCTACTTGGCTAATTCCCAGAGCCGGGAATATCCCCATAACTGAATATACCCCCGTAACGGTTAAAATGTAAATTGCAGGCGCCCGAAGAAGTGATAGCTGAGATAAAGAAGTTCAAACAGTCCATAACAAAGTTGTATCAGTCGCTGGGCATGCTGGCTGTATTCTTTGAGCGGAACTATAAGACGTCGCATATGCAGATACAGTGCGTGCCGGTACCGCGGCAGTGCGAGCCGCAGATACTGGAGGTGTTCCAGGTGAGTCAACTTTCAAGTCAAGTCGAGTCGTCATTTCTGTACGTTTCAAGGCAGGGTCCGGAACTTGCATGCTTCATATTTCCTTAAATATCCCTCATGATGACCATTGGAATTCATTCGATCCATTTTTTTATGGGGAGTCCAATTGAATGCTACTCGTATAACTTACGTTTTGTTTCTACATCCAGTCATTTAAAATGTAATTTAGGGGCATATCATCTTATTCATAGCGCACTAACTTTAGCAGGACGCTAACTTATCCTTTTCTTACACAAAGGATAAAGGCAGAAAACTTTTAACACGCCATATATTTTAATCCATCTATCTCAAAATAAAGTGATATTGTATTTTTTTTTGTAGGACGAAGCGGGTATAAACAGAATTGAAATGGAAATCCTCCCGCCGTACGCGGATTTAACACAGATGACGCTCCCGGGCGCCACCTACTTCCACGCTGAGCTGCCGTCCGGCGAGCAGCTCTATGCCAAGACGAAAACGCACTTCCCTCTGCAGTTTGGCAGGTAACAACAATACAACAATACAAACCTAGATGGCGCCGTGGGAAATCTATCACGCGTGGTTTTGGACTTCAACAGTTGCCTTGAACTCATACCTAGATGACGCCGCGGGAAATATATCTACGTTGTTTTGGACTAGCCTCTGCCTACGGCTCCGCCTGTATTTGAATTTTTTATCCGGGTTAAAAAGAAGCATGTATTTTCTTGGAATTGGATTTTTCTTTAAAAAGAAGTATAGATTGGATCGATAGATAGATTTTTTAGTGCGAGATCGGCCAACACAAGCTCGTCTCTTCGCAGATTTTTTTAATAAATAATATCCGAAAGAGTCAGGTAAATATACTGAACCTATGCAGTCTAAAATTCGTCATTACCACCGCGTTACCCAGACGCAATAATTACTTGAAATGGTAGTAGATATTTTACATCCCTTCTCCTCCACCCACCAGGTGGAGGAGAAGGGATGAGTGTGAAGACTTTCTGGAGTGAAAGAGACTAAGTAATCTACACGTGAGTGTGAACGGCGCAGTATTTTATTTATTGTTTACAGCTCTTTGATTCATCATCATCATCCCACATCGGTCCACTGCTGGACATAGGCCCCACTCAATACGCGGCTCTTCTCTTCCCCTTTCGGCCTTTACTAAGTCTCATTCTCTCATTGTTCCAGGGATGTGCTGTCGAGCACACCCATCCTGAATTGCGAGGACAAGGCGGACTGGAGATCATGTCAGCTCGATAAGGAAGAGGAGAGTTCTCACGTGGCATCATTCCGTGAGAAGTTTCGCCCCTATGATTTCACGCAGATAGAGAGTGATAGCGATTAAGGCGGCAACACACTGTCAGACAGCGCGTTCAGCGGACCTTTGCGGCAACAATGTTCGTTCAGTGCATTCAATACCGAATGCTACTTTTACACGATATTCAGCATGAAACTCTGTACGACATTTATATTTCGTATACTTAAAACGGACTTAGTACTGCATACTTTCTAGTACCGAAAATCGAAAAACTCAGAAAAATAAAGCCTATGAGAGGATATATTGAAAATTTTGCCGAAGTGCGAGCGGGAAGTACGCTAAACGGTGGACTTCATGACGTCACTAATATATCTGCCCCTTTTTCTTTTAGTTTTGGCGCTGTCTACCAAAACGGAACTTGCTGTGATATTTATTTCTGTAAAAGTGATTATCACTGATTATCACCACTGTCGGTGGGTTTGTGCGAGAATTATGAAACTTATCAGTTTTGTCTCGATCGACGTTAATGAATACAAACATAAACACGCTCACGACTATATACACATGATGGACTCAGTGAGGAGATTTCTTTTAAATACCTGGTAGGGGTAGTCAGAGGTACGTCCAAACATTACATTTGGTACATGCCCGTGTTTTGCAAGTAGCTACTTGCAAAACGCGGGACATTTTCATTGACATTTCCATTCCTCGAGACATGTTGAAAGCCATCTATGAATATTTTTTTGGAAAACTAGCTACTGCCCATTGCTTTGGTGTCTAAAAAAAAATAAACCTATGTGTTATTCTAGGTTACGAAGTATACCTACTCCAAATTTCCCCCAAATCGGATCAGCCGTTACTGAGATAATTAGCAACCAAACATCCAAACTTTTGCATTTATTTTTTAGTAAAGTTAAATATTCTCGTCGCATATCAGTTAAGTCACGAACTATGTTAAACAATATTGATGAATGTACAAATAAATAATTAAAATGCAATTCTTCCAAGTAAATGATTGTTTTAATTTCTTCATGTCATACTTTCCTAGTAATTCAGTTGTTTCCAATACAAACATATTTGTAACAATATGATTATTGCCCTTTCCATCATCGTCAGATAATTGGCTTGTAATCTAGGCCGGAGACCCTAAAAGCCGAAATCACCAAAGATGGGCGGAGTTATTTGTAAAAGCAACCAATAGGAATGCGTTTAGATAATATCACGTTATCTATGCGTAATTCTATTTGATTTTACATAATCTCCTTTCTGCTCCACTAAGGTGGACCGGGTCTTAAGTTTGCATCGAGTCTAAAAGCCAGTGAAGTTTATCTGTTGGTGATGAAAAAAGCACTACCTATCTAATTACTTACTCGTGAGTTTATTTTATAAGTAGTAACAAAATGTAAAATGATATGGTACATTGACTATAATTCTGAGTGTCTAGAATAAATGATAAACTTCATGATAGTTTCGATGACATAAAAATAATTCGTTAATACTTACATACAGAAATCGGATAGGGATTCGTTGATAGCTTATTTCACCTTTCACTAACTAAATTTTAATTGCTAAGGGGATACAATTTAAGAGTAGGTAGGTAGTGTTTGTTACAGCATCAGACCGGCCTACGGGGTTCTTGAGAGTACTCATAAATGTTATTGATTTTATCGATTTTATCTCCATAAATTAGTTCACTTTCGTTCAATTTGATTCATAATTTCATTCAAATGAAAGTGTCGCTCAACTGTATGATTTTTACTTCTACCACAGATAGTATAATGCTTCTACTGTTCTGTGTGTACCTACTGTCCTTGGGTTGTAGAAAACTATTTGATTTTTGTAAATATTTGCGGTGACTGCTGCCACATTAGCTAAAAAACTTTAATGTTATGGACTAGCATTAGGCTGTGTCTATATTATATAAAATAGATTTCAATTAAATATAGGGCAGTCTTCGTTGGAATTACTATAGGTCAACGCAAACAATTGTAAAATATTTAAAAACACACAACTCTCATAAATCTTGTGTAACACCTAACTAAGTGTTCGACACTCATTACTTTCAGCACATAAGTACAATATCTTCCTCCATATTCACCAAATAAAAGGTAGGGTAGGTAAGTATGCAATAATTGTATTGTCTTTTGTTACTATGTTCTGAGGCTAGAATAGGTACATGCTAAACATTTAAACAGTTTACAAAGTCTCAATTAGTCTGGAGAATATTCACTTTACATATTAGGTAAATTATGTTAGTAGATACATTTGTGTTTTGTGTAAATGTAAATTATTACTTATTGTTTATATTTATTTACAGTACAATATTATGACGAATTAATTAGGGTACCTACGACCATTAAATTTTTATGTTAATTTCGGTGGTTAATTGTTTTAAATAAGTGTTTTATAAAGAAGTGTAAGTGGCATGCATCCATGCAATGGTTGTATGTGAGTAGTTTCGAAATCGGCACTTTACTAGAACATTCAACCTTAATATTCTTAAATACTAGAACCATTTAATTTACATCGGTTATTTGAAATCCTACAGTGAAGACATCGATAAGATTTTGTGTATGAAAACATTTAATTCTCATAAACTTTACAACAATCAAACAATTCGTATTTTAATTCATAACGGGATATATTTATATCCGCAACTAGTTTTAAGACTTTGGTCAATAAGGCATTAAGTTTAAAATATATATTTTTAATTTAATTATTGTTCTTTTTATATTTTCCGATAATCAATATGTGTATCTACCTATTATCAATTACAATAGTATTTACATAACGACACGCACCATTTAATTTAAATAAAATACTTAACTGATACTCTACATTTGAGTATAAAAAAGATTATGTGGCACTAAACATTGGCTATACCTATCTAAATAATTATTTACATACTTAACAGTATGGAAGTTTTATTCAATTTGGCAAAATTTTTGATAAAGTGTAGATGTTTCTCTATCAAATACTTGTGAAGATACTCGTGTTTTTACAGATAATTTCATTAAAATGCCTCCTGCATCACAGGGCGTTATTTTACAAAGTATCGGCGGTCTGTCATATTGCTCACAGAGACCGATTTTTTTTTTAAACTACCTTCAGTAACGCCAGGTTTCACAACAATGGCGTATACCTAGCTTTTTGTCCAATATCGTTTATATCGAATGTATCTTTAAATTCCTTATAGATTCGCCACCGAATAAGGTTCACATATAGTTCACAGGAAAAGTTTTTCAAAGTAATTACCCTCACTGACGCTAGCACTAGTGACATACCAAGGATATCACATAAAAGTCTTCTATAGTCCCCGTTCTATGTCACCCGTATTTCTACAGCATATTAAGAAACCGAGAATTTCTTGTCAAAGTCTTCTATAGGTCTCGTTTTTAGTCCGTATTACCACAGAACAAGGTTCGAAAATAGTCCACAGACCGAGTTCAAAAAATTTAAGATCCCTCAGTGACGCCAACACTGAGTTACCCAGTCATAGTGACGTACCGAGGCTCTTTATTTCATACGTTTATCTGAAAGGCCTCCCGGGTCATTTTCCCGTCTTGCTGATGACCCCGCTTTCTCCGATGATGACCCTCGCACTCCGTATCGTCCGAGAAACGGGACGGGGGGTGGATGTGCTCGTTGAATGATGGGTAGTTTGATATGCTGAAAGCATACAAAGATTGAATTTAAATGTGACCCATAAATTTTAAATCAGCCTTCCTATTTGCAAAATTTTCCGTCTATTGCAGTGACCCCTAGTGTTTTGTGGCGACAAAATCTATCTAAGAACTATCCTTGAAGTAATGCAAATCGATTGCAAAAACAGCATATCAATCGAATTTGTTCCGTTTGAGTCGTTTCGGAAATAAACGATAACAAACCCACACACAATCTCTCATGGTGAACGCATTAACGTCGCGGAAGAAAAGGCTGTGACGAATATTTTATTGGTATGCAAATTATGGAAATTGAATGAATGTAGGTACTTATTTTTTCATCATCACCTACAGCTTAGTGACGTGCCATTTCGGTGGTCCAAACAGTAATATGAATTTTATCCCACGAGTTTCAATGAGGTCGCGGCCTGAGCGCGTTGCTAAAAAAACATTTAAAAACGCTTCATTATACTACTACGATATGGCAATTTACGAAATAGAAGATCATAATCATTTAAAGCCAGATTTGTAATAGATGTGCAAAAAAAAATTGTGACGATTTCTTTTGTATGGGAAAAAATATGTGAAACTCATCATCATAGCAGAAGTACTCTGACTCCCTAAAAAGTCGCGAACGGCCTTGAGCCTGCCCCATTCGAGTTCCCGCAACCTTCAACCAAATTCAGCGGTCCATCGGCCTTCTAATTACAAGGGGAAGGGCCTTGCCCCGTACTATGTCAATGATTTTTACTGGCATATTGTTACTATCACCTATCTATAACCATGAGAATACAGGCTTGTGATGATCATTTGAATTGTCAAACGTTCGTTACCGAGTGACTTTCAGATATGGAATAGGGGCTTATATAAAAGCGCTCGAGCCGATGCGACGCCTGTCCAGATATTATAGAGAACTCTGGCCCGAGCAAAAACGTTGAGAGCTGGCAAATCACGCAAGATGCTCGGATCGCTTCCCTGCGATGACAATGGTTGTTCTTGAGATATTTGTGTTGTGGTACCACAGTACCTAGGTACTCGTAGTTCCTGGTCTACACGACGAATGGAATCCTATGTGGGTTCAGGCCTTGTATGTATCTGTTGGGTCTTTATTTACCTATTTATTTATAAATGCCCGGTTTTAGCTAATGCCGGGCGTTCCTTGAAATCTTTGGATATTGAAGTGTTTGTCCATTTCAGAGTGCGTTATTTTACGTAAACAATCGCTTTTGTTTCTAAAGTGGAATGTACGGTGTATTCTATTATTTTCATTGGGTAGATACTTATATATACCAACTCAATAGTAATTTTCCAGTATAGGATTATTATGACATCTGCTATCTATGGATTTACAGGCAACGATTGTGCCTCTGATGAATGTTACCTGAAGGTGGTCTCGTCGTTGTGACTGCTATATCCGCTGGAAGAGCGAACGTGTCGCTTGCCTAACGCCCCGGCTTTGCCTTTTCTCGAAGGGAAAGCCTTACGAACTGCGCACCCACCGCCGCCTACTGACATCTCGGACGATGACGACGACTCTTCACGTTCTACGCTCGGATCTGCAAAGCAGTAAAATTTAAATAGCTGATGTGTAGAGTACACCGCCGAAATCCTAAATGAGGAAACTGAACCTGATGGGAGTAACTGATGAGAAAACGAGATTTCCTTTGAGCATACACTGATTTATGGAAAGAAAGAAAAAAGTAAATAATACATATATACTTACCTATTAAAAATGAAATGAATGAGGTCTTAAATTCTACAGACCAATGTTTGTTCCGAAGATGTCAGTTACGACATGGGTCGCTACTAGTAGTGTTTCAGGAAAAGCAATGTTGTCAATTTCATGGTAATATATATATGTAAATGAGTGATTTTGTTCTGCGTTGTGTTTTTTTCATTCAAAATTAATGTTCGCTCTGCATCCTTGTTGTCGCTGTTGATTTTTATTTTTCATATTACATCCTTATACATCAAAAGGAACATACCCTCTAAATTTTAAGTCTCTAAAAAGTCGGTTTATTAAGACCTTGAAATTGGGGTAAATAGAGGGCAGTAGTTACAGGCGGTAGGGTGCGCGGGTCGCAGCCGCGCGGCCGGCTCGCTATCCGAGTGAGGCGCGCTAGCATCATCACTGGCATCGTCCTCGTACTCTGTAATGGGCAGGTGCAGCGTCAGTATCTTCTTCACCTCTGAATCGGTGGAGCCCAGGTTGTCCGACTCTGCAAACAGAGGCGCAGTTAGAAGGGGCAGAGCAGGGTGCGATGTGTGAAGCTGCTGGTCGCCACGGAAATAATGTGACTGGTGGAACTTTGTAATTTATTTGGTCCTTCGAACCAAATTAAAACGTCTCTAAAAGTACCTTGCCAGTAACTTTTTGCGTCTTTCGAGCTGGTTAGAATCTGTGGATTGGTTTTATGAAGCACAAAATGTAATGCAGAAGTGTAAAACCATACAGTCATGGATTGAATGCTTTTCCAGACGCACTTGAGGGTCTTGACAGTTAGTTTCCATTTATTTCCGTAGCGTAACCAAACGCAGCGTAAAGCACGTGATAAGTGACAAAACGCTGACCAATGGATATGACGTGTCTTTTCATAATTCCTGGAATGACAAAAATACTTGCAAGGAGATGGACTGCAGATTATCACAAGCAATGGCACAAAATGCGTACTAATAAAATAATGACAATGAACTATAACACCCAATGTGGACAAAACAAAATGTATTATTACACTCAAAAGGAAAATATACTATGGCGTCTGACGATTAGTTACTTTATTAAGGTCAACCAAGTGACCATGTGTCCATATGGGAAACAAATGTAGGAACTGTTTTCAATATGGGTAAAGAGGCGTGCTATAGTATATTTTTCATGAGTTGTCAGTACATACTGTGCATGCTTACCTTACGAATAAATACCATTTACGCTCCCAACGGGTTGCATAAAAGGCGATCATTACGTCAAATTTCAATTTAATTACATAACATAACGGGACAAAGTAAATTTCAATAGTGCAATCTATTTAACCAAAATGTAGCTAACTACTTTATTAAGCTTTTGACTGCGGGACCTTTACTGAGCAATAAGTGAAGGTTCGTACCTTGACTCTCTGAGTGAGGGTCGCGAAGTCTGTTCCCTTTTCGTCTTACTTTTGTGTATTCTGGTTCTTTGCCCTGGTTTTAAATACTCATTAGTATACAATTATAGGTTAAGTAGGTACAGACGAAATTATCAGTGTTCAAAATATGTTAGGCGCAGTCACGACGCTAAAAGGCATTTGATAAAGGTCTAGCCTGGGCCTAGATTCGTGACGAAATTGACACGACATTTGCTGTTGAAAATTGTATTCTTCTGCCAAAATAATGCTACCAACCTTATACTTGTCGTTTTGCTTCAGATCATGGTACACGAAAGACCCCCGAACGGAGTGATATGGCCCGCTGTACACGTTGCCACTATAACTGCTCTCGCTGTAAGCTGTCGGCTTCGTCAGCTGGAACGTCGCGTACGGGCAGATGTCTTCGATGTATTCTGCGGTGAGAAAATATTAATCTGTAAACTTTATTTTAAAACAGCTGTGTTTCCTAGTGGTCTGTCTGAATTCCAATCCAAAAGTGGTCGGTTTCTAAAATCTAAATGCTTACGTCCGGATGGACACGCACTAATATATTTTCAAATGAAAAATATTTATGTGCATTATTAACACGTAATCAAAACGTTGCAGGAAAATTTTGTAAGAAAACCGGTATATTCTAGAACATAAAGCCATGTGCCATCGTTCCAATAATGTGGCAATGGGCTTGCCACCTGTTTCGTGCTAACTACTAAGCAACAAAATGTGAACAAATATAATATAATGTAAATAATGTTTTGGACGTTACCCTGACTACCCCATGCTTGGTATCCTCACGGATACCAAAGACTGAGATCTCATAAAAGAAGATAATAAATATACTTTTCCCTTAGCGAATGACCCATGAACAAAGAAAGTTCTTAACACCTACCGTTGGAAGCATGTTTATAGTGATGTTGCGGTGCTGGATGCTGCGCGCGCGTCGCTAAATACTGTTGATCTCGGTTCACTTTGTTCTGCAACTGTGCCACCGAAGGGGACTCCCCTACGCCACTCTCTGTAGCTACGGTCTCTGTGGTACTGGCCTCTGAAATTATTAAGCGAACTTCATTTGATTTTATTTAGTAACTCTATTTGTGTTTTCCAAGTAGCAATAGTGATTTTATTTAGTACCTCTACTTCTGTTTTCCAAGTAGCAATAGTGATTTTTATGTGCTTTAATGTTGTTGTTATTGTGATTGTGAACTGTGATTTATTATCATTTTAACACTGATTGTAGGACTGTCATCATCTCCTTGAACTTATCCCATATTACGTGAGGACGGCACAGCAAGTTTTCTTTTTCCATTACCGTATGTTAGCCGTTAACTCAGTATTCATTGGCTCTTTACTCCTCATTATCAACATTCTCAATCCATCTCTTCTTCGATTTGCCTCTGCTCCTATATACACATTTTCCACATGCATATTAATTCTTCTCATAACATCCAAATAAAGTAAATAATTCAAAGCTGTAGCACGTGTTATCGATGCGTTTTAAAAATACGATTACTTACACTGTGCAGAGGGTATGGTGAGTAAACGGTGACTACGGTTTCAACATGTGTTTAACGTGTTTGTTACTCAGCATAGAACCTAAGATCATTGAGGGGTATACGTTTTTTTGGGGCCAGTCGAGCGAAAAGGTACTACCTACTTATCCTAACAATAAAAAATATCATCATCATCTATCTGCACTACTCCCACATTTCATGGGGTCACCTCAACACGGTTTCTTCTTCCACTCTCCTTTATCAGTCATCTTAGTACTCACCCCCTTCTTATGCTGTACTATCTCATTCTTCACATCTTTCACACAATCTTTCCATCTTTTCTTTGGCGTACCTCTACTTAACCTACTAAAGACAAAGGTGTGTGGTATTGTGTACTCACTATTTCTCCTAACGAGGAACACTATAGCCACGAGAGCTCCCAGCACTAGGAGTGATAGAGCGGCTGGAAGGATGACGCGCGCGCCTCCTAGGGACCTCGCACCGGCCGGCACTGGAGGCGTCAGGGAACCGTCTACCACTGAAATTCAAAAGAAAATTATATAAGTAGCAATATCTTTCACCACATTAATGATCATCGTGATCATTAATGATGATAATCTTAACAACATGCTTCCAACAGCTGCCTCCTTATCGAATCATGCAGCGAAATATTTGTATCGCGCAAGTGGAATCATTTCGGAGTTTGAACATTTACATCACCTTTTAACAAAACTGTTAGTCAGGATCCTAGATCAGTTTGATTCGCACGGTGGAAGATCTGCCCTTTGCAATGGAGGACACACATACCAATACCAACCGTGTTTTCCAAGTTTTTCTCATTTCAGGTAGAGTTCCGTTGGGTGCCATTTTTCTGCTGGACATTTAGATGTCCAGAATTATTAGCAGTCTTTATCAGCATATCACACAGCATCATAAATGAAGCTCTGTTTACTTTGAGGCTAGAGCTTGTGTTATGGGAAGTTGGAGTACTATTTGGTTACTTTTGAAATTGCGATAAATTTCATTCCTTTTTGCTGATCAAAGAATACTTACATCCACTTAGTGAGTGTGTGGTGAAATTATAAAGAGCGACCGCATGACCAGCGTTGTTATGTGCAGTGATGCGTAGTTGATACTGTGTGGCTGGCGTCAGCCCGGGTACGCTAAAGACGCGTTCTGTTGCTTGGACGCTGTTAGATACGAGGCGCCACTGAAAAAGAAATACTATATGTATATGAACTATATGATAATTCCTAATTGTATGAGTCAAAATGCATATCGTACTCTGATATATCCAAATTCTTTGATTTCGTCTACTAAGATGAGTAAAACTTAAAAAAATCTTACTTGTGATTGGCTAATTTCCCGGTATTCAATTACAAAGTAGAGTATCCCACAGCCACCATCGCCCCACGAGTCGAGCCAGACTGTCACTGTTGTCGTGTTCAGAGTAATCATCTGCGAATGCTTCGGTTTCACGGGCACTGGAAAATAAATGAATGTATTGATAGAAGTTTGAGAACCATGGGTTTTCTACACGTTTTTTTTTTTTTTTTTTTTTTTTCTATTTTTTTCTGTCTGCCTGTGTACACTGTGGAACAATATGAGTACCATATTGTTCTACAGTGAAATGATATCATACTCGTAGTATCAATTATACAATTCAGTTTCTGGTGCCATTGTAAACAAAAACTAAAAAAAAAAAAAAAAACATTTATTTAGCACCTAACACAAATTTTGTAAATAAGAATGGTGGAATAAGATAAAAAAACATATAATAGTAATACCATCTAAATAAGTTAGAATAGCCTACTACCAAATATATAAAGATGTCATATGTATTTAAATCCCACTCCTACGTCGAAGAATAAAAGGAAATTGATTGACTTCCACGTTGAGCTTAGCACAATTGCACAATTTAACTTATTCCAGGAGCCTACCTACTCGAACCTACCTACCTACCTATCAATATTGTGCGGTCTGTGATGTTGTCTGGCTGCGTTTATTTGTTATACAAATTAGTTTTTTTTATTGATGCATCATTATTGATGTCTTCCCGCTTATTTTGTTCCGTTTATAGAAGAAACCGCTTTAATTTATACCTAAAACCAAATACACTTCTCAGATTTCTGATCGGCGGAGGAATATTGTTCCAGCACTTCGTGGCTGCATATCGGTTCCCCGGAACGCCGCAGATTTGTGACGCGGCGTCGACAGCTGCGCAGCGAAATGCCTACCCCTACGTTCGTTCCAAATGAACTTGACATATAGGTATTAAGGTGTTTCGCAAAAAGAAGACACGCTAAGTGATACTTTCGACGCGACTTCATTTTTAGTACAAAGTGTTTTTTTAGAAACAGTGTTACATGACCTCTAGGTGGTATTGCGAAACAAATTCTGGAACAAACATTTTGTACCCTTTGAACGAGTTTCTGTGTTCATGCTAGGAGCCGAAGACCATACACTTTATCTGTGTAGTAAATTAAAATAGTACTAGCGACTCAACTAACTGCAGTCTACCTAACAGTGTAACTAACTAACTGCAGTTAGTTGAATCGTATGGGTTGATTTTATAAATAATTTTTAATCTATAACAACAGTTTCGCACACTATCACCTATATGTTTTTCAAACCAAAGATTCAACGTGAAAAACATCAGTTTACGTTTTAGTAAACTCAGTGAGCGTTTTATTATTGAAGATGTTTCCGTTGAAATCTAACCTGTTCCTTTAGTATAAGCGTGGACAATATCACACGGCAAGCCAGTTCCAATTCTGTTGAAGGCGGTGATGTAAAGCTGGTACCGAGTCCCGCACCATAAGTTTGGAAGGACGTGGTCTGATGTGCCAGCTTCCACTTGAAGCTCTTCCCAGTCTCCGTGTTCACGCTTGTAGTTTATGACGTATCCTGAAAAAACAAAGGACTGTTGGTGCAAAAGGTTGTGAAGTTAAATTTTTACACACAAATTAGATAAGGGAAAAAATATATTCCAGGCGAAACATATCTAATACAATTTACTAGATGTCTTGAACAATGATTGGTATTGTTACAAATAATTTATGTTATAAACTAAACCAACTTCGGTTGATTACTTACCGTACTATTTGCTACGGTTCAATTCAAAACCCTAGAAAAGGTTGAAATATTTTTTCTGAATATCTGCATGCTAGTCAGCTATTAAAATGAAGCTCTTACCAAGAATTGCACTTCCTCCGTCACCCTGATCGCTCCACTGTAGATGCAATGAATCCGCGTATGAATCCACTACAGCCAATACCGGGGGCTGCGGTGGTACCTTCACTTCCACGCTGTATGTGACGTCATCGCGTCCATGTATATTTGCAACCAAACATGTGTAATTGCCAGAGTCTGTGTATTGTGTCATACTGCAAAGAAAATTTCAAGGTGGTTCAACTCCTGAGGAGGTGAAAACTTAAAGGCCTTAGGCCTCCATTATCAGGATCACTTGGAACTTGCCGAACTGATACGTAAAATCAGTACATCCCGAATCGAAGTAGTAAGCTACTGAATTTTTCTGATTTAACTTTTGTTATAATCTACTAAATGGAATGTTACCTAATGATAAGTGTGCCATCCGTGGTGACATTTTTCCTTATCGTAGACTCCAAAATAACCCCATTCATGCTCCAAGTGGTTGAAGGCGAGGGCACGCCGACTTTGTTGCAAGAGAGTGAGATATTTTCTTTCCAGGGTGTGACTATATTGCGGCTGAACGATGTTATTCTTGCGGGTACTGAAATGAATATTTGGAAGTCAGAAAGGCATTGCTCAGAAAATAATATTAATAACAGGTAGTTTGCAGGACGTAACACGATCACCGTAACTCTTAGATAGTTTCAGTATAGTGTCAGCTTAGTAAAAATGGAATTGAACTTAAGTTCGTTGTGTCGGTTGCGATTTTTGAATGCGTATAAGTGGCCGTGCTACATATAAGAGTCCAGATTTATTGTAACGATATGCCAGTGAAAAGTATTCGAGAAAAATACAAAAAGTATAATGTATGTAGTATGTGTATGCACCTGAATCTGAAGGTAGTACGGTGACTACTCTTGTCGCTTCGCCTTCGCCCAATCTGGTAGAAGCTGATACCCAAAACTGATGTGTTGCTCTTGGAGGTGACCTCGAAGTCTCATGTGAAAGCGTACTAGGAGACAGCATGCGCTTGTGTGTTCCTTCCTAGAAAACAACAAATGTAACTTGAAGACATGACTTACCCATAGCATCTTTTAGTCACGGAATGGTTTACTTCTTTTAATAGTGCTTCTTGTACTGTTGTTAAGTCTGTAGAAGGTAGGCTTACCTCTCTTCCATCTTCAATGACGCTCATATACAGCGTGTAGCCAACAAGAACTCCGTTTGGTGCAGCTGGAGGTAGCCATGATATTAAAATCTTGTTACGTGAAGAAACCACAGCCTTTATGTCAGCTGGTGCTGATGGCACTGAAAACAGTAAAAATATTCTAGAGTTCGAACTCTTGATTCTGATTGTGTTGTTATTGGAAATGACGGATCTTTAAAAAGAGCTCAGTGTTTACATGGAAAATGTATTTTTAAATTACCATCTTCTTCCGTATGACAGTAGACAGGTGCTGCCCTGACCCCATCGCCAGCAGAAGTGAAGGCACAAACTGTTACGGAATAGTTTGTGAAACGTTTCAGACCAGACAGGGTTGTGTGGAGTCCTGATATCTGTTTTGTAACTGCATCTTCGTTTCCTAAAAAATAATAAACTGTTTTTGCATAGACCCCCATTGCTAAATGAGGTCTGTTGTACATGTAAATGAAAATAATAGGTTGATTAGGTGAATACTCTGTACTGATATCAGTTGAAGAGTTTAAAATACTTGAACACAGTAGCATAAGCAGTAAGATTTGTATACTGAAGTCTGAAGAGATAACAAATAATATAATGTCTCTGAAGAAAATATTTTGTTGGAGACAAAAATAGACAAACCGTTGTCTTGGTTGTCGGTTGTTTTTCTGACTTCTCAGTTGATTAGTAGGTACTTACCGAACCATTCAGTTACTGGAGCATACGTCACTCTGTACCCTTGAAGGACTCCATTGCGCCCTCTTAGAGGAGGAGGTTCCCATGCAACTCGCACTGACTGAGAGCTGAGTGCTGTGCATTGTAGAGCTCCCGGTGGTAGACTTGGTACTAGAAGATAGAAAAATACGTTTATGAGATCAATCAGGTACCTAGATGATACGACTCCAAAGTTTCCTCATTTCTATATGATAAAGCTGTCTATATGTTATAGACAGACGTTAGAAAAATCTACAGATCTGAAAAAGCTTTAGTTTCTGTTTCGAAGCCAGATGGCGGCGGGAATCGAACCCGCAACCTTCTGCATCTCAGGCGGGCCTTTGCCTACTACGCCACAAAGGTCGTCCACCATTAAGCTATTATTTGTATTCGAATAGTATTTATCTAGGCACCTGGATATACATATAATTTTTCAAAATACTTAAAATGGTAAACGAATCATTTGTTTCGTATTAAAAACAAAAATATGTACATAGTTATTAGGTAAATAGTTTATATTGTCTGATTACAGAATAACAACACGACGTCACAAATAGAACAAGTCATAATTTTTGGTATTACGGAATACCACCAAATTTATAACAAATTCTGAATGGCTAATATTACTATTGCGCACCGGCCTGAATCAGCAAAAAAGCGAGCCGATTTTTGGAAGCGCCTTGAATTGAAGTTTCGAGCGGAGTTCGCCGCATCCTTAATGAGAACTTTTTCGAGTACCCCTAGTAGTAATAGTTTTTGTTTACTGCACCCTTTGTTAATGCAAAAGTTTCTAAATATTAAAATAGTAATGGAAACCTCAAATATGAAATCTAGGAAATATAAGGCTTCAAAGTTGCTAAATTCGTTAGAAGCCTCTAACTGTTTTATCTTGAACCTTAGAAGTATGAAACAGATTTTAGATAGTAGCATTCAATAGTAACAGCCTACTAAAATTCAACGGATTTCCAATAATAACTTTAGAAGTTATGAGGCAACTTCGTGATCCTATATAGCGCGTCTCAACATATTAGGTTGGGGAAAAAGTCTTTTCGCATTATTGTATGTATGAACTTGTAATAAAATCTCTTTGGCTATACTATTTGTATCTGGCTGGTTTTGGTATCATTAAAAGTTTAAATTTTAAAGAAGATAATTCCAAATTCAAATTAGGAAAATGTGTGATTTTTATTTGTTTTTCGTACTGTCAAGATGAGTGAATCTAATGAAGAAATTTGATACATTTTAAAATTTTACTACAAAAAAGGTAAAAATGCAACGCAAGCCGCGAAAAAAATTTGCGATGTTTATGGACCTAGTGCAGTGTCTGTGAGAGTAGCACAAATTTGGTTTAAGCGTTTTCAATCCGGAAATTTTGATGTCAAAGATGCACGTCGCTCTGGTCGCCCTATTACGGATAAAATGGATGCCATTTTTGAAAAAGTGGAGCAAGATCGGCATATCAGTAGTTACGACGTAGCTGAAGAACTGGGAATTGACCACAAAACAGTTTTGGCGCATTTGAAAAAAACTGGGTACACAAAAAAGCTCGATATTTGGGTACCTCACGAGCTCACTGAAAGAAACCTAATGAACCGTGTTCTCATTTGTGATTCTTTATTACGACGTAATGAAACCGAACCATTTTTGAAGAAGCTGATAACTGGTGATGAAAAGTGGATCACGTACGACAAGAACGTGCGAAAAAGGTCGTGGTCAAAGGCCGGTCAGGCTTCACAGACTGTGGCGAAACCCGGGTTAACTCGCAACAAGGTGATGCTGTGTGTGTGGTGGGATTGGAAGGGCATTATTCATTATGAGCTGTTACCACCAGGCAGGACCATCGATTCTGAACTCTACTGCGAACAACTGATGAGATTAAAACAAGAAGTTGAGAGAAAGCGGCCGGAGTTAATCAACAGAAGGGGTGTGGTTTTTCATCATGATAACGCTAGACCTCACACATCTTTAGCCACTCAGCAAAAATTAAGAGAGTTTGGCTGGGATGTGTAAATGCATCCGCCGTATAGTCCTGACCTTGCACCTTCAGATTTCCACCTGTTTCGGTCTCTTCAGAATTCTTTAGGCAGTGTCAGGTTAACATCACGAGAGGACTGCCAAAACCACTTGTCGCGGTATTTTGAACAGAAGCCCCAAAGTTTTTATAGCAATGGGATCATGTCCCTGCCTACAAAATGGCAAAAAGTTATCGAACAAAATGGTACCTACATACTTTAGTTAAATGTAAATAAACTATATTAAAAAATGTTTTGAATTTTCTTAAAAAATGCGAAGAAACTTTTTCCCCAACCTATTATCATAAGCAGCTTAATAAGCAGTTGACTTCATTCTTACCATCTTCCATAGTGGTAGATGTGGTCGGCGGAGAAGCAGGCCCAGCGCCTCTGCTATTATAAGCTTGCACCACCACAGCATATGCAGCATGTTTTTGAAGTCCAGATAAAGTTGTTCTAGCTCTTGCCATGCCGGCTCCTTCTACTGTGCGAACAGTGTATGAAGCTCCACCTGGACCACTTGCGCTTAGTATAGTGCTGTTGCTGTTCAGCTGTAAAGGATGTAGAAGAAATAAATGTACTTACTTACTGATCAATATTTTAAGTACCTAAGTATTGAGAACTCGATGTGTTTTCGTTATCGTGGCCAGTGGATTACGAAGATCGTGAAAAGTGCTTATTAAGATTAGAAGAGAAATTCATAAGCGGTCATCATTTTAATTTAAAGAAACTATTATCAAAACAGAATTAAATAAGAGAAGTAGTAAAGAAACTTACTTCTTGAAATCCAACATAATATCCAAGGATATTTCCATTCCATAGGTCTCTTTGAGGTGGATCCCAACTGACGATCAGCTCCGTAGAACTCTTAGCTTCTACACGCACGTCTAATGGAGGACCACTAGGCACTGAAAAAGAAGGATAGAAAACTAGTCTACCAATATTTAATAAAGGACGATCAAGAGTCCTATTTGAATAATTGTCTATCTACCTTCCTCAGTCGTTGTCACTTGGACCAGCTGGCTAGGTTCGCTCTGCCCTAATCTGTTTTCAGCGATGATTCTTAAATGGTAAGACGTAGCTGGTTGGAGATTTTGAACGCTTGCTGACGTCACACTTCCAGGAATTATGACTTTTTGAGGAGTCGATGGCCAAGGTTCTGCAACGAGATATCGTAGATCTTTCACAGATTGAATTAAAGGTCCCTACAGGCTTAGAGCCTGTATTGGCCTGGATTTCTGATTATTCTTTATAGGGTTCTTACCAGGAGCTTCTTTGTACTGAACGATGTAGTTTATGATAGGGCTGTTCCCAGCATACGGTTGCGTCCAGGATATTTGTATTGATCGTGATTGTTGGTCTATGATTCTTATATTTTTAGGCATTTCAGGAACCTGAAAATAAGTGAGATAATCTCAGAACTGTGAGCTTTAATGCGAGTTGGAGAAGATGGTGACACACTTTTACCTCTTGGACGATTAAATGGATTAGCATCTCATCTTGGCCATAGGCGTTGGACGCTCGGCATGTAAGAGCACCTGTGTCTTGTCGGTATGTTTGTAATATGCTCAGCTCGGAAACTAGGCCATCATCTAGGACTTGCTCTCGGATTGTGTATCTGAAACAAAACTTGTATTTTCTCACGAACCCAAAACACGATGACAAAAACTTTCGACAAATAACTTCAATTTGGATTTCAGAAATAATAAAGAAAAAATACAAGTAAGTGATCGGGATCATTCCCTGAATTAAATTAAATAAACATTAAATTAAGACCATTACGGGGTACAGTTGCAAAAAAAAATTTCATCATACTTTTTACATAGTTTTTCAAAATGATTTAATTTCATATTATATACAAGGGTCTATAGGTGTTTTGGCACATACCGATGATTGCATAGTTTTCGCTGTGAAATTAAATACTGTGTCAAAAATGTTAATATGTAAGTATGAGGAATTTAGGTAAACATTTTATCTCTTGCGAATGTACCTTTATAAATCGACGACCACACAAAAAATACATTAGCTTTATATCTTCTTTGAAGTTGGTTAAAAAAAAGTAGGTAAATAAATTTCCTACCGAAACGTTTGGTTCAAATCCAACCTTTGATCCAAATGATGTGCAATCGTGTGATGGTGTGGACTCCGCCAGCTTACTTCCAAAGGCGCGTCACCCGACGCTGCACATTGAAGATGAGCAGCCTCCCCTGCCGTCACTTGCACCGTTTTACTTTTCATCGGAAACCGCGCTGGAGCTTAAAATAAATAAGAAGATTATGTACCTCACTCGTATCTAAAATAATAATTGGCAAAGCACCTTCCACCTTCCAATACTCATGTAACAACCTTTTTCATAACAACTTTGTTATTTACTTCGTCCTCGTATCGGTTAAATTGAACTAAAAGCTTATAAATACACCCACTAACTTCCACTATACAATTTAATGGTTAACTTTGCTTGGCACATCTTATATCTTGACAGCAGTTCAAGGTTCTGTTCGGGCCCCATAAACCTTTCTCGTTATGCGGTTACGTTCCACCATCCTTATTTATTGGGGCAAAGGCACTTTGTTTACGAAACCCTCGTATTTTTATGATCTACAGCGTATTTAAAATATTATAGCCCCATTTGTGCTGCTTCGGCGAGAATCTGGGGCAATATTTCAGAATTAGATATTTGTTTCCGGTCGATAAGAGTTAGAAGTTGTAGAGGCTATAAGTGGACTATTTATCTTGACAGGATGGTAACTGAAAAATTGCGCTCATTTTGTGCCGGATTAACAATATTTTGTCTTAATGAAAACTCGTGTCATTAATTCTAGTAAGAATTGTTGCTATTTGCATGGTTAGGAAATTATTACGTACGAATATGCACTTCTGTTATTACATTGAGAAGTAAGCTAGGAATTAGTTTTAGCTGTTTTGACACAAGAAAAACTGATCTGCTTATAAGTTAACATGTACCTATAAATTATATTGGAGACATTACTTATTCAAAGCTTTAAAGTGAACAGGCAAGTTAACGCGCGTGTAAATCGTGGCGGGCCTGTGTCAAAGCGAAATAAACAAGCAGAAAATACGATTACGATCCGAGCAAGTTAGAAACGGAACTGTTTGCGAACTGTTATAGAACGTGACGGGATAGGGGTTCAGTGAAACGGGATAGAAACGAGTATTTTGCCCAATTTGAAGCAGTAAATCTGAGGTTACTGACGCTTTGCGTTTGATTGCTGGCTATGAACTTGCGAGCAACTATGGGTATGCATACTTCATAGTTTTACTCGGAACGAATTAACACCAATAAATACTGTCTAATATTTTATGACATTGTACTGATAATGATCAGCGTAGCTG
This sequence comes from Perizoma affinitatum, assembly GCA_961405105.1. Taxonomy (NCBI): domain Eukaryota; kingdom Metazoa; phylum Arthropoda; class Insecta; order Lepidoptera; family Geometridae; genus Perizoma; species Perizoma affinitatum. The sequence goes on from OY560206.1 coordinate 7,232,330, forward strand.
GTTAATTAAAGTATTTATTATGGAAGGTTAATAATGTTGAAAGCTCTTTTGGTTTAAGACTCAACATATTTTTAGATTTGCTAACTATAATATTTCTGTACTAACTTCGATAAGAACAAAACAAAAAAAAAACAAAGAACCATATTAAAAAGGCACTCCATATTTATACATCATGTGTTCGGTCCAACGTCTGCCGTCGTTTCACGATATTTGCTTCCTAACAAAAGCCAATATCGTCGGGCACAAACACGTACACCGCGGGCTTATTCTTGTGGAAGGCAACTGTCTCGTTTTCCAATAAAGAGGAGACGTATTGCCGTGAGGCCATTGAGTTTTCTGCTCAGACGCCCCGCGTTGGGTGACAATTGAATAACCGACGGATGCCTTTATTGTGTGATCTAGACGTGGCTAATTACTATGGAGTATAATGTGAATTGAAAGAACACAAATTAACTTAATTGGAATTGTTATCACGAGAGATAAGAACCGTTGGGATTTAGCTCAGACGCCCCACGTTGGGCAACAACCCTACGTGTTGAAAACCTCTATCAATAACGCTTTGAACATTTCTAAATGATTGAAGGTTGCATTGTTACAAGTTTCCCTAGGGGTGGAAACGAAGGTTTAAATAACATAATTATCACTCCAATTTGTTTTAAGACCTTCGTTGGGTGTTTATTTAATTATATGCAGATGAAAACATATTTTTTTAATACTTTTAGTATTGCATTTATCTTTAGATAAATAAATTGAATAAAAAACAGTAAATTGTTTATATTATAGATACTTATCAAGAAAATCTTAGCCTCAGACTTGTACTTTCCAAGGATATTTAAACCAGTCGCAGATGGTGCCGTAAAATAAAGATTACATAATGAATATTATAGTTATTGGCTTGAACAAACGGGAAGAAACTGATAAAATCACTTTAAAAATAGTTGATAACAGAGTTACCTACTCCACTTACAACTTTATAAAAGTTTCGCTAAATTGTTAGCAAGACCGAAGAAAGCCATCTAAATTAACTTGAAACGTAGAGGCAGTTGGAATCTAGAGTGGTAAGAAAATGGAGTTCCTTTAATTTCAGAAAGGTATAATAGAACGTTGCCAGTATTGCAATTTGCGCGAGTTATCGGGAGAGAGTTCTGTGGAATTAAATAAGGTGCGACAGTATTGTGGTATAATAAAGTTGAGTAGAAATTTCTGCGGCTTCAAGGATTATTGGCGGACGTGCAGCTAGCTTTATTATCTACGTGATGTTGTAGTAGAGATAATATTTTCTTGCAAACTTGTACTGAACTTCCAAAAATATATACAACATGGCCAAGTTTATTTTGTACCTTTTGTAAAAGCAGAAACATTTTCACAAAGTCATGAAACTATCAATATTGAATTCGCTAGTAATTAAAAATGTTCTAAAATAGTTGAAAGAAAACTATTCGAACTAGATTTTCCCAAAGAATATTACAATTGAAGTACGGATTGCTCTAAATATCTTGAAAAAGACGACTCTACTATTTTGTTCAAACAATAATGACTAGAAAGAATTTTAATTTGAGTGCGGGTGGTGTCCCTCTCTCATCGTCCCCATTAAGACATTCCACAACTTTTCACAACAGCCTTTCGACAAAAAGATGATCCGGCGCCTTTTTTGTGCACTATACATACGCAAGGCTTCACGGGTATTAAAAATTCCTTCACTTGTGCGGATTTGAGTTTTAGGAGCTGTGGCTTTTGGCTGAAATTCATCATTACGCTGGTATGTTACTTTGTTATCGAGTTTTTGCGTGTCTTGCAAATTAAATTCATCAAGTTCTGTACCTACCTCATACAGCATCGCTAATCTTATTTAAGTTGTTGCGTTCAGTCCTTGCACATTGTCGAGAAAACTTATGTTTTCCTGTTCACCCTGCCCCCCCCTTCGAATCTTGTGACTGATAGTGACTGATATGTGCAATATTTCACAATTATGCAAAATGTCTTTGAACATTCATAAGACAGAATTTGTGGTTCTAGGACATACCGTTCTTGTCACGGTTATATTCACCATTTGAGAGCACTTGCATTGTACAAGTCACGAAGTAAAACACTTACCATTAACCTTCAAGAAGATGAGCTTGCTCAGACCGGCTCCAATATCGTTTCTCGCTTCGCAGAGGTAGTGCCCTTCGCTGTCTTTCGCGACGCGCTCGAATACCAACGAGCCATTTTCCAGCACCTGCGAGCTGCCTTCGAACATGAAGTCCTTGTATTCACCCGGCGTGTTACCTGTTTGTAGAAATAACACATTTATCTTGTTTCTTGTGTGGCCTTGTTTCAACAATTATTTCAGCTAATACCTTCTTAAAGGACATTTCCTTTAAGAACTTATTAATAAAAAGTACTAGAGACATTGCTCAGACTAGAGCCATTTTTAAATTATTATATCAGAATGAAAAACCTATTATGCCGACTCAAAGCTCTTGAAAAGTTCAGTTCAAATACACGTCAAGTTTTTGTTGCATAGCTAATCAAGTTCGTGTTGCAATACGAATACCGTACTTGACATTTCGTGACTTACCTACAGCTTTCTTCCACGTGATGGCTGGCTTCGGGTAGCCTTCCGCTTGACATGGTAAAGTCACGTCTTGACCAGCGGCTACTGCGACGTCGTTCGGTTCTAAACGCCATCGCGGTGGTACTGAAAACGTGTCATAGTTTATTTATATTATATCTCACATGTAAAGACCAACGAAGAAGCGAAAATCATATTATTACGCAAAAGAAAACAACTACCAAGGACAATATTTTACCATTGACAGTGAGCGGAACTGTGTACCGTTCCGATCCAGCGACATTCGACGCGATACACGTATAGTTTCCGCTATGCAGCGATGTGATTTGCTCTATGACCAGCGAAGCACTATATTCATCCATTCTCCTAGTTATAATCCCGCTGGGGGCATAAGGCGATGACGTCACTGGTTGCCCATTCTTCTCCCAGCGAAAAGCGACCGGTAAATCACCCTCTAATATTTGGCAAGAGATCGCCGCTCTCATACCTTCGCGGAGAAGGTTCGTTAGCGCCGGTATTGGCAGGATTTTCGGTTGAACTGCAAAAAATATCGTGCTAAGTCTTTGCGAAAACCAACCTTAGGTAAACACAAAATTTCATCTAGCTTAGAGTGCAAACTGAAAATACACGACAGGTTAATGTTTGTTGTATGATGGTCCATAAAATATTGAATCTACAGGCTACTTGTAGCAGCTTCCATTTAATAAGATTTTCATACTTTTACGATCCGAGAAGAATCATAATTCTTTGCAATAGCAATATTTTTTCATAATTCCTTAATCACAGCGAAACCCTTACTTATCCATCTAATGTTTTAAAGAAGAAAGCTCCATTGACCTGCTCTGTGAACGTTGGATTTTTTAATATTTTTATTGTCCTATTACCCGGCAAAAGCTAGAAGTTTAACGTTTCATGGATGCTCGGTAATGGTAAACGCGCAAACTTTAATGAATTACGGATGAGCGACTCCACCCCCGTAGGATTCGTGATTTTACAGCGCGTTAAATCTTACGAAAATGAGAAAGTTATGACGAAATGACTTTTGTAACTCTACAGGTCCGGAGCTAGCATTATTTTCTTAACACATACGTAGTAATTGTTACGTATATTTATCTATGGCACTGTATTTAAATTGCTTATAGGTACCTACTTATGGACGTTTACTCATATTACTCAAAACGTGGGAAGAGTCCGAATGGTTTACGTATGTACATGAAATACGCTGAATTTTGAAGGAGGTAATCGATGTAGCTAGTAGACCTACATTGTGAGATAAAAGTCAAGTTTCAAATTAATACAAACACACGAGTCATATAGATCTTCGTCTTTATTAAACTCCACCAACAACCTTCAGCATTTTAATTGCCAGCTAAATAATTTAGCTTTACTAAACTGTAATTATTACTGTTTAGTAAACATGAACTTCTCAAAACAATTCTCCAGCTAGGTAAGGTAGGAAGGCTTTATGATGTTAGAAAGTTATAACTGGCTTCCGGTCTTACTTGAACGTGGAGAGTTTCAGTTTGTTCGAGACTTTGGTACCTATATGTGTGAAGTTTTGTCACGTGTCACGAAGGCTGAAGATTAGGACAGAAATATAATAAAATTACAAGGTTTCCGACGTCATTATAAAAGTCTGACAACATAATATAACATAGTAAACAGCCTTTAAATAATACTCAAACTCTAATCCGTCTAAGGTGTGTAGAAAAGACTATCAAATATAATATATGAGTACCTGAATAGGACCTTTGTTATTTTGTTTTTTCGGTGTATTCAGTTTGAATATCTGTTTTGTAAAGCTTTATTTTCTTTGAAATGTAGGTAGGTTGAAACTGAAATGTTATTCAATATTGATAAAACGATGGGTGTGGGGTTTATCTAAAATGTTCGAACAAGTAGAGCCCCAACTTATGTTACAAGTTTTCCTTCTATGTGATGCTTTATAAGATTAAAATAATCGCCTTACCTTCGCATGTAGCTGAGCTTGTACGTAAGCTTGTCGCATAGTGTGAAGTTGCATTCATAAATAAGTTAATAAAATGACATGATGATAGAGATGGCGTAGGAAATTAAATATTGCATAATTTTTTGACTTTTTAAATGAGTAAATTCAGTTGGGTAATTTCAATCAGGCAGTCTATTCGCGCGTGAAAATTTTGCCTTCATGCCAAGGCAAGCAATATGTTTACTTTTGACGTTACCGTTGTTTTTTACACGTCCGTGCATACGTTGCGCGCTTTGACGTGAAAGAAGCATTAACTTTTTCTAAGTAAAAGTTGTAAATGCGCGTTTAATTACCACCATAACTTTTTGTACACCACCTTTTACAAATGAACAGACAAATTATATTTAAATGTTTTTAAAAAAACGGTTACTGTTTCGAACATAATCATAATTAGATATGCCAAATTTCTTCAGTTTTTGGAAGTTACACGTCAATACAAACTAAGGATAGCTATTCGATGCAATTATCGAATTAAAAAAAAACTTGAAACCCTGCATCATTCATTACACCTTATTTGATTATTCTGATAGGTCATGGTTTTCGTTTACCACTATTTCTAATTACATTGGGTTATTCTGATAGAGCATGGTCTCAGCTGTCTACGGTATAGAATACTATTTCCACCCTGCATCCTGCAGGTCACTCTGCATAATGAACTCACCCAATATCTGTACCTCCACCTCTCTCCTGGCAGCATGCCGCTGTCGATTCGAAGCTTGACATGTGTAAGTGCCTGCATCTTCACCACGCTGAGTCTGCTCCACGATAAGGGTGCCGTTAGGAAAAACCTTCTGTCTTCTATTCAATGGAAGTGTTTGTCCTTCTGCAAATAAAGATAATACAAATTCAATAGCGACTAATAAAAAAAATCAATCCATTACCTGAAGAGAACCTTTATTTCATTTTAAGAAATGAAAAAGTACCTATGCTCTCCCATAGTAATAAACTTATACCTACCCTAGGTATACGTTTTATTCATGAAAATATTTAAATGCTGACCTAGCAATGATTACCACTCAAATGACTACAGAACTAAGCTAAGCTATATAGTAAGAACCAAAATATTTTGTTTTTATTTTTGGTTAGGCCTTTTGCTAGTTGGATCATATCTAGGATTTTCTTAGGTCAGAAACATGATCTTAAAAGCTTTCAACTAGATACTGGGATCGGAGGAAACGTACATAGGCACAAACAATATTGTCCAAAGGCATAAATCGAACTCGTGCACTCCGTTTCACATTTCTTAATTAAGACTCGCCACAATAGTGTCATGAAAACCCATTTGTGATTGGGTCATCCGACTTTGACGCTGATATTAAATATTTGGCGAACAATACAGACGGCGCGGCGGCACAATAATAAAACATTTAATTTCGCAAGTAGATATCTCGTGTCATTGTATTGGAGTGTCGAATGTTACGAGATAAAGCAGCATATTTGGAATAGGTACCTCCAGCTGGTTGAAATAATTGAACCCTTGACCTGTTTTCCATAGTATATTGGAGCGTGATTTGTAATATCCTTGAAGTCTGCATTTCAATCAGTAAGCCGTTTCGGAGATATATAGTAACAGACAGACAACAAATAACCTCTTACGTCAAACTTATATCTGGAGAACTAAGAAGTTGCTGGTTTAAAACGCTAAAAGAGCGCTACGTAGTTACAGTGATACAATTTATGAAGAGAAATAATAGGATAACGTGTTTAAGAAAAATTTCACTCCTTGTTATTATTTTTTTCTAACCTGTCTCGGCCCACTGCTGGGCTAAGGTCTCCCCTAAATATTTCCAACTCTATACATCCTCCGCTAACTCCCAACATCCTCTAGCGAAGGTGTTTAGATCATCCCGCTAATGCTTCCCCGACCCCGACGTCGTCGCCATAATTAATATTATACTTACTTACATTTAAATTTGAGTTCGCGAAGTATGAGCTGTAAAATAATTTCTAATTTCGCGTTGGACCTACAGAGCTCAGCGACACGGAGCTCGCTCGAGTTTCCCAGTAACCGACCGAAATAAAATTTCAACAGTTAGCAGAAAGTTTAACCAAATGCGCCAACACCAACACAAAATTTTAAATTTAAATATTAAACAAAAAGTGGGCTGCGATATGTAATATGAAGTTTTAATTATAATATCTGAGCCAGAAAATAAATTGCGAAACAAAAAATTAGGAGTTCTTTGTTAGCCAGACTGTAAAGTTCTTCCTAAGCCTTCGCTGTACTTCACCCCTATTCCGTGATTTTATCCAATATATGTAACTTAATATAACCGTTGCTTTAGGCTGTTCGTAGGTAGAAATAAAAATCTGTATCATTTTTACTGAGATTTTGGGATAATAAAGAAAAAGGAATTATCTTGTATAAAATATTGTATTGCTTTGGTCCATTAAAATTGCTTCCAAAATTCAGTTGAATGCCCTAGGCCAGTTAACGACGCTCCATAAATGAGATAGGGTTGTTGACAAGGGTTGCTGTAAATAAAAATTATAGGAATTCCAGTAGGTAGATGTAATTTGATCTAAACTGGTTATGGCGCGGTGTAAGCATTATGCTAGGGCTGCAGGATTTTCCTATTGGTCAATTAGTCAACACTAAAATTAAAAAAATGTATTTTAGGAAGCTAAATGGCAAACACGTAACCCTGTCAGTCCATTCGTCACACCCACATTTATTTCGCAGTTGAAAGTGTATCGTAATAAAATATAGTGTAGGTACGAGTTTTCAGAAATAAGAAAACAAAGCAGTAATTTTTTCACGCAAATTATTTAAACAAAACGACTTGTAAAAACTTGGTAATGTTGATACTCTCGTTATAAAATAAATAAACAGACACATACTGTAATGTTGGGACGTGCTTCAGATTATCCCCTACTTGGTACCCTCAAAGATCTATGTATTGAGTATGTATCCGACGATGTTCATCGTTGTGAATTAACAGCTAACAGAAGCATAATCTTGACTCCGTAATAGAATTCCCTGTCGTGGGATTTCAAAACTAGTGGAGCATTGAACAGGGGCCTAACCATCCAGTCTTATTGCTATTCAATTCCGCCAAAGATGTCAAATTCCGTCTCTTAAATTACCGTCATCATTCGTGGATTATTGAACACGGGCCTAACCATCAGTCTTATTGCTATTCAATTCCGCCAAAGATGTTAAATTCAGTCTCTTAAATTACCGTCAACATTAGTGGATTATTGAACACGGGCCTAACCATCAGTCTTATTGCTATTCAATTCCGCCAAAGATGTCAAATTCCGTCTCTTAAATTACCGTCATCATTAGTGGATTATTGAACACGGGCCTAACCATCAGTCTTATTGCTATTCAATTCCGCCAAAGATGTCAAATTCCGTCTCTTAAATTACCGTCATCATTAGTAGATTATTGAACACTGGCCTAACCATCGGTCTTATTGCTATTAAATTCCGCCAAATATGTCAAATTCCGTCTCTTAAATTACCGTCATCATTAGTGGATTATTGAACACGGGCCTAACCATCAGTCTTATTGCGATTCAATTCAGGCAAAGATGTCAAATCCCTTCTCTAAAAATTACAAAATAATAAGGCTTTAAAGTTTCTAATGGTGTGATTTCCTCTTCTTATCTGCTACTTGCTCAGTAGCATTTGGCACGTGTATATTTAAAACAAAACAAACAAACAAACACGCGCACGACTGTCTTCCCCATGGTGGACATCCTTGAATAGATCATGCCCGCGTTTTGCAAGTTAGCATTCCAAGTGACAGGTTGCAAGCCCATCGCCGCTTATTGGAACACTAACTGTTGGCACATGCCTTCGAATTTTTGGTTCTAGGGCATGCCGGTTTCCTCAAGATTTTCCTTCATCGTTTTGAGTGGAACAATACATTAATGTACGACCGGGTTCGAACCCACGACCTCCGGATCAGAAGTCGGGACATCGTTCACTAGGACAATACGGCACCTACGTGTTTTTCAATATGAGAGAAAAGTGATGAAATTATCTGCGAGACAGGAGATAGATGGAATGAAACACTGTTATAAATGTAACAACCTATAGGAAAGATCCCCTTAATTGGATTGGACTGCGAAGGTGTTTTTTTTGCGCAATTTTCTGTTGCGGCTCTTTTATTAACAAGGCGAGATGTCTTCATAATTTCCGAGCCGCGAGAATTTTCAAATAAACAAGGAGAATACAACGAGATACATAATTTCACATAAAACCTCGTCTTAAGACATTTGCATTATTGGATAGTAGATTGTGGAGGTGAGATGTTATGTAAGTAAAATTTACTAACTGAGCACCTAAAGATAATTCAAGATTACATTTATTTTCAAAATTGTTGATCTAAAAATGGTAGTACCTACATGTGTATGTTGTTTTCAGAAATCCCAAGCAGAACCACGTGAAATAACAGTCCAACTAACTTTCTTCGCGGTAGATAAACCACGGATATCTTAACCCTGAAACCACGACCTACTTTAAGACCTGTTGCTGTAAAGAAGTACCTAAACTCTCCCAGGACTTTAATTCGATACTACGCTAAAGTATCGCCCGTTTTATCTCTTGTCCTGCTGGTAAACGCGATATTTTGTTGGTAAAAGACGTTAAACAACTCCTTTGTTGGCTGCTAGCAAAATTGAATAAGGGGATATTGAAAACTGTAATGTAATTTCACTTTTCGGGTAGTAAATATTTGGCCGGCGGCTCAAGAAGCTTTGAACGATTTAATTTGAGCCTTTCAGCCACAATACCATTTTTAAGCCACTTTTCTTTATTGCTAGACACTGTCAATTTTCTTTTTAGAGTTCTAAAATCAGATGGCGAAAACGGAATACTTATAATTTCGTCCTGTCCGTTTGTACGTGTGTCACCCTTATTACCTGTAATATTTTTAAACGTACCTTTTGAGATACAATTTGATATATTTTCAGGTATCATCTTTAGACGATCTAAATATTATTTTTCTCTCTTCGCTTCACCCTTTTAAGAATATCTTGAACAGGTTTGTAAGAATCATTTTAAGATTTCGTTAAATGTTTTTGATAAACCCCCATTAAATAATGCTACAAAATAACCCCATTATGAGGCTACAAGGTAGCTAAAGTTGGGTCTTAAAGTATTTAACAAGAAGTTTAGCAAGTAGCATTTGCTAAGAATTTCCAACGAAATTTTTTCCGGTTAATTTTCAATGGTATTTAAAGATATAAGGCAATTTCGATTCTCAAAAAAGCATGTCTCAATATCACTCAACACATTTTGTCCTGTTTATTTGATAAATAAAGTTAAAACCCACCAACTGAATTCAAATTGCAGATGGTTTCGAGAAATAATGCACGAGATATGTCCCTATCCATTAATTTGGGAATGAACGAGCCGACGAAGCACTGATGAAAATTATGTCAATTTCTATCATTACCACGTCGGAGAAAATAAGGTTTCCTTTCATTAAAATTTCATTTAGATTACAGAAAATGATTTTTAAAGAAAGTAAGGAAAGAAATTGGATGGACTAGCGTTCCACGTATAAAAATTGCAGATTTAAACTTAATTTGACAAAATGGCTGATTGAAAAATGTTTTTATAGTATAAACGAATTCTATTATTATTAATTCTATTTGTATTTAAATTTAATATTGTATTCAGACGCCTGTAAAGGCAGGTTTTACCTACAATAATTTTAAGATCTATGTGTAACCCGAAATCTTATGAATAAATGAAATGAAAAGAGTTATTATTCCATTCATTAAATTCAATAAGTAGTCCCAATATGAAGTACATATGGATATAAGCCGACAAAACGATTTGCCTTAACTAAGATAACACAATGCAAACACCTTTTGTAACTCAAGCTACATAATAAAGCAAAAACACCTTAAACACATAATGAAGAATAATGAGCCACATAACCAAAAGAAGCCATTAATTATGAAATATCTAATATAAATTTAACGCCGCAACCTAATCTAAAAACCAATTAATATTGCAAAATTAGCTCTAATCAAGAGCGATATTATAACAAAATTGGACCGGGAGTCGTGCCAAATACATCCTCTGAGATATTTGGCAAGGAATCGACACGAAATGTCCATAGGAAGATTATGTCTCTCAGCGGTTTCCCGACTTTATAACAAAATTATAGCCGAACAATATATAAGACACTGTTATTTCAGGAGGCTAGGTTTCTTAGAATAGGTCAATAAATACTAGCAAGCAGACAATGACCAATCGGGTGGTTAACTCCGATTTTTATTAACAGGAGGGGTGGTAATCTCATGTTTCTTTACTTCGTATGTAATGTACGAACATATATTCACTCTCGCAGCGAGTGGAGCCTTCCCCAATAAGTATGTAGGTATATATTTCAATTATGTTTGTAAATTTTAAAAGATTTCTATAAGTAAGTTAAGTTATCTTACATCTTGGACAAGGTGCTGAGCTAGTTAGATGAGAAACTATGCTGGCTGGGAAAGAAGATGGGCTGGCTAGGAAAAAATCTGGGCTGGCAACTCACAAAACAACTCACAGCGGGAAGTCAGTGAAGGATTTCCCACCTAGTATAAGCTCCTTAAGCTCCTAGTAGCTTATAAGGTAGTATAAGTTTTCTCACTTAGAGCTCCTTGTGAAAGAGCTCGTCCGGGGAAGTACTACCACCAAACCTATTTCTGCCGCCAAGCAGTAATGCTAGCATTGCTGAGTTCCGGTTTAAATTACAGGAACATACAAATAAATAATAAATAAATGTCCAGCATTATTTATTTATAATAATAATAATAATAATGCTGGACATTTTTCACACAGCACCATCTAGCCCCAAACTAAGCAGAGCTTGTATTATGGGAACTACATGACTGATATACTACTTATATACTTTTTTTTTTGTAAATACATACATATTATACATCGAAAACACCCAGACCCGAGACAAATATCGGCTAATTGTACAAACATTTGTCCCGCAGCGGGAATCGAACCCGCAACCTTCTGCGTCTCAGGCGGGCCTTCGCCCACTGCGCCACAGAGGTCGTCAATATATATAATGCGAAAGTTATGCCTCTGGTGTTGCAAGCACATACCAAGAAGTGTACCATATACTAGTACATTTTAATTGTATAGAAAAAAAAACCTAGAATTAGAATTACCTCTTTCCCAAGTGATGGATTCAATAGGATACCCAGCTACAGGACACTTGATATTCAAGTCATTCCCAGCTACGGCAGTCACTTTAGGCATTTCACGTATGTAAGGCAAGCCGTATACGTTTACTCTCGCTGCATGCATCGCTTTGCCTGCTGTGTTAGAAGCCACGCAAGCATATTCTCCGCCGTCTTGCTCAGTCACTCGACTGATGTTCAGATGGCTGACCACATCATCCTGCAATGTTACGTGCTGGCCAACCACGAACCTGTGAATAGAAACCTTGATTAGTTTCTTTATCTTAACTTACTTTAAACTAAAGCTAAAACTTAATATTGAACGCTGAGCAGAAAGGTTTCTAAATTTAATTCATTTAGTAGCTATGGTAGTTTTGGTAGCTAACACTGAAAGCGTTTCATCGATGAGATAAGAGGCGAAGGTGTCGATTTCAGCCCGTTTTGGTCTGGAAATATTGCGTCGCCTTAAACATTCCTTTGCATGTCTCTTCTGTGAATTGGTTGTTCGAGAAAGTGACACGATAATAAACTTTTTATTAGAAATAACATGGATATAGTTTATAAATATCTATCTCTCTTTGTTCTCTGTGCGTGTATACCTAGAATTCGTAGGTATGGGAAACCCGTCGAGTAGCCACGTGAACTGCGGTGGAGGGTGGCCCATCGCCACACACTTGAGAGACACGCTCGGTCCGGGTTGCAACGTCTGTTCTGAGAACCAGTACACTAGTTCCGGTTTTGATTCTGCGAACAAAATGCTTCAGCTGCTTTAAACTCTAATGACTTGTAGTCAATGTAGGTATAATTTTACAACACTGGTTCCGCTTCTACTAAAAAAAAAACACACAATACTTTGTCTACTTGTCAATTTGTAACCCAAGTGGTACAATATGAAAAAAACAAAATCATACATGACAAAGTCGCCATGAGAGACATGAAATCTATCTATTACTAACTATTATAAACGCGAATGTTTGTTACTCTTACACGCAAAAACTACTGAAAGTATTTTAATGAAACTTTACAGTAATAAAACTTTACAGCTTAAACATCAAAATAATACAGACTACTTTTTATCCGGGTACCACGCGGGCGAAGCCGAGGCAGAGGCTAGTAAAGAGATATATTTTAAGCGTATGTGTGACGTTGACTCTACTTTCGATCGAGTACCTAACCTACACAATCCAACTTTTGCAAGACCCTTTAGAATGATTTGTATCGACGCTGTGGTCTACTAATTGGCAATTCTTAATGTCAACTCGTGGAACGCCCCGTGACTTCGTCCGCGTCCTGTTTTCCACGTCCGCCTGAGACTCAGAAGGTTGCGGGTTCGATTCCCGCCGCGGGATAAATGTTTGTAATATCTGCAAATATTTGTCTCTTGTATAATATGTATGTATTTACAAAAAAGTATATAAGTAGTATATCAATCATGTAGTTTCCGTAAAACAAGTTCTGCTTAGTTTGGGGCTAGATGATGCTTTGTGAAAAATGTCCAACATTATTTATTAATTTATATACTTTCCATACAGGCTTCCCCACGTTGCTAGAAATGGAATTTCGGAAAATCCTACTTATTGCACCCATTGACATCAAACAGAACTTACCCTCAGCATCACAGGTTTCTATGTTTTAGGCTGTACGCAAATTATCAAAGTGAGTCACCTAATTATTTTGTATATTTAGATTGTTATCTAAGTATTATATAGTAAGATTGACAAGACTAGCAAGATAATAATGTACCTTTTTTACCACATTCTGCAAAAATAAATTACAAATGCCTTTATAGAGCTTTGCTACAGAAAAGGAGCAAGAAAGCTTTGGACGAATCTCAAATATTAACATCCTGTACAAAGAAATACTACTTATTATTCTGAAAGGGCTGCCTGCAGAAAGCGTTCGTCAACTCTTTTTTAACAAAGCTTATCTGCGAGTGAGGAGATACCCCTGGGCTATCGTCCTGCTGGATGGAGTCTTGCAATGCAATGCATTCTAGACGAGACGGATGAAGTAAAAACAATTAAAAGCGCAGTCAGGGAATGAAAGATTGTAGTAGCAACTTTCTACCTTAGTTCTTTACTAAATCTTAAAGGCTGCAAGAAAAGACAATATCAATCACTTTTAAAGAATTGATTCATTTTACGCTGCAATGTTTAGGTTCAACTTCACAAGATTTAATGTATTTTAATTATAACACTACTAGGGAACAGTGCTACATGAATAGCTTACTATATATAAGTATATATATATATATATATTTTTATACTTTACAGATAGTTCGTAGACATAGACCGGATTACGGGGAATAGTTGGATGCGATCCGCTAAGGGCATAGAAAATTGGTAGTAGTTGAAATAGGCCCTATCTATAGTCTAGCAGTGAATACGGGCTGAAATAAGTATTCACCGTATTCACTCCTGCTAACAAGGTTTTAATGGCCAGTTATAAAAGTATAACTGTGCACTAAGTAGCACTCTAAGTCCGGCTGAGCAACCGGATGACGCAAATCCGGCCGGCCGGTTCAAAGGCACGGATTGGTCCATGATTCCATTAAAATTTTAACTGAAATAACCATTTATCAGCTTGAAGAAGTAAAATTTCAAGGGAGAGTTATTGAAGTTAAAAAGATATTTCAAAGTTGACGACGAAATTAAGTTCGATGAAAATTATCCTTTCCAGTCTGGATATAAAGATTGACCACGATTATTTTAGTGTTGCAGTAGAAAACGGCATTGTAACGCATAAAAGCATCCAATCATTTTTTTTTAAATTCCTTCTCCTATTAATCAGTAGATAAGATGGTAAAAACTATTGTTTTTATTCTATAGGTTCCCACGTTAACGCAGACTGTAGTTTATTCAGTAAAACATGATAAAAAAAACTAGAAATCTCTCCCATTCCCGTAGTAGTTTGTGGTGTATGCTAGATTAAACAATTTACATAAAACCCTGCTGTTTTCTTGAATTCCGCACACAAGAGGTTTTGTCAGTGCAGTCGTGGTGTAGCGTTTGCATAAACCACTGTAGAACTCGAGTTGCGCCATATTTGCGTAGGAGCGCGCAGGTGAAGGTATTTTCTTATGCGAAATTTAGCCAAAATGCAAAGTTAGATCTTATTTTGAATCTGTGAAAAAGACAGAGCAACGAGTTTCGTAGCTGATGCCTACGTGATTCGTAGGATTTTGCTACGAACGTTGTCGTTTCAGCGTAGCGTATAACGCAAGGAGTTATAAATATGTTTGCTGTAAGAGGTTTTTTTGCTGTTAATATTTCGGCAAAACGGTTTAACCCTTGGTATGCTTAAGCAGAAATCTTTTTTTTCACAGTTTTCGTCTGTGTGTGACGAGTATCACGTGACGTCTAGTTGGACACGAAATATTTTCTATTTTGTCTGGAATCCCAGCAGAATGCGAGTTTTTTGCAATCGTTTTCTATTACTATTAGGGAGATTTTAAGATAGTGTTTATCGCCACACGCCGTTAAGGCGCTGCAATATATGATGAAACACAAATAAGGACTGAAATATTAAAATAAAAATACTGCTCTTTATCTAGTTTCGAGTTTTGTTTGTCACTTCTTTCATTCCTATAATATTTATGTAATGCCTCAATTATACCCATAGGGCACGAAACGTGACTTTCCACCCCCTTAAGGTCTCGACGGCTTTCAGAGATATTCGCAGCAATTGCATTCCCTCAAAGCCTATTGTGCACTTTGAAACAGTATGTATGGATGCCGTACGCCAGATTACTTGGTCAATTAAGCACAACACATGTATAACCTTACCTATTTGATTGAATGTTACTAAGGCAGTTTCGATAATAGCATTTAATGATGATATTAGGATAACATATTTCAATGTAAATCAGCTCTTACATAAAGTAGCTATAGGTAATAAATAAACTATCCAACATGGATTCTTTTTAAAATTTTTTGTTCATTGTTTTTTTAGAAACGGAAGCGCTCGTATTTAGCCTAGGTTAAGGAACTTTTTAGCTAGATTCAGCTAGGTGATGCTGTGTGAAAATGTCCATCATTATTACTTTCCACCAGGTCACCATTTGAATGGGTAACCTGAAGTAGCATTTAGAACTGAGCACTTTTGTATTTCAGAGAGAACTTTAAGATGTCGGTACTGGCTACCACAGTCGAAAAGCCATGTCGGGGGCCTTCAGGCAGCCTAAAAACCCCGACACAAGAGTTGGACACTAATACGAAGAATAAACGAAAGCAAAGAAACAATTATAAATAATAAATAATTGTGGTCATTTTTCACACAGATTCATCTAGCCCCAAACTAAGCAGAGTTTGTAGTATGGGAACTACATGACTGATATAGTATATAATTATATTATTATAATTATTCACAAAACATAACACTAACATACATGCATGATAAAAATAATTAAATAAAATGTCACAAGCATATATAGAAAACACCCAGACCCGAGACAAATATTTGACATAAATAATATTTGCCGCTAATATAAATTAGCGACTTGAGAAGAGTTAAATGTTGGAAAGATAAATACATTCTTGAACTAGATTACAACTTATTTTATTCTAAAAGAAATACATTCAAAGGTTCCAATCGCAAAAGTTTGTGGAGTCGTCTATGAAGAATCAATCACTGAAGGCTCTTTAAATTTTAGATCGAATTATTTTAACCTGAACTTTACTCAAAGTATTTCTGGTTTTGAGAAAGTATTAAACAGAACCGGTCCCTTTATTACAGTTCGTATACTACGACATTTATTTACCTATGGACACGCGTGCCCGGCCTATGTATAGGCCATAATACTCAGCTTTGAATAGGGATGGGCCGATTTGATCTCTGCCCAGCCCCAGGTACGGCTAGTAAATTAAATTAATGTGTCAGAGTTATAGGGAGCTTAGCGATAATGCTTTGCGACAGGTAAATTTGGGTAGGCCCGAGGAAATATTTAAGGATTAACTCCTAAAACGCTATGAAAAGGTTGCAACAGTTTTCGGAAGTATTGAAACCCATTTTGAAATATTCGTTTGCTTTGAGGTATCCTAGGCTATCACTTTAACAACTGAATGAATAAAGATAATGAAAAGTAGGTAAAATAATTGACTGTGGCTTGTAATACACGGTATGTAAATAGGTGAGTCGTGTTGGCCTAGTGAGCAGTAGCCCGACTTTCGATTCGGAAATCGTGGGTTCGGTCGTGCATCAATGGATTTGAAAATTTTATGTGCGCGCTAATACGTGCTCCAAACGGTGAAGAAAACATCGTGAGGAAACCGGCATACCATAGAACCCCAAATGTGCTTTCAGTTAGTGTCCCAATAAGCGGACATGTGCCAAATGTAATGTTAGCACGTGCCTCTGACTTCCCCTACTTGGTTTCATCAAAGATCTACAGACGGATTGATTATGATCGTAATTATTTTTTGTAAATAAGTAATTTTCCGTGTGAAATTAGAAATATGCCTAAATGTTTTTTGCCCATCCAGACCGCTGATCAGACAAAGCCTTCACCCTCGAAGGATGCGTCGTATAAGTTGAAGTGGATACCAACTTGACTTTCAGCTGAGCTTTCTAGTTTTAGTATCAAGTGGTAAGGGAAATTCAAATTACCTGCTGAGTTCACAGACTATGTAAACTAATAAGCACTTTTATATTATGAAAGTGATCTCAAAGACATGTCGTTAAGGATTAATAGATTTGCTTTAACTTAAAACGGTGATAGAAAATACCGAGGCAGGGGATTTCTGGAATAATCCCAACCGGCATAGAACCAAAAGTTGAAGTGCCATTAATTAGCGTTCCAATAAAGCAGCGATGGGCTTGCATGGACATTTTGCATGGAATGCAAAACGTGGGCACGTGTGGAGTATAATGTTTGGACAGACATCTGACTACCTCATTCTTGGTAACCTCAAGGATCTGTGTACTGAGTGTGTGTCTTTCATGGGGAATATACAGTCGTAAGCGTTGATTATTATAATAAGGTTACATTTTTTGTCTTTATTTTCGGTGTGTACTGAACAAGCCCCACACAGGAAAATAGATATTCCTTTTGTAATTACTATATATCTGTATCTGTGTATCTATGTATTCCCAGGCGTTGCACGTCTGTGAATATCGGTCAATAGGTAGGTTATAATTACAGCTGACTTTGTAAATCCTGCTTAACCGGGTTCTAAAGAAACAAGAACAGAATACCAAACTAAAACAAGACTGAGCACAGACTTTTCATGGTTCCGTTTGTTACGTAAGCCACGTAATATTTTTTTACTCGATTTAAGAAAGTATACCTATATTTACAGGGAAAGCTACTTCTACACCCTAATCTTTGTTTACTCTTAGTAAATCATGAATTATTTTATATTGATTAACTGTAATTTAATATTAAAGAAATCTCATAAATTTACTAAGAGTAAACAAATATCACAATGTTTTGTTTGGTTCAGAAAAGTGTTGCCGGTATACATAAACTTTAATTTTTTCAGAAATATGCTCGTGAACCACAGAGCATATTTCAATACAATATAGATGACAGTGTTTACAAATCTTAAATACAAGGAAAGTGTTTCGTCATTATTTCATATCTAACACATGCATGATTATTTTAGTAAGAGTCCTGATTGATATATCGTCAAAATATCGTATTTGTCGGAACCTTATAGTTATGGACTAAGCTACTCGTATACCTGCTAATACTTTCTAATAGCCATGTGCTAAGAGAGAACACGCTCCACGCCTAAGCACTTCGCAATCCCTAACTTACGTTTTAGTGGGTCAAGTACTTAGGCCACAAATTATTAAAAATATTTGATTTCTTCAGCAAACCTGGAGCAAACGTTTATGACATTGATACAGCATCACATTCATCAAACCTAAGGCAGGTGAATTCACGTGAGAAAGAAGAAGCACATATAGAGGAAAAAAATTAAGAGGAGAAAACTCAGCGGAGACTAAGCCTTGAACGCTCTTCTTGTCTTTATCTCAATCGGCTGCGATGAAAACTTTCAGCTGCTCCATAATTGCAAGTATTTATTCGTGTTTGGTACATTTACGTAGAACCTCTAATTTAGCAAAATGCACAAGCAGCAAAAAATCTGGCAAGTAAGTGCCATGCAATATTATGTCAATCTAGAAAAACGTCGTATCGTAAAATAGTTTCATAACTAGGTATAACTAGTATGGTATTAGGATTCCCTGTATAATATATATCAGGAATTACGAATTCCATAGCATGGTACCACAATACCTAAGCCAGAAAATGCAAATTTTTGTCCCTAAGTGGAAATCGAACCCCACCTCTTGCGTCTCGGCCGGCTACTCGCTCGCCACGCCACCGTATTTTGCATACAGGGACCTAACACGCATTGCAAACACTTACCTTATAGGTAACTATTTACCTAACTCGCACTGACCTAATATAGCATTGCAAAAATATGTAAGGGTTTTATGATATTCATTTTCACTGAAATATCAAGTTAACCATGCGCCGATGCATAATTCAACTTATATGAGCATTTGCTGCTGTCTAAGCTAATAAAATATTGTATTTTTATACTTAGAAGGTCTATGTGGGTAGGCTACGTAGGTACTTTAGGAGATAGGTCTACGTAACTTCTATTTTGTATTAACGTTTTCGCCGTGGTGAACTTTAGCGCTCGACTTAAATCACATCGACATAAATAATCCGGTATGAGAGTATACATATATCAAAGTGTTTATTTGGAAAATAAGAACAAACAAAGCTCTCCCAAACACAATAAAGTGTAATCCATTTATCTGTCGAAGCGGACAGTTATTTGTCCGCTTGATAAGCATAATGCAGCGTCAATGGTAAATTCATTCTTCCCCGTCGTCGTGAGTAGTATATCCCGACGGGATAACAAACGACGCTTGTTAACAGAAGGTCAGCGACTTGCATCTTATCGAGTTGAACATTCTCTAGACTTGTCTCTTTGACATAGTTACAGATGGTAATCACTTATTTCATTAAATCTAAATTGTTGTTATATACAGGAATCATTTTACACATAGGTTACAACTTTCGTTCAAAAACATCTCGAAATTCAGCTGTTAACATTGATGAAAGTGGTGGTAAAATCATCAAAATTTAAAATTTATAATCCGATATTAAACTTATAATCTTGTTCGCTTCATATCTGAACCCCATTTCTCGATCCAATAAATGTCAATGTGGGTATAATCATGTTGCATTTCACAAGTACAAAGAGGAAACTCACAGAGAGTATGCAAAAAAAAATCGGTAGAAAAATAAGTGGTCGGGCGTATGCCTCCACCAGCACCCTGAGAGCAGCGACACCAAATAGCGGCGAACGAATTAATAATGAAACAAAGAGGCTTATATTTCTTGTCGGGGGCGGGCAAAAACTACCTTATGAGCCACGAGATAGGATCTTAATTGGTGAAATCACGGTTTAGTATTTAGTGCGGCGGCTGGATGCGTCTCTGAAGCTCTTTGTTTGAGCTGAAGAGCTGGCTCTAATAGCTTGCAGCGGATCCGCTTCAAAATAGACTTTTAAATATTCTATGAAGAAGTCGAGCGGAGGACGAATAAAAAGTGGGATTTATGCAGGATGTCCCAGAATATGTATATGCTATGCCGAGAGGGGGTATTCAGCCCATGAAAATGAATAATTTTTCCTAACGTAAGAATATCATAACAATTTTATGACATCCTTAAATAAGCTGCTTTGTCTGTTCTGTGCCGGCCTCAAGTCTAATGTACAACAGACATGTTTGACATCAACGACAGATTTATTGGATTTTACAGAATCTAATCCAAAAGTTGTTACCCATTATGTGCGGAATGACCCCCGGATAGTTTTAATTTTCTGGGACATCTTGTAGAAGCGTGCACACATATCCTTGTATTACTACCCCATCTACATGCAAACCAGTGCACGTCGTTATACCGAGTGAGGTCATAAAGTTTCCGCAGGTTCTTATAATAGGATAATATTTTACAAAAGTTACTAACCACGAACTGAATTAAATTATTTCTTCATAGTCACTCCCTTTGAAATAGCATTAGGTGTTTTATTTGAAGGTAATAAGCCCATCAATATCAACTGTTCCGTTACAGATTGACGGATCAACGCACAGTCTAAGCCTAGAAGCATGAAACTTGGAGGGTATATTCATATTCCTCTTATGGTATAGGGGTGCACTAAGAAAGGAATTTGGAAAATTCTACCCCTAAGGGGGTGAAAAGAGCTGAACAAATTTGTACAAAATATCTGAATACGTATCAGGGTATTCAAAAAAAGCACTTAAGAAATTATTTTTGATGCACCTATCAATTACCTATCCCACGCGAGTAAAACCACGGGCATCGGCTAGTATAATATAGGCGTATATTTAGCCTTTTAGAATATAATTACGACTATACCACGTACTTTACTATTCTCATGCTGACGTACGTTGTATAGTCGTAATTATATTCTAAAATGATACCAAACCACGATAATTTTAATTCCATGTTTATTTATTTAGCCTGTTTGAAAACGCTTAGAAGTCATGAAAAGTTTCTTAATTATAAGTAGAAATTAAAGATTCAACATTATAAACACTAAGATAACAAAGCCTCTATTTAAAACAGCTACAAAAAACTAGAGGCAACATTGTTTACCTATTTAATTATCATAACAATATTTGAGATTGCTTTGCTTTGAGAAAATTTAATTATTTTTCATAATGGCATATATTGTATAGTATAATCTTGGACATACCTCCTACCTCCTAGAATTATTTCCTCAACTTCATTGAATACATTTTTATTATAGTTTATTTTGTACCTAATAGGTCTCTCACATTAACTATGTCTGATTACAAAAAGGACATCATTTTTAACGTATTAGTTAATACTTTTGTAAATAAATCAGCTGTTTTAGGCCCGATGTCAAAAATCTTCTTCATTTAGTACCATATTATCAAAAATACAATATTTTTTACAGGAAAACCTGTGTACTTTCATGAGCAGAGCTACACACTTTTAGAATTACATAAGCTAGGGCCAGCCTGTATTCACCGACTTAGTGAAATTTTTCATGTGTAAATACCTAGTTACAAAAGCAATAATCAAGAAGTGAAGCGAAGTGAATGCATTTATTCAGTTGAACTAACCTAAAACTAGTGTTGTCATCGTCATAACTGCTGTCTGCACGCAGACATATTAAATCATTTTCAACAAAATTGTTGAAAATGAATAGTTTAAAATGAAATGTGTAAAAATGTGTGGCCGCCGTTACAAGTTTATTTTTATGAAGTGTCAATTGTGACCTATTAAAGTAGTCTTACTTTAGGACCTTATTTTCAATTTATTCTAATAATAATATTAAACCTTTTTTTTATTTCCTAGACTAAATATTCTTATAATCATAAAAAATAATTAATTTCTAGAATTAATCAAGGCCCCTTTCAAGTATAGGTAATGTTTATTCTAATACATGATTTAAAAAAAAACATTCTTCTTTCATTAATTGAGATTATGTCCTTAAAAAGGTAGATCGCTGTATAAATATCAACTATTGATAGTAAATAGTTGATATCGTGACTAAAAAACTTTGTAATTGTATTGTTTAGTAAAACATTTATTATATTTGTTATAACTTTTATTAATCTGCTCTCTTACTCGTGCACTCCACAGGCTATATGATCCCTGACCATCATGCATTGTATCCTCTACTCCACAGACTATGCTACAGTAATATAGTGATCCCTTAATTTTGACATATCCCTTTAAGTTTCATGTGTTTCATTTTCCTTTAGACAAAATGAATAGTTTTAAGTCTATTTCTAATACCAATATTAAGTTAGAACTTTGCGGTCCAAGATTATGAATGCGGACATCGCAAAAACGGTTGAGTTACGTAGCTCAATGTCAAAACTTTGTTACCTTTTGTTTTTGATAAAGTTGGGGAGCAGTTGCGATACCGGGCTGTAAGTGGAAAAGTTGTATAGGCCCCTTGTTTATTTCAGATAGTTGTATCGCCCCAAGTAATTTGTTTAACCAGATTCTGGGCTTTCTTTCTAGGTAAATGACGCGACAATTTCGGTCGGGGTCCGAAGGGAGTTTGGCAGACGGCAGTTACAAAAGTCTTTTGTATTATTTGTACAAAAGATACCTTGTTATTTGTTTGCGGAAGATAACAAGATGACATTTACATTACTTTAGTCCCATTTTTATTTGACAGAATTTGCAGAAATTTTGCCTTTTACATATTTTCTTTAAAATAGATTTAGCTACTACGATACTGTATTGACAGGGCTTAGAGATTACGGCGTGTAAACTGTATTTAGCTAAACTAAATACGGCGAATCTCTCTGGAAATGTATAAAATATGCATGTCGCTCGCTATTTTACGCCACTGTTCATAAGAAAGAACTGAAGAACAAAAGTCAGCAAGACCGACGTATAAATGAGAACTGCGAGTAAGCTAAAATGAAGACTCGCAGAAATGCCAAATTGGTACTTTTTATTGGTACTACCGCGAATGAGCTACTTTTTACAGCGCAAATATGGAAGTCTTGGAATATTGGAAGTTTACCTATTTGAGCCTTTTGAGGTTAAGACTCTGGGCCCGTTAACATTTTTTCAGGGCATCTATTTCTGGTCGAAGCAACGCATGACCAGAGATCTGGCACTAATATGTGTCAAAGCTTAAGCATTGCCATACAGCGTGGCAATACAGCCAGAATTTTGGGGACGCTTTCACTTGGTAATGATACGCTTTTTAGCTATGCACAAAAAGCTGTGTACTGTGTAGTTGGCAACGGTATTAAGATGGCTCAAATGTTTCATTTGTATGTTTTGTAAAAACCTGCTTAGAAACTAGTATTTATTATTTTTTTGTAAATAAATGTCTACTGTACTGTTTAGATTGAAGTAGGTCAATATTGGAGGAAATGAAAATGACTACAAAAGACACTCAAAAAACACCTTTGACTCTTTGAAATGAAACTAACGATTAGCTATCGTAGTAATTAATAACTGTTTTTACTAACTACTTTAACTACTGTTTTTCTTAAAATAAATTCCAATCATTATATTATTATTTCACTCTGACTTTCTTTAATTCTGGAAATGCATAAAATAATTTGCATTTTCAACCGACTTTTCAATTAGTCTGTATATATTTTTTGTGTACCCGATTATCTTCGCTAATTGTGTACCGATTGAAATGATTATTTTTATAATGGCTTCAAGGGTGGTTCCACATAACTTTTATGAAAAAAACCCACCCATAAGAGGGATGAAATTTCACATTGAGTTTTTATCAACTTCCCGTTATTTGAAGTCGGTTTTTTTTTCCTGATAAAAAAATTGGTACATACCTCTTGTTCCAGTGAAGTTCCAGTCATTTTCGTGTGTGTGCGTACTTCTGGCGTAGGGCGCCCGCCTCGACCGATTCGCCACAGATCTTTGCTTGCTGTCAGGAACTACAAACAAGCATGTCACTTTACTTCCTGCCTTTATACTGGAAATGTTTGACGAACTTAAAATAAGAACATTCGAGAGTCTAAAGAGAACATTGAGTTTAGAGTTGAATAGAATAGAATAAACGTATATTTGGCACAAACAATGAAAATGGAATGGTTATAGGTAGGCCGAAAACGAAAAGTAGAATTAGGTACTTAAAACCTAAAACTATAAAAACAAAAAAAAGTTGGTATAGAAGGTAAATTTTTCGATTGTGTCGTAATGTCGTTTGTACCAGAGAACATTATTCCGCATACAAAACCTGGTTTCAAAAAAGAATAGATTTATATTGCTCTGTAAAATGTTGCCTGTGTGACGCCTCTGGTTTATCAACGAAGATATCAAAATCCACGATGATGACAAGGAAAAAACTGTAAGTAGGTAGGCAGCCAGCGACAAAAGAAGATTAAGATTTCTATTTATATAGGTAACTTAAATATTTCTGGATCACGTCGAGTTTTGTTCCAGATTTTGGGCTTCATTTGAAGATCCGTCTTGGCATTTAACTACATGCAATTTTAAATTACTATTTAATGTAATGGTAATGGTTTGGTTGCTGACTGAACATTTATAGATACCATGAATTTCCCGTGTTGGCCTAGTGGGTGCTACCCCGACTTCTGATCCGGAGGTCGTGGGTTCGAACCCGGTTGTGCACCAATGGATTTTTCCACTCGAAAAAAATATGTGCGCATTTAAACGTGCTCAAAACGGTGAAGGAAAACATCGTGAGGAAACCGGCATGCCCTAGAACCAAAAATTCGAAGGCATATGCCAAAAGTTAGTGTTCCAATAAGCGGCGATGGGCTTGCAACCTGTCACGTAGAATGCTTACTACTTGCAAAATGCGGGTATGTACCAAATGTAATGTTTGGACGTGCCTCTGACTACCCCCTACTTGGTATCCTCAATGATCTAATCACTGAGTATGTATCAGAGGATGCCCACCATGGGGAAGACAGTCGTAAGCGTGTTTGTTTTTGAATTTCTTACTGTGTTTAAAACGTCCAATATAAAGTCTCATTAATGATTCAATCTATAGGTAAATACGAACGAAACCAAGAGAATAGATGTTATAAGGTAGCAGTTGTCTTAGTCAGAAGATTATCCTTTACAAAGACCGACTGTTTTGCTAGCGTGACAGAAATCCTACAAAGAAAATAACTTTGAATTCTGAACTTCACTATCCTTTATGAACATCTAACAAAGAGGAAATCAAAAACTCCTGCGAAGTTTTCTATTGTATTTTAAAAGAAAGCTTAGCTTCTGTCTGAAACTTTGTTGATCAATGAACGAAAGTTATCCAATCAATTTTCTTAATGTGGATTTAAAAATAAATGTTCACAGGAAACGTAGGAATTTTGAGGATTAGATTGGTTTTGGAAAGTAATTTAACTTACTCTCGACAATGTATTCTGAAATGCCGTAGGCTTGATCCCTCAAATTACTCGCGAAACACTGATACATTCCTTGATCATCTGCATGCGAATTATTGATATGTATTCTTAGGCCGTCCTCTGATATTTTGACTCGTTCGTTTGGCTTCAGGACTTTCCCGTTGTGTATCCAGTAAACTAAGTCGACGGGGTGGCCCGTTACTTTGCATTCCAAACTGCCATTGGAGTTCGGCTTCGTTCGGAGAACTTCGGGTTTTATTCGGACGGAGATCGGTTCTGAAACAATCGTAAAACAGGATTTGTGGGTAGATGTTTAGCTCTTGCGGTTTTGTAATCAGGAAGTCATTAGTCCTCGCAGTAGTTTCAGTTTTAGGGCACAGACGTGCCAAACATTTTTCTACTCGGACTTTTATATTCCCAGAAGTTGACTAACATAATTACTTATATTTTCCATGAAAATGGTTTCAATTTGACAGTTAGCAGGAAAGCGAAAGAGAAAAGATTTACGAAGTTATTAAAGTATTCACCCTCGATAACGTAGTGATTCAATGCACTTTGCCCTCTAAATGGGTCATTTTTTTTCTCATTGGATCAAGTTACATAGTACACGGCAAAAACAAGATATCTATAAGGGTTTAACACGCAATGTTTTATTAGGGTTTCATTTGATTAAAGCATTTCCCCTGCGATTCACCCATAGGGGGTTGATTTTTGGATACATCTGTTGGTGCACTAAGGAAATATGGCACAAAGATAATCCTTTCAGTCTTATAAACTAACCTAAGGTTACACCGAGTTTATTACAATGTTTTATTGAGGTTCATGGTTGTTTTTCATCGAATCGTTCGGATTGACTTTCAGATATCCGTTATTTGTCGTGTAATTTTAGTGCACTAAAAACGAAAATCCCAATAATTATTGATTTATTAGAATACAGTATAATATCATTAAAGGGTTTTTTTAACCCTAAAGCGAAGAAATATGTAAGTAGGTATATAATATAAGACAGGTATACTAATCTATTTATTTGTTGGAGTTTCGGCAGGTTATTGTAAAAATAATCCACGTTGTTCGCAGACAAGATATTGAGCAGATAGATAGCGAGAGATATGGGGGCAAACATAAGTAGGTTGATTGTACAGTTGGGCACCTCAAGCATGGTGGGGCGGCGGCGCCCGCCATTATACAAAGGTAACGCAGTGATTACGAACTGAACAGTCTAGCTGATGGAGACAACACATTTTGGAATTTGTAAGTATTTCTCACCTGTGACAATAACAGTGAAATGCACGGACTCGCTGCCGACGGTGTTGTTGAGCCAGCAGACGAACCTGCCGGCATCCTCACGCCGGATGCCCTCGAGGCTGAGCAGACCACCGCTCAGCAGCCTCGCGCGCTTCCACAGCGACGTCTTCTCTATCGGGATCAGTTGCTCGCGGTGCTCGCGGAACCACCTCAAGAAGGAAAATATTCGTCATTTCGTTACTTAGTCACCCTATGTTAGGTCAATGACCAGTTGCTTGATTACAAGAACAAAATGGCAATGAGGGACGACATTTTGACAGGCTTAGTTATGTAAAAAAATCTATAACTTGAAAAAGGGACACTTCTCACAGTTTCGAGAACTATTCGTAATGCTTAAATGAAAAATTGTTTTTTTTATACCGTCAAGGTAGCAAACAATCTTACGGCCCTGTTCGTAAGCAGTCCGTAGTCTATAGACGCTTACAATACCAGAAGCATAAAACGCGCGTTAAAAATTAAAAAAAGTCAAAACGCCCGTTTCGAAGAACCCCATACTATAGTCTTTTTGAAAAACCTCAGCATAGATCATTCTATAAACTCAGATATGGTTCGCGGGAAAAAGTTTCTTAGAAACCGCATCGTGACCCAGGCTCCAGGGTGAGGATGAATCCCCTGCCGATGGGGAGCGGTGAGGTGATTAAAGGTCTGCCAAGGACATGGCTATTAATGGAACGTGGTAATATGGTATAGTAGCAAACTACGACTATGAAAGAGTATAATATTTACTGAGGAAAATCTACTCAATAATGCTGAGGTGGTTCTTTCACCGCCAGTCACTAGGCTCTTTTTAGGACCACCATAGCTTGACCTAGTCATCAATGCGTCAGGGCACCGTAACAACCAAGAAAGAACTAGTGACAAGTCGAATTAATGAACGACATATTTTTATGAGGGCTTATTCCACAAATCCCCTGCGACAATCCCCTTCCGGTACTCAAACGAGAAGCTAAGGGAATTTGTAGACAAGAGTTCCAGAAATCCCCTAATCCATTTATTTACACTGTAATTAAAAACACACAAATACTAAATAGGTAATCACAGTCTTTTTTTATACATAGGTATATCATCAACGATTCCACTGTTTAGTATCTAGATAAAAAAAAAACAATGTTATATATTTTTTAACACAGCATCATTTATTCCCAAACATTTAACTTGATAATATCGTCTTTGGTAGAATAAGGCTTTTATGTTTACCCTGCACCGTTTTCTATTATAAACACAAAGAAATGTTTTGTATTTTCGCATTATTTTACTGACAAAGCAACTTTATAGCAAAGTAATTTGCCTTCATTTGTTTTACCCGTTAAATACATTGTGATCTCTCTAACTCCCTAATTCCAGGTAAGTTTATAGCATAATAAATACGTGGTCAGGGGCTCTGGTGCAATTCCTTAAGTTTAATTATTACTAGCCCCGCCTGTTTCGCATACCTACCCTGCATTGGAAGCGAAATGCGCAATTGATATTTATTAGTCTCAGTTTATTTGTAAGTAATCTAATCTAACTACGCTAATTTAGAAATACTGACTGAAGATTGCTTTGTTAATACTTACCTACGCCAATCTACGTACACTGTGGCTCCATACCTATTCTATTGTAAAGTAAAGAGAAAATGTGCCCTGGAAATGGAATTGTGCAAATGAATAAAGAACTTTTGAAATTGAATTGAATAAAACATTTCATTCTATACTGGTCGTTCTTTGTAACATATTTCCTGTGTCATTTTAGTCGGTTTGATGAATTTACCACTCTTTCCAAATAAACATACCTCACCAGCCATTAAGTACCATATTGTCGAAGCAAGTATGCCTATGTACCAGTCACATTCGAAAGGAAATCGGATTAAACGCTTCGTCAAGGATAATTACCTGAATACTTTACGCAGCTTTCTTTACTGTTTGACACATAGAGTATTCTGTTAAACTCAAAACAAATAAACGATGTTGTTAGGATCGCGCTTCGCAGCATTTCAATCCTTGTTAGTGTTTAAAATAACATAATTATATATTACAGAAACGACGGGTTATAATTATTGAGGCCGCTCGGTTTTAATCTGTGGATTCCACCTGGATAGTGTAACATGCTCGACAACCGTTACAGCGTTCCGGCTCTAGGGCTCTAGTATGTGCTAGCTCTGAAGGATCTCGCGCACTATAGCGCAAATGTAGGATATTTCGCGTTCAAAGCTGAAAGCGCATTGTCAAAGATTTTTTCATATACTTCTTAAACCCAATAGGGTGTATAGATTAATAGATTTGATTTGATTTGATGCGAATTCTAGTAGAACGATATAAACATAATTTGCATAATCAGTCAAGCTGTACCTACCACTAATGGCCTTGTCCTACTTCTAGCAAAAGTTCTCTTAACACTGTCAAAGATGCCATTCCATACAATCCCCAAGGAAACGGTCTAATTCTACGCAAAATTTCAGCGGAAATGAAATGGTTGTACGAAGCGAAATCTTCTCAGTTATGTGCCTTTTAGAAATAGTTTTGAATGGAGTTGGAATGCACTGAGATATTTGCATTCTAAAAGGTTCCTGGGTACGAAAGTTTATGGAGCTTTCAGGGGTTCTTTCATAGAATAAATAATAGTATTACCGTACAGAAAGTTTCAACTTCAACAACAGAAACAAGACACAATAAATTTGTAGAGGAACCAAAGTTACATAGATCGAGATGCGAATCGCGAATGTTGCAGTGGAAGTTGGTAGGTCCATAAGTAACTCAGCATATGACCCCTTCCACCCAATATGCTTATGGGTGACATTG
Source organism: Perizoma affinitatum (assembly GCA_961405105.1). Taxonomy (NCBI): domain Eukaryota; kingdom Metazoa; phylum Arthropoda; class Insecta; order Lepidoptera; family Geometridae; genus Perizoma; species Perizoma affinitatum. The sequence goes on from OY560206.1 coordinate 7,262,003, forward strand.
TAATGACATGAGGTCAGTTGATTTTGGGCAGGCCTATGGTCTATCAGGATGATATGGTCTGAAATCATTAATATCACCAGCTGGCCCCCTTTATTTCATCAATCTATCGTTATTGTAAGCTGATTTTGAGTTACGTTATTCTTTGTAAACCATAAAATGTTATCAGTTCGCCGAGGACGTTCGCGAAGTTTATGCTCTGTAACTCTTGATGTTACGGAATAGCAAGATTTATCGGCTGGTTCGGTAAAATATTAGTATTCAAGTTGAAAGACCCCTTCTAATACTAAGGGACGTGCCACGAATATTTTATGCTTCCTTTTAACCCACTCTTAATGATTGTCTTCTCAATCTGAATAGTTTGAACAAAGTGCCATTCTTATCATTCTTATTCGCTGGTAAAAGTCCACTTTCTTATGATTTTTTTATGAGAACTTTCTTAGAATGCCAAAACAAATGGTATTGAGTTGCGTCCATCCTGGAAATCGATAACGATGGTCCATGTTCGTTCTTCATAGCACTCTCTTGGGCAGGCCTATGTCTATTAACGGCCTTGTTAATGATGATGATTATCGAGCAATAGGAGACCATAATGAACTTCTCACTTTATAATATGCCACAGCAACATCCGGAAGTAGTCACTGTAGTGTTCGTGTATTGGAACGTAATAAAGACAGACTTCTTGAAATGAACCATGTCATTAATAAATGCTTGTAGCTTGGCTTGCCTACAGACGTTTTTGGAAATGTAGTAATGCTCTGAGACACAACAGGGTCATGTTGGCACTTCATAAAAGATGGTCGTCGCTGTAAGATGTACAAGTAAGAGAATAAAGCAATTACTGTGAGTTCCTCCATCAGAAGCTTTTTATTTGTAACAACAATACAGTCACATCCATTAGATTAAAGTCAAACATATACTGAAGTATGTTATGTTCGCATGAATAAGTATGTGCCCGAATACGGTTTCAATGTAACTTTTTGTTTGTGTTGGCAGTTGCAGCAAGACAAATACTTGTGGAACATGTTTGTGGTCCTTCGTGCCGTATGCTCTGTTCATGCGGTTATTTGACTAAACACAGCTGAGTAAGTTTGTGAAACTTGTAGCTCGTAGCGACGTCATACACAAGTAGTGTTTTTTAGCTGGAGGTTGGATTTTATATATATTTAAGTGGCAGTTGGCAATTAGGATTTATTATAAAATCTTGATATTCCCATCAGTGTGGCTTGGTTTTAACTTTAAAAACCAAGTAACCAATGTATTATAAGTATGATTACATATTTTGTGGTATATTTTAACTTTGTAATAAATAATCTAAAAATTAGCATAACTCACGAATTGCTTTATCCTGCCTGCTTAGCAGGAAGACCCAAGACAACGGTTTTGTCTACCGTTGAGAAGACAAAATAATATTTTGTCCCTCTCTTTTGTTTGACAGAATAGGTGACAGAAACAGTTTTTGTCTTCTCTTTCGTAGACAAAACGTTGTCTTGGATGCTCATGCTGAGCGAGCTGGACTAGTAAGCAGCGTTTTGCGCTTAACATTTGCAGAGCTGAACGTAAAGTAGAAAAAGTTAGTTCTGAGTTAACGTAGCTTGTTAGTTATGCTTTATATTAATTAGAATTAATATCCTAATAACTTAAGTCAAGTCAAGTCAAAGTCAAGTCAAGAGTCCATGTAATATTTATATAAGTAATTTTAACCGTGCTGGGTATGATGGTAATTTCATTACCATAATTAGGTATGTTTTACAACACGAGTAAATCTGTATCTAATTATAATTTAATGGATTTTAACTGAAAAATACTGAGCATATTTTTTTTTTAAGCTGACTTTAAAATAAACTTCTGAGAAATTTACAATTATAGTATAGTGTATTCTATTGTATTTGTCATCAAATCATATCAATCATATTAATGTAATGTTTGGACGTACTACTTGGTATCCTCAAAGATCTACTCACCGAGTATGTATCTGAGGATGTCCACCATGGGGAAGACAGTCGTGAGCGTGTTTTTTTTTTGTATTTTTTAGTCAGAGTTTATGAATGAAAATATTATGTACATACGTAAAAAATCCCGTTACACAATATGAATGGAAAATATATGGAATTATGCAATTCATCTCCACCTCTGTCAAATAGTCGTGAAAAAGCGGACGAGTTTATCAGTCCTTGTTGACGTACGACTCAAAATCAAATAATATTAAATTTGATAATGCTGGATATTTTTCACACAGCATCATATCCCCAAACTAAGTAGAGCTTGCACTAAGGGAACTACATGACTGATATAATACTTGTCCTTTTTTGTAAATACATACATTTATACACAGAAAACGCCCAGACCCGAGACAAACATTTGTCCCGCAGCGGGAATCGGACCCGCAACCTTCTGCGTCTCAGGCAGGCTTTCGCCCACTGCGCCACTGTAGGTATATTGTGACCAATCACGGATTTAGCCAATAGATCTTAAGCTGTCTGTAAAAACAATATTCGCGCTGGTTTCGATAACTTTAAAACAGTAACTGAATCAGGGTTTCTTATTTAGTCACGGGGACTAGGTTCATACAAGTTGCATTTTATTTTATTTATTAAGGCCCACAGTACACGTTACATTAAAAATATATATATAACTAGTATACAGTTTAAATCTGCTTCGGAAAATATAACATATATATATAAGTGCGCACAGCATAGTATATAGTAAGTAGTATATCAGTCATGTAGTTCCCATAATACAAGCTCTGCTTAGTTTGGGGCTAGATGATGCTGTGTAAAAAATGTCCAGCATTATTTATTTATTTAACTTCTATTGTCTCATAATTTTCAATGACAAGCGCACACGGCTTTGTAGGTATACAGGTACCGTCACGGTGAGATAAGCGGTCAAAAAATAAAAACTTATTGGACATTACACACATTACAGTCTAAAAGTCTAAAAACACGAAAAGTCTTTGCTTGACCCTCAGTAATGTTCCGCAAACAAACTCTAACACTCTGTGACCGAGTTGGGAATGGTAGGTAAGATACAGAGTAAGTATAATGTTATTTGGATTACGGCCCAAATTGCTCCGTAGCAGTTAAAGCGAATCACGTCGCGAGGGATTATAAAATTGCGTTTAAATCTCCACTACGATGGTACAGAGAGCGAGAGATCAAACGGATGGACGATAAAATATCTGATTGGAATGACGCCTAACAACGCCTAAGCAGCGACAGTCTAGGACTCTTCCTAGACTGTCACTGCACTTTATTAGGCCCATCTCTACTGGCCTTATAAAGGCCCTCGCAAAATAGCGCGATGGCGATCAGTATATTTTATGGTAAAGTCTACTACAACTGACGTGAAAGTTTCCAACCTATCACCACCGCCATCGTACAAGTGCTGTCCAACTGTTTTCTTACCTAGAGCGGACGACAGATACTGCCAAAGCGACTATCCAGCCTCTATTAATTCAAGGGGACAGCAAAGTCACATCGGTCTCAGTTGTCCGATCAATGGAAAATAAAAGTCGTTCTACTTGCAACTAAGGGAACGTTTCTACTTTTCATCAGGTTTAGTTACCTACTCGTCTATAGATCTTTGACAAAAGGCTCTGCTTGCTAGATGGAGATATTAAATAGCGTGGTGGTGGTTTGTTGAATCCCACTTTGTTACCCTGTATGAGTTTTTTTGTGATATAACTTTTTGAAACTAAGTAAAAAAATATGTTCATAACCATGATATGAACATAGTGTTTTACTAAATATAAGATATTCGCCATCATTTGTGAGTTTGAATGTTTTCCTTATATTTCGGCACAGTTGCATGATCACGGGAGGAACTGAAGTCTTTGCGGATTTTTGAATGTTAGTTGCAGACAAATCGATCTACAAGCTGGCTGCTAGCATGCTTCTTCGTTTCTTACACAATCTCACCACAGTATTCCACACTCCAGATAATTGAAAACCATATTCTGTACAAAAATCCCCTTAGGCATCTCCGTACTCCATCATCAGATCTTGGTGACTATGGGTTGTAAACTGCTTCATTTAAAATATTATAAAACGCACAAAAATTAAAATTTTACTGCAATTATCTTAAAAATATCGATATTTTAAATTTCTTAAATGAAAAACATCCCTCAATTTTTAATTTACCTTTTAATTAAACACCCACCAAATAGCCCACCGCATTTCCGTATCTAATGGACCGCAAACGCTGCGAAAATAATGCTATTACCATCAAACGCTCATATTACCTTAAAACGCCCATCGGCAACACATAGCGCTGCTGTAGGCACTTCAGCACAATGTATTCTTGAAAGCTTTTAAACGTATATAAACAAAAAGTATCGCTCGATGGCTGACGTTTGCGAAATAAGAACAATATGGAGAACACGGTTGTTAGTGTTCCCATTTGCAAGGGAAGATCTTCCACCAGGCTGGATCCATCTGATCCACTTGCCCGGGGTCCTAGGGCCGACAGTTATTGTCGGGAGGTATTATATGTATATTTTCAGGTTGCGTTTAAACTTCGCTTGTGCGATCTAGATCCTTCGCTGTGTATGCAAGCGAAATCTGTGGATTTTTATGTGGTAGCAGAAGAAGAGCTATGCTTCGTAAATCAATAGCTGTTTGCTCGTCGCTCTGCGTTGATGAGATGTAACGCAGCCCAGTCATGTGGCGAGACATCTCTCGTGTCATCACGCTACACATATTTCTGTCGAAAGACTCCAGGGTCCCTTAAGTCAACCATAGAGGTGGTACAAATATATTTATTTACCACTGAGTAGGTTACAGTTTTGACATTCTAGTGGTTCCCGGGCGACTGGTAATAAGAGCCATATAACTATTTTAAAAGTTTGGACATTTTTAATTACTAATTATTGCTAAGCTTGCAGTAGAATATATCATACTGATTAGCCTGGATTTTTTTATTTAGATACTTTCATGGTACGCGATCAAATCCATGGACATAGTCGTTATTTATTACTAAAACAATAACTGATTGCGCTTTGAATATAAAATGCAACTTGAGCTTAAATCCGTGCATTTGAAACTTGATAACAATATCTCGTAGTATGGCAAATAAGGATTTCTATAAAAAGAACTATCTGTAGGGAGAAATTGACATGATATTTCCGGTAAATCTATACTGATGGCTGTTGTGAACTTCTCTGAAATGTTTACGGTTGGCGCAGCAATATTAAAGCGGGAGCTTGGACTATTTGCTTAGAGAGTGACACGTAATTTGCCTCCGTAAACATTATCTTTTCAATTATATATTGTAAAATATATTTAGTTCTATTTTTAAATGCGGGTTCTAATTTATCTTATCTTATTTAATCCAGAGAACATATTATAATTAAGTATGGTTCTATCCAAGTTTTTTTATTTTATTTTAAATTAAAAATAAATTTGTAAGTATATTATTATTATTACATAGGTAATTTATAACTGTTCTATATGTATTTATTTAATTGTATTTGTATTTGTATTTTTGATGTACTTCGTCATCCCCATTGTTCACGTCGATCCTGTTTATCAAAAGGTTGCACATAAAATATCGCTTCTAGCGGTATATATATTAGACGCTTCCAATATATATTACGCTCGCTCGCGCGTTATCGACCCTGACTCATATAACTAAACTAAAAGTTTAATGTGCTTGTAATTTTCTCTTCAAAACGAAACGCAGCAATGCGGGCAATTAATCTTTTGGCTGAAAAATACAAGGACCGCTTGAGTTCTATTTTTTAATTCTAATTCTAGGGAAACAATATGTGCCCTGACGTTCAAGGGTGTATTAGTTCCCCCTTTGAACCCAACTCCTTGAAATTGCGAAAGACTGGGTCATGACAGTATTGTTTCCGTACCCTCTTTAGCTTTGCCATTCAGAACTCTTCTGAGTTATGCTATCCATTGTGTTATCTGATCAAGCATTAATAAATGCGGTAGATTTTTGTGCTGTTGCCTCTAGAACTAGTCGCTTAGTTGCCGTGACACATTTTGTTTTCACAGCGGAAATGCGATACCTTTTAGCTGGCAATACAAAGCCCGCTTGAGCTTTACTTTGCTATCCCAGCACGCTTCTGATTAGTGCTCTCCATTATCATTTATCTCGTAACAGAGTTATTTAGTTAAATTTACTAAGAGATGCCCTTAATCAAATAGAGTGCTATGAACAGTTTCACTGTTGTTTGTTTGAGGCACTGAATCATTTGACTACAACTACTGGCTGTTTTATGACTGATCTAGTGACCTAGTGGCTATTTAAGGGGCCATAAAATCAACCTGGTGAGGTCACTGACCTAACACAGGGTGACCAGGAACCGGTGACGATGAACGAACGCTATTATGTTTGGCACAAACTAAAATGCAATAAAAAAAAAATATTTTGTTTATTTTACCATTTGAGGTTAGTTTGTTGTAATTTTAATATGTTTCGCATCGACTAACAAGTTTCTCCACAATGGCACGACGAAAGCCAATTTACAAAGTGACAATCTCTTGGGAGTAAAATCACTGATGGACGAACTCAGTTTGTAACTTCAATTTCAAGCGGGCGGCGTAATTTCGTTGTACGAATTAGTTGCAAAATTAAACAAATTATACCTGGTATAATATCAATAATATCTAAAAAAATATTTTCACGCGTTTTGACAGAAGTCAACTTTATTTTTAATTTTATCCAATTTAATTGATACGGCTGTGGCATGATGAACAGTTTTGAGCTATACCTAAATACATCGATATTCCTTAACTAGAAGGGCAGGACCCTTGTCTCAAATCCTCTATACAGATATTACCAAAAACAGAACATGGGCACTCAGGAGCAGCTTCTACTGCCCAGAAATTAAACTATCAAGAGCCTGCTTGCTTACCTGTAAGTAGGTACCGGCCACGCGTGCGCCGCACACGGTAATCGTACATTGTGTCCGGTTTGCACGCGACGTGATCGCGGCTCGACGGCCATTCGCGGTCGAACGCCGCCTTTCGGTTCCGTCACTATTACGTGACCTGTAAATAATTCCTTATGAAATACTGTAAGAAAAATGAAAATGCAAAGGCTTTTGATAGCAAAAATAAGATTGCAGAGATCTCTATTGCTCATTTGTCCGATTCGAAGACAAATGATCCGAAAAAATATGACAAATAGCGTTTGATATATAAGAGAGCTTATATCGTTTTCCATCGTTTATTGATTCTAAACAAACAAACACGCTCACGACTGTCTTCCCCATGGTGGACATCCTCAGATCTATACTCAGTGAGTAGGTCTTTGAGGATACCAAGTAGGGGGTAGTCAGAGGCACGTCCAAACATTACATTTGGTAAATGCCCGCGTTTTGCAAGTAGTAAGCAGTAAGTTTATTGATTCTATACGAATTATTTGGCCACTTCAACTTCCTGACGTATTGTAAAGCGTCATACAATAATCTTAAAACTAAACTTTCTTAGTAAGTGAACTCTGTTCTTCGATAAATCAATTCAATTCAATTTATTTCTCTGAAAGCACCTCAAATCATTGCACTTAAGAAAGTCAATAAAAACCAGATATAACTTACCAAAATATTGACTAGAGAATATAGCACCGGTGATCCGGTCCCGGACTCGGCATTGGAAGGCGTGGTGTCTATCGCTGGCGCTTACTGCGCTGATGTACAGTGATCCGTCGTCCAGACGCTGGTATTTGGGCCCTAAGGACAATGAATCAGCACTCCTTTAGACTTACGGCCAAATACTGAGCTCAAGACATATCGATAGTTGTGGTATACATATATATATATGGTATACGATAGACCAACAGTTGTGGACCAACGTTTGCCTATATAATTGTAAAAAAACCAACTTAAGAAGGCGAATGCTACACGTAAAGTATGGAAAGCTATGGTCCTATGGTATATAGCTGCAGGCTGTAAAGCAATTCAACACTGAGTATCGTTTCAGTATTGGGTGGTTACACTATTGAATTATGAAGATAAGTAAGTACGGTAGATTCTAGACTGAGTGGTTGATTTTAAAAATGCTTGGAAATACAAAGTAAAAAAAAAACTTGTCCAAATGTAGGTAAGTCAAACTTGCGCTCTAAGGATTCCGTATCACCACACAGTATAAACACAATTATTAGGTAAACAACAATATTTCGTTTATTTTGTGAAAGCGTGTAACACGTTTTCTCTGATAATGTTTACTGGCTACATACAAAGATGTATCTTATGACAGATCAGACGGGTGAGAGTATGAGTTTATTACTTACAACAGTTACATACATAGTTCTGAGTCCACACTAGGATTCCTTATATAGTAGATATAAGGAACTACGATTACCCAGGTCTGGAAATATATTGGCAGAACATGCAAACATTTGTCTCGTAGCGGAATTCAAACCTGCACCTCTTGCGTGTCAGCTAGCTATTAGCCCGCTGCGCCACCGGATTTGGCATCCTCTGAGTATGGAACCCTAAAAGGTCTTATGTAGATACCATTCAATCACAACAAAAAACAAGTTTCCTAATTTTATTATCATTAGATATATGTGGAAATACGGAGGCAATTCTCGAAAAAACAAAGCCATATTTAGTCTATAAGGAAAATCCAAATATCACTCATCTCTAATAATACAAATGTATACCATGTTTATAAAGGACATCATGAAAAAACAAAAACCAAGCTCAATTTTCCTTTCCAATCAAAATGGGGTAAATCGAGAGGACAGCACCGTCTAAATGCGAAAATTCTCCTTTCGAGGAAATAAGATTTGTGATGAAAACGTAATTGCGTGTGTTGTCACCTGAAGAGAGTTTAGATGAGAAATTTCCTGCATAATTTTCCTTGAGATGTTGCCGAAAGTAAAATAAATGTGAGCTGTCTTGAATGCTTCATAAAATGTGTACCTACTCATCTACTTGCATAGGATAAACAAACCACTAGGTGGCGCTGACACAAAATACGCTAACGCCGTGGTTGCTATCGTCAAGTAATGTAGGTATCTTCATCAGTGAGCCACTGGGTGGCGCTGACACGTTCGCTGCAGTGCGGTGGCACAGCACACCGCAACACCGCGGCATTGCCAGCTATCACGTACTCATCTGATAAGTTGGACCTCTCGTGTTATAATAACTTACCTAAGTAATTTATCACGTTGATCTCGTCGTCAGTGAGCCACTCGGTGGCGCTGACACTTTCGCTGCAGTGCGGTGGCACAGCACACCGCAACACCGCAGCATTGCCAGCTATCACGTACTCATCTGATAAGTTGAACCTCTCGTGTTATAATAACTAACCTAAGTAATTTATCACGTTGATCTCGTCGTCAGTGAGCCACTCGGTGGCGCTGACACGTTCGCTGCAGTGCGGTGGCACAGCACACCTCAACACCGCGGCGTTGCCAGCTATCACGTACTCGTCTGGCACGTGAACCTCCCAAGGCACGTTTATCGCTAAAAAACAAGACAGGAAGATTAAGTTGAGCAATACAACTTTTCTCATAAACTTTGATCAGAAAGTCGATCGCGTTATTAAGTTTTCTAGTTAGTAAAGTTATTTCTTAGTAATAATATCATAATTAGAGTTAGTTACTCGTGGATAAAGACATAGATTAGTTTACACAGAGGCAATTATAGGTCGTTTAAATTGCTTCTGCCAAGTCACAACGGTGTTATTTAAAAACAGCACAGTGATTGTGAAAAATATTTGCATTTTCTGTAAATATCTTCCGGGTCTAATGAGGTTTTTTTGTTTAGGCAATTAAGTTTGCTTTCATGCACATATTTATAACATATTTGTATAGGTCTTAGGTTCATTTAACGAGGCAGGTAGGTACATGAGGCCTGTAAGGGCGCTGCAACTTGAGTTCGTTACAAAATATTACCAAATAAAGCTTAAAAACATAATCAAATTAAATAACCTTCATATAAATTAATATTCACAATAGTCAGTCAATAAAATGTCGGTTCAATTTAAATACAGTAAAATTCTAATAAATTAAAGTCGTGAAAATGTATCATTTCAAAATTAAACTCATTAAGTAATATTAATTATGTAGTCAGATATTAATGTGCGAAATAGTCGGTTCATAACATGTCAAATCAATTTATAATTAGTTATAACTGGTAAAGTTAAAATTGTATCATTTGGTCATCAAAAAAATCTTTCGAAAATAGCATTACGTACTAATATTACATTAGCAAAAGTAAAGTTTATCTATTTGAAACATTCTCGTTTTTTTTGTAATTAAAGCTAGAATTGGAACTTCCCATCGTAAAATTAACCGGATTCAAAATAGCGAAAAACCCTTAAAAATCATTGTTATCCCTTCTAATTATTTTAGGTCAGCACTTTGCAAAGCACGCAATTAAAACTCTGCCGACTACGCATTATCCCTATAATCCCACTGGCTGGCGTCGAATTTCTTGATGATTTCATGGTTGTGGAACCGTTTTTTAGATACGCTTCAATAGTAGCTAGAAAATTGTTCACACAATCAATAATTAGGCAAATAAAAGTCCTCCTATAAACCTTCCAAAATAAAATCTAAACGCATAACAGGTATATACCTATGATCTAACGAACCTTTCCATATGTATATGGGGGTTGAGGTAAGTGATTGTTTCTTTGTCTGTTTGTGTGAGTTGTATATTTACTTGTTTATAATTTAAGTTTTTCGTTAAACATTTTCGAATAATTTGTCGAATAAGAGTCTTACGGGTGGTTTTATTCACTTACATAATGTGTAAGTACTCACTCGTACTAGCATAAAAATTGTAATAACCCAATACAACTTGATTTCAATAATTGGTTAAATCAGATACATTCGTATCGTGTTTTAATCGAAGCATATTTTTGTAAGTATGGCTTTCCTTATATAGAAACCTTAGTAAGCAAAATAACTTCAAGAGAAACCACACGAGTTCCGTTTTATCCTTCAAAATGCTCAAAGATTTTATGCGAAAGTTCTTTTAGAAATTATTTCTACTTAGTGTGTACTAAAACTACAACTGCTGTTTTATAAAAATAATACATCTATAGTGTGAGTTAGAATTTAATAAAATTAATTGCTTTTAGGGTAGATATTGCCTAGTCAACAACAATTTTTTTTTTTTATTTTGATCTTTGACTTTTACGTTAAGTTATTCTTCTGCCTAAGTTATTATTTGTGATAAAAAGCATCTTTAGCAGCATAATTAACTTACCTTTGAATAGGTATCTGTACCTTCGAATAAAATATTATTCACATTTAGAATACAACGTGAATAACAATCTATTACGAGCCGCCTCATAAATCCTTTGTTTACATTGAAGGTAAGGTTTTAACGTTCACGCAGGTAATTTCTTTGAAGCTGTATTATTATGTTTTTTATTAATTTATTTTATATTCTTTCACAAAAATCCATCGCAAAAGAAAAACAACAAAGCTTTGTTTGTTCCGGTTCCCGTTATTTTCAAATTGGCAGTTATGACATTATGATCGCACCGTTTAACAACGACCCGGTTCTACATTTTTTCCACTCAACTTTTTCACTTTGCCATAATTCTATTGCGCCACCAAGTCAGACTAAGACAGAAAGGCCCTCCTATATTTTTGACATAGTGCTGCTATACCGATAATACGAGTTATCTTGACTTATGGTCATGAATGAAGCCTCTGCTAGGAGCACTGAATCATTTTACCTCGCTGTTTTCCTCCCCATCGGTCACCAAGCCTAGTTAGGGACCAGAAGATAACCAAGAAGAAACCATGACAGTTGTTGCTATTCTGAAATATGTTGTAGCAAAGCACTTTTAAGGAATAGTTCGTCCATAGCAGTACGTAGGTAATTATTGTCAGCATATCTTTCTACCGTCAAGCAGCCAAGCAGTGCTCGCCAATGAAATAAATAAATAATGCTGGACATTTTTCACACAACACCATCTAGCCCCAAAGTAAGCAGAGCTTGTGTTATGGGAACTACATGACTGATATACTATATACTTATATACTTTATTTTGAATACATACATATTATACATAGAAAACACCCAGATCCCGAGACAAATATTTACTATGCCAACATTTGTCCCGCGGCGGGAATCGAACCCGCAACACCCTTCTGCGTCTCAGGCGGGCCTTCGCCCACTGCGCCACAGAGGTCAAACACAGAGGAGAAATAACAGGCACCTGGATTAGGCAAATATTTTTGACAAAAGCTTACTACCACAAACTTACTAGGGATGCTAACGCATCTCACCATCTGTGTGGCGTGATTAGACACTGTTATTCCAGACCCCCTGCTGGTGAGTCATGCATATTTCCCTCCTAAAACCATAATCTAAAATAATAATAATAATCTAAGATGTGTTTACCTGCATGCACATGTATTTTTTTGGAAAGCACAGCAAATCCGCGGAGCCGCAGCCGACATCTGTACGTGGTGAAATGCACGTCCCTCTTGAAGTGTTCCGCGTGGAACGGTGTCAGCTCCAGCGAACCGTTGGCCAGCACCCGGCGCAGGCCTGCCACCAGTGTCACTGCTGTGTTGTCCCCCATCAGCCAGTCCAACTGTTGAACAACACATTTATATTTTAAAATCGGGCTTTATAACTTCATCTACAACCAACCTTAGGCTTTAAAGTCCTACTATGAACAAAGAGTTAGTAATTAATTATATGTACCTACCATATCTGTTTGAGATAGCTACATAATTTATTTCGGCTCCAAGGAAACTGTTTTGTCTACAGAGAAGACAAAAGTTACTTCTGTGTCTCTTTTCGTTAAACAAAAAAGTTTGTCTTGGGTGCTCATACATAAAGCTGTACAACTGCTGTTTTTAAGTAGAATAAGACAACTTTGATATAAGGTACTTATAACGAGGACTTCATGTTAGTTTATTAGAAGTGTGGTGGAAGGCCCTTATTGACAATAGTCATCATAATTAGCAGAAAGACCATAGCTGTTACCATAATATCACTAGTCAATAAATGAAAATTGATTGAACTTTGAATGAAAAGTGAATTGTTACGACGAATGAATGAAAACATTCAACTTTTGTTTCTTCCTTTTTTATAAAGATAGGCAGAAGCAAACTGTCAGTGATAACGATATAGATCGTTTGAACTTCAGATGTCATAATCTCACCTTATGGTAAGTGATGATATGACTGACGATGTATCATCAGGGTCTAGAATACAAACTATGTGGTACCTATTCTAAGAACCGGATAGACCAGCTTGAGCTTGTCAACGGCCTACCGCGCACGCGTCACTCGGTGCTATTGCTTTGTATTCGCTTTTCTTATAATTATTTACTTACCTACTTGTTATTTTTCTACTTTTAATTTAATGATTTTTTCTATCAATCATAAACATTCTTCATTTCTTAATTCTTTCATCAAATTACCTACCTACTTATTTCTATCCTACCTACATCGCTTCACGATTTGATAAGTTAGATTTGCTATACCTACTTAGTTAGTGATTAGGTTAGGGGATACCCTGGCCTCCAACTACAATACCTATTCACACTTATCTTGAAGAGACCAGAATGTATTTTTCAGGAAATACAGACTATGGTATTATTTTGTCTTTTGTAATTTTCTATGTATTTTTAAAAGGGTTGTTTTGGTTCGTGGCATTCTTGGTATGTGCGGAATGCACACTTGAGCTCATGGAATTTTAACTTCAATCTAACTTTTTAGTAGGAAAATAAAAGTTGATCCAAAATGGCGTGCGCTGTTTGTGACAGTAAATACTGGATATCTGTAAAACTAAAGGGAATAAGCGGCAAGAGCTCACCATTTGTAACTCGTATGAAAATTGCGGGTTTAAAGATTTTATTTAGCTTTTCACAAGTTACGAGTATAAATTCTTATAAAGATATACCCTGCTTTTTTCATGAGATTGGTGACAGCGAGATGGACCTCAAATCGTTAGCATACAAGTTTGTAGTACTTATCTGATGTTTATTTGGTGTGCAATAAAGTATTTTTATCTATATATCTATCTATCGAAGTAGTTGAGCAGGACACCTGGCCAGACATGGTAATAGTCGTTGAAGTTATCTTTGACTGTGTGGTGGCTGAGTATAGGCCAAAGAAGTCCGAGTAGCCCGACGATTTTGACGACACCGTCAAAGTCACAGGGCATATCTGGATGTGAGTCGCACAGTATAGAAGAGGCTAGCTAAAGTGAAAGGTCTTTACCCAACACTGACTGTACTGAAATGATGATGATAAATATCCGAAAATATTTTTCGTAAATATTGTTTTAGTAAAGCATATTATTAGCTTCCGCAGCTCAGTTGCTAATCAAGCTTCCTATAATACTATCTGTTCCACTTCTACTAACTAAACTATGTTCGAATCAAGTCGAACGCGGTGGTTCGTGGTTTGCGGTGAGTAAATTTGCATTTTTCTGCACCATTTACTGGCGTACCACTCGGGTAGGCCACAGGCTATTGAGACACAGCTGACTCAATCCATAACATACAACTAACTGATAGATATCATACTACAATACCAAAAGACACAGAGTTAAATATAACTACTGAGAACGCATAGCTCGCAAAATTGAAAATCACTCGGGAATAAAGGTTCTTGAGTAGGAATACGAGTAGTTCGAGTAGTTGATAAAGGTGCGTAGTCGACGCACCGAACGACGCAGATATGAAGGCTGGGTGTCTCTATGGACAGAAATCTTAGGATAGAGTTGGCTTAATACAGTTCAGCATTGCACACTTTAGGCGAAGCTATGTTCAGCAGTGAACTTCTACAGGTTTTTGATGGTGATGATGTCACTGTGATGTCTAAACTAAGTTTAGATATATAAAACATGCTTTATTGCACAATATAAAACAAGTACACGACGTAGGTAAGTATGTACATTGTACATGAAGTAATGGCATAATGGAAGATTGGCCTTTATACTGCGATACCAGGGTTGGCTATTAACTCGTTCGAACTTAATAATGCAGTGACCTTGCTATTCCACTATTGATCTATCCGCCGCGTCGTCGGGCTGGTTTGGGAATAGATAGGAACTCGTTCTCTTCAATATTTATATAGGAAGCTATTTTGCCTCGATTAGCTTTCTGATTTGGGTTAGCGAATGCAGATTTTAGATATTTAAACAAGTATGGTTTTCAGAAAAAGATTATTTGACTTTATGTTGCCAATTTTTCTGACTCATAAAGCCTTATCTACGCGTGATAAAACGCGATTTTTTTGTAATATTGAAACAGAATTATGATTTTGATGGCAGTCCTGAATAAAAATAGACGACGTTTATGTTGTAGATGATCAAAACGCCATTTTTGTATTAAAAAATATTGCCAGAGATAGGATTTTTAGGAGGATAGGATCCTTTGGATATGAGGTAATCACTATCGCCGCTGCAGAGCAATCGATGAACTTCAAAATAATTGCACCAAATTATATTAATACGAATTATTTCAAGAAACGCGATCCTTGAATTTTGATTGTTGCTGATTAATTGTTGTCGAGATGTTCTAAATAGTTTACTTATAATTTTATAGTTATTTTACACGTTACGGCCACGGTATTAGTAAATTCGTTTTACACAGATATGACTAGAAAATAATCTATACAAATGTTTGAACGCGCTTATCTATAGAACTAAAAGTCTGATTAAAAAAAATATGTTTGCATTTGATAGCCTAACTCTGAAGGGTATTGGTTATTTCACATCACGCTACGAACCTTAGGAACTAAGCAAAACAAGTAATAGTGCGGCCGGGCAATACGTCACGGTGCGTGATGGGTCGGGCGCCGAAGGTGGCTTGTATTTGTATAAAACAATATGTAGCCTTAATACTAGCAAGATAAAGGATGTCAGCAGAAGAGTTTTAAAATACACTATAAACAGTTTTGAATGGGTAAATCTGTAGCTTTGAGTGAGTTTCAATCAAAAACGCAAAATGAGCCGAGTAATTTCGAAACCAACGAGAAAAACCCAGCGACTTTAATTAAAAACAAAATGTTTAATTCCAAGCACGTTTCATTAAGTAAAAGACAAATGCTTCTTAATTAATTAAATTATTTATTCTTTGGCAACGGTATTTTAGATATCTACTCTAAAGTTGTTTTGTTAGTATTAAACACTTTACCGGTACACAATGATGAATATTTGCCTTAAGTTATAGGCAGTTTTTTTTTAATATTGACGTTGCACTAAGCCCGCTACATCATATTATGAGCATTTCAAATACAACTTTCACCTTAAAATTAACTAGGAGACGTGACCAATTGTAAAAGTATTTAGTTTTTCCGACCTCTAAGTAAAACCTTCAAACATTTACGACATATCCCTTTTCAATTCCTTTAAGAGATGTATATATTTTTTTACATAGAATGTGCTCCTCGGATGAATGAATACGAAGTACCTGGAACAAAGACCTTTTATCTCAAGCCATAGGTATTCGATCAGAACTCGATATCAAACGTTTTTTTTTTCAGCTCCAGATGTTTTGTTTGGTTCAGTGAACGGCAATAGCCTTTGAAGGCTTACAAATAAGAGAAAATCAGACCTTTTTATTATATTGCCATGTAAAATGTGTTCGAAAAAAATAGAAAACATGCTCACGACTGTCTTCCCCATGGTGGACAGCCTCAGTGAGTAGATCTTTGAGGACACCAAGTAGGGGGTTGTCAGAGGCACGTCCACACATTACATTTGGTACATGTCCGCGTTATCCAAGTAGTAAGCATTCCACGTGACAGGTTGCAAGCCCATCGCCGCTTATTGAAACACTAACTGTTGACACATGCCTTCGAATTTTTAGTTCTAGGGCATGCCGGTTTCCTCACTATGTTTTCCTTCACCGTTTTGAGCACGTGTTAATGCGCACATTAATTTTTCGAGGGGAAAAATCCATTGTTGGACGACCGGGTTCGAACCCACGACCTCCGGATCATAAGACGGGGTATCGCCCACTAGGCCGCTACTTATTCAACACGGTGTTCGAGAAACATATAAATAAAAAATTGCGATGGCTCGATACTTCGGGTGGTTTGGGTGTTCTATGTATAATATGTAGGTATTTACAAAAAAACGCATATTAGTTTATCAGTTATGTAGTTCCCATAATACAAGCTGTGCTTAGTTTGGGGCTAGATGATGATGATGCTGTGTTTACTTGCTTCCTCAAAAATAGCCGAAAAATATCTCATCTACTTTACGTTCGTATAGAGGGCCACACGAAACTAACGTAATTTTGTAAAATGGCACGTTACAATGAGAATCAAAGATGCAATCTAGCTATTAACTTTGCACGTGAAACCGCTAAATTGGATTTATATCTCATTAAATAGGAAGTACGTGCAGCAGTTCAGTACATGTACTTTAGTACCTACGTAATAAATTAACAGGAATATATTGTTTCCTGTGACGTCTATTCTTTGTTAAAATGTTATGTAATACATAGAACACTAGTGGCTAGGTTATCCGACTCTCGATACAAAATGAAAAGAGTTTGAATCCCGTCGTGCATTAATGGATTTTTATACGCGAATAGTTTATGTGCCCTGTGCTTATATACTCTCTAATGGTAAATAACCAAAAATTTCAAGATACGTTTATGATAGGAGCCTTTACAAGGTGCACTGAATTCTTGGTCACATGGCCCTTTTCAGTGCCTATATACCTACTCTTTCTTGGCGTGACACGATGACGAGACACGATGGTGAAGAATGTAAACCTTACTACATTAGGCATGTGCCGAAGTTGCAACATCTTCCTCAGCATTCACAGACGGCGTGAGCATTTACTGTCTTGCAAAAGTGTCCCAAATTACATATAAATGAATAAAATAAATAAATAATGCTGGCCATTTTCCCACAGCATCATCTAGCCCCAAAGTAAGAAGAGCTTGTGTTATGGGAACTACATAACTGATATACTACTTTATATATATTTTTTTTGTAAATACATATTTATTATAGAGAGAAAACACCCAGACACCCAGAATATTTGCAGATGCAAACATTTATCCCGCGACGGGAATCAAACCCGCGACCTTCTGCGTCTCAGGCGGCCCTTCGCCCACTGTGCCAGAGAATATCACTGTGATTACAAATAAAGCCCACTTTATTCTGATTGTGTCTTTGTCGTTCAAATAAACCGTGCGGTGTTAAATCTAACCCTCTATTTGTTAAAGGTTCACGGACTCACACGGCAGTAATCTTTGACGTAATAGCATAAGTTTCAAGTGGGTTAGTCCACCTACTTTAATATTAGTTGAACGGGAACGATAGGACAAAATGGAAAAGGAAAATTACTATTATTATCAATGCAGACTCATAAATAGCATCATATGTACAAACCTTAGCGGTTTTTAGGTGCTATTATTATTCAAAATTATTATTGTTATGCATTTTTTAATTCGTTAAATAAATAAAAAAAAAAAAAAACTTCAACTATTATTATAAATTAACCTGGATTCGAATAAAATATACATTGGCTGTCCACATTGTTCTTTACAAAATGTAAATTTTCAATCATGTCTTTCTTTTTCTCACAAAAATAACGAATATGTTTATATATCAATATCAATAGCTTTAAAACGATAGTAAATGAATTATACATAGATATTACTGTAAAAGTATCACTACACTCGAAATAATTTATAAAACCAGAATTAGTGGAGTACCAGTTGACATGTTTTTCATCTAATAAATCTGGAAAAAATATAAATAAAAATCAAAAACATACAATTTTAACCTTTATCTATGTTTATTTTCTGTGTATGTACGCATTCTAGAAACAATTTTATTGTGTGTCACTTCGGGATAAGCCGATGAAAAAAGTAAATCCTCATATAGTACCTACATACATAACATCAATACCTAAACATTATCGTCAGATTTCAGCGTTCATAGTTTATTTACCGCACGCAGCCCGTTTCCGGAGGCTTTCCTGTGCTTTCGTCCTTGAATGGGTAGATAAGGTTATATTGGAAACGCATCATCGTCAGGCGTTTACTGTACGCTATGTGAGGAAAATATATTTTGCTTTTTCGTTGATTGAGAAGAAAAGGTGCTCTGCTATAGGTATTTTTATTACTTTGTATGTTTTGATATCTACACCTACCCTCTTCACAAATGTTGACTGCTGAATACACAATCAAACAAACAAATACGTTCATCACTGTATTACCTATAATGAACATTCTCAGATACATACCCAGGGATCTTTTCGGATACCAAGACGGGGGTAGCCAGAGGCACATCCAAATATTACATTTGACACATACCCGCGTTTAAGTAATAAGGTTATAAAAATAAGGGTAGCGTACTTCACAAAAATGGTTAACATGTATGATTAAGTTATTATATAAGAGCGTTTACATTTAAAAAAATGTCAATTCAGCATACTCTATTCAAACTTTTTCAATTAAAATAATAATGAATGAATTTCTAAAGTTAAATTAGTTGTACACTCTAAGTATGGCTTGAAATGAATACGTAACAACTCTCAAACACGAAGCTGTAGAACTTTGAGATACAGAATTTAGGAAATAGATAGCTACCTACTGCTCAACTAAAAGCTTGTATTTTGTCGTCAAGAATATGTGGTATTCACTAACTTTGGGAACGTGAACATATTACTATCGTTTTCTCGATATGATTCTCAGTATTCTGATGAAAGATGTTTCAGAAATTTCCAAATTTTGCTCAACGATTTTATTTCGCAAAATTTAACAAAATACCTATGTGATTAAAAAAAAAGACCAAACAAGTGTGTACAGAATTAAGTCTAATAAAAACCGACCAAGTCCTACACGGACTTGGTCGGTTTTTATTAGACACGCGTAGTGTAGGGTTCCGTAGTTGCAAACATCAGATCATGATATATATAAAAATAATATGACTTACCTAACCTAAACTTAAATTTGTCCGAACACATACATTCTGACTGAATAAATTTAAGACGCAGCGTTTTGAGATTGATTGGGAGTGAACGGAATATCAGGGCGCTACTTACCACCACCAGGTCTGCGGCGCTTTATGCTGACTCCTAACCCAATTTGTAGCTACTTACCTCATCAGCAGTGTAACCATCTTAGTTTTATACTTAACTAGCCTCTGCCAACGACTTCGCCCGCGTGGTACTCGGATAAAAGGTAGCCTATGTGTTATTCTGATGTATAAGCTATATTACTGTAAAGTTTCATCAATATCCGTTTAGTAGTTTTTGCGTGAAAGTGTAACGAACATCCATCCTCGCAAACTTTCGCGTTTATAATATTAGTAGGATTAATAAGTTTTAACAAATAAATGATTAATCTATCTATATATCTATCTTGCTGACGTTTCGAAGCTTATTTAGTAGTAACAAATCTACCATTTCGCGATACGAGAGAGCGTACTCAGTATTCATCGATCTACTGTTAACGTGGTCGTGGGCGGCGCTCGTGAATAAGAGCTGTTGAAACGAAACATCGGCAAAATCAACAAAAAACAGAGGTAATTTAATTTAACTGCAATAGCCTCTACCTACCTCTGAGCCGACCTCTGTAGCGCAGTGGGCCTGAAACGCAGAACATTGCAGGATCAATTCCCGCCGCGGGACAAAAGTTTGTATGATATGCAAATATTTGTCTCAGGTCTGGATGTTTTCATGTATAGTATAGGTATATACAAAAAAAAAGTAGTATATCAGTCATGTAGTTCCCATAACACAAGTTCTGCTTACTTTGGGGCTAAATGATGCTGTGTAAAAATGTCCAGCATTGTATATATATAAATATATATATCCATCATTATATAGCTTATCAATTCATGCTTTCTGTCATCAATAACTCCGAGGTCAGGGATACTGAAACACTGCTATCGTTAACCCTGAGTTCTTCTCCGCTATTTTAAGAAGTTGGGCTGGTTGGGTCATGTTAGAAAAGGGATTTCACCATACCCGTGGCTGAAGGGAAATGCGTGGGCATTTCCCCACTCAAAAAAAAAAGATAGAAGAGGGATAATGCATAATACACCCCAAAGCGGGAAGTCAGTGCAAATCTTAGATCCCCTAATTAGAATTATTATAAGTGGTAATTTTTCTATTTTCAAATATGATCTCCAGCCACTAAAGGTTCAATTCAGGTATATCAGTTACTATTCCCTCGTTCCCAGTTCGCGTAGTAGTAGTAATATTCAATTCCTTAAAAGCTTCACAGCAATTCTTCATAAGTTTTCCCCGAGCAACTGCGACCCGCATTTTGCGATTGTTTGCCCGCGACTCTTGTCCTGCATCGGCATAGGCTCTATCCAATATTCAACCTTACAGTGTTGACAGAGACTGTATATTAACACATCTGTCTTCGCCTTGTTTCTTTTAATAAACTGGAGTATAACACATTTCACGGAGCCTTTGAACCTTTTTAAGATAATTCTACGGTAGGACGAAGTAGACGTAAACGGAGGTTCTAGGAAACCAGTTTTATTTATCTACCTACGTATCTTAACAAAACATAATTAAATTTTCTTATTCTCTGTATTTCTCTTAATTACTTTATTGTTGGAAACACATATTCACGTGAAAAATAAATAAATAACACCCCAGAGCCACATACATAGTCCTGACACAAAGTTTCCCTGTAACGTATCAGGAATTACTAGTACCATGGTACCACAAAACCCTGACCCGAAACTAATACCCGCATGCATCGGTAATGAAACTGATATATTATGGCCTTTAAAGGCATGTTTTTGACGACCTCTGTGGCGCAGTGGGCGAAAGCTCACGTGAGACGCAGAAGGTTTCGGGTTCGATTCCCGCCGCGGGACAAATGTTTGTATGAATCGCAAATATTTACAAAAAAAAGTCATGTAGTCAAAAAAGTAGTATATCAGTCATGCAGTTCCCATAATACAAGCTCTGCTTAGTTTGGGGCTAGATGATGCTGTGTAAAAAAGTCCAGCATTATATATTATTTTTATTGTGTGTTGGTAAGTGTTTATAAGTGGTGGTCAAACTGACGCGGTGGCTGTGGCGGTGGTGATTAAAGGAAAATGGTTGTCAAAGTTTGCGTGAATATACGGATCATCACCATTGCCACCAGTTTGACCGGACCCTCGCACGAAATGCCTTGTAGCAAAGCGGAACGCAAAATATATTGTTTAGACATGTCTCTGACTACTCCTTTCTTAGTAATCTTACGTATCTACGTAATGAGTGTATATCATTAGGATGACAGTCGTGAGAGTGTTTGTTTTTTATCGTTGTAGTCGAAAAGTATACAAAGGGTGAAATTCAAATAATATTCCGAGTGAAAAGTTATGAAATTAAACGAGAAAATTGGGCTTGCTCCTATGTCGAGCAGGAAGAGCTCCTCAGGGAATGTTGGAACGAATATCAGACTCTGAATGTGGAAAGTTTCTTTAAATTCCGACTCTTTACCTTCATGAGTTTTGACTTTAACACAGGAATATGCTTAGGAAAGTATTTCAAACAGTGAAGTTACTAAGGAATACCCAAAGCCTATTTGGAACAGGATTAAATAAATTGCCGTATTTAGAAGCGATCTCTAAAAGTCATCGCTATCAGCTTATATTTATCTAAGAGGGAAAAAAATTGGGATTTTCTGTCCCGCGTGTATCTACGGTTCAATTTATTTGAAAGCATTTTTTATCGGTCGATAGGTCAGTTTGTCCCACTATCTAGTTAGTGAAATACCACGGACTGGGGGATGCAATGTAGGTATCGTAGCCAAAACGTATAATCCGCTCTTTTCGAAAAAAGTGCTGTTTTCTAATTAAGCGCATTGACGTTTAGTCGAATCAGCACGGCTAAACGAACCTGTTTTGTTAAAACAGATAATTAAGCCATCTGTGACAAAGGAATCCGATAGACCGATGACATCGGATGTAGCCGAAGATTGTTCGTGATGCCACACATTGGGAGGCCTATATTTAGCAATGGACTTCTACAGGATGTTGGCATTGATGAGTGAGAGCAGAAAATCATACTCTTTTCGAAGATTTATTTATTCAAGATTTTTTGGGGACTTTTACCAAATAATGGTATGATACCCTAAACTAAAAACGTTTTAATAAATAAATTAGCAGATTTTGACGGTTTTGCTAAAATTTTAATAAAAGTTCCCATGACACCTGTTAAGTTTTTGTCGAAAAGGATTGCGATTTGTAGAGGTACTTAAATAAATTATAACAAACACCACAGCTTCAGTAAGTCAAGGGGTTAATTTAATGAGAATATTTAGCCCTCACTACTGACATTTTTCCATATTTATGAATGGTCCGGCCGGCGCGCATATATTTTATTTCCCGGTAGGGTCTCACGACCGTAAACTTTCGAGCGAACTCCCTCAAATGGAAAAACTTTATTTATATTTGAGTCAGGAGAGCTGGTTTGTGAATACTAAATCAGGATCGGGTGGAGGCGTTGCTACTGAAGCACATATTTCAGTTTTAACGTATAATATTCAGTTAAAAACTTGAGCAGGTGATAAATTTATCCGAGGTCTCGTTATTTGTGAGTCATGGATCAAATGAACTATTCACCGATTTTGAAAAAAGTCATTCCAGTCAGCGCTCAAAAGATATATTTAATATTGAATTGTCTAGCACTTTCCAAGTTAATAATTCAGAAGCGAATAGGCGAAGAGTAAATAGGTCAACGTCGAGATATTATGACTCTAGAAAATGAATATATACGGAAAGGATTCGTTTATTCTCTTTGAAAGAATTACGAGAGAATGAACAAATTGGGAAATATACCGTTTAGGCCGCCTACTGTCTCCGATTTAGTATAACGTTTCACTCCATTACTTGAGTTTGATTTCTGGGAATACCGACAGGGAAAGTTATGGCCGGCAACATAAAAGTTAATTTGCGCTTGGCCTTTTGACTTTACGACTTTTGATTAATGTTACGAAGTTGTTCGGCAGAGTTTCGAAGATCAGATGTTTCAGATCCTAATATAAAATACTTAAAGTCTACTTATATTCCAACCTCTAGGCAGACATTTTATTGAAATAAAATGATGACTAAATCGAAGTTAGATAGATTTCACTAGCATCATAAACGTAATTTCTACTGTGTTTTGACTTTATTGGCTAGTTTACACTATTATGTGTATACTAGTGTATTCTATTATCTAGTGTATATTATTTATTTGGCTAGTATACACAACACAATTCCATGTTGTTTTTAAAATTCCATGGAATCATCTCCATCCAAAGGATGCCTGGAAGAGATCGCTTCTAAGCGAAAAGACAACCCATTGTGATTTGTATTTATTTTACTTATGAGGCAGAGTAAAGTATTTTCTTTCAATGATTCAATCATCAACCGACCTCTGTGGCGCAGTGGGCGAAGGCCCGCCTGAGACGCAGAAGGCTGCGGGTTCGATTCGGGTTGTTCCCGCCGCGGAACAAATGTTTGTATCTGCAAATATTTGTCTCGGGATCTGGGTGTTTTCTATGTATAATATATGTATATGTATTTACAAATGTACAAATGTAGTAGAATATCAGTGTATATGTATAAAATGTATGTATTTAAAATATGTTTATAAGTAGAATATCAGTCAATTGGTTCCCATAACACAAGCCCTGCTTACGTTGGTGCTAGATGGCGCTGTGTAAAAATGCCCAGCATTATATAAATTATATTATTATCAATCCAAAGTCGAGTTGCCACTTCGTCATCACATTCAATATTATAAGTTTACTGAGATGGAAGATTTACCTGGTACTCTCCTCTGGTGCTGCAGCTGAGGATGACTCCTGTATCGTTGGAGAATTCCACGTGATGTGGTGGTTCCTGGATTATTGGGGCCTTCCTGGGTTCTGGTGATGCGCGAACTGCTGCAACAAATAACATTGAATTATATTTCCGAAGAAATAGAATTCAGAGTCGATTGATAAATATTCAAACTGTCTCTGACAGAGGAGATAATGTTTTAAGACTACAAAATAGACAGGGTGGCTACAGTCGTCAACTTATCTAACTCGACCTCTGTGGCGCAGTGGGTGAAAGCCCGCCTGAGATGCAGAAGGTAGCGGGTTCGCTTCCCGCTGCGGGATAAAAGTTTGTAAAATCTGCTAATATTCGTCTCGCATCTGGGTGTTTTCTATGTGTAATATTTACAAAAAAATAAGTATATAAGTAGTATATCAGCCATGTAGTTCCCATAATACAAGTTCTGCTTAGTTTGGGGCTAGATGATGCTGTGTGAAAAATGTCCAGCTTTATTTATTTATCTATCAAGTACCAGGACCAGTCATACATGGGACGAAAGAGTAAACAAGGTACGTATAGGCGATGCTTTGTAGGATTTTAAAACACATTTTTATTGTCCTTTCCTAAAAAATATAAGGAAAGCTAAAGGTGAGTATTTGGTTACTAAAATGTTTACCCACACCCTAACCCACAAGCGTGAACACACGAGAAATTACAAGAATTTATAATATCCCAATTCAACCTTGGTCAACTAAGCGTACCAAACGGGAGTTCGCGCGTACCAACCGCCGAGGTTAAATTTTTGGGGTATCATAAATATTTGTAAGGCGTACCAAATGTTCTGCTTTTACGTTTCCAAAAGCGTTTAGCAAGATTTTCCATTTGTTAATGATTGTTGCTATTGTGATTTGATGGTCATTATGGACCAACCTACAGAAAAGGTGTTGGCTATTTTTCATATTTTATATTATCACAGAATAACCCTCAACTTGTGATAAAAAATATTCGACAGATGGCAGAGACCATTTTGTGAAAATTTGTCCAGCTGAACCATTGCGTACCTTCATATTTTTCGTATTTTTCATGGCCATTATGTTTTAAGAGTCCTTATTAAGAACGCTAGAGCTAGAGCTCTTTGTAAATAGCAATTATTATCAAGTCGTTTGAACCGCCAATTAGTGTGTTAAACTCTAGTCATCTTATCGTATCCTAATTAAGATAATCTTGCAACTCTATCGATATAATCTTTGCAAACTTGGACAAGTTCATTTCACACACAATAGCAAGTTTTGAACTCCCACAGGAAGAATGAACTGGATAGCACACAATGGGCCTTGGCTTTCTATATAGATGGTAGCTACTTAATGGAATAAGGAGCGTTTAGCTGCTAATGCGTTGTGATATTAACTAGCTTCATTTTGGCTTCTTAACTCCAGCTCTGCATAGCTGTTCTGGTAAGCAAAACTTCTGTAATTTAGATTAAACGGATTGCATTGAACGGGAAAAGTATAAGTGCAAAATTCAATAATGCCAAAACTACGAGATGGCTACATAACTTTATCCATCTAAACTTGAAACCAAAATCATAAATCTACGAACGATAACAAATCTTTATCCGAAAATTATTGGCGGTAAACAATCGAATAGATCACTATAGATAACAGATGTATATGTCTCTGTGTCTACATATTCCGCTGTCAATTTCCCTTTACATCTCCGGTTTCCCACATAATTATGTGCCACAATATGTCGTCAATAGTTCCGAATAATATATTCATTGTAATATGATTAGTAACAGTGATGAATGAAAACCTATATATACAGACTAGTCCTCTCATTGTAGATCGCTTGATTCGATAATGAAATATACCTATAATGTAGACTCTATATCAAAATTATCATTAACTAGCCTCTGCTCAGAGCTTCGCCCGCGCTGGGTCCCGGGTATAAAGTAGCCTGTGTTATTCTGATGTATAAGCGATACCACTGTAAAGTTTCATCTAAATACGTTCAGTAGTTTGTGCGTGAAAGAGTAACAAACATCCATCCTCACAAACTTTCGCGTTTTTAATAGTGTAGGAAGTAGGATGTGTAATCTGTTAATGTGAGTAATTTGATGTTTCTTTGGGTAAATGTAGAGGACTTGAATAAGGGACAGAAACAGTGGTCGTGGAATCGTGGAAATCGATCTTGACTCGCTTGTCATCTACATTTTTATTTTTATTAGTTTTCCATCTGCAGAACTCGTTAGTCTTCAATCCAATAATGTTCTATATATACTCTAACTTATAGAACGGACCAGACACGATCGAGGTTGTCGTGGAACGGAAATCGAAGTCAGTGGCTTGCGGTTGTCGTCAACTCAGCTTGCTTATCCATCTATCTATTCGCTGTGATTCTACCCTGATTTTTCGCAAGTTTTAGTTTAAACCATACGACAATGTTTTTAAACAAAACAAACAAAAACGATCCTCAGATACATACTCTATCAGATACATACTATATCTAGTAAGTAGATCTTTGAGGATACCAAGTAGGGGGTAGTCAGGGGCACGTCCAAACACTACATTTGGTACATGCCCGCGTTGTAGTAAGCTTGCAAGTAGTAAGCATTCCATGTGACAGGTTGCAAGCCCATCGCCGACTGTTGACACATGCCTTCGAATCTTTGGTTCTAGGGCATGCCGGTTAAAAAAATATGTGCGCATTAACACGTGCTCAAAACGGTGAAGGAAAACATCCTGAGGAAACCGGCATGCCGTTGAACGAAAAATTCGAAAGCATTTGCCAAAAGTTAGTGTTCTAATAAGCGGCGATGGGCTTGCAACCTGTCACGTGTAATGCTAACTTGCAAAACGCGGGCATGTACCAAATGTAATGTTTGGATGTGCCTCTAACTACCCCCTACTTGGTATCTACTCACTGAGTATATATCTGAGGATTTCCACTATGGAGAAGCCAGTCGTGAGCGTGTTTGTTTGTTTGTTGTATAAGTGCGAGAAATAATAGCATGGGCCTGTCTGGCACGTTTGGTCAACGTTATTGAAAATGGCTGACAAATAAATTCCAACAGCTGGCTGATATGGACATTTAAATATATAATGTAAGCGCCATTGTTCAAAGCAACACGCCACGAATACGTGAAGTCATGCGACATGCTAAAATATGCTAAGGTGTCACATATGTTAAGAAATCCCATTCTACACTAAGCTAAAAGTATTTTTTAGAAAAATCTTTTACCTAGCTAGAATTTATTTTTGTAAGTGACACAATAGTTTAAAAAAAGCAAACTATGTATCATTATCATCTAAGGCGCTACAGCCGCGGGTGAGCCTGGTCCAGTAAAATTCTCCAGCCGGGTCTGTCTTAGGCTTTTTTTCTCCAGCCTTTAACTCCAATTAATTTCATGTCCCGCTCTACGCCGTCCACCCACCTGAGTTTGGGTCTGCCACGGGGTCTCTGACCATCGGGTTTGCGTAGACAATATGCAGGTAGGTAAAGAGTATGTAGGAGGTGGTTATTTTTGCACTAAGTATGCTCATTTTCAAAAGACAATTTTGTAAATATTGTTAGTTTATTTTACAATATTTACACCAACTTCCCTGCAACATAAGTTTTATAAGGGTCTTTATCGCGAATACCATTTTTACCAGATCGCGAAAATTGTAAAAATACTTTCACACTTTTTTTTTATTTTTTCAATTTATACAAGATACACACATTATTTCAATTTATACACACATTATTTCAATTTATACAAGATGTGAGAGCAAGTTTGTCGTTTGTGAACTTGCATTGTGTAGTTTTCGAACAATCGTTGGCTTTATGAAGGTAACAGGCTTCCGATTGTTCAGCTTTGTTGGAAGAATAAGCAGCGGCTGTATTGTGAACTCGTGTAATAATTGATTATAATTATACAATTATTTGTAGAATCAATTATACAACTACTTAGGAATGTAATTATACAATATATAATTAATATATACAGTTGAGCCATCTATAGATCGTTACAAACGATCTACTGATAATTCAACTAATCAAGATCATTGACGAAAGCGTCCCCAGAATAATATCTGCATTGCCACGCTGAATTTAAATGCTATGCATGGATAAGCTTTTGTATGTTTATTTCTACGAATAAAGAAATAAATAATACTTTTTCAAACAGCATCATCTAACTCCAAAATAAGCAAAGATTGTGTGATAAAGGAACTAAATGACTAATATACTACTAATATACTTTTTTTGTAAACTTATTATATATGAAATCCAGACCCAAGATTGAGATTACCTATCGCATATAATGCAAATTATAACAAGTAAAAATACACCGAATCAGAAACATTTTATGTAAAATGTAAACAGACAACGAAAGTTTCGCAGACGTTTCGAGCTTACTTCGAAACTTAACAAAACTATCCGAACTTTGAACACGAAGTGTTATTTGAAAAATATGTTTTTCAAATTGTCATCGTATTAACTCAATACACAGCAAAAACAGTTGGAGTAACATTCAATTTGATCTTGTTTTTCATAAAATAGTGGAAAATAGATAATTCTTAGGGAAACTTGCAACGTATGTGTTTGCCATTGTTTGGTTGTCCTACTCTCAAATTGTAATGCTGTTTTTTTCACTCAATTTCAAGGATAAAAATCATCCTTGATACGAGTTAGTTTTATCGACACAAGACACTAGAGGGCGCTGCATGATCGATGATAGAAAAACAAGCCGTCTTTCTGACGGATGATGGATATACATGTCGTTGGTCAAAATTTTGTGTAATTAACTTGTCAGTGAAGAAATACCCTCTTTCGGGATAGTGTAGGGTAGATATTCTAGGTCACCTTATAGGAATATATTTATAAAGAAGTAGCTAATTGTAGGTAGCAGTGCAGTATGCCTCTGAACTCCATCTTCAATGCGTAGTTCCCGATTGCCTCCATTCATCCTTTCCGTCGAAACGCTAAACTCGCGTAATCCGGAACTGACTTCAAAATGTGATGCTCTATTTCCGTAGCTTATCCTATTCAACTTTTTTGTTTGTTTAATTGTCAGGACAGAACCATTAAAAAAAGGCTGTCGTAAAATACACTCTATTTTTAATAACAGTAATAGTTTGAGTTGAGAGATTGTGTGCTTATAACCTAAACCCCTTTATTGATTTAAAAGCCGCCGAGTTTCTATATAAAGTGAAAAGATTTTTGTTTAACCATAACCTAACCTAATGGTCAGTGATGATATGGCAACAATGCATAATACCCAACCCTCCGAATTAGTTGGAGACTGTATCTCGTCTGGCAGTATTTCTCGCTTAAGTTTTTCATTCGTTTATTAGGAATTTTTCTTCAAGCACACATTAGATGCTGATTTCTCCAACTCGACTCAGAGATCTCACTCATTCGCTCGACCAATGAAAGCAGTGTTCGTTTTGTCCATGAGCGCTGCGACTATATTTTTAATTTGGCAAGTGAACGGTGGCAGTGTTCGCGGATGAGCAGGCATGCGACAGGCGTGACATAGACCGTCACATCGGGTGGCCACGCCCGTCGCATGACCTGTCGATCGTTGAGACGGTATGTTGATTTTGTGAATCCAATAACCTTAAAAATGTCGTGAGACTGTAATCCCCATGATGGAGATCCTCAAATCCATATTCATTACGCAGATCTTTGAGGAGTAGTCAGAGTCACCAAATATATCAGGCACGTGGCCGAGTTTTGCATAGTAGTAAGCAGCGGAATGCTTTAACAGGTTGCAAGCCCATCTGCGCTTATTGGAACACTGACTGATGGCACATATCTTTGATTGTTTGGTTCTTGGGCATGCCGGTTCCTTCACGATGTTTTCATTCACTGGTTTTTACCAATAATTCTGGCATGGATTGAAGCAGCACACCTACTTAGACAAATACGGGTGTACGTTTGTATATATTACAAGATCATTATTAAGAATGTGCACCTGCTTTGTGAAGAAGCTATCCAAAAGCTATCTGGTGTTATTAATCAGTTATCCACCTTTGATTGATAATTTTAAACTTCTGGGAAAATCCCGAAGTTTTTTTGTGTATATTTTTGTGTTACAAAACTCTCCAAAAGATGCTAATTAACGTCCCAATTACGGATGTTCCGGCGCTTAAATAAATATTTGATAACCAGACGTATTTTCGAAACGTAACATTTAGGTTCTTACTTAATTTATGTTGTGGCTTTTATTTTGCGGTGGCGTTAGCGGTGGTGATCAATACATCTACGAGAACTTTGACAACAAGTTGGCTTTGTGTTAGTTGACTGGCCATTACTTATATAGGTTACTACAAAATGAATAACATGTGGGTATGTACTTTGAAATTACAACACGAATTTTCAAAGCGAAATTGAATATAAGTACATTGTATTCAATATTATTCGCGATTGACTTTTATTTCACGTAATTCAAACACGATATACATAGAACACAGTAGGTACCCACTATGGTATTTTGAGAACAAAGCAGTCCATTTTGTGACTTCAAGGTACTCATTCCAAATGAAACCCTGAGAAAAATCTCATGAATATTTAATAGTGGCAGAAAAATGTGGGGATGGAACGTAGAAGGTACGCAATATCGAACTGATGGCATTCCACTAAACAGCGACCACTTTACCTAGAATCGCAATATTTTATATTTTTTTGTAAAACACATACTTAGGTACCATTAGCCTAGGAAATTTAAGAGATCCTTCTTAATGCAAAAGTAGAATGCTCTGTTGCTAATTCGTTTGGAAGATATGTTTTGAAATGGCTGAAAGGATTTTTATAAATAAACAACCAACATCCACTTGTATAGGCGTGACCCCACACTAGGATTCCCTGTGTCGTGGGTATCAGGAACTACGAGTACCGCGGTTACACAACACCCAATCACCGAACAAAGCATATCTGCAGCACTTGCAAAAAGTAGTCTAACCAGGACCTCCTTCGTCGCAGCTACTCACCCTCCGCACCACTGCAATCGACGATTTTATAAAGTTTTTTAAAAGGCCTAGAATTACTCTTCGAAACTAAAGATCTACTAGCCCTGGGCAGAGGCTAGTAGATCTTTAGTATCGAACAATTTCAAACTAGTTGCTTCATTGTAACGAAATACATTTTATTTTCATTGGGCTATCATAATATAACTGGATATTACAAGTGGAGCTATAAAACTAACTGAATTTAATATAAGAATGTTTTTAAGTGATTACGAGGATAAATTTTATTGAATCCGAACCAAAACTTTATCTACAAAAGCCTTATTCTCAGTCATTTAGGCATTCAATAGTTATAAGCCAGACGAGGTCCCTTGGTAGAGAGAAATGGAATCCTTTCAATTTAATATTGCTAAGAATATTGGCCTTACTTGCCTTCAGTCATTCTTCCGTAATAATACAACGTCCGTTTGCGGTACGAATTTTCTTCATTCATGTGTAAAAAGGGCTTGTTTCTCAGAGGATTCAACTATGGAATCGCGAGTTTTTTCTCTACGAAATCACAAGTTTTTGAGAAATACGACCAGAAAACCAAACAAACAAACATACTCACGACTGTATTCCCTATGATGGAAATCCTAAGATACGTACACATTGCATAGGTAGGATGAAGGATAGGTAAATATATAAAATAAATAATGCTGGTCATTTTTCACACAGCATCATCTAGCCCCGAAGTAAGCAGAGCTTGTGTATGGGAACTACATGACTGATATACTACTTGTACACGACCAAACATAATATTTGTACATACCCTCGTCTTGCAATTAGTTCAGTTGACAGATAATAAATAATAGTAATAATAATTAATGCTGGACGTTTTCAAACAGCAGCATCCAGCCCCCAAAGTAAGCAGAGCTTGTGTTATAGGAACTACATGATTGCTAGCCCATCGCCGCTTATTTGAAACACCTGATTACACATGCCTTTGAATTTTTTGAATCGCCGTTTTAAGTCTTCTTTCAAGTAGAAAATTAATTGGTTATGACCGGGTATATACCATTACTTAACACAAATTTTGTTAAGCGTAACAAAAACGAAACTCAACGTTTGAGAAGATTTGCTTTTAAAACTTTTAACTTGTTGTATTTTAGGAGACTCATAAATCAACTGCTCAAGACATGTCGAGACACGTTATGTTGCGAGTTCAGAAGAATTTCGCCTTAATTCCTAAAGTAAACATTGGAAATCCGTCGAAAACCAAATTTCGTTTCTGGCTGTTTTTACATAATGCTAATACTCGTTTCATACACAAGATCAAAAGGTATATAGGAGGACACAAGTTATAATTTCTTGTCGAGGTGTGACAAATAAAATATAGTAAAGGAAACCTGAAAATTATAATAAAAAATACGGGAATTTTATGAAAAAAATATTCTTTCACTTTCAAAAACGTTGATGTTATTTTTTCTCCTTTCTGTTTTTTGCGGCGAAAATCACGTCTGTCTTTTTCTCTAAGTTATTTCAAATACACGCTTAATACTGTAGGAAAAATTGGTGTGTGCCATATGGACACTTGAACGGATAAACATAATCACAGACATACACACCCAGTTCGAATTTACTCATTTGTCTGAGGGACCCTAAAAATCATAAAACTCATTCATAAAACATTTCCAGCGCCCATTGAATGAAGTCAGTCTGATTGCTCATTAGCGAAACAATAGCTCAAGATACAATGAGAGTAGCAAGGAATATAGCTAATGCACCCTTTGCTATGGATAAACAGAAAATATTGTATAAATATTTGGGTAAACAACGAAGTTTAGTATTGTGAAGGAAAACATCTTGAGGAAACAGACATGTTCAAGAACCATAAAAACGGATAAGTACTATCGGGTCACGCGCAGAGTAGGGTTTCGTAGTTGCCCATAAACTTATATTTACTACTTGTATACAACTAACAGATTCATCAACGGACAGATTATAAGGGTTTCTTGTTGACTACGGAACCCTCAAAATCGAAGTCAAGTGTCATCAGTTAGTGCTCTAATAAGAGGAAATTGGCTTGCACATGGATTGCTAACTACTAGCAAAACGCAGGCTTGTTCCAAATGTAATGTTTAGGTACACGTGCCTCTGATTACCCCTACCTTAAAGATTTACGCACTGTGTATGTATATCATGGGGAATACAGTCATGAGAGTGTTTGATTTTATTTTTAATTTTGGCTCTAATTGTTTTTAAATTATTTTCATTCATTCATTCATTCATTCTTTATTTGTTTTAAGAACAAAACATTTGTTTGTATTTATAAACGAGACTTCTTCATGCAGGTTCTTAATGTATTTCCTTGTGAATCTTGTTTTATACACTACGAAATACTGATACGTCCCAAATAACAATATATTATGTCTGATGAATAAACATGTTCGTTCGTTCTGAACGTTCTATATAAAAAAAAAAATACTCAATCAAGTGATATTGTTTCTAAAAACAATGTCCAATCAGTAAATTCGAAGCTAAGTTTATAAACTGAGCACCCTAGAGGGTAAATACGCGCTGAATTTGCGTGAATTCGTCTAGACTTGATCTTTCACAACGGATAAGGAAACCAATGGGTATACGAGTCTACGCGGCGTAGCTCTACGATGCGGGGCGTAGCGCTACGTCGTAGACACAACAAACTTTCCTTGATGGTTATTCAGTTACAGAAGGCCGGATCAAATTCAATTTCAATTTCGTACCAATTTAGCCGTTAGTTGTCATGAACCAAAAGTTTTTGAAGTTCCCTTTTGTATCATGGATAAGAAGATTTACAATTTGTTTAGGACAGAGTTTAAATAGGTTTATCTTTTGTAGGAAGGTAGTAAATAGCAGCATAACAGATCTTCTAAGTAAAGCTTGTAATAGTAAGAGTGATCGTAACAAAATTATTATAGTAGTGCATTAACTCGGCAATGTGCGAAGAGGACAAACACTGCTCGTCGAGATACAGTTTTTTAACTAGTTTGGCGGGTAGGGCGAATCCAATTCAACCATAATACTTGAACCATAATACTTGAATACAATAATAACCTTTCATGACAATACATCTACTATGTATTGTCATGAAAGGTAGATAACTCTTACTACTAACTACTACATTTTTAGTAATTTGTAAGTTTATGTAATAATACAACTATTTTAGAAACAGAAAAATATAACTTATCTATCTACATAATATTAAACAAGGAAATAAGGTTGTTTTCTTCCTGTAGTAATATGACAACCGATGATTTAGTTTTAGGTACCGACCTATAGTTTTTAGATATTATTCGTAAGTGGCCTGTATAATTATTTTTCTTGAAATAAATCATATTTGATATTATTTAAAAAAAAAAGTTCCAATAGTTGGTTGACCGGTGGTGGCATTTAGATCATGAGCGCTTCCGTGATTCGGATGGCATGTTAACATATATAGATAGTGACTATAAAAGTACTGAGGCCACGTCTGTGGCCTTTGGGTAGGGTAAAAACAGCGTCACCAGAGTTGGCTACTAGCGCATACAAACAAACAAGTACAGTATAAAAACTCAAGCAAAACTTTGCCTTTTGAAACCTCTCGCTGCCTTAACAAGTCTTCATTCAACGTTTGTTGATGAATTTTGCGTCGTAAGAGCGAAGCAAACGGAATAAAAAGAATCCAAGCTCATCTTTTCATAGATGACACTGAGATGTCGGCAGCTGAAATTCTTGTAAAGCATGAATAGGATCGCGCCATCTTACATACTTACCCCAGGAGGATATAAGGATCTACTCAAAGTAGGCACGATTCAATGCAGAAATTAATGCTTAAAGCTAAAATTAATTTTCACTCTTGAGATGATAGGATATTACTTTGAACATTAATTACGAATGTATACTGAAATCCATTAGTGACATCAATGTTTTAAAATTACTAGCTAATGGACTAGTGGCAGTCATTTAAGGTATTGTTATAATGTGGGTTCAAACAAAGTGCCTAGTAGCTATGATCATCGTTTTGTCAGTTTTAGTTTTGGCTATTGGAAGGTTCCGTTGGGATTTATTAGTAACTAGCTGTACCCGTGAATACGACTAATTATTCGCATTTGACCACAGTTTGTCTCATATTAATCAACGCGGTGGTCTGCGGTGAAGCACACTTATCAGGAAAGAAGCTTTTTTCTTTAGATTTGAAAACACCCAGATTGTATTTCTCAGAAGACAGAAACTCAGGTTAAGAAGTGATTCGCGGTTCGCACAATCAATATTGAAGAGAGTCCCAAAGTACTCCAATAGTTTAATGTTTTTTCATAAATGCTCATGAAAAAAAACCATGAGAAAGATTGGAACAAAATGTCATTAAAGAGTTATCAGGAAAGGTAGGAAAAGGGTAAGCCGAAAGGGGCTCGATGAAAAAAATTGTCGTTAAATACTTTCGCCGTGCGATGAATTCTTAGTATGGAACAGCTGATCCCTTTTCGCGATTTCAAGTTTGGCCTCAGGGTAAAAGTTTTTCGTATTCGTTTTCGTTCGTATATTAGAGCATTGTAAATTATTTAAAATATTGTGTTATAAGATAATTTATAAGATATAAAATGTCAAAAAACCGACTTTAAATAACGGGAAATTGATAAAATATTCAATATGCATTTTTATCACCCATTTTATCACATTTAGGAGTGGAAATGCGAAAGAAGTATTAATCACCCATTAAAAAA
Source organism: Perizoma affinitatum (assembly GCA_961405105.1). NCBI lineage: Eukaryota > Metazoa > Arthropoda > Insecta > Lepidoptera > Geometridae > Perizoma > Perizoma affinitatum. Next base: position 7,298,346 of record OY560206.1, read on the forward strand.
TATTAATTAAATCGGTTCACTAAAAAAAAGCAAAGATATCGCGTAAAATACACACAAAAAAACATATAGACGAACTTCTAAAAAGGAGTTTCTCAACTCTTTTTTAGAAGTCAGTTGATAATAATTTAATCGCGATATTCGCGATAGTCTCAAGTTTACGGTTTCTATCCTGCAGGTACTCTATCATCCGATTCTCATATGCATACGTTATTTTGCTCACTCTTTCGTATAAAAAACAATAGAAAAATACTCACGCAAAAAATAGTTTTGCTAGTAGTGATTCCATAAGATGATGATGTTTTTTTAAGTTTTACAACCACAAAAAATAGTTCTGCTAGTCGTGATTCCATAAGATGATGTTTTTTTAAGTTTTACAAGAAAAAATGCAATTTCTCAAGAATAAAGCTTTTATGGGACCACGTAGGATTCATTCTTTATACAACAAGTATCATCAAAATCTGGTAATAATTGGCGAAGATATCTGATTTGACTTTGGCAATAGGCCTATCCAAATGCAATCCCCAGCTTAAGATGAGCCGTACGTTCAAAGGTTCATGTACATTGCGGGTTTCAATTTATTTGGATCTATTACTGAGGCTTGTGATATCTGTAACGTCCGTAATTTCTGAACTACAAAACCGATGACCTTGAAATATTAACTGGCAAATTTTGTGATATGTGTGTCCATAATATAACGTAAGTATTAATTAAGCCAGTAAAATTATATCGGAAATACCCTACATATGTTTCACCGCTAAACCACTGAGCCGTTTGTGATGAAATTTGATATGGACATTGTTTGAAGCCTGGAGAAGGACATACGCTACTTTTATCAACATAGGGCAGGACCTTTTATGTGAATAGAAACCTGATCGTCTGATCTTAAATTTTTCTCCTATAATATTTTTACTACGTCATAGGCTACGGTAACCGCTTATCAACAGGTAGGTCGTATGCTTGTTAGCCAGCTTGGATCTAACGCTTCTACCTACAACTTTAAGGCGAGTAATGCACAAAATGCTTTTCATCCCATCTATTCGAAAAACAACGTTTTGTTCCTCGATAAGTGCGAGCAAAATGGGTCATTCCGGTGCACTTAATAACAGTGACGAAATGACTTTTGAATTTGGAACACTATTTAATCAAAAAGTTTAAACGCAATTTGCTTCGATCAAATCCTGGCTGGTAATAAAAAAAGACCAATGCCGCGTCGACAGGTGCGGCATTGGTCAACTAGATTTAAAAAAAACCGCGTGAACTTCTTGTTAGTTTTTTTATTACTTTTTATCAAAATATTACAGACAATTTTAATTTAATTCACACAAATTGAATAAAAGATGAGTTCTAGTAGTGAAAGTGGAATATTAACACCAGAAAGTGTAAAATTAAACGAAGAAGCTGTCATAAGCAATTTACTACCAAACAAATCGAGAGAAAAATATAAATAACAAAAAGCAAAGTTATTTATTAATATATTGGTTATGTAAATATAAATATTCGTCACTACTAAAAGCATCTCTTATTTATTTTTCTCATAGAGGGGTATGAAAAGCAGAGTGTCCACACGGTACCAAAATTAATTAAACTCGAGCGATGTACTTTGAATCCCTCGCTACGCTTAGGATTCTACTCTAGAATCCTTCGCTTCGCTCTGGATTCAAACAATCGCTCTCGCCCTCAATACATTATTATGGTCCCTTGTGACACAATCTACTATTAATGCGGGTCGTCAGTTCATATCTCGTTTCTCCAACTTTAAATTTGAACATGAACTAGAAGACATGCATTATACCACAGCTCTCTATAGGAGGACAGGGATGACTCTAAAATCTTTGTGTGTTACCTTCTAACATGGCATTAAATAAACTTATAAAATAAACAGGGTACTATGTAAATAAACTGATTTTTAATATATCCGAGAGGTCATGTCAAATTTAGTTTAGCTTGTTTTTCTTTCGAACTTGCTATTGGCTTCCAGGCATATGTTGAACTTTCGAAATTGTATACTTAACAGCGGTGTCCTTCCTGTTATTTGAGTTTACAATATCTTGAATAATGCCCTTTTGATAACGCTGGAGTATTGTGACATTTCAACTTACATTACTACGTAACTGTGGCAGATAATAATAATTAACAGTGAAATGTCACCCGTTTTAAAGTATTTAAAGTGAAAATAAGTATTTTATACGCAAACTGCATATTTGAAAAAACGTTTTAAAGTATTTAAAGTGTGTTTTTGTTGCACCAAAATACTTTACTGCTCACCAAATCATATTTCAGCTTACATAAGATCCACAAGCTTTGACAATGTTGTACAATTGGTGGTCTTATCATCGCTAATTAGCTATGCTTATAAAAATACTCTCTTTTAATAAATAGCTCTTAAAATATTTTTTATCATAAATAAGTGTTTGACGATGATTCAATTTATTCTGTAATTCGATACCAATTTAACGTAGGTACTACTTTAGCGTTAATGTCTATAGAAAGTTTATTTCACTTGATGTTCAGTGAAATGAAGATCATTTATAATTTCTCAAGGATTCTCTTGGCGTAATCGTTTCTAATTATTATTGTGCTCGATTAAGAACCAGAGATCATTAACGAAGCTGTTCATACTGAAATTACAGACGGCTACCTTAGCAACTAACCTACCCTACCTAATCTAAACTTGGTGATGGAAATATGCTCCAGCCAAGATATACGTGCCCGAAAACTAATCTTTTTTGTCAGCAACTGATGGCAGTTTAGCATGGCATGGGCCATGCCAAAATGCCATTACAAGGCCCATGAATACGCCTGTTATAAAAGGAGGTCCTGAATCGCTCATTTCGATATTCATATTTTTTGGCTATTTATCATCAAGTACCTATTTTGTGCTGGTACTTAAATAATTTTATCTCCAGTACCTATGCTCTTTTGCTTAAATGTGGTTGGATGTTTTTCTACAAACTGAAATAATAATAATATTCATCTATGCTTAGTTTGGGGCTAGATGCCGTTTTGTAAAAAATTACCAGTATTATTTATTTATTTTGAAACTTCCCCATCATTTGTTTTACGGGTTTTTATCGCATTTAATTATTTTCCCGACGTTTCGAATGACAGTATTGCAAGCCGTGGTCACGGGATGACTGGAGTATACGGAGCTATCGTCGAGATATAAAGGCTGTATCCGCAACTACCTCATTTCATCTTCGGAATCAGAAAATAGCATATTCACATCACGAAACACTACACAAACCGTAGCACCGCAATGCACAATAGGAAACACCTGCTGACACGGGATTCCAAGACATATATACTATAGCCGTCCTCCACAACTATAATTTAGGTAATTCTTGATTTCAATCGCTTCACGAACTATTATAATATTGGCGTTCACTAGATAGCACCTTAGGATCATGAAGCTTGATCCAGTGGTTTGGTTCTGAGTCTAGGTGCTCCGCTATGGCAGACTTGTTGATATGGCTATTTTTGACAGCTGCTCTTTGACTCTTTCAGCAATTGACCGCTCCGTTTGCCCGATGTAAGCACGGTCACAGCTACAGTCTATTTTATAAACACCTGGCATTTGCAGAGGCGCCACGTCCTTTTGTGTTAGAAGCTGATTAGCCATTTTTGAGAACTTTCTTGACTGAGAACCTCTTCAAGATGTTATCGATCTTATCCGTCACACCTTTGAAAAAAAAGTAAACTCGATAAAGACCAGTAAAACTAGTCATTATGAAATAACGATATTATATCCAAGTTTTTGATCACGGGAGGAACGGGAGGAACCGTTCCTCCCGTGATCATGGTACATGCAACTGTGTCGAAATATCGGGAAACATTCAAACTCACAAATCATTGTAAATATCCCGTTTTTTAGTAAAAATTTTGTTAAAAAAATAACCATTATAGTTTTAAAAGTTATATATCCAAGTTGAGTAGATGTATCTCGATACATTTTTATAGTGCTATACCGATTACTGCATAGTCCTAAATGTTTTTCACTCTCGCACAGGGAATGATCCTGGCGTAGTCTTATGGAATGAGAAGTTTTACCAAAAACTGATTTACATTTATGCACCTAGAATCATATGGGCTTAATTTTGGTTCTTTTTTAAATAAGTATTCAAAGTCGTGTGTTTTTCATAAGGATTTTATTCATTCGTATTTCAAACACAATTATACGGTAAATATTTAACCCAAATACGGTAGATACCCACGTCAACTTCTTGACAGCTGTTAAACAAAAAAACCCACGACATGTGATGGCCGACCCTCGGGAGCGCACTCTGGCCTCTGACCTACTAAGTTTCGTTCGGGAAAGCATGGTTTTTCCATTCTGCCACTGAAAGAGCACACACGGCCTCAAATCATGGCGCACGCCTTATTCCACATCTGGGAGGCTATGGCATTAGGCCTTCGGGAAGTCTGTGGATACTTTCTGTACCTATCTATTTATTTAATAAGTTATTAATTAATTTACTAAATTTAATCATTTAATTTATTTAATTGAGAATATATATAGATAGAAAATACTTTATTGCACACCAAATAACACAACAGATTAGTTAAGTACTACAAACTTTGAAAATGTTGTACAACGGGTGGTTTTATCGCTAATTAGTAGCTAATTAGAAAGGGGTTTAATTGGTGTACCACATACTATGAATATAATGCCGGACTTTTTTAAAATAATATATTAGAAAGTACGCAGTATTGATTATATAAAAAAAAATCTTTATATCTTTTGTTGTTACGTCACATTTAACAATTATTGATTGCGAGGCTGATGCTAAATATAAATCACCAGGACGAGATATACATGAGTTGTAAAAATACATGAAATAATGCAAAGATTACGTCCGGTTCTGCTTGTTAGGATGTTTAAACACTTTTTTCTTGACTCTACCCTATGTTGAGTTGACGACTGTGGCAACCCGGTTTATTAATTAGTTTGACCGATTTAATAATAAACAGATTTTCCTTGAAATTCTTGCATATGCCACGTTTTGAAACAAATAAAACAACACAATTTATTAAAAAAAAACTAACATTTTCTACGTTGGTACAGTTATCCTTACTGGCCTACAAATAACAAGGCATTGATGCCACAGATAAAAAAAAATATTTGTCTATTTATATCAGCCTAGTCTTGAATTTTTTTAAGTGTCAACGATTCCTTTCAAAAGAAATAAACAAAATGAGAACACAGCTCACGACGTCACTTTTCAAAGTGGCGGCAAAAAGTCCACTGACCTACATTGTTTCAAACTCGCTTTTGACAGCAGATCTAATTACTTGAAGTTCCACTTATATATTTTCCTACGTCCAATGAATTGTGTTACTAGATGATATGCCAGCTGCTAGGAATTTCGTTTAGGTTAAATATCACTCTTACGTTTCGAACGAATCTTTGATAAAATATTTTTTATTTTTATTAAATCTATCCTTGTTAGAAAAGGTTTTAAATTCATTCTTCCCGTTTTACCAATTTTAGACGGTATTTTCAAAATTCATAATTTTTTTTCTTTTCTAAGTAAAAAACTTTTTTAACCAGTTTGCATGTAATTCGGAACCCAGATAAAAAAATATATTTTTGTATCCGGGTGCCACTCCGTGGACAGATGCTAGTATAAAGTAAAAGTTTATTTTGACCAAAACTGTATGTTGAAAAGCTCTCTATTTAATATTGAACCATAGCCTGAGTTTTCACAAAATATGAGTAATAAAAATGTAATATATACGAAATATTTGTTTCATATAAAATCTGAATGATTTTAACATTGGGTTCGTTGAAGAAATTCATTATTTAATATATTGTTGTAACAGTACATATAGCCCTGACCCCACACTAGCATTTTCTGTATCGTAGATATCATGAACTACAACTAAATTGCACCCCCCAACCTCTGGGTTCCGGGTCTGGATTCGGAAAACCTGCAAATATTTATCACGAAAGTCTTGTTTAATTTTATATATAACTGTGTATAACTACGTTATACACTAAAAAAGCAATTAGGGTATCAGCATTTAAAAAATAAAGTGATGAAAAAAAAAATTATATAGGTATTTTACTTAAATATAACTGATAATTATTTAGAAAAACGTCTAAATATAGATTGAACGCAGACTGAAAGTAGATTGACACAATATTACATCGAGACTGGGTTGTGTATATAATTACGAAAATTAGGCCTCTGGCTGGTCTCTGCATACACATTCGAAAAACAACCATAGATTTATGTACCTATCTACAAGACGGTACTGTAATCTTAAAAAAAGCTGTTACTCTGAGACATCTCTTTTCTTGAGGCTTCTATTTTATCGTAAGACAATACAATAAGGTATTTTATCCTCTGATACTGAGGCCCGTTCCGTAGTAATATCAATAGATTTTTATTTGGCTAAAGAGACTTCGACGAGAACGCTCCATTAGGCAACAGGCGTTCGGTTACTTATTTACAGCTTTGTGTGTTGCCAGGCTTATGTCTGGCTTTTGTGATTAACTTTGCAAAAAATGACTAGATCCGTCACAAAATTACCGTTCCAATGGTTTTTTTTGATAATACCAGCACCAAGCACAAAAAACTGCATGAGGATCGGTCAGCCGTTTCACATTCCATCATCAAATGCATTCCCCCCTAGTGACTTGTGGCAAAAACACCTATTTAAAACAATCCTTATTTATTATTATTATAGCCATGCAATTCTGAACCGATTCTCAATAGATGTATTTCATGTTAGAGTTAGTCTCTCAGTTCAGTGTGCCTCTTGGCAAAGGACTCCTCCAGCATTTTCATTGAGCCTGCTGTGCGTTTGATCTCATCCTCCGGTACTTTCCACCTCGGTAATAATAGTATTTTTGATTCTTTTTAAAAATAGAATCAATCTTACAATTTATTGTGGGTAGATGCATAAACTTGTTATCAGCCAGCTGACTGCGTTCGGTCACCGTAACAACAGTGAATACTAAGTGCAAGTGATACGGTACATGGATAGAGATGACCTAAAATCACAATTTTTGATCCGAGAGCCGGAACTTAAGTAGTTAGTTACTGAAAATCAAGATTAATATCATATATGATTTAATAAAATATTTTTTATATTATTTTTAACTTTCAAGCAAAATAAGTTTATGTTTTAAGCAGAATAATGTAAAATTAAATAATAATACTAATAATACTCCCAAATGCTAATAGACAAATAACCAAACACCCTTTTATAGCCTACGCATATACAGGTTTTTGTAATACGTTAGTAATATTATATATGCTGTGCTTGTAGTTGAGTGTAAAAAAACTGAGTTTTTGAAAAAGTACATAAGAATTTACGGACTTTGTAGAATTTGAAAAAGTGGCTAGATGTATCCCAAACCTTGAAGTTGGTAACATCCGATCTTCGTGCCATTTATTGCCGCAATATCTTAAACACCGTTTATTTTGCTCCTATTTGCAACAAGTACGGTACCTTATTCCAAGTTATGTGACCCATTAGGCGGTAACGTATGGGTTTCGCCTTTTCTTTTATTTTTATTTGCTGTTTTATCTGACTTGAGCAGGAAAAAGGGTTATCTTTTCTACGATTAACAAATTGGATAAGCTTCTCAGAACCCACTTAATCAGAGCCAAAAGAGGAATCATTGTATCTCAGTATAGATACAATGATTCCTATTTTGGCTCTGATTAAGATTATGTTTTTTTTTTACAAAGTTGAATAATATAACTTATTTAAGAAACTGTTGACCAATCAACGTTATACACGATCAACGATAGCTCAGCAGATTTTTATAGCTACCACAGAATAAGTATGTCTAGGGTAGATCGTAATTAATCAATATAATAAAATTAAACCAGCAAAGTTATATAGCTTCATGATGCGATGAAATGGATGCCAACAACATAAATCGGTCAAGTGGGCGTCAATCAACGTGATTGGTGCTCAATATAAAATTTTATCATAATAATTTTACGTATTTCTCCAACCAAAATAAAGCGAAATACAATAAAAAAGATTTTCTTTTTATCTCTGACCAGTGCCGTTTTATTAGACCCACACTATTTTAGGACACGCAAAAAGGTCACGCTCTATCGAAAGGTCAAAAAAAATGGTGAACAAAGGAAGTTTATTCACGCAGAACCACGTTTTAATAATTACATCGACGGACTAGCTCAAAGGATTTTGAAGTGAGTAAAATCGCTTTTTAGAAATAAAATTAAACATTGCTATGAACTATGAAAAAAATATATTGAGGTATCGAGATCCTTTTTCTTGCCTGCTTGCGGTAATCCAATTCTCATTATACACAGTATATGAGTACCATTTCTATTGAAAACATATTTGTGCATAAATTTTATAGTAAATTTGCTTTTGTACCCAAGTACCACTTATTCTCATATTTCAGCAATCAAACTACTCTATCCACAAATTATTAATATCGCACGTCACCGACATTCGCAACAACCAATAAAAATCACCCGACCGATGCCAGATATAACTAACCATATTCCCAAGTAAAATAGGTCAACAGGCTCTTAGATAATTGTTCAAGCTATTCGATTCAGGTTTAGTTCAGAAATTGGTGGACGGAGTATTGAATAAAGGAATTTGAAGGGATTGATTTGATTATATTTCAAGCACTAAACTTTGATTTATTGTATGGAGCATTAACTACAAGTGTTTCCACGAGGCAGAATTTCCATTAGTTTTAGAAGTTAACACTCCTAAAAGTTCTAAAGATTCGAGGCATAGTACTTAGTTTTTGTTAAAATTGGGAGCACGATGGTTAGTAAAGCTTCGTTTTAACGTTATTTCGGCGTTATTTGTGGCAGTATATCTACTATTTGAGAAAGGGAAAGGCAAAATCTATTCTGTAACTTGATCATTATTATAAATAAACATCCAACATACACTACATACTCCTGACCCAACAATAGGATTTTTTTATACAATTGTATAAATAAAAGCATACGGCCCACCTGTTGGTTACCGTAACTCTTGCTACTCCAGAGGTAGGTTTGTAGGCACTCATCATACCCTTCAAACCGGAACACAGCAATGCAAGTGTTACTGCTTAGCTGCAGAAATAGGTAGTACTTCCACGGACGAGCTCTTCACAAGGAGCTCTACTATTACTCATGTATTGTAATCATGATTTGATTACAATACATGACATTACAATACATGATTTGAATACATGACCTGTATTGTGGACATTAGGAACTAAGATACCAGAGACAGAGCTTACTTATTTGAGCCTTTTGGGGTTGAGACTCTGGGTCCGTAGGGAACCGGGGCCCTTCGCGTTTTTTAAATTCTTTCAGGGCGACTGGTCGACGCGTGACAAGAGAGCTGGCTCTTATCTGGGTCAACGCATTAGCATTGCCATTCAGCGTGGCAATGCGGCCAGTATTTTGGGAACGCTTCCGCCTGGTAGTGATCTGGATCAGTTGCTCAGCTATCTATAGATCGTTTGCAATGGTCTTTAGTTAGCTAGCTGTTTCATCTGTATTTTTTGTATATAACTACTTGTACATAGTTGTATGAATAAATGTTTATAAGCAGAAAAAAAAGATACCAGTGGCAATCATTATCTCTAAAAAGATGACAGTTTTTTCGCCATCCCAACGTAATAGAAAATTTACGCGGAGACATTTTTGAAAAATTACAAGGGTAAATAACTGCCCCATTCGTTTCAAAGCTTAAAATAACCCCCCATTAGTCGGGATAAGACAAATGCACGACACGTATTCCATCGCTTCGCTTCTCTTCTAAAATCAAGATTAGCTGTAATATACGGAAAATCCACTCAGTTCCGTAAGGTCGCGGTGGTACTGCAAGCGGTTGGCTTCATGTCTCGCGGCTTGAAGAAACTAAGGTAACCTATATGTGATCTGGATCAGTTGAGCTATCTATAGATCGTTTGCAACGGTCTTTAGATAGCTAGCTGTTTCATCTGTATTTTTTGTATATACCTACTTGTACATAGTTGTATGAATAAATGTATTTAAAGGTAACCGATCACGTTTTAAATTTTAAGCCCGAATTATAAATACTCAAAAATTTAATTTTCATGTTTCAGATATTTTTTCTATCAATAATTTTGTTATTCCGTAAATACACATACAAATTATACAACTTATAGTATAATCTGCCAGGAATACTATTATCAGACTATATTTTATTTTTTGGAAAATCAAAATTCATAATCATACTTGCTAAACTAACTAACTTGCAAAACGCGGACATGTACCAAATGTAATGTTTGGACTTACCTCTGACTACCCCCTACTTGGTATCCTCAAAGATCTACTCATTGAGGATGTCCACCGTGGGGAAGACAGTCGAGAGCGTGTTTTGTTTTTATAATCATACTTTTCGGCAATGTGATAGTAAACCGAAAACCAACCGACCGACCGACTCGCAATGAGCCTCGTGGCTCACTTCATATATTACTTCAAAGTGACTGAATGTACTGTTCATTACTCGTTTTTATCTCGAAAGACGCCAAAATAATCTAGCGTCTCACCTAGAAACTCACAGAAAGTAGCCTATTTTTTTTTACAACGGGGAAATCTGCTAACAGATACCCTACCACATTGTGGGTGTGATAGGGTTATGTGAGGTTCACGGACTCGTGGACTCACTAAAACCCCCCCGGTGGCTGGCCTCGATGCATGTCAAGGGGCTCCGGGATCTCCAAAGGAACGCACCGGTGCCCCTCTCGCATATCGCCCTTCGCACGTCCCGGGGGGCCCAGTAAGTAGCCTAGCTCGTGGTGCGGCCACACATTGTATCTAAGCTGAAAGACGCATAAGCGCCTGCGTTATGGCCGCGGCCTAAGACAATGAAAAAGATTGGAACTATTCCAGCCGATAGTGTTAATGAGGTCAAACTCTGCTTAAAACTTTGCTTTTAGAACCTCATCGTTTTATGAAATGAACTTTAGAATGCAAGATGATGATACTAGGTGCTCTTACTAAGCAACGCGTTATTCTAATTTTATTATGAGGAATATCATTTCTATCATACTTCATTTTGCAATACGCGGCCATATGTCAAATGTAATATTTGGACGTGCTTCTAACTTCCCCCTACTTAGTATTCTCAACGGTCTATGCACTGAGTGTGTAAGCTTGATGAAGCCTTTGATAAAAAAAGTCTGAGGATTATCTATTTATAAAATAAACACTATCTCCCCAGCCAGACTATGACCATGGTTTCAATGTATCATTTTAATATATAATTTGCATGCTAATGGAAAGAAAACTCAATGAGAATGTATGTGTGTTTGGGTACATTCCTAAAAGGGTATTACATTTTCATAAATCATCACATGACATCCTTTTTCAAACCATCCTTATTTACACTCATATAATAATAATCTTAATGCTGTATAAACATTTTTCGGTCGCATAAATTTGCGTGATACGTTACAAAACAAATGTAACAATATGTATTTGTGACCTTGAAATTTTTTTTTATACATTTTGTAGAATGAAAAATTGCCAAAGGAGGGTGTAATATTTCAACAAAGGATTTTTTTTCACTTCCCGTTTATATTTCCTACTCGTTCGCTAGTAATGTACTAACCACTAAATGTTGATAAAGTGGTTTACTGGCACTCCATACAGCTAATATAAGTACCTAGGTATTGTAAACCAGTATCTATGCATGCTTAAGGCATCAAGAAATCCCAAATTTGCTATAACTTAGATCCCGTCTGACACAAGCACATTAACTTTGTAAATAACACAAAACACAATTTAACTTGGCACATAAAGAAACCTCAAGTCTAAGCTATAATTATAAGTAATGAGAAGCGAGGGATTCATTTTGTAACTGTAATTAAATTTAAGGACGGAGCACACTGGGGTCTTTATGATGAATTTATTCTGCTCCTATTTTTTTCCGGCGAGGCAGTTTCAGCTTATTTTATTGAGATATAAAAAAATTAGTGAAAATTTTTACTATGAAGGTAACTTAAGTATAATGAATTGATTTATTTATTTTATAACTGTAAGTATGTAATTAAGCTATATTTACGCACAAAAAAGATTGTTGCTCAAGTTAGTAGACTAAGGTACATTTAATGAAAGTTTTTTATCTCCACGAGACACCTTTCACCACTTTGATTATTTCCATTTTCTAAGCCTTTTCTAGGCCGCCATACCTCAGTTTGGTTATTGATCTAACGTAGGGTGACCAAGAAAGAACCGATAACACGACGACATGCAGACTGACGTACCAACCTACAAATAAGTGTGTGTACGGCGAAAACTACGGTCGCTTTGACTGCTAAAGTTAGCAAAGCATAAATATTATGTATTATGTTGGTTAAAAAGTATTTTTCATGTCCGTCAACTTTTGCCATTTTAGATATATACTCAATCGGTCTCATTACGAGAGGTGGTAATCAGTGTTCAAAGGTCTATTTTTTTCCGAATTCGAGATAAACCAAACATTAGAATGTCCACATTTATGTTTTGAGATCGCGTAAGTTCACATTATCGTCCAAATCAATACAAATGTAACATTAGCAATATTCGTAAATTTCATTTCAGAGATTTGAATCGAAGTTGAATACAAGCACACATCTGTTTCGTGGACGGAAATTGTACGACTGTAGCAGAATATTCACACCACAGAAGAATGTATATAACTTATATACACAAGATTCACTGCTACGATCATTGTGGTATATAATATTCACTATTATTATAAATGCTCAACAAAACTTCCGCAGGAAAATAAATTCTAAGGTTACCTGTAATCATCTAAATATAATTAGAAAAATACCGAATTATGTAAATTCAAATAGCCGTATAAACTTGGTAGTGTGTAGTGATATCCCAAGAATAACATCATCAATAACAATATTTAGAAGTCCACTGCTGGACACAGACCTAAAGAGTGCCATAACGAATGATCTTAGGCTACCTCCATCTATCGATAAGTGATGTGAAGATTAGAATATGTGTTCTGATCAGTTTTACTATTCAAGTTTTTTTGCCATCGAGCTATAATTGAATTGAAAATCCGGTTTGATATAGATTTACAGGGAATTCAAAGTCAACCCACGTTATCAAGTACCAGAATGGCTCTTACATGGCGTGAAAATTCACAAAAATAACGTAATATAGATAATACTTTATGCTGCCAGAGCGCATTTTTTAAACATATTATAATTGTACCTTATTTACCTTATTTACCTGTGTACCTATAAATCTGTGCCTGCAATTAAATGTTAAGCTTATTTGTGTCCCCTTTCACCCCACATATCGTTTTGGTACTCGAAAGTTATCGTTGAAGAATGTTAACTTCCGGTCATAGCTTACTTTAATTTGAATAGGTATTATAATATCTGTGATTTAGATATCCAATTTGAAGTGACATAGGCATGTACTACTGAAATACCTCCCTACAATTACCTACAATATGAACCGTCTACGTGTTATGAAAACGTCGGAACTGGGAACTGCTTCTACAATCTGCAATATCCGAGCATAATGTTCTATTTTTGTCGGGAAAATAGAAGCGTTGTTCGAAGCTTAGGCATTAAATTCACAGGTTGACTGTTGGTTTGAGAATTTCTTCGTGTTGTGGCTTTGATACACAGCACATGTATTCGCATCGTGTGACATTTTTGTTTTCATTACACATCATCTTCATCTACAGCCATTTGATATCCATTTTTGGAAATAACTAAGGCTACCACTGGATCGACTCGTGGAAAAAGAAGGGAGAGGCATATTTTTCCAAGAGTCGATCCAGTGGTAACCTGCGTTTCCTTTAATCTCACCTATTAAAGTTTACTTAAGAGTATATCCAAAAAATCTCAATTACTCTATTCATTAAAAATGGAAACAATCACATACGTAGCGGGATAGTCGGTTCCGCTATAATTGTTTGAATTTATTGGAGAGAAATATAACTACATGAATGGAAAAATATTTAAGGTACATCCATGCTTTATTACGATGTGACGCACCGCACGCTACTTTGCCGCACAGAGCCGTCTGCAACCGACCTAATATTAAAACCAATAATTGAATACTCTGCTGCCACAAAGGAAAATTACCGACTTTTATAGGAATACTGTATTTTATTACTGACTTTCTAGGAAACTGCCCGTTTTTTATTTGTACTCGTAGTTTTCAATGTAAACTGTAATTACTTTTCAGAATGTGACAAAAAATCAAATCTTGGTATTAGTTGTTTTATTGGTATATCTCCTAAGGTAAGACCGCCCATTGTGCATTTCTTTTGTTTTTTGTTCTTTTATTTTGTTAAAACGAGGTGAGGTTATACTAGAATTGAAATTATCGTGGTTTGGTATCGTCATCATAATATTATGACGACTCATTCTAAAATAAGTTATTACAGAAGGTATTTGACGACGTTTGTGGGCGAAGGCCCGCCTGAGACGCAGGAGGTTGCGGGTGCGATTCCCGCTGCAGGACAAATGTTTGTAAGATTAGCTAATGTTTGTCTCGGGTCTGGGTGTTTTCTATGTACAGTATGCATGTATTTACAAAAAAAAAAGTATATAAGTAGTATATCAGTCATGTAGTTCTTATTATACAAGCTCTGCTTAGTTTGGGGCTAGATAATGCTGTGTGAAAAATGTCCAAGTCAGTTCCCGTCTCACGACCGTCCAGTGTGGTCGCAGACGGTGCTCATGGAGAAGGTCCTCTAAACGGTCAACGAAACTTCAGCAGCAGAATAGTAAAGTACGTGGTATAGTCTTAATACTATTCTAAAACATCTCATCTTTATAATAATTCTAGTTCTTTCACCAAAAGATGGCGGTAATTGCCCACGGTAACGCAGTGAGTAAAGCCAATTAGAGAGCTTTGCTTGCGCGAAGTGGCGGATGAAAAGTATTGTAAAATAGTTTACAAATGATTGATTTCTAATTGCATTTATATTGAATTTTTGCTTATTTATCTACCTAAATCCTCCATCTACTACTACCGACTAGCTGTATCACGGCTGCCCTCGGCCCCCGAACAACCGCGTCGCATCGCACGTCCGCGCTATTAATTATTTTGCTCGGATCTTTATCGTCTTGGTCGTAGCGTAATGTTACAAGCATAAACATACGAGCTACGAGCTGATAAATAGCAACTAAATTCGAATTCAAACAAAAAAAAACAAAAACGGCTCTTTACAATTGCTCAAAACTAGAGGCCGTAGGAAAACAGGCCTGATGTAAAATTTATTTGGCTCAATTTATTTTTATTGGCTAATTCATTGGCAGTAAATGGTTCCGGGTCTCTGGATCTCTGAGATCACTAGACAAGTGTATGTGTATCTAAAGAATGAACAAGAGATTGCTGACACAACCAACGTCAAATGAAAAACGCATATCAACTTTAGAAGCCAATTCACTAAATAAAAGTCATCATACATAATCGTATTTTCCAGTGCTATTTAATCACTATTATTGTTGTTTACTTTTTGTCTAATTAATTAAATAAACATACGCAAAAATGACAACCACTATCGCCAAGAGGTTGCTGTGGTCGATACGGGATGACGTAATAACGGGTCAATAATAATTATATAGATAGACGATCTTCAAATTAGACACTTGCCATCGTCTTCATCATTATGCCCGTAGATGAGTTTGATGTTACGAACTTTATTATTTCTCCTTGGTACTCGCAGCGAGACATTTTAAAGTGATTCGTTTGCAATGTATTTCGTTGACAGTCACTTGTCTAGACTGGATCTAATATTTGGCCGATCCGAGCCATACGCTGTGAGTTACTGTTACCCCATTTTTTATTACGCTTCATTTTCCATATAAATTCGTACTATTACTGATTCACTGATCGTAAACCTCACTATTTGCATGATATTACCCTGATGGATTGATTCTAGTGCTAACCATACCTCCTAGAACAGACTACCACACCATTTATAGACACAATTCTTTAGAAGGAGGTTATATTTTATATGAGAATACATTGAAAAGCAAACATAACAGACATATAGAAGCTTGTATCAAAGTACGTTAATTTATTTTAAATAATAGAGAGATACTTAATAAATTTACAAAAATGTGTCCTTGAATTAAAGAATGAAAATACTTTATTGTAAAATAAACAAAAACCTTATATAATTAAAAGTAGGCGGTCTTATCGCTTAAAAGCAATCTTTTTCAGACAACTCTTTTTTTAAACTGTATTTTTGTTTTAGTAAGTCTTGCTTATTTCCTCCATATATATTTTATATTACTAGGTAAATTTTGTTCGGATTTCCGCTATAACGGTTAGCCCTAGTGTAAGATTCATTGAAATTATTGTAAACAATCTATAATGTTTTTTAGAAATATATTTAGTGTTTACGTAAAATACTTATAACGTTTAAATAAAAATAAATAAATAATGCTGGTCATTTTCACACACCATCGTCTAGCCACAACTTAGCTGAGCTTGTAATAAGGGAACTACATAACTAATATACTACTTATACACCTCTTACCTACATAGAAAACACCCGAGTTAAATATTTGCAGATCATATACACATTTATCTCGCGGCGGGAATCGATCTCGCAATAAAAAATATTTGTTTATTATATTTATAATATTCTGCGTCTCAGTCGGGCCTTCGCACACTGCGCCACAGAGGTTGTTTATTTATATAATTTATATCCAAAACATGGGATTTCAAAACATACCAAATCTATAATTGGACATACAAACATCAATGGATTTTCAATAGCGTCTGAATGCGTACCGTTGCATGAATAGCAATTCAATCCAAACCGATCTGGATGTTACAGTCTCGAGCAAAGCAGTCAAAGTGCTATTGTATTACAAAGGTGATGGACATAGGCAACCTCGTTAAAACATTGTCACTACCGCTAGTGAACATTGTAACTTTGCAAAAGGTTATATTCTGCCGTTTATGATAGTCCTAATACGACTATGTTCACGCGTGTTTTAAACCTATTAAATAACTTAAACAAAGATAACGTCATCATCATGTTACAAGCCGTAGAATACCATTGCTGGGTATAAGCCTTTCCTAAAAGAGGGCTGACAAATGGTCTATCTATATAATACATAAATCTCCATACATAAGTCTTTTGGACAATGCTAGGCTAGTCTGGTTTGCCAATGCCTCTTCGGTTTTTTTTGAGCTACCACACGTCACGTACTTTTCCTTTGTCCAAGTCTCGTTGTCTCTAAGATTGCGCCTCTGGGAGCTATCTCTCTTTTCGTTACGTACTTCTGTGCTTCTGTTAAAGCTACCTTGATGAAACAACTGTCGTTGTCGGCGAGATTCGTACATTGATTTTCCAAACAACGAGAACGTCAAATTCGTAGCTTGTAAGTCAGAAATGTATTTACACGTGTAAAATAGTCAAGGAATGTTGTTACGGTGAGTATTTCCTCCTTACGCAGTTCAATTGAAATTTACCTGACTAAGGAAAGTCTGCAATCACAGCAGAATAGTTTTGCCAACTTTCAGTCCGTGCACGGACAGCAAAGTTCGCAAGCCAATACCGTAGTCAATATACCGCAAGATCTCTTGTAAGGTCAGTACTTACATACTTCTGCCACAAGAGTTAGTATCAAACAGATTGTCTACATATAATCGTTATGTTATGCCATTTTTTTCTTATAGAGGTTTTTTCATTGGCTTCAAAGAGTGTTTTTTTATCATTAATATACCGTTTTGAGCATAAGCTCACCTGACTGTATGTGGTTACATGGCCGACGATGCAAGAAGATCAATAGATGTCTTTTCACTCATACCTTGAAGAGACCCAGATTGAAAAAGACAAACGGTGTGTTCCATTCCTTCAGCGTTTTCACATTATAAGGTTAATGTATTATAATAGGTATCTTAACATTTGTTGGCGCGGAAGGAGAGTAGCTGGCTGCGACGCATGAGGTGCGGATTCGATTCCCGCTGCGGGACAAATGCGTGTTTGTTCTGCAAATGTACCGGGTCTGAGTGTTGTGTTACCGCGGTACTTGTAGATCCTGATACACGCGACCCAGGGAATCCTAGTGTGGGATTATAACTATGTATGTGTCTGCTGGGTGTTCAAACAAGCATAATTTTCATTCCAAAAACCAGTAAAATTTTTCATTGAATGACGTATGACGCTTGGGACTGCAAGCGTCCACGTCACGTACTTTTCCTTTGTCCAAGTCTCGTTGTCTCTAGGATTGCGCCTCTGGGAGCTATCTCTCTGTTCGTTACGTAATTCTGTGCATCTGCCGCGCTCACAAAACTTTGCAATAAGCTTAACTTCACAAGTTTTGTGGGAATCATAAAATATAGCGACTATTCCAGTCGAGTTCATACTATTCATTATGACTTTTTACTGCACTTAGCTGCTTTAGAGACCAGTGTCCCTGAATTTTTAATATTTAGATATCTGAATCTCGTTATTGATGAACAAAAAGGACACATGAAACAAGGACTCAACTTTTACAAAAATACAAAACAAAAATGTGATATGATAAGAAAACTCATTTTCAAATTTGTTTTTTTTTTTAAATATCATCTATATTTTTTTTTAAATATCATAAATGGTAAATGGTATTTTTCCAGCTAATAAACGTGGTTGTAAGCGATGGCTCCACGTGCCTAATTCCGTGTTAAATAATAGCGCTCCGGTACGTGTTTACACTTTTTATGAGGTAAGTACGTGATACGCGGAGGAAAAAAAGCACGTGTTTACTACGTGTTTTCATCTAAACGCTTTTTAAGTAGGTACAAGATGACTGAACTACGTGGATGATTAAGCCTTTTGTGTGTTTCATAGTAGGGGACAATACCAAATGCAAGCGATGTCTATTAAAAAAGTATTAGCACCACGTATTTAGTGATTAGTCGATGCGACGCAAGAGGTATGGGTTCGATTCCCGTTGCGGGACAAACGTTTGGATGTTCTGTAAATATTTGATCCACAGTACTCGTAGTTGCAGATACCCACGACATAGGGAATGCGTGGGGAATATGTATGTGTCTATTCTATTTATTTATTTATTTATATTTAACTTTCAAATTTTGAACACGTTTATCCAGTTTGTAAGTTAAACCAAGGTCACCTACACTCTTTCCAAAGTTTAATCTACAAATTCGTTCGCTCCAGTAAGCACCTAACAAAGCGTTACTTTAGAAACCTTTAACGAACTGTTAAACAACTTATCTCATAATTTAGGCAGAACCTCTATGAGTTTGGCGTTTTTATGTTATTCTAAAGTTTTAACGATCCACGGGGAGTTTCTCGTTGCTTTGAAACGTCGGCCATTTTTAATTACGAGTCACTATTGTGCGGCGCTCAACGCGCTCTCGATAACTTGATCGAAAGAAGGGTCTGATGAGAAATATAGTTTCAAAAAGCCGGATAATTGAAAACTACTCAGTATTGACTTTAACGAACATCAAAGTTATAAAAATAAATAAAAATGTAAACGCTATAGACCGGGTAAGGAAACTTAAATATGTTTATTGATCGCGAAAGTTTTCAATATACAAATAACCACGACCCCGAAAGCGTATTGTAACCAGACCAAATGGACCAAAGATTACACACTAGGACTCGGATGGAGATGTTTCCTGGCCGTTTTTCATTACTTTTTTTCAAAAACAACCTATCTACATCTGTCTTCTTACAGCTGATGATGATGCTAATGCTTCATACTTACTTTCAGTTAGTCAATAACACCGTTATTCTTTTACATAGTTCCAGCCTAAGGTTGTTTGGAAATCAATACGACCGTCCATTGTGCATTTCTTTGTTTATATTTTTTTTTATATTGTTCTATAAAATGGTGTTATGCACATTAAAGAGTTTACCTATCTATCTGATTCATGTCATGCAACAAGTACATTATAACTATTCATGTTTTCCCGAAAATCATTAAAGAACAAGATTTCTACTTCCTCCGGCAAAATTTGTCTGATAAGGCCCAAAAGATCCGGCTATACACATAACCGGTGTATAGCCGGATCTTTTGGGGTGGTGAATTGAAGCACTTTACCTCAACCGAGACTGCACTCCGTCAATAATTACACGGGATTGTTTCTGGATGCATTTTAGTAATTGCGACACGATTTTAAAGTGCTGTAATTGTTCATTGTAATTGGTGGAGGGTTTTTAGGCATTACAAATTTTACTACATAAGTTTACGTTTATAAAGCAGGTATTATATAAATAATGCTGGATATATATATATTGCTGGAAATTTTTCACACAGCATCATCTAGCCCCAAAGTAAGCAGAGCTTGTGTTATGAGAACTACATGACTGATATACTACTTATAAACATTATTTTTTTGTAAATACATGCATATTATACATAGGAAACACCTAGACCCGAGACAAATATTTGTAGATCATACAAATATTTGCCCCGCGGCGGGAATCGAACCTTCTCCATTTCAGGCGAGCCTTCGTCCACTGCGCCACAGAGGTTGAGTATATACATATCTTTAAAATTCTATTGTAAGTTGTTTCAAAATTATTTATGTGTTTGATACACTTAGTGGCAGCTTTATATGTATAAGAATGTTTACTATTTATCTTTCACTATGTATATTTATATTCCAAGTCAGTGGTCTAAAAATGATTTCAATTGATTTTCTCTCAATACTTTTATAAGTATTCCTAAATAAAACATATATATAACCTTGCGCAACAGAATTACTCGAAGGTCGAATAAATTCTAGAAAACATAAATTATAGTCTGAATAGCAAGCAAATTGACCTCGTTTTATATACAAAATTAGCCGCGGATTGCTCTCGTAAAATAATAATTTCAGTAAATAGTTATTTATATTGGCACGGTAGTCTATTTATGGTAGTCTCATAATACAAACTCTGCATAGTTTGTGCTAGATGATGCTGTGTGAAAAACGTTTAGCATTATTTATTTATGACTAGCTTTCCGCCCGCCACTTCGGCCGCGCTGACGTAGGTAGATAGTATGAGTGCCTTTCACCCCACGCCCCCCGTTCCTCGCCCTAACACATGCACGTACTCTAATCGCATTGCCAGTATTATCTATAGCGCCGCAATACTTACTTCTCTTTATTTCACATTATCTCTTAAAATATTCCATCAAATGACATGCTGTAAAAGGCAAACTTTATAAACATGAAATGTCCTACCTAAACTATCAGTTTTTATAATATATTTTAGACAATACCTGAAAACTATCACAAACTTCACCTTGTTATATTTCTTTATAAAACAATTGGCCCATACCCACGTCTTGCAAGCAGTTAGGATTCCACGAAAACACTAACTAATGCCATGTGCCCTCGTATTTTTTTCTTAGTGTAGAATTTACAATCTATCTACACTGTAAATAGATTGATAGAAGATAGGAAAAGCTTTATAGCGCATCAAATAATACTTCAGTTTAGATTAGTTCTGTAAACTTGAAACTTTTGTATATTGAGCGGTCTTATCGCTTTTTTACAATTAATTGTGTACAATAATGAAAACAAATTTACTGTAATTATACCTAATTTAACTACAACCACAGTATAGTATAAAATGTCTAACTTTTTAATATGGAAGTAACTGCAAAAGGTGCGCAAATAGAATTCGTCTACTTTCGTTTTTTTTTAATGTTACATTGAGGCGAACAGGCATACGGCCAACCTGATAGAAAGCGCCTATTGACAACTGCAACACATTGCTGATACATTGCCTACTCTAAAGGACGCTTTTGTAGGATTTTATCGTTTTATATTTAGGTATCGTTTTAAGCGAGGCCTAAAGTTCAGCGTTTTTTTTGTCCGCGATCATGCTTTATCAGAAGCGCGTTGAAACATCGCGTCACTGTTCCCTCACGCTTCAACAACCACGTACACAGCATAATTAGGAACACGCCGCGGTTCTCAAAAGATCTAGTGCGGCGGATGTAAATGATGCTCAAACTGATATTGGGTACGATAGGTCGCTGGATGGCCAGACGGTTGTCACTCCATATTAGCTTAAAAAGATGCTTTGAATTTGAACTATACAAAAAATAAATATGCTCACAACTGATGATATAAATCTTCAGATACACTGAGTGTGTAGATCTTTGAGGACATCAGGGGGTCGTCAGAGGCACGTTCAAACATAACATTTGGCACATGTCCGCGTTTTGGCCAGGAAGCTCCCAATGGTGGAAATCTTCAGATACATAATAAACGAGTCAGATCTTGGAGTACCAAGTAAGGGGTAGTCAGAGGCATAAACCCGCGTTTTGCAAGAAGTTAGCATTCTAAGGGGGTGTGGATTTCTCAGGGTGAAAAATTTCATATTGGACTTATTGGATTTATCAACTTCCTGCAATAAATAGTTTTTTTTTATCCTGAAAAAAATTGTCTCTTCCATAGTGTCAGTGTTCGTGTCGTCAAAGTGAGATAAGTTTGAAGTACTGTTATGTCTTCTATGGGATGGGGTCGATCGCAGCTGATAGAGCACGCCCCCTTCAGTGTCGACGGTCAATGGAGTGGGTTAGAATACAACTTTACGATTATTCCGAAGGGTACAATTTGATTATTGGGATTTTTTTTTTTTTTACATACCTACTTACTATATATACTTACTAACACATTTATTCATACAACTATGTACAAGTAGGTATATACAAAAAATACAGATGAAACAGCTAGCTATCTAAAGACCGTTGCAAACGATCTATAGATAGCTCAACTGATCCAGATCACTACCAGGCGGAAGCGTTCCCAAAATACTGGCCGCATTGCCACGCTGAATGGCAATGCTAATGCGTTGACCCAGATAAGAGCCAGCTCTCTTGTCACGCGTCGCTTCGACCAGTCGCCCTGAAAGAATTTTGAAAACGCGAAGGGCCCCGGTTCCCCACGGACCCAGAGTCTCAACCCCAAAAGGCTCAAATAAGTAGGCTCTGTCGAGACTTCTATATTTGCGCCTCTTGAGATCCTCGGCCGAATCAGCCGCTGCACCGGCTCTAACTGAAGTCCCCGACAGATGAGATGGTGCTAGGGTAAATTGGATTTTTTGGGATTTTTGAGTGTCGAGTTGAGGAGGAAGAAAGCCTACGGCCAGGGTCGAGAATGTGTTTAACGATCGAGCGAACTTTTTCTTGTAATATTGCAGTGTTTTGAATAATTGATGCTTGAATAAAGATAACTTTTGCCATCAACTAATCAAGTTAATATTGCTGTTAAACAGTGAACTCTGCTCATGTAATATTAACATTGAACTCAAATATCAAGTCAATAGTTTAAAAACAAAGCCGATAGTGTTGTAAAATCCCGAACTCTGTTCTATTTTATATGTAAATTTTTCTAATAGTGATATCGGTAATGAGTCAATCGACAATGTTGTTAATCATATGAAAAAAGATGATGCATTTTGTAAATCTTACGTAGCCTACAATATCTACAGTACACGAACAGCGTATTTCATAACCCATAAGCAGAGAGTCCAAAATGTTTATGATTTTTTGCCATATGTGGCGTAGAGCATCTATAGCGAAAAAGCTATAAACGCATTCGATTTTGCGCGGATTAAAGATTATGTAAACTGACTTCGAGCTGTTCTTTCAATGTGCATGCAGGCAACGGCACATTATTACAGACAAGCGGACGTAGGCAGTTTGCATTTCCATAACAAAATATACAAGTTTCTCATACAAGTTTTAGCAGGTAAAGTAAAGATGTTTACGTTTGATCGTAGAGGGCAGTAAATATATGTTAATAGTTATCATAAATAAAACTCTTATTGTAACGAGCCTCTTATGTACCACTGCAATTGGGATTATCTAATACATACTTAATTTTCCAGCTACACCTAAGAGTTGAATTTTAGAAAATCCTTTCTTCCAAAGGGCTCGGACTTCCGGCTCTGAGTTGATTGTTAGCCAGTCAGTCACGCAACTATTTTATGCCAAGAAATAATATTTCTTCTGTGTAATTTTTAATAAAACTTTTTCAGTTTTCATCATTATTATTTTATATAGAGATCAGTGAAACGTGAGAAAGGAGGCCTGTAGTGGGACACCAGAGGCTAATAATAATTATTAGTAAATTTACCTAGGTATTCTATTTCACTTAGTTAAGCTTCAAACCATTACCAAGAAACGACTTAAGTCGTAATAATATTACCAATAAGGTACTGCGACTATATTGCGGTATACTTACTCAAGTTATAGAACCAAAGGTTATTACTTGGCAGTTGTTTCAAAGGTACTGATATGAAGCCTTAGGCTGGCTACGTACATTACCACTAGTTTCTGCTCCAACTTACTTAGAAACAAAGTAGTTTCAAAATAAATTCAGAGCTTGTTTCTGCGTTATTAACGATAAGAAAGACTACTTACATTATAGCTCAATAACTTATATTTTGTTTTAATAATGGATGATTTAAAATTCTTTTTTTTTTATCATCTGGTGTTGCAAGGCTACCGTAACTTACCAACAGGTGGTCGTATGATTGTTTGCAACCTAGGTGGTATAAAAAAAAGAGTTTTATACTTATTTTTTAGATAAGTTACGTTTGACTAAATTGGAGAAAGGTCAAGTCAGAAGTACATTACAGAATTTGATGAGGATGAATGAAGCAATCCTTGGTCTCTGCCTACCTCTCCGGGAAACAGGCGTGACTTTATGTATGTAAGTTTCGATACGATCTGAAATATATAGGAACGTACTTATGTATTTCTTTATTCTAACTAACATCAAGTTATTCTGTTAAGATACAATAAGATACTGTTGCCTATATACTCAATTTATGTAATTTGCTCGGGCTCCTAAGATAACAGAGAGCCATTGAATATATTATTACATACCAAGAATTATATTTACTTAGGTATAAATAATATTAGTTTGATACGAAGATATCTTCGGTTTTTCGGATCCCCTATTTTTCCATCTTCGGATCAGCAAAATAGGAAGTTATTTATTAAACATATATGTACATTAATTAATACAAATATGTACAAAAATTAACAATGAAATAGCTTACTATCTAAAGACCGATGCAAATTATCTATAGATTGGTGCTTTTATTTAGAAATATATGTGTATTCAACTATTATTGGCACTCCCAGGATGACTGGTAGAGAATGCTTTAGCGTTAAGTCCTCCTAGCAATACATTGTTTGTGAGGAAGTTATAAACAAAACAACCTACTACTATTATAAACGCGAAAGTTTGTGTGTTTGGATGTTTGTTCCTCTTTCACGCAAAAGCTAGTGAACGTATTTTGATAAAACTTTACAGTAATATAGCTTATACATCAGAATAACGCATAGGCTACATTTTATCCGGGTACGACGCGGGCGAAGCCGTGTGCAGAAGCTAGTATTTTATAAAAATTTAAAGTATGTACTAAGCAATATATAAACCGATACTTTATTTATTAATAACTATTTATATGTATATTTATTGTGCCCTTCTAATGTTGTCGGTAATGTAAATAAGGATTAAAATAATGTAATTATTTATTCTGTATAATAATATTAAATCGGTATGTAATAATATTAAACAAATTATATTTATGTTCGTACTTTTTAGCTTCATAAATGAATGTACTTCAATAGCATTAGTATTGCCATTCAGTATGGCAATGCAGAAACGCTCTCGTGTGTCTCTGGATCAGTTGACCTATAGACCAATGGTCTTTTGATAGCGGTCTAGCTGTTTCATCTGTATTTATTGTGTATGTATAAATACATTACATTATAAATAAATAATTTCAGTGAAAAAAATACTATGCCTTGCATTGAGAATCCTTATTTCAAAATAGCACAAGTTTCCATAGAAATACCCCACTTCAAACACAAAAGCTGGGCAAGCTTTTGATAACTTTCCCCTCATCTACTTACACAAATAGAAAATATGCTTGGCATAATATTTGACATCGAAACAGAAAATCGGTAACGAAATAAATTTAAATTGCTCTTTAAACTCTTGTTTGGTTCGTTACGATAATTTACAAGAGTTTTGTTATTGTTTAGTTTTCTATTTAGGTAAGTACTTACGTACTTTAAGCAGAATAATGGAGATAGTAGGATTTCTATTTGAGTAGCTATTAGCTTGAAGTACGATGGCACTGAAAAAGGCTTAGTTTCAAACCAGTGTGGTGAACGGATTGTATGGCTTATTTACTAATTTACAGCTGCCTCTATAATAATAATACTAATTCATTTATTGTAAGGCAACACAATAAAGTTCAAATATCATAAACATCTTAAAACTAAAATACATTATAAAACAAACAAAACTTATTTATCAGCACGTAGTAACTGCGACGCGGCTGGATTCGGTAATCAAGCCTATTTCAATATATTGTGACCTCTATCTTTTTATGACCTGCAATAGTCAATAAATAAATAAATAATGCTGGATATTTTTCATACAGCATCATCTAGCCCCAAAAAAGCAGAGCTTGTATTATGGGAACTACATGACAAATATACTTTTTTTTTGTAAATACATACATATTATACATAGAAAATACCTAGACAAAAATTTCGTACAAACATTTGTCCCGCAGCGGGAATCGAACCCGCAACCCGCAACCCGCCTCTCAGGAAGTCCGCCGCCCACTGCACCACAAAGGTCGTCGAATAATAGTAAAATCTCATTCAGTGAAAACAAACGGTATAACAACAAACCAGTTGAAAATTCCCGTTTTACTATATTAACTTACCTATGTCACAGATATTATAATATGAGCTTACGTCATGAGATAACGCAGGTAGGTGTACGTTTTAGGACCGCCTGTGTCTATTACTATATAAATGTGATATAATTCCCCGTCGTTCCAGCACATAAATAATTCCAGGTGGAACAGTTCCGAGATTGCGTGCAAGCTAACTCTGTTAAAAACGACTTTTACCTCGTAAAGGTGAATAACGACGCCGCGAAACTTCTAAGAGTGTAAAATAAATTATTCGCCAATGGTTTGATTGCGTTTTTATTGTAATGTTCGTGCCGCAACGAGCATAGCCAAGTATCTTTTTATTGTAAAAAAGGTTGCCAATGATATAAATATTGTTTTCTAAAGCCCGATATACACGAGGCTAGTTTCTCAAGCCAGGAAAGTAAGCTAGTTTTAATAGCTTCGTGTATACAGAAGTAGCTTAATTTCTAGTAAGTTAGTAGTTACTAGGTAGTAAGCTAGCGTCTCAAGCTAGGAAAGTTTAAGGATGCTACATTTCTAGAACAAGTAGCACCACTGATTTTACTATCCTGACTTGTTTTCAAGTGGCCGGCGACTAAATATTCGATTGTATTTTATACGAATACAGTTGATTTTACTTCACGGACGTGTTGTTACCTTTATGGTACCTTTATAGTCATGTAAACAGCACTATCATGTGCCAAGCCAGGATAGTATACCCAGGTCTAGCTTGCTATTATAGCTTTTAAAAAACTAGCCTCGTGTATCTCGGGCATAATTACCAAGTCAAAGCCTCAGTTATTAATTTTAGCCCCAGGTTCACAATACTTTGGTATCGATTTGACATTTATGAATGTTTTCATATTTCGAGCTCTTTTAAGATGTACATCGGCCAGTGATTTGCTGACAGTTCTAAGTCCAAAATACAAGAAGTCATCGGGAGAGAGATATATTTTTTGGCCTAAGTAAACCAAAAACAACCTTTTAAAAATTCTATCAAGAAAGCATTTTCTCCCTTATTAAGAAATGTGTACCAAGTTTATGCTTCCGTAAAAGGTCCACGAAGCCTTGCCTAAGCTCACTGGCTAAAAGGATACAGAAATCTACCTAAATCTCAGTTTATTTTACGTGTGTATCCACCAAAAATACGAGGTTTTTGCTGAAATTCAGAGAAGTTTTTTGAGATGTCTAAAAACTGACATTCAATTTTACCTCAGAATTTCTACCTGACATTTTAACGGGTTGCGTATTGAGTGTGGATCCAAAGATGTCCATCATGGACACACAGTTGTGAGCGTGTTTTAGTCATTCTGTTTGTGCCTGACACAAACAATATAAATTTGGAAAAAATAATGAAATGATAGGTATTATCATACCTACCACACTACACATACATAGGTATAGTCAAGTCTGTTTTCCGAAAAAAAAAAACCTCTTTCGCTTCATTCATCCACATCACATTCTTCATACAAGCTCAGCGGTTTAATGTACTCTTGACTTGACCTTTCTCTAAAATATCTCCAATTTGGTCAGATTACGTTCGTGGAAATAATACCATCCCATCCTATCCTAATAATATTATAAGTGCGAAATTTTGGTTGTTTATTCTTAAGAGAATCTGTAATAGCTGAACCGATTTGGAACAGATTTTGGTTTTGACAGGTTTTATAGCTTCTTTTTCACATAGGAAGTCGTAGGCTCATGAAAAATACCAAAAACATTATAATCGTAAAATTACATGTAATCTGATCTTGATTGAACTGACGCTTCCAGCCTTTGGAACTCAACAACATCCCTACTGCGTGATTGAAAAACACCGAGATAGCCGACAAAGACCACACTAGCCTCTTGATGATCGACCATTGACCCCGGCGCCATCACGACAATAGGTTCCTCTATACAAATTTACACAACCACGTCCCTAACAAACATAGCCAGTCCATCGATATTAAAAGGGAAAGAAAAACTTTAATCTATACTAAAACGTTACCTAGTATAATAGTTACACATAGCCTTCTGCGAAAGGGTAAGTAAGGAAATAGGTGAGTGGAACGATGCAAAATAGTCTTGGCCTTCCACTAAGAAAGAGTTTCACAGAAAAAAACGTATTGCGCTCGTTCGCTTCATTCACTTATGTATGGTGAATTCGCACTCCTATGACTCTGGTTTCCATTCAACATTGTTCATCTCTCGCTTTTAAAAAAAACGCGGACCGACTCCCCTGTATAGAACTTCCACAGATTCCGAATCTCACTAGATACTTGTAAATATTATTATAATTTAGGAAACTATAATAATATCCATACTTTATCATAATAATTCACCATCACTTACACAACAATCTCGTTGCCTCGAGCTAGGAATCAAAGCTCAAATGGATTTAACTTCAAAAAAGGAAAATACCTTTTCTACCGATGAAACACGGTGTAAATATCACACATTATTTACATTATAAAACATTTCTAACATCAAAGGACTACTATTCCATAAGGGTGCCACATCGTATATTATACCGGTAATATTTTACCTCAATCAAACTTTATATGGATTTAACTGAAACTAACACGTTTGATATATCACTTATTTATAAGTTGATAAGTATGAGACATTCGTGGAGGGACTTTTACGTGTATATATAATATAATGGGCCAGTGCTTATAGACAAAACGATTTTAACTGTGCCGGCCTATCGGTCAGCTTTAAACGAAAATTTCGGTAGTTTTTTACTTAAAACTTTAGTCAAAAATCTGTCGTTAACTAATAAACCCTAAACTAAAGGTAGGTCAGGTTGTACACTTGGTCAGGTTGTAGTGACAGTGAAGGAAAACATCGTAAAGTAATAGGTATGCCGTACAAATGAAAATTCGCAGATATGTGTAATCATTTTAATACACACAAATACAACATTACAGATATTTTAAGTATTCCAATAAGTGGCGATTACAACCTGTCACGTGGAATGCTAATATAATATTTGGACGTGCCTCTGACTACGTTGTGCTTGATATCCTCGTGTTTACAATAAAGGGATTCAAGTCATTTTTGTTTTCTTTGATAGGTAATATAAATATAAATCCCTTTTCCAATCAAGACAATTGATTTTCAATTCAATTTTAATCCTCTTTTAGACGCGAGCACTTTAGATAATTTCATTATTCTTGAGCGGTCCTGAATTCTTCTTTTTGCCTTCAAGTTTTCTCATCACTGAAGAATTTTCATTTCCTAGGGTTATTCTGTTCGCTAGTCCAAGGACCTTTTATCCCTTTATTCTTGGGCCAGGAGCATGTGAAGATATTCTCACGATATACATACTCATACTTCTGTAGCAATGATTCAGAGTTGCAATGCCAACAGTTTTTTTAAAACGCATTTAAAGTTTCCTTGTTTTATTTTTTGTCAACATTTCATAAAAATAAGTTTAAATTGTAAAATCAATGATTTGTTTTATAGCGCTTTTTACCTCAAAACACGAGAGAGAGTTTCTCGTCTCGAAGATATTTTTTTTTAATTATCGTCATTATCTCCATGCAAATTTGACTAGCTCAGTGGCACGGCGGACAAGTAGCACAAGGCGACACAAGAGGTGCGGGTTCGAATTTCGATGTTCAGTTCGTGACACCTACAACACAGGGAATCTTATAGTGTGAGATCAGGACTAAGTATGTGTCTGTTAGATGTTTATTTATTTTAGAAAAGCTTTAATTGTGTTATATAAACTTGTACATAATTATATGCTTGATTTAGCTAATTCATTGAAATTAGGTGGGAAAATCTCCTCGAGCTTCTGAGGTTATACTCTTTAGAAGTCTTTGTTTAAGACAATCTTTTGTTAGCATTGGAAAAGGCGGCGCAGGGATTATCCCAACAGGAAAACCATCACCGGTTTTTCTGAGCAAAATAAAGCGAAAGGTACTCATTTGTTGGAGGTAAATATAGGTATTCTACGATGTTTCTACGACCCACGGTGTATTTATTAGAAGGTAAGTTATTTAATTTAGCGAAAACTGAAACTGTTTCAACAAGGTTTCAAAAGCAATTTTCAATTAATTCCTCCCTCACCTGTTTTGACAGACGTTTCATTAACCCGATTCCGTTTCCGAACGCGTTCCGTCTACTGTATGCTGCTCGTGGGTAAACATTTAAACTCACGTTAAATGTGTAATTCTGTACCAACATTATAAAATATTGACGGCGTAAATTGAAATAACACAATGCAGCATAAAGAAATCGCATTTCTTCCAATGTTTAGAAAAAGTAGACGCTTTATAATTTATGAAAGTGATGTTTTTCTACAGAAAAAAATACACTTACACATGAAACAGTTGGCCTAACTAAAGACCATTGCAAATATATATATATATATAGTTCTCCTAACGGAACCGTACCCAAAGTGCTGGCTGCATTTACCAAGCTAAATGGAAATTCCAATGCGGTGACCCAGATAACAGTCAGATCTCAGGTCACGCGTCTTTTAGAGCAGATAATTAGGATCAATTTTAAACACGCGAAGGGCGTATCTTGGGTTTCCTTGGTTCCCCACGGACCGACAGGCTTAAACGTTCTTCTCTCAGCTTATTTTAATCCTCACTACTGCGCCAAATACAAAATGCTTACCACTATCACAAATATTTAATTCCGTGGTGAAAATTCAAATGAATCTTTTAAACAAAGCGAGTTCATTTAGCGTATCTATTGTTTGAAACTTGGAAGTCCTCATGCCTTGCTCTATGCAAAGAAAGTAAATCATGCGGTACTACTGGAACTCGAACGCTCTCTCATATTTTGTGGTCGGTTTATTTTCTTTACGTCATATTACTATGCAGTTATCACAGGCACGTAGGGATTGCAGAAAAATAAGTCTTATTTAATTATACAATGACGTGGCGGAGCGAGCAGCCAGCTCAGACGCAAGCGTCTCTATGAATTGAATTGCTGGAATGGAAATAAACCTTA
Organism: Perizoma affinitatum; assembly: GCA_961405105.1. Taxonomy (NCBI): domain Eukaryota; kingdom Metazoa; phylum Arthropoda; class Insecta; order Lepidoptera; family Geometridae; genus Perizoma; species Perizoma affinitatum. The sequence continues at coordinate 7,329,933 of OY560206.1, forward strand.
GAAGTGCGGGTTAGATTCCAGTTGCGGGAAAAACGTATGTATGTTCGGCAGATTTTTGTCCTGGGTCTGGGTGTTGTAGTACCATGGTACTTGTAGTTTCTGATACATGGAGTCTTAGTGTGTTATATCAATGTTGGGTGTTTAAATCTCGTCTCGACTTTGGTTTATCCATTTAGTTTAAATATTGTGTGTTTCCACGAAATGAGGGACAAAGTTTTCAGCCCCTACAAGCTATAAATAGGTATAATGAGTAAAATTATAAAATTCAACACACACACCACTTTATAGGGCAATTGGAAAGATTGTCTAGAATATGTTTATTTTTGTAATGTTTAAAAGGACATTGTGTATTAGTAGCCACATCGATCCGTTAGATAACAAAACTTAATCAACACAAAATATGAAAACTGCGCATTTACTTTTTCGTGATGAATGACACAAAAAAGTAAATGACGGGTTCAAATGGCAATCCGTAAAATGGTAGACACTCCGACAAGGCGCAGCCAACATAAACAACATTTGCTTGTTGCAATCGAGATTGTAAGCTTTGGTAATAAATTAACGCATCTCGCAAGTATCAAAAGCTAGATATCTTCGATCAAGTGTAGAGAAAGTAGTAGGGGAATAGCATCGACGTCGCTGATGAACCCTCTGTGGTATCAGCGCAGTGCCAGGGGATCCTAATTACAACCCTTCGTACCGCGCAGATTAGAATCCAGATTGCTAGCTTCTCTGTAAAATACATACACATTGCACTAGGAACTTTTGTACAAAATAAAACATGTGATGAGGTAAACCTGTCAAATCTAAAAACAATTATATGCAATATCGACGAGTCTAATCAATAATAATATTTTTTTAATTTGATCTATAAGAAAACAACTAAAATACATTAGGTAAGTACATTCATGTTTTGTGTCCGAAGAAAAAATAACAACAGGTTCACTGAAATTACATTGGTACCTATTTATATACTTTTTTTTTCGCTGCGGTAAAATTGATATGGTTGGTAAGCGTTAGATGCCTATACAAGGCTAAAAAGCCTGTAATATAAGCACCTTCACTAATTACACAGATAAATTACATTATCTCATATCATCAGTCGAGTCGTCAGTTTGAAATGAATAATGAAAATAAATAATAAGTTACTTATATGAATTAGGATGCAACGTGATAAAAAACGTAAAATTTGAACATTTTACATATTTAAAATTCAACTGTTTAGGTGTAAGTTTATTTAGTGTGTTCTATCAAGAGTGTGTAAAATAATTCAATTAATGTATGTTTCAGAAAACTGTGCTACACAATTTAGAAACAGACTACTCATGCTACTGAACCACAGCGTAAAATCTCATAGACAATGCTTTTCTCTCGTGCTTATCTCATGCTTAAAATGACAAAGCAATTGGTTCGTGTCGACAAGGGATCCTCATATACGCCTACTATGGTCTCTCACATTACACGTCCCGACAAATCCCGGCACTCAGCCCACGGGAACGTACATTATCCCTTGAAATATGCCGCTTCGCCCTATTTACATAGGAAACGTGTAAATGATTGATACGATTTTAGCGAAAGGGCGTATTTTCTTAGCAAGCAGGTTACCGCCGTCAGTTTACCGGCGCATATCAAAAGACTGACTACTTTGTGCGAGAATACGGTTATCATTATAACCCATCATATATTTGATGATATATACGGGCAAACAACAAAAAACAAACAACACGCTCACGACTCATGAACATAATCAGATACATACTCAGTGCGTTGATTATTGAGAATACCAAGCAGGGGAGAGTCAGAGGCACGTCTAAACATAACATTTGGCACATGCCGACGTTTTGCAAGTAGTTAGCATTGCAAGCCAATCGCAGCTTATTGGAACACTAACTGATATCACATGCCTTCGAACTTAAAATTCTGAAGCATGCAGTTTTCCTACACACACCTTTTTGAGCACGTGTTAATGCGTACATACATTTCGAGTTGAAAAATCCATTAGTAAACAACCGTGTTCGAGGTCGTGTCCAGATCGGAAGATGTGATACCGGCCACTAGGCCAACAGGGCTCTTCAAACAGACGCTGGTATTCTGATTTCTTCATCAACATTGGCCAAAAAGTTCCGCACATTTATCATAGGTGACAGCGTCGGTGCAGAATTTATTAAATAATATTTCAATGTAAGGGATCTTCCGATCAAAACTAGAAGCCCCGAGAGACGCATGTTTCAATTGAATAAATATTTTAAATGACATGAGATATATACACTTATCAAAAGGATTTCACGAATAAAATTACAATGACGACGTGACGCGGACGGAGAACGTCGCGATCACTCACTGTGACGAAGACTCTCGGAATGAGTCGAAACTTAGTCGGTGCCTTCACCGATAGTGCGGTACGTGAAAAATCCCGTTTTTACAATGAACAAACTAATTACTCGTTTCATATGCCTAAAATTGTTTACAGAGGAATATGAGAAAAAAATGGGCCAATTTAGAAATTAATCTGTCTTTAATTAGCCTAGGTAATTTTTGTACCAAAAAAAAACAGGAAAAATAATACCGTTTTTTAAAAGGCATATTTCAAGCATGCATCTAAAATTTAAATAGAAGCAATATGAACCAAATTTAAGTACACGACTTTTCATTTTTTGAAAATGAAAAATGAAATGGCTCTAGAAATAACACGGAAATGCCATGAATCTCGAACTCAATCGGAATTTTAATTAAAGATGAAAGATGACTTCAGTGCCACGGCTTTTACGATCACCTTTAATTTTATTGTAGGATTTTAGTAGGTAAAGAGCAATCGTTCACATTATTAGATTTTTTAATTCCGAACCGTGGTGGCCGAATGTGTTGTAAATTGCTCAAAACGGCGAAGGAAAACACAGTAGGGAACCGACATGCCCTAGAATAAAAAAATCGAAGAGATGTACCATCAGTGTGTGTTCCAATAAGCGGCGATGGGATAGATGATGCTAGCAACTTTTCTAACTAGCAAAAACGAGGACATTTGCCAAACATAATGTTTAGAAGTGCCTCTGACTACTCCCTACTTATAGCCTCAATAGGTACACTCAAATAGCCACGCACTGAGTATGTATCTGAATATGTTCATCATGGGGCATACAGTAGTGAGCGTGTTTGTTTCTAAATTCGAAATGTGGTTAGGAACTTTTATATACCAATTTTTTTGCCGATCGTACGATTCTACTGCAACATACTCACCACAATGCCCAAATTTAACCGCACACTCGTATTAGTTTCAGGAAATCCACACGAGACCTACACAACCAACTTCGTCGTTCAGCTTTTCCCCCGAAAACCAGCTCAACCCGACCCCTCACTCTTCATACCCAGCTTCGAAATCAGATGAGGATGTTCTTGAATATAACGTCGCCAGAGTCTACTTTCAATGGTCACGTGCCCTTGCCAAATTACCCGTCAAAATGTTTAATGTAACTCGTAGGCTTTTCTGGTTGTGTTTCCGTTTAATTATCCAGTTTTGCATTTTCATTGTATACTTTTTAATGTATTTCGTGATCTAAATACAAAAACATACACGCTTACGACTGTACCCCGATGAAGAATATCCTCAGATCCTAAATCACTACTGTGAGGATATCAAGCAGGGGGTAATCAGAGACACGTCCAAACACTATATTTGACACATGTAATTGCTTTGCAAGCAGTTTGTATTTCAAGTGATAGGTTACAAGCCCATCACCCCTTATTAAAATATTAACCGATGGCACATGCCTTCGAATTTTTGGTTCTAATGCTTGCCTGTTATTTCATGATATTGTTCTTTATTGCATAAAGATAGTGTTTCATAATATAAAAAACGATTGGTGCATGACCGGGTTAGAATCTTAGGACCGGAAGCCGGGGAACAGCCCACTAGACCATCATGGCTCTATATTAATAATAAGTTTGTTTACCTACGTGTTGTGATAGATACCTTCTGCGACCTGTTGCGACCTCTGTGGCGCAGTGGGCGAAGGCCTGCCTGAGACGCAATTAGTTGCGGGTTCGATTCGAAGTAGTATATTAGTCATGTAGTTCCCATAATACAAGCTCTGCCTATTTTGAGGCTAGATGATGTTGAGTGAAAAATGTTTTCAAGAATCTCCGTAATGGCTGAACCGATTGGAATGAAATCCGAAATAGATATAGTTCGTTACTGCTCATGACAGCAAATAGGTTAGTTTCTATCCGGGTACCACGCGATCAAGCCGTGGGCAGACGCTAGTCAGTAAGATAAAAAACTATTTTTTTAGTTTTAGGTCCTTGGAAAGAAAAATAGTACAGGGTTTACTGATTTACTTGGCAGTTAAATTCTAGTTACAAATCAGGGGTCTAACCATAAATCCTTATTGCGATTAAATTGAGCAAAGCTTTAAATCCCACTTTGCTATTAAGGACGGTACGCTAAGATATTATGTCAAGAAAAATAATAGTAACACAAAAGCGTAAGTTCTACTTGGTACATAATAAAATCGCAAACATTTACAAAGTCCCAACTGTTTCAGCTTGAAAAAACTTAAAAGCCGAAGAAAGCGAGTGTAGCAGTTACGTTTACCGACCATTGCTTTTTAATGAATAAGAATCTTTTTTTTTTGTCGGGTATTCAACTGAAACCGAAAGATAGGAATGAAAGTTTTATTTTATCAACCAAGCATAAATTGCAGGCAGTAGCTTATGAAATTGATATTTTTGTCCCAGTTTTAATAACGACGACATTATAAAGATAGCTGAGTTGGTAGTTGGAAGTAAACTAAAGATTTCTAAATGATAATATGATGAGAACTCATCGCGAGAGGTCGGCATTAAAGGTATGGTGGATATATAGTATGGCGTATCGCAACAAGTTCAAAATCTTTGGTTGCACGGCAGCCGACGGCTATTGGTAGGGGCGAAGTAAGACGTGGGAAGGTAATGACGTTAACCGCGTATGGGCAAAGCCTCCTGTCAATAGACTCTTTATCTATCGTAAATTACTAGTCAGAGGAGTTTAAAAGTAAATATCAGCTTTAGTTCGTTATTTTTGGTTAACAGTCTGGTAAATTTAAATATATTTCTGAACACAATTTCTACAAATAGTCAAGTACAGAGCGGTTACCCGTAACGGAATAGTAGATTGTGTCACAACGGACCAAAATAATGTATTGAGGGCGAGAGCGATTGTTTGAATCCAGAGCGAAGCGAAGGATTCTAGAGTTGATTCCCAAGCGTAGCTAGGGATTCTAGAGTAGAATCCTAAGCGTAGCGAGGGATTCAAAATACGTCGCTCGAGGTTAAATAATTTTGGTAGTTACCGTGTGGCACACTCTGCTTGTCATCCCCCTCTATGAGAAAAATAAATAAGAGATGCTTTTAGTAGTGTAGTATATTTACATAACTAAATTACAAATTTATATTAATAAATAACTTTACTTTATGTTCAATTTTCCATGTAATAAATTTTTCATAGGCTTTTAGATATTTTTCTCTCGATTTGTTTGGTAGTAAATTGTTTATGACAGCTTCTGCGTTTAATTTTACATATTCTGGTGTTAATATTCCACTTTCAATATTTTATTCAATTTGCGCAAATTAAAATTGTCTATAATATTTTGATAAAAAGTAATAAAAAAACAAATAAGGTCATGCGGTTTTTTTTTTAAGAACCGCGCTTCTCGACGCGTCATTGGTCAACTACCAATGACGCGTCGAGAAGCGCGGTTTTTTTTATTACTAGCCAGAGTTTTATCGAAGCAAATTGCGTTCAAACTTTTGAATTAAATAGTGTTCCAAATTCAAAAGTCATTTCAAATAACAGGAAATTGATAAAAAGTTTAAAATTTCATCACCTTATTTTCAAACTTATTAGTGGCATTTTTACAAAAAAAAAAAAAATTGAACCGCCATCAAAATCTCGAGTGTAGAATAATGGCAGTTCTATAAAAAAATTTAAATCGGTTTGTAATTTGGGAAGATATCGCGTAACATATACACACAAAAACACATATACGATTCGAAATAGGGGAAACCTTCCTCTATTTTGAAGTCGGTTGATAATAATTAAATCACGATATTTGCGATACGTTTTCTGTCCCAAGTTTACGGTTTCTATCCTGCAGGTACTCTATCATCAGATCCTCACGTACTTACGTTATTATGCTCGAAATGACACTCTTTATAAAAAACAAACTAAAAATCACCCACAAAAAATCATGTTTTTTAAAATTATACGAAAAAAATAGCAATTCCTCAGAAATAAAACTTTCATGGGGCAATCTCGGGATACAACAACAAAACATCAAAAGCGCCTTTTGTAAAAGGTGCCCTAAAACAACATTCTTACCTATCTACGTTTAAATTCAGATTGAATTGAATTTAAACAACCTAACCTTGTCAATTTTGGTCTCGTGACTGTCGTCCTTACCGAACCCTGTAAATAGGTTTTAAACTGTAGTTTATTCCCAAGTTCTGTCAGTCCAATGCCATTTGTGATATCTTGCATCTGTTAAGTACATGTCCAAGTTCTAGTTTGCCGGTCACGTACTGTTTGTATCTTTCGGTATACAGTAACTGAATATTTGGTACGCCTTGAAAAGTACCACGTTTTATTATATGAGCGGACGTGAATCGCTTTATTTACTTATATATTATGCCGTTTTGGTTTCGAGTATAAACTGGCAAAAGAACAGACTGATATGGACTTATGTTACTTTATAGCCTGCTCGGAGTTTAGATTTGAGTGGCAGACACGATCTTTACAAGTCTGAAAATAGGTTCACGGTACTGTTATAAAACTTTTCCGTCTGTATAAACTTACTGATTTCACATTGTTATAACGGAAACTTTTATGTAGCGTATTTTCAAATGTACCGTCTGTTTAACTCGTTTGTTCTTATCTCGTTTTGCACGCGGAGTAAATACGTTTCGATCCTTTTTTGTCCTCACCGATGAAAATTCCCGTTTTTACAATATCCATGCCCCTGAAAAAGTCCAATGTACCTTATTAGTGATAATTCTATGTGTCAGCTCTGAGAATATAAACTTAGCCTTTCTATTTGATTATCTAGTCCATCTAGTTTTTAACGTTGTACATATATTGAGATCTGTTATTTTTAATCGTGGTTTAATTATTTAAATCGCGTTCATGTGTGCCAGAGCCCTTTCTAGCAATAACCGTTATACAGTAATTCTACATAAATCCCAAAGCCTACAATAACTTCCTAGACGTTCTGTTGTGAGCACAATTCTAATTTAGCATTGGTATTCGGCATCACACTCGTACTGCGTTCAATCACAGCGATATTGTACGTATTTGTTTGCATTCAAGACAGCCTCTATTTATCTAGCCAGTATTATTATAGTTCCTTCCCACTATGCACACAAGAATTCATCTTTGTCGGGAATAATAAATGCGATGCATCCATGCCTTATTAATGTGCTCTCGGGTAGAAATACTCCTTTTACAAAGCATAATTAGAGTTTACAAAGTGAAAACTAGAGCGGAAATAAATTAAGAAGAACAATATGATTTCTGCTTGAAATGAAAAAATAGGAATTTAAGTCAAAGCAAGTGATAATTGATTTTTCAAAATTTAAAACCCACCTTCGTGTTTTGAGTCGTCTATTACAGCGATAAAACCTATTAAAGAACTATCCTCGAATCATACAAATCGATTGCAAAAACAGCATTTCAATCAGATAAGGTTTCGGAGAGAAATGGTAACAGACAAACATACAAACATGCAACATCCTAAAGAAAACGCATGTACAGGCTTCGTAAAAAATATTAATTATCGCAGCGATTATCGTGCGCTGGGATTGCAGTATTAGGTGAGTTTTTATTAATGAAATAAAATGTACAAACATTATTAAAAATAAAAATTGGTACCTAATTAGCCTACTAATTAAGTAAAACTAAACAAAAATGCCCCACGCACCTTCCTTATCCATAAAGTTAGACAGTTCAATGTTACGCCAAAAAGGTGTCAGCTATGATAGGTAGTTAGGCTACCTACTGGTGGTGACGTCAAGTGACGTCAGAGACGCTAGAAGCAAACACTACTCCTGCTACTTTTTGCTAGCTACTTGTGAAAATTAAATCAGAGAGTGCACTAATTCAATGCCCGAGCTGACGCGCTCTACAGCGCAAGTTTAAACTCATCGGACGCCGGTATATGCCCTGGGGATTAACTTGATAACAGAGTTTAACGGTTTCTGACTTCAGAATGTAGTTTAGTTGTAAGTTTTTTTTTACAAATGAAGTGGCAAACAGGTTTCAACCGACCCATCTGTTGGTAAGCGTTTACTGTGAGCTATTTAATACCAGAGGTATCACGACTCTAAGACATAAAGGATGAAAAGTCTCATCCTTAAATTATTAATGCTCGGCGCCAGAAATAATTGTGGTAGAATTTCCCCATGCGAGCTCTTCACATGTAGCTCTACTTCTTCAATTTAATTAAAATATATCTCTTTAAGAATTCTTAACCAAATTATTAAAAGGTACCTCGATAACCTATTCGTAATGTCATGATTTCTCCATTACTTGATAAATTACTTTTTTTTGAGGTTTCGGTTTATTTGATATTTTTTGAACTCAAGTTCATAGCCGCCCTCGTCTAGGAAATAGAACTTCAGAGTTGTTTAAGGTATGCCGCCAAACCCTATGTATGCCTAAAAGTATGAAACTCTTTCGAGACAAACTGCCGGCAAAAATTAGTTCGACAGATTTCCAATGATAACTTAGGAAGATAATACGAGGCTTGTAGTTCGGAACCCTAATATCAAGACATATACTGGTGTGTCTTAAGTATTTTTTTTCTTGTGGTAAGAAAGACTAACTTCTCTTACATGTTTTCAAGTTACTATTCCAACCTACTTTTGCAAAAATAAATTGTAACATTTCAACACACTATAAAAGTGAGACAAAGGCACAAACTGTCCGATAATTCATATTCCGGCCACATAAACTCATAATAAGGCCCTTCTAACCTGTCATTTCAAGGGTTCGTACTACAAAAAATGTTAATACGTACGCAGTGAAGCCTGAAAATATACCTAATACGTACTCGGGGGACCATAACAGCGGCCATTCCGTGAGTTTTCTGCCAGCCACAATCTAAAAGCACAAGAGACAGTGGTTATTTTCCTACATCATTGCGCTGAATTAAGTAGCACAATCTAGGTCTATCGCGGACACTGCAAATACTATCTACATCTATTTCTTATGTTGTTTCAAAGTAAATTGATACACGGCCTACAAGATGCTAAATAGTTACCGTCGCCTATAGACAACTTCAACATCAGAGCCATTGCTGATGGTTAGAGATAAAATTTAAAAAGTCTCATGTACTGCCTGTAATTTCACCGGCACTCACATCTTTCAAACTAAAATACGGCAATGCGAATATTACTGCTATATATTTCCACGGAAATATGCTATGGAAATGAGCTATGGTAAAATATGTCAGATCAGTACATGGACACTATTCAATACGAACATTTTGAATCTCTGGGCACCCTATTGTCCTACAATGGATTGGAATACCTACTACCAGTATGAACCAACTAACGTTGTTCCAAAACTTAGTTTGACGTAAATATACCATCAACAGCTCTTAATCTAGACACGCGGTCTAATGGCGCGCGGTGGATGACGAAAACGTCGCGTTTATGATAATCGCTGTATTTCACGAGCGCATAACGCCGAGCGGTACTGGATGGGATTCCTCGGGATTACACGGTAGAATAAAGTTGCGGCAATCAATAGACGATAGTGATTTTTGGTGTAAATATAATGTTTATACCGAACACCAAAAGTCAGGCAGAGTATTAAAAAAAGGGTATTATGTATTTAGGTATGTTAGAATTTATTTGTCTGTGTACACATACCCACCTATATTTTTCAGCTATCCCTATCCTCAAAGGTTTGCTGGAAGTAAACTCTTGTTAGGGTTAGGGTTCGCCATTTGACAATAAAAAATAAATAATAAAGAAGAGTTTAACTTTTTAGTCCTATTCGAACAGAAATTTAATTTGGGGTATGTATTGATGTATAAACATGACACAGATTGTTACTAGACATTAAAAATCGAAAAATATAATGTTACTCAGGCGTACAGTATTAAAATATCTGTGATTTGGCTAACTCCAATTGAAACCACACCTATCCTTCGCAAGAGCTCGATTTAAATCGATCAAAGCCAAGTCATTTTCTTTTTATTAGTCAAACAACATCCAATGAATGAATGTTTAAAAGCGATCTCTTGAACTTGGGTCCAAAATTATTATATAAATATTTTTGCTGTAAATTGAAATTCGAGTACTTATTTGACTGTTTTACGACGCTCTCGTCGGCTTAAATTAATTTCGTTAAAAACGTTTCAAAACACTTGGAAGAATTGCATAAATCTTCCGTGGCCTAAATCTTAAGAACGTATAAAGTAATTATAAAAAAGGTCGTAAAGTTAATTTATTTTATTCGTTTTATTCACGTCACGTCCAGGCTTTCTTTTAGTACATAATAAGGTAAGTACGAATAGGTTTGAACGTACCAGTTTAGAATAAATTGTAGCCATTTCATAATAATACGGTAATAAAAAAAAAAGCCTTTAGGTGAATCGTTCGAGCTTTTGTTTTTAAATTGGTTGGAAACAAAATATTTGGGACGACTACCTTGTTATGAACGCTTTTCTGGGATTATGAGTTTAACTGATATAGACATATTTATTAAAATATATATCACGTATACAAATACAAATACAAATATTTTATTACATTAATTTAATCTGAGTACACATATGTATGTATTAGCCCAGGTGGGTTTGGAGGTTTTGAGACCTTCTTGAGAGCTTATATATGAATATGACACTGTAGAAATTAACAAGCTTTAAGGAATATTATACCTACTATTACCAACTTAACGTGTTCAGTATGTATTTACGTTGCGCTATGATATTATAGAATTTCGAGTCACTGTCGTTTGGGCTCGAGTTGACCAACTATCGTTACGTGCACTGAATCAAAGTCCTTCCTAGATTTAGTGCCAGATAAATAATGGTAAAATAATTTTTGAACGATTTCAAATCCGATAATGACTAGTTTTGAAGATAACATCCAAACTGTAGATATTTAGATGTCTAAAAAAACAAATATTGGCTTAAATTCTTGATGAAACAAAAACATGTATAATCCGCGCTGATAAACTATCACTTTCAAAATTGAACATTGTTAAGTAAATGTCCCAGTACTTGTAACAGGCGGCAAATAATTAGATAAATTAATCTGTGTACAAATTGTATTTAAACTCAGTTCGAAGCTTAGAACAGACCCGGAAACTTGAGTTTCAGCATATTTAAGCATCTGAAATCCAGCGAGTGGTTCCAGTTCCACCGAATGGACACGAAATTGACTTAAAATTTAAGGCACTTAGGTAAAAGTTGGAAGCAAGTTTGTTCAAGTTACTTGAGCAGAATCCCTGGGGCTCCTCGCATCATGCGAAAACTTTGCTTTGCTCATATTGTCGAATAGTATCTTTATTTATTTAGACAAACTGGGTACACATCCCAAACATCGTATCAGAAACCAGCAAAATTCGGAAACTTGTGACTCTGCGAGGTGAAATGAATCCTTTCAACAAACTGGTTCTTTCACCATATGCCACTAGGGCCTTTTCCACTTGTCTGTGCTGTATCTCTGTGTGTCGAATAAATAATTTATCTATCTATCTACCATACCTCAACCTGGTCAATGACCTAACGCAGGGTGACCAAGAAAGACACTGATACGATTAAATGAATGAATAACTGCGTTTATAAATGAGCTATGGTAATGCTCTTTCAAAAATCAGCTCTACATGAACCCACTTGACCATAATATTTATACAAACGAATAATTACAAGAACCGACACCGTGAGATTTGGATCAAAGCCGTAGAATTTGACGTGCAAATTCATCAATTTAGACACAGTTCACCTTGAAAATGGATATATTCAACTGAACATTTCATAAAGTTTGTCAAACTTGAAGCCATCTAAGTTTCGCGTGATTAACACTAGAGTGCAACAGGCCATTTTGAAATCCTCTACTTTCTCCCTTTGTAATAAAGCTTGTTTTAGAGTGGCATTGTATGTTGAAATAACAAAAGAGAGACCTCGGGTTTAATGTACCCCGAGGGTGCAGTTTGGACGTAGTAAGCAGACGCAAGAGTGTTCCGTACATTCACGTAAAGAGCTGGTTTTTGGGCCTGTCTACCGTTTCTATCGGGGCTAATCTTCCTAGTCCAATTTACAAGTGCCTTCAATTGGAACCTGCCGGAAATGAGTTTTTCATCAATAAAATAATCAACATTTAGAAAGGACTCGTCGGTCTCTATTTCGGATTTGAGGGTAGCACAACTTTGACATCGTGAAGCCTGTACTAATATCATAAAGAGGTAAAGTAGTTTGTGTTTAGGGAATAATCTTGAAAGTAAATGGCTTTTCGTGGAGACCAATTTTGCAACGTAAGTCGATGAAAAAACCGGTTGAGCGAAAGCGTTTCTTACGAATGCTACTTTTTATCCGTATACCACGCGGGCGAAGCTGTGGGCAGTAACTAGTATATAAGGCTGGTGCTGTATCTAAAAGTGACTGGGTGACCAGTGTTTGAAAGTCAAAATGATTGTCTCTTGCACATAGTTACTATCAGTATGGCCACAAAATACGGGCTCACTCGGAAAACGTTCGTCACTGAATGACTTTCGGACAGAACAGGGAGGCAATAACTCAGACTCAGACAGATAGGCTTGATGATTATGACCAGATGATTCAACAACCAAATCAGAGCGTTGGTTTGTCAGTAGTTACAAAGCTAAACGTTTTCTTGACGTTGCCCGCCACAGTCATCAGACGTGTGGCCAAGTGCCTGGTAGTGGCTGGCTGTTCGTATTCTACGTAAATGCAGCATAAGCATAGTAAAGAGGTCGAGCAAAGCTTAGCAATACGTGCCCCCGGACAGTTTCATGCGCGAGGTTTTTGCAGAAATTGTGGTCTCTAATATTTGGGAGATGACTATGCAAATAAATTTTGGTTTAGCGGACGGACGACATTTATTGCAGTACTCTACAGAATTTATTTCAGGGACTTTAATAGGTTTAATAGGTAGGACTTTGGTGCGGAAAACCAGAACAAGAATTGTTGGTGCATCTGATTTCTGAATCTATTGAAACGTTCCGCAACCAGAGTTTTTTTTTCAAACTTTTATTTTATTTTACATAATAGGTTGGGGAAAAAGTTTCTTCGCATTTTTTAAGAAAATTCAAAACATTTTTTAATATAGTTTATTTACATTTAACTAAAGTATGTAGGTACCATTTTGTTCGATAACTTTTTGCCATTTTGTAGGCAGGGACATGATCCCATTGCTATAAAAACTTTGGGGCTTCTGTTCAAAATACCGCGACAAGTGGTTTTGGCAGTCCTCTCGTGATGTTAACCTGACACTGCCTAAAGAATTCTGAAGAGACCGAAACAGGTGGAAATCTGAAGGTGCAAGGTCAGGACTATACGGCGGATGCATTAACACATCCCAGCCAAACTCTCTTAATTTTTGCTGAGTGGCTAAAGATGTGTGAGGTCTAGCGTTATCATGATGAAAAACCACACCCCTTCTGTTGATTAACTCCGGCCGCTTTCTCTCAACTTCTTGTTTTAATCTCATCAGTTGTTCGCAGTAGAGTTCAGAATCGATGGTCCTGCCTGGTGGTAACAGCTCATAATGAATAATGCCCTTCCAATCCCACCACACACACAGCATCACCTTGTTGCGAGTTAACCCGGGTTTCGCCACAGTCTGTGAAGCCTGACCGGCCTTTGACCACGACCTTTTTCGCACGTTCTTGTCGTACGTGATCCACTTTTCATCACCAGTTATCAGCTTCTTCAAAAATGGTTCGGTTTCATTACGTCGTAATAAAGAATCACAAATGAGAACACGGTTCATTAGGTTTCTTTCAGTGAGCTCGTGAGGTACCCAAATATCGAGCTTTTTTGTGTACCCAGTTTTTTTCAAATGCGCCAAAACTGTTTTGTGGTCAATTCCCAGTTCTTCAGCTACGTCGTAACTACTGATATGCCGATCTTGCTCCACTTTTTCAAAAATGGCATCCATTTTATCCGTAATAGGGCGACCAGAGCGACGTGCATCTTTGACATCAAAATTTCCGGATTGAAAACGCTTAAACCAAATTTGTGCTACTCTCACAGACACTGCACTAGGTCCATAAACATCGCAAATTTTTTTCGCGGCTTGCGTTGCATTTTTACCTTTTTTGTAGTAAAATTTTAATATGTATCGAATTTCTTCATTAGATTCACTCATCTTGACAGTACGAAAAACAAATAAAAATCACACATTTTCCTAATTTGAATTTGGAATTATCTTCTTTAAAATTTAAACTTTTAATGATACCAAAACCAGCCAGATACAAATAGTATAGCCAAAGAGATTTTATTACAAGTTCATACATACAATAATGCGAAAAGACTTTTTCCCCAACCTAATATTTTTAAGGTTTACCCTCTAGGGGAGTGTTTCAGAAAAAAATCTTAATGCACCGCTACCATCTGAATTTCAGGTCTCCAGGACTTATGGTACCTGTGCCTGTCTGATGATGTTCAGTCAGCCAGAGTGAATCACGCAAACCAATTAAAATCGTGTAATAACGCTTTAAAAATGTTTTAGATAACATAATTATAAGTTTAACGAGTCTTTATCGCGTTTACCTTTTTTATTATTTTCCCGACTTTTCGTCTGTATTGTAAAAGCCGTGGTCACGGGATGACTAGAGTATACGGTGCTATCGTCGAGAAAAATACCCAACCGGTTGGGTTTTTCTCGTAAACGCGATAAAGATTCGTAAAAATTTAATTATGTAAAAATGTTTTTACTTGTTTTTTTTTGAACATTTATTTTTTAAGCGCCATTTTTCGCTCGTTGGAATCTAGCCGGACTCGCACTAGCAGGATACGGGGAGTCCCATTCCTTCATTGCACAAGTTTCCAACGCCTGATAATGTCCTGAATGTTCCGGGACATCCCCCTTCTCCCATGGGAGATTAACGAAGGGTCTGCCTTACGCGGACAGTTACTATCAGTATCGTGGTCGGATTCAATCTCGTAACTCTGTCTAGTTCAGATACAGCAAACTATTCGTCTGCAGTTTAATGGTTTAGTGATAATTTGGCACTACGATAATGTAAACGAACATCGATGGGCTTTATAGTCTCTGGTCTATAAAGCCAAGCCACAAAGTACAGTATACATGTACTTTGTGGTTACATTGTCGTTTTGGTACCCCTTACTGTTAAGACAATATGATTGTATTTAAAATAAAATAAGTGAAACAGACCCCATCGGCTCTCTCGATTCGGGACGGATAAAACAACAAAAACAAACACGCTCACGCCAGTCTTCCCCATGGTGGACATCCTCAGATACATACTCAGTGAGTAAATCTTTGAGGTTAGTCAGAGGCACGTTAAAACAAAACATTTTGTACATGCCCGCGTTTTTCAAGCATTCCACGCGACAGGTTGCAAGCCCATCGCCACTTATTGGAACACTAACTGTTGGCACATGCCTTCGATTTTTTGGTTCTAGGGCATGCCGGTTACCTCACGATGTTTTCCTTCATCGTTTTGAGCGTCCGTCATTTCGGGACGGATGACATGCGTAAAGGTATTTTTATCATCGGTAGTAAGGAGTAACTTTAGCTGGTTCCGTTATATCAATTCCTAGCTGTTACATAATCAATCGCGAAATAATAAACTCAGTTACGAGCATTTCCTGGAATTCCTACAGTTAAAATCGATTTTGCCAACAGTTGCCTACATATTTTAACAGCGGTCTTACGAAAATAGAAATCTGCAACGAAGCTTTTTAGTTCTGATTCCGGAAGTTAAAATAGCACTGAAAATGGTACACGTACGTCCTGGAAGGCGCAGCGATAAAAAATAACTAGATAAGTAAATATAGAGAGTATTGCAAACAGAGTTTTTATCCTCGACTCCGAGAGATGACGTCCTCGGTGGCACGGCAGACAAGTAGCTAGCTACGACGCAAGGAATCCTAGTGAGGGGTCAGGACTATGTATGTTTCGGTTGGGTATTTATGTATTTATTATAGTATTTATGTATTTATTTATCCACTCGATGTTCGATTATGAACTGCGTTATAAAATATCTAGCTCTTCGTGATACTGGGCCACTGATTTTAGCTTAGTCAGTTAAATCAGTGACCCTAAACCGCTTTCAGTGAATAGTGGTGACAACATTTAATGTTGACAGGGACGCCCATTCCATGCAAAGAAAAAAAAGTTTATTAAAAACTATGGATAATAGGCGAAAGCTTAAGCATACTCCAACAAAGTCGACACGTGCGCCTCACTCGTATCAAATGATCATTTTTTTGGAAATCGAGCTTGAAAATACATCGCGCCTAAATGCACACGCATACAGGACCATCGATGCGACTGTTAGAAACCACCACGGCTCAGCGAACGCATCGAATAGGTGACTGTTTTTAAAACAAACTCTGTAATAAAATCTTTTTTATATAGACCGTTTCATTTTTGTTTTTTAATCTGTACGATTGTTTGTTAAAACCTGCCTACAGCAACTCAAGGTAGTCTTATCTCTTCGGGTCCGGTCAAACTGACGCGGTCGCGGAAGCGTTGCTGGCATTAGCAAACACGGATCTCAATTTTCTACGAGAAACTAAGACAAAAACACTCGTTCAGAGTGTTAATAGATAGACGAAAAAGTAGTCAGACACGAATTTGTATTAAAATGCGCATGTAGTTCATTCACCCGAATCACCTGTGTCGTCGCTTCCAATATGTGAACGAAATCGATCACAACTCTGCTAAAGCAGCGTTTTGCGCCCCTTCTTCCTTTTTTGTTGGTCGATTCAGCTTGTTGCTAGCAAAACGCAACTACCTACAGACCATTTCTGATCGCGACAACGCAACTTCTGGCAACTACAGCGAGACCATCCACACGCGATCACTGCGTCATTTTTGCGATGTGTGTGGCTACGGTTCTTGCAAGTTAAATTTATTCCATAAAAATATACAATGTGCGAGGGACTTATACAAACATCACAATTAACTAGTTAAGTAATATTTTACACAAACATTCAATTGAGAAAATATAAGCATTGGATTAATTCAATTAATGCAAAACCATAACAAAACAACCTAAGCTACGCTGTCTGTGAACAACCTTAGTAATAATATAGGGTCTATATCAGGTGAACCTAAGCCTTATACCTCAGGCTGTCGATTCTCAGATGTTGAGGTAGTGAACCGGCAGTCGAACAAAGTTGCCGTCAGTGCTGCCAGCTGTGGACACAAACTTGCAACTTTCTGGTGTAAACTGCCGGAACTTTGGTCTCGTGTCAGTAGACCTCATGTTTTGATTGTTTGTTAACTATTCGAGTGTGCACCTACATTTACATATAAATTATTATTTTATCTTGCATTACTGCCCAAGGCTTCGCCCGCGTGGCACCTGGATAAAAAGTAGCCGATGAAAAATAGCTCTTACCGTCATAATTAGTATGAATTAATAAAATACCTTATTGTACACCACAAGATAACAAAATAAACAAAAACTGCATATAACTAAAATTACAAAGGGCGGTCTAATCGCTTAAAAGCGATCTCTTCCAGACAACCTTGGGATGGAGTGGAAAGAATGCAACTGTGAGAATGGTTGGCGGTGAACGTAACTATTAAATTCAAGAGGAGAGTGCGATGCGATATACAAACTACTAGATAAATATAATTACATACCTACATACACAGTAACAAACTACACAATATACATATACATAAAAATAAACAATGTGCTATATATATATACATAATCAATATATATATCTACCCAATAGAAAATGAAAAGATACTATTTAATTAACAAAAAAGAAGGTCAATTTTACTCACTAAATAGTAATACTCCATTGGCTGTGTTAGTAACAAATTTTGTTAACCTAGCGTTAGTATTACATTAATTTGTCAATAAGGCTCAAAGGCAGCATTCGTAAGAAACGCATTCGACCGTTTTTACGTCGACTTACGTTGCGAAATTGGACTCAACGAAAAACCCTTTTATTTTAACGGGATAATTTATAGCCTAGGTCCACCCTGAAGGTACATTCTAAATATTGGTGAAATATTTTTTGAAATCTGATTATTAGTTTTGGAGATTACCTCCTACATCCAAACTAACAAACTTTGCCTCTATATAATATTATATTCATGTAGATAAAAGCTTTAGCTAAAACCTTATAGGTATGTATTTAATGGAGGCAGATGCGTAATCAAATTATCCTTAGTGTTGCAAGTTATTACCGCTTACAAACCATGAACCGTGGTGATTTTGCCTCAGAATTACAGAAATAAAGAGCTTGGTGATCAATCTACTAACTGTGCGTATGCCTCAGGAACTAACAAAACTACGAAAACCAATGCAGGCTAAAAACATTTTAACAATTTATAACTAGCGATCAAAATCGTAGCCTTCAACAAATGACAATCGTTGAGTAGTAAGTACATGGTTAACACGATGTCTTTGATAACTCTAAACTACGAGAACATAATCTCCAACATTTCGTCTGCGCTCTCGGTAAATTGAATAAAGCACAAACTCGCTATCACATTGCTGAAAACACGTAAAAGGGAACCAACTCCTACCAGGAAATGTTCTAAGACACAGTCTTTTAAGTTAGCTAACCCACTAAAATTTAAACGTGCACCTTTTTGATTTGGATTTAACTACATATTCTTTATTAACACCAATAGTATGTGCCTAAGTTCTAAATCTAATGATGTGTGCCATGTTCAGTATGTTGTTATTAGTTTAGTGATAAATCAAATGTGTTGTTTAAAAGAAACTAAAAAATATGCTTTTATCACGTACTAAAAATTATACAAAAGAATTCCAGTAGGTATCCACCTCCTGGCTCCATCATCAGACCCTCGTTGACTCGGAAAAATGAATCGTATGAGCCCAAACTCGAGAGTTTTACTAGTAGCCACTGAAGAGTTCCACTATCTACCTCCTGGATCCATTATCAGATCAGGTCCAAGATACAAAATTATAGTATTTTCATACGAACTACATATGCATACAAAGTTTCATTTCGATACAACAATTAGAAGTAGGTTAAAATTGACTTCCAAGATTTTATTACATTGATTGTTATTTAGTTACAATTGAAGCTAATTTATGCGTGATAAAATAGTTAAAGTCATTATTTGTATATAATGTGTATATACTTATAATATATAATAGGTTGGGGAAAAAGTTTCTTCGCATTTTTTAAGAAAATTCAAAACATTTTTTAATATAGTTTATTTACATTTAACTAAAGTATGTAGGTACCATTTTGTTCGATAACTTTTTGCCATTTTGTAGGCAGGGACATGATCCCATTGCTATAAAAACTTTGGGGCTTCTGTTCAAAATACCGCGACAAGTGGTTTTGGCAGTCCTCTCGTGATGTTAACCTGACACTGCCTAAAGAATTCTGAAGAGACCGAAACAGGTGGAAATCTGAAGGTGCAAGGTCAGGACTATACGGCGGATGCATTAACACATCCCAGCCAAACTCTCTTAATTTTTGCTGAGTGGCTAAAGATGTGTGAGGTCAAAAATGGTCAAAAATTTCTTCAAAAATGGTTCGGTTTCATTACGTCGTAATAAAGAATCACAAATGAGAACACGGTTCATTAGGTTTCTTTCAGTGAGCTCGTGAGGTACCCAAATATCGAGCTTTTTTGTGTACCCAGTTTTTTTCAAATGCGCCAAAACTGTTTTGTGGTCAATTCCCAGTTCTTCAGCTACGTCGTAACTACTGATATGCCGATCTTGCTCCACTTTTTCAAAAATGGCATCCATTTTATCCGTAATAGGGCGACCAGAGCGACGTGCATCTTTGACATCAAAATTTCCGGATTGAAAACGCTTAAACCAAATTTGTGCTACTCTCACAGACACTGCACTAGGTCCATAAACATCGCAAATTTTTTTCGCGGCTTGCGTTGCATTTTTACCTTTTTTGTAGTAAAATTTTAAAATGTATCGAATTTCTTCATTAGATTCACTCATCTTAACAGTACGAAAAACAAATAAAAATCACACATTTTCCTAATTTGAATTTGGAATTATCTTCTTTAAAATTTAAACTTTTAATGATACCAAAACCAGCCAGATACAAATAGTATAGCCAAAGATATTTTATTACAAGTTCATACATACAATAATGCGAAGAGACTTTTTCCCCAACCTAATATCTATGTTAGAATTAGTGCTATTAACGTTTTTTTTTCGTTTGTGTACACGTAACTTCCCCTATTTATCAGCTGTCCCTGTCCTCAAAGGTTTGCTGGAAGGAAACTCTTGTTAGGTTTAAGCTCGCCTTTGTACATGTCTTTTATGTAAGTTTTTGTTTGTATTCTCTGTGTACAATAAATGATAAAAAATTATAAAATTAAAGTTAAGTGACTTACTACCGTTAAACTTGGCAGTGTTCCTTACTGTTTTTTTCATTTAATTTTAACTTGTGCTGTATCTGAATGTGTCAAATAAACAATTTATCTATCAATTCATCTATCTTAATAGACAAAAAGAAAAAAGTCGAAGGGAACGAGTACCTAGCAATACTTACTCATGGATTAGAATCGATAAGGTAATGAAGATAAAGGAATGTAGCTTGTACATTGCTGGATCAGCTATGAACAAGCTGTAACGTCTTCTTGAGCTGTGCTCATGATAAGAGTGCCAAACTTTCTCCACACAGTCTTTACAGTACTAAGTTCTCGCTAGCTTACAAAGGAGAAAATTAAATAGATTTACAAGATTTCTGATTCCTGTGTCTGAGGAGTTGAATAAATATAAAGTTAATCTTTGCTGAGAAGTTAAAATGTTCCTTTGTCTGTTTGTATTCAAGTTTTTGGAGTTTAAGGTGTATTTATCTTTGAAGTTATTTGTAAAGTGTTTCTTTGTAAAGATGAATCTATTTGTATTTTTTTTTGTATAATTCAAGGACTTACCCAAAAAACTTAACAGCAAATACGTGCAGATCTTCATTTTTTCAAGATTCCTGAAAAAGAAAACATTATATTAGAATATGAATATAAAGTATGTAAAGGTAAGAAATATACAAATCATCATCATCAGCAGAATCAGTATGTGGAAGTCTTGTTGGACAGGCCGAAGAGTACCATGACAAACGATCTCAGGCCACTTCCATCCACCGGCTTTTCTGTATTGCGGAAAAATAATATAAATTAATAAAAAAAATATACACCGATTTCATTGCATAAGCATATTTATGCATTGCATCTTCGTATAATTATTACTAGCCTCTGCCCATGGCTTCGCCCGCGTGGTACCTGGATGAAAAGTGCCTATGTGTTATTCTAATGTATTAGCTGACTGTATTGTTTCATCAAAATCCGTTCAGTTGTTTTTGCGTGAAAGAGTAACAAACATACATCCATCCTCACAAACTTTCGCGTTTATAATAGTAGTAGGATTCAACAAGTTGAAATAACTACTAGTTATAAAACAAGACCTACAAATTATATCCTAACACACAAAGGCTACATTGTGTTCCAGAAAACACGACAAGAGCAAACCTGCGATGCTTGCTAAATATTTGAAGAAACAAACATTTATCTTGTTTCTAGAAATGAAATAAAACCCCGTTTACTTGCTGCTGACGTCGACTCGCCTTCAAAGTTTGTCCAAATATCCACACAAAAGTCGTCTGGAAGAGTTTTTTAGCGATGAGACCGGAACATTTATTAAATGTGTGTACCAGTAATAGGGTTCGGTCGGCCGAACCTCGGCCCTCAACGTATATTTCACTACGAATGCACACCATAACGGACAAATCTGCCCAGAATGCAAAAAGCTAAGCTTAAATTTGCCACAAATACGCTCTATACACTGCGGGACAAATGTTTGTATGATCTGCAAATATTTGTGTCAGGTCTGGGTGTTTGGTATGTATTTACAAAAGTAAAAAAAAAATCATACAATTATGTACCAGTAGGTATATACAAAAAATACAGACGAAACAGCAAAAAAAAATATATAAGTTGTATATCAGTCATGCAGTTTCCATAGTACAAACTCTGCTTAGTTTGGGGCTAGATGATAAATAATAAATAAATAATGCTGGACATTTTTCACACAGCATCATCTAGCCCCAAAGTAAGCAGAGCTGGTGTTATGGGAACATGACTGATATACTACTAATATATTTTTTTGTAAATACATACATAACATGCATAGATGATGCTGTGTGAAAATGTCCAGGATTATTTATTATTATTTATTTATATAACGCATAACTCTGACACAATTGCACATCGTCCTCTCATAATTACTCACTACAAATGAACACATTCACACGCATAACTCACCACAAACAAAAAACAAACAAGAGACAAGAGACAACAAGAGACGTTCCAACTTATTCACAGCTGTTTCTTAATAGCTAGAAATAGGTCAAATGCCGAATGCCATCATGGCTCTATCATTTGTTCGATTTAATCGGCTGTTTTTCTAACAAGTTTTTCCTTCGACGTGAGCACTTGGGAAAATGTACGCTATATAATGTTTATCTATCCCTAATCCACGGGAAAGGCATTAACAGGAAGACAGGTCAATGTAGGATCGATACAGCCCAGCATTCATTATCATTAATGTTAATTCAAGCGAAACCGACTCGGGCCTTTGGGGATGATTGTGTACAATAAAATAAATAAAATAAAAATAAAAGGCCATATTCAATTGTTTTGAATGTTCTTGTAGAAAATTAACTGATACTCTATGCCCTACCTAAGAGCCGTGTTGGCATAATAATACGGTTTGAAATCCCTAAAGACACACAGAAAGGTTCTCACTAGTATCTGTGCAATGTGTACAATCCGAATGTAGAAGATCGATTATCGACTCGCCTTTGAATATCGAATCTTTCTCGAGTTTTCTTTATCGAATTTATTTGCTTGAATGCTAACAAATGAGCACGCAAATCGGCTGAACATTAGCGCTAAATATGCAAAATTGTATGCATATTTAGGCCACAAAGCGTGCGAGAAACTCTCTGGGTAAATGGGCCTTAATTTAGGAAAGACTGCATACCCACATAACATGTTGTTTTATTTATCGACCCCTTGGGATTCATTAACTCAGAATGAATGAGCTTCTCGAAAACAACAATTATTCTTGTTCAAAGATACAAACATTTATAAGACAGGTAGGTAGGGCAGTATCTATCAAAGCCGAGCTGAGCGGAGATAAATTTATTATGTTTTGAGCGGAGTTAAAATGAGACAAATGAGAAATCATTTTGTCGATGAAATAACCAACATTCACGCAACAGACACGCTATGTTATACCAAAGTTACCTCATAACTCCTAAAATTATCATTGGAGATGCTTTAACTGAGCGATAAATCATCTGTATCCTTGACTAAGTCTAGATGATAGGAAAGTCTACATGCTTTTGGTTGGTTTAAGAAAACAATATCCTGTTTTACTGCTACTTCGAAGACCTCGTTCAAAAAACATCATTGAAAAGTGACCGTGGAAGATCATACATAATTTTATTACAGTCCCAAATGATTATCTTCCACGGATACACAAAATATACACGGAGAACAGACGTTTCCTCGAAACTTTCCTGAATTTGCATGCCGTGATCATTTCAATTCAGAATTGAATGAGGACCTGTTTGAATGTAAATTCTTGAAAGTAATATATCTAATCGTGAGTTCTTGATATGTTTATCAACCCTTAAATGTCTGCTTCTACTATAATGATTGCTGTTAGCGTAGAATTATAATTTACTGCCGACGAGTAGTAACCGAGAACTACTTGTAGATAAGTCCTAGTATAATTATAAGTTAAATATAATTATAAGTTTAATGGGTCTTTATTGTCTTTAGCGTTCGATTGTGTTGCGTTGGCCGTGGTCATGGGTTGACTGAAGTATATAGAGCTACCGTGTAGGAACAAAGGCAGTAGCCGCAACTACCCTCATTTCATATTCAGATTCAGAAAAGTCACATTGACCCACACTACACGATAAGGACTCCAATAAAAACCAGATAAACAAGTTAATTTTTGCCAAATTTTAAAACAGCGCTTTATGCTTGTAACGTTAAAACCTATAAGAAACAACCTTGAAAACATATAAATCGATTGCAAAAAGAAACTTTAATTAGAAATTTTAATCGGATAAGCCGTTAAATGGTAAGTCAATTAATTAAACAACCTCATAAACAACCTCATTCACATTTAATTAGCGGAGATATCTCGTAACATACAGACATTAAAATCCTCATCATTAAAATCGGTCAGATCCGTGAAGCTACTGAGTAGGGGGTAGTCAAAGACACGTCCAAACGTTATATTGGTTGCCCACGTTTTGCAAAGATTGATTGCATTCCGCGTGATCCATCGCCACTTAGTGACACTGACCGGGGCACGGCTTCAATTTTAACTTTTATAAAAGCTTCACTTTGTTGAGTGTCGTACGGATTTTAATTATGTTAAAATGTTGGAAAAATCGCCGTGTCACGTATATTTCGAAATTCAGCCAGGCACTAGGATTAATGCGCCTCATTTCTCACTTCAGACGCACGCGGCGCGGGCTCAGACTAGCCACAATACATACCACTATATACATAACATAGGTATTGTATAATGAGTGTAAAATATAGCATGCTCCTATGAAAAAAAAGGTTCTGTCACACTGATTAAGGGTGGACCCGCTGTTGCGTTTTTTAAATACGTTTTTTTTACTTTTGTTTATTTATACCACTAATGTGATAAGCAAACTGTATGACCTACCTGTTAGTAAGTGGTTAGGTTAGCCTATGGACGCTTACATAACCGGCAACAATCGCACGTTCCCTACCCTTAAAAAAATTCAAAACTCCAAAATGAAGCTACTTTATAAACGACCTTTTTTAATGACCTTAATGTAGTTACTTATAAAATACCCTGTTTAAAGAACACCATACTATAGTCACTTTATTAATGCCCTTTTTAAGGAACCTCATATAGCTAAGGAATTGTTGAAGAATCCCGTGAGAATCTTCATTCTGAAGTCACTAACAAACGTCCTTTTTGAAAAATCACATAGTCACTGTAGAGGGAAACCTCAGCAGGCAGATCATGTTAATACAATGATTAAAACTCAAGACTTATAGTATATTTGTATGTAAAGAGATTCACGACGTAGAATCCTATTATCAGCCTTACGATATATTATAAAATATAAATAATGCTGAACATTTTTCACACAGTATCATCTAGCCTCAAACTAAACAGAGCTTGTATTATGGAAACTACATGACTGATATACTACTAATATACTTTTTTTGTAAATACATACATATTATACATAGAAAACACCCAGGCCCGAGACAAACATTACAAACATTTGTCCCGCAGCGGGAATCGAACCCGCAACCTTTTGCGTCTCAGGCGGGCCTTCGCCCACTGCACCACAGAGATCGTCATATTGTTTTATAATTACACTTTGCATCGCCGTTGGCTTCTCTAATAAACAAATTAAAAATAAATAAAATACACATAACACATGTCTCATCTCATTACACAGCATCAGCCGCAACCTGACCGCGTCAAGTTGATCCCAAACCTTTAATAGTGTATCAGCAAAACCCAACTGCTAACGACACATCCACTTGGAAGTTGCCAAGTTACATGTTACGTTATTTACACGAACATAACTACCAGCATGAAAATTCACGGCTGTGATGTGAGTTTGCATTCACAAAATAAGTACAATAGTTTTAATAATTTAAGTAGTATTAGAGCTCCTTATAAAAGAGCTGGTACTTCCACCATACCTATTTCTGCCGCCAAGCATTAATGCTCGCCTTGCTGTATACCGGTTTGAAGACTTTTCCATACTAAACAAAGGTTAACTGGAATATAATGCTATCTAGCATTAAGTTCGCCTATCTCCAGTACTTTTTCGTTGTGCTATAAATAATTTTCTATCTATCTAAGGGTGCTGATGAAATTAAGGGTGTACATGATATTTATCAGCCGGCTTATCAGGGTCGGCAACACGTACGATACCTCTGGTATTACAAGCGTCCTTAGGTTAAGGTAACCGCTTATTAACATGTGGGCCGTATGCTTGTTTGCTACTAAAGTTATTTATAAAAAAAATGCGTGAAATGGTGTAATTTTAGGGAACTGGTGATCTTCATAGCTTGGCAGGCGAGAAGCCGCTCCGATAGTGATGCTGTATTTCATAATACGCCTCCTCTGTCCTGTGTGTCTCTTGTCCAGATGTTTCCTGCGAATGACCTGGATTTCTGCGGACTCTGGCCACAACCTGGCTTTTTACTCCTACGGCTATAACCACTATTGGCCAAGTGTTCTGCCAAACTCCGCTTAATAATGATGATAGGGTACATCAAAAACAAAAAAACAAACACGCTCACGACTGTCTTCCCCATGGTGGCAACCTCAGATACATACTCAGCGAGTAGATCTTTGGTTTTCCAAGTAGGGGGTAGTCAGAGGCACGTCCGAACATTTGGTACATTTGGTACATGCCCGCGTTTTGCAAGTTATCATTCCATGTGACATGTTGCAAGCCCATCGTCTTCGAATTTTTCGTTCTAGGGCATGTCGGTTTCCTCAAGATGTTTTCCATGATACAGGGTACACCAATGTTTTATGTTTGTATTTGTATTTAAAGATAAAGGTAAAGATAAAAATCGTCACATACAGGATACATACATTTCAAAAGCAAGTCTCTTAGGATGGTAATGGTCTATTAGGATAGACCATTACATCAGATAAGCTGTTCCGGTGATAAATGGTAACAGATACAGATGGTCAGTCATGTAGTTCCCATAATACAAGCTCTGCTTACTTTGGGACTAAATGATGCTGTGTGAAAATGTCCAGCATTATTTATTTATTATTTAATTTATAAACAAGCTAACAACCTCTTATGGCAAAACTCCTTACAATCTACGTCATTAAACCTACTTTACTGTACACCGTCGATTGGTATTAATTATCTACTTTCATTTTAACCCTTGACTTGAGCCAGCTTTATAATAATTAAACAACAACGCGTTTATAAAACACAGAGTGTGAAATTGGTAACGGAAGGCGCGTGCGAAACTCATGTCGGCCATTAATTGATTTTCAAATGCCATAGGACTTCAGGATTCGAACCGAGGCGTGTGACGTCACTAATAATGATCGGGGCGTGACTTCCGCAAATATAGCCTCGAGTCAGGGATGCCAGGTTTGAGTATATTTTATCTGCGGCATCAAGAATCAGTTTCTGCGTTTAGGGTAAGAGATTGTTTGTTATTCGTCTCCAAAATGACTAATCTCATTGTAAAGCGGTTAAATTTAAATGTAGCTCTAAAATTCTGATTCAGCGGGATTTGAACCGCATCTTTGCCTCTAATTAAAAGCTCTAAAATCGGGAGATTTGTTTTCAGCGTATAGCGCTGTATATGTTATGTACGACACATACGAATAGTAAAGGTGCTATATGTCTCATTCGGAAAAAAATCCTGCTCAGTCTGAAATTAGTTCGAACGAATTACGAGAGATGGCACCACTTCGTTATTTCAAAGCTAATTTTAAAGTGAAAACAACACTTGAGTCTTGAATAATGTTAAGGTTCTGGATAAGTATCGTTTTCACTTTAAAATTAACAAACTTTGTAGAGCGGTTATTTGTAAACAATTTGTAGTATAAGTGTCAAAAAACTAATACCTATATAGTTTTATCGTAACAAGAAAAGGGAGCGCTGCAATAGATGATAGAATGTGTTTACTTTCGTTTCATCCAACCATCGTGCAAATGGGATTTTTTGTTCCCACTTTAAAACTATTTATAGCTACTAGCAAATTGTAGCCTTGAAACTAACCTAGTATCGCTTTCGATATTTCAGATTGTAATCTGAAATGCTGCCAGATATCTTGTTATCAAGATATCTGGCAGCCCTATGGCCATAGGCGCGATGTGTACATATATGGCCGGATATTAATGAGGCAATCGACGCGTTGGACCCCGGACCCAAATAGCATTAGAGCCCAAATCGCTCATCCATTACAAACATAACCAATATGCGCGAGTATCAAATTTTATAGGAAACGACGGTGCTTATAAACCTTATGTCCGTTTGCACTAAACTTTGACGGCTCTTAAGGTCTTGCTTGATGACAGATATCATTAAGACATGGTTAAGATAAGATAAGATAAACTTTGAACAGTCACATATATAATCCTGAGCCCACACAAGGATTCCCTGTATTGAACTACAAGGATCTACTACTAAGAGGATGTACTGTCAGGAACTACGAGTACCATGGTTCCACAACACCCAGACACGGAACATTTATTTTTCTTAAAAAGTTGTATCAACTTATTTGTATGATATTATTAATACGTTGCAGGCCGTAACGCACCTTGTAGCATGGCTCACGTTTAATACCTATTTAACATTCTCTGTGGGAAACAATAATATTGTCATCATCATCATCATCATCAGCCCACATTAGTCCACTGCTGGACATAGGCCTCTCCCAATACGCGCCACTGAGCCCGATCTTCGGCTCTTATCTTCCACTTACTGCCCGCTGCCTTTCTTACGTCATCGCTCCACCTAGCCGGAGGGCGCCCCACACTACGTTTGCCCAGACGCGGTCTCCACTCAAGAACTCGTTTACCCCAACGGTTGTCGGTTCTTCGGCATATATGACCAGCCCATTGCCACTTCAGCTTACTAATCCTCTGAGCTATGTCGATGACTCTCGTTCTCTGTCGGATAATCCCGTTGCGGATTTTATCTTTCAGAGAAACCCCGAGCATAGCTCGTTCCATAGCTCGCTGTGCAACCTTGAACTGGTGGATTAGCCCTACTGTGAGTGTCCATGTCTCGGCACCGTAGGTCATCACGGGTAGGACGCACTGATTGAAGACTTTAGTCTTCAAGCATTGTGGTATGGGTGACGAGAAGATTCGACGTAGTTTTCCGAACGCTGCCCAGCCCAGCTGGATCCTTCTCTTGGCCTCCTTCTCGAAGTTGTGTCTACCTAATTGCAAAATTTTACCGAGGTAGACGTATTCTTGGACAACTTCAAGTGGGTGGCCTTGTACGACGATTGGCTCCGGGTTTATGTTCCCATTGAACATAATTTTTGTTTTATCCATGTTCATCCGGAGACCAATTCGTTGAGAAGAGTCGGCTAGGCCATCTAGCATTCCCTGCAGCTCCTGCAGCGACTCCCCCATCAGGACTATGTCATCTGCAAATCGTAAGTGTGAGATGTACTCGCCATTTATGTTGATGCCCATATTTTTCCAGTCCAGCGTCTTAAACAGATCCTCCAATGCGTTAGTGAACAGTTTTGGATATATGACATCTCCCTGTCTCACTCCTCAATAACGCACGCGGTACATCCTGCAAAAACAAACGAGGCTCTGACGACCGGCTGATGGCGGTATAGCCCTCCCTAAACTAACACAGTTAAATATCCTGACCACTGACGGGCAGCAGCGTCAGTGGTGCGACAAGCTGTGCTCTGCGATCGCCAACCCGCCTGCCCAGCGTGGCGATTATGGGCAAAACCCTCCCAATGTTAAGCACCTTGAATAATATTGTATCCCTATAATATTAGAATAATGATTGAGAAATATTTAGATATTATCTGTGACATAATTCTCAATCTCTTGAGATCGAGAGATTATCATCGACGAGAACGTTACGAGTTTTTTTACATAAATATTTCGATTGAAAACAAAATATAGGATTATATGCCTTTTAGATACCAATTTTAAATGTAGCTGTGTATAGATTTTGTTCAAAATGAACTTTAACTTTACACTACTAAAAATGTTGCATCCTTGATGATTGAATCTACTTGGCAAAAAGGTTTTAGAACTTTTTACCAAGCAACAATAGTCAAAGCCCATGACGAGTTAATTTTAAAGACAGTAAGTAATAATAACAAATGTGATTTATTTACTCTCGTAATATTTTTCATACATGCTCGCGAGTTTAAGGTACTCTTGACCTGACCTTTCTCCAGAACGTCACCAATCTGGTCAGAGGACGTAAGCCGGGTCTACCCTTTCCAATTATCCACAATACGCTTCCCTTTTATCATGTTTCGTCAATCTCCTATCATCCATCCTTTCTACATGCCCAAACCACCTTAGCATACCTTTCTCTATTCTTGTCACTACATCTTCTTTCACTCCACAACACTCGCTTATCTTCCTAAATAATTAACTCAATTTCAAAGATTCAGAATAACATGAGCTACCAAAGCAAACTGAACCGCAAACCATAGAGACCATCAATCTTCATTGCCATAAACCACTTCTGTACCAACTGAATCAATCACACACCATCTACCCCGTTTCACAAGCCATAGCACCACGCCTAATACAGACATATTAGCATATTACGCTCTGAAAATTTCAGTGAAAGACTAGGCATGAAGGCTCGACGCCAGAACTTGTGTTCTGGGCTAGTCGAGTGAAGGCAATTTGACTCAACCTGCTAGTTCATACGGTAATTTAAATTTTGACTCTATCTACTTAACTTTGTTTGTATCGTATCAAAACTTTATTAATTTTAATGTCATATATTATATTTTTGTATCATATTAATTTACCGAAATAATAATACAACTTCTTACGTAAGCCATCTAAAAACAGTTGCAATCGATTTATAGATAGCTTAATTTGATCCAGATCACTACGTTACTGTTAGGGAAACAGCCCTAAAAACTGAATGCACTGTCACGTTGAATGACAAATCATATGTGTTGATCCAGATAGAAGCCAGCTTTCGGATCATACTTCGCTTCGGCCGAAGTTAACTTGTGTTGGAGCCAGTCAAGTGGAAACAATTTAGTTTAGTAAACTCGTAGGATACATAAGTTATTTTAAGTTTGACACTCTTGTAAGATAAAAAAGGAGTTAAAGAGAAGTCCAAGCAATTAAAAAGATATTCGTGCTACTAAGGTAATGTGATCCTTGCTTGTATAATTCTTAGTAGGGGTAGGTAATACCAATGGACCCTCGCACAAATGACGGGTTGAATGAAGACTTCGTTGATATCAACCTATTCAGGTTATTTTTGTTCGTTATATGGGTTATTGAATTTTAATCCCCATTTCATCCTCTTTGTTTACGGCCCTGAGCTCTACGGAGGCCTACGGAACGCACGAATTGCTGTTTATCGTTTACCGATAATGATACGAATGTAGAAAAAGTATTGTACAGGTTTTGCTTTTCTGACTTTTAAAGGTTGCATAGCATTTATTTATTTATTTATTTATTTATTAAAAAAACAAACTCTTAAACTTACAGCTAAGGGCCAAAACGTTTTAGAGCTAAAGATATTACAACTTATAGAGAACATAAAAAAATCATACAGTAATTGACGAATATACGTTTTTTCATAATAAAGACATCTATATTGGGTTCCTGAATAATCATCGAGTTGATTATTCTTAGATTATTATTTGCATAATGAGATAGGGAAATTCTGATAAAATAAGAAGTCGATATGCCTAAGTACTGACTATACGCTTCTACCTAAACAAAATGTCACACACTATAATGTGTTTTCATGTTTTCAAATAATTTTCACGTTATTGACGTCTTATTCGGCAACGTCGGAAAAAATGAATGAATTCTAAATATACGCCGGAAAAATACATTGTGGTAATATGGTGTACTAAATTTCAATTTGACAATAACGAATTGCCTTCAAATAAACGATTCGCCCGCATTCCTCTGTGAAGCAATTAACAGGACTAACGCTGCCCTCTTTATATGCCCCGGCTGAAACTTAGCTATTTTATTACCCAATAAACGTTGTACTCAAAACCAACAACACAAAACTCCCTATTATAAAGCTACGAATTGCATTCGAAAATTTCTGGATAAAAGATTTGATGAAATTAACAATGGAACATTTTCCACGAATAATAATACATAATAACATGATTTATTTAGTAAAATTGTAGTGTTTCATATTATATAGTTGAGTCCCTGTCTCTCGGAGAAAAATGAGCTGTGGTCCAGGAAACAGTACCCTCCCAATCAAATTAGACTCAGTAAATAATCATAAATCCGTCTTTTCTAATGAATGTTGTGAGTTGAAAATTTAAAATGAAAATACACCGATGTGAGCGTATTTTCATGTGGAAATAACACGAAATGTTTACCAGATGTGTGAAATAGCCAACAGTCAAATTAATGTGTCTGTTGGGTGTTTAAAACGGGTTGTTATATTAGGTACTCAATAATGATTCGTATTTGGGGTTTGAGAAAAATACGTACCTGACAATATTTTCCGAATTGATTCCCATCAAATGGATATCTTAGTCCAAATAACGCAAAGATATACTAAAGATATTTAAATAAAGATATATAAACTACAGGTTAATGATATAGCCTAAGCCAGAGGAAGTTTTTAATTAATATTAATTCTTGAAACACTTTCTGACGTGTTTGACGATATAGCTAAAACGTGGCTTAGCTATTGCTAAAATGTAAAGCATTTTAACGCTATTTCTCAGCACGACGCGGTCGGGCGATGCATTGTGGGCGAACGTGCCAGGGCACTAAGCGCGTTTATTAAACGAATTCATCATCGTAAAACTGCAAATACTATGTGCCAGGTAGGTATCTATACCAACGTGAAGATAGGGAACAATGTTGAACGTTCTAAAGTAAACTATGCGCTCAAAATGCTGTATATTTAGGACAAGTGAAAATTAAACAGAGTGAGAAGCTGACAATTGAATTTGACTGAAATAATAATCGGTTCCTGATCTACTGTCTTACATTATACAGGTACTTAAAAATTATGGGAAGTCGATGGATTGAGGTAGCCAAAGAGCTTTCGTCATGGCCCTCTTTAAGAGTGACCTGTGTGCGGCAGTAGACTTCTACAAGATTGATGATCAGTCGGTCTCTTGGATTCAAAACGTTTGGAACAGAAATCAGGTTAAAGTTGTATTCATCAAACTTTCGCAATTAGATAACATTATTATTATAAACGTCGGGAAAATAATAAAAATGGTAAACGCGATAAAGACCCGTAAAACTTGGTATTTGGACAATCCGCAAGAGGAAACATTTTTCATACTTTCTTTCAATGTCTGTCAGGCAAACAATATTCGAAGTATGTTCTGTCGTTTTGGGTATGAAGCATTTTTAATAAGCACATGCCTAGGATCTGATCTAAATGCCGCAGTAGTGACGGTGTGTTGTAGGTTCGGCGTAGTCTTGGAACCACGTTATCTCTCCCTTTTGTTTCTCAAACGTAAGACAAAGACAGAAAACTCTATTCCGAGAATATCAACAGCCGTTGTAAAACTTTCCTGAACTTATCCAAGATTGGAGAATTGTTTTAAATGTGAAGTCATTTTCGCACAGCATTCAGCAGAATTGCGGTAGAGTATAAAGTGTGAGCGCAATATGCAATAACTACTGCCATCGACAGCTTCCTGAATGAGACTTAGAAACATCTGCGGATAACTTCGGAGCATTCCGAAATATTCTGGAGCAATTTGAAATCCAACTGAACCTATCGGAAAACTACGTTGCGCATGTTGCGGACAGGTTTTGAAACAGTTGACGAGAAAACATTATGTACTCAGCTACTTCTGAGGTTCTGCCTGATTGAGTAGAGTGATTATCGTAGTTTAGTGGTATAGTATTTCACCTGGAAAGAGGAATTTATTTTAAGGGGATGAGAGGTTTTTTGTATCGTTTGCAGGCCGGACTAGTTTCCTGAATAGATTAATAGATGGCACTGTATGTCACTTGTATCAATGCCAGGAAAACAATCATAAAACACATTTTTACAGTCCGGCTAATGGCTGTCCAAAATGTAGCATGTACATTTTGTACAGCCATTAGTATTGGAATACTGCGTCATCTAAAGAATAATAAGATGTCACTTAACAAAGATCAAAATCATAAATACATGCTGTCCCAAAAAAATTAGATACTCTGTAGTGTTTCCAGCTCAAAATTGATGGTAAAAATGTTGCTATTTTTAAACATGTTTCAAAACACAGTTATACTATTACTATTATTATTTCTATGTATAATATGTATGTATTTACAAAAAAAATGTATGTAAGTAGTATATCAGTCATTTAGTTCCCTTAATACAAGCTCTGCTTAGTTTGGGGCTAGATGACGCTGTGTGAAAAATGTCCAGCATTATTTTATTTTTTACGATTGAATCTAATATCGAATATGCCACGACGAATCGTTTCATCGTACAAAATGCTCTTTGGTGCCATAATAGTTCCAAGTTCTAGAATATATCCTAGAATGTAACTCAATCCCCATTCCAGTAAGTACAAGAATGGCATATATTTGCACTATTTTACATCTACGTTGCAGAAGGCTCACGTAACAAGCTACGTGCCGCCGCATCTCTTGCCTTTTTACAATATTTTTCAGTACCTCTTCAAAAGAACCCTTCCCTAGTACCTACTAGGATTATCAGACAGTGTTGTATTATAACTATTGACACGAGTAGAGGCTTTAGTTCGAATATTTTAGAACTCAACATAAAAACACCCTGTTTTCTATCAATAATCTTAAAATTATTGAAAGACATATATAGAAGTAGGTATATACTAAAAATTCAGATGAAACAGCGAGCAATCGAAAAACCGTTGCAAACAATCTATAAATAGCTCAACTGATCCTGATCACTACCAGACGAAAGCGTTCCCAAAATACTGGCCGCATCACCACGCTGAATGGCAATGCTAATGCGTTTACCGCAGATATAGATCTAATAATTGAATTTATTTGCGAATCAAATTTATGATTTCAAATATAAGCGCGACTGATAGTATAAGTTACAGTAATTGTAAGGACTTGGCAGGCCTCCCCTGAATACAAACGAAATTGTACCATATGATATAATAAAGATTAGCACTCACGTACGATCTCACATGTCTGTTTTGTGAGTATAAAATACTTATTCACTATTTATTGTTTCCCCAGTATCACACAGCAACCAAGGCCTACAAGAGCTTTTATTAAAGAATTTATTTAGCTTGAAATTTAGTACAATGTTAGAATTTGCATACTAATACGTTAAGGTATTAAGCGCCTATTAAATTACTTAATTTCAAATTCCAACGTATTTTTCGAAAATATCTAGCAAATTAACATACAAATTATCTACTTGCTGAAGGCTCCACGCCCATTACTGGTTTGGGTCATCACTTTTAAGCCCACTATAAATACGCGAGTTTCAGCAAAGATACATTATGTTGGTACTACCCTCTGCCCAAAGCTTCGACCGCGTGGTACCCAGATAAAAAGTAGCCTATGTTAATGGGCCTATGTTCTGATGTATTAGCTATATTACTGTAAAGTTGCATCAAAATCCGTTCAGTAACAATGCTCATGATGATTGTTTAAATGCTAATGACGGTAGAGTCAGTAGAGTAACAAACATACGTCCAATTTTCGCGTTTGTAATCGTAGTAGGATTTTAAACAGCACACGAATGTTACTCTCTCATACTCATAAACCCACGCTTTATGAGTATGAGAGAGTAATTTGCGATCGCCACTCAAAGAAAATTAGATATTTGTCCCAAATATAGGCTCCGTCCGTTTTAGGTCATATACATTCATTAAGTATTGTCTCTCTGAAAGGACAAAAATACCAACGAGCGTTGTGTGTTAATAAAATATTTGAACAGCTAAGCCCTTCCCCTACCCAGATGGGCATATTTGACAGGTCCAAAAAGTATTAGAAAACGTTTGTTACGATTTAGTACGTTACGTGATCTGAGGTCGCTCAAATACTTATTTACCGTTTTTTTTCTTTAAAAAGTTATGAAAGTTTGAAAGAGTACGTGTAGATTCCGTCCTGGAACAACAAATCTGCTCATTTTTATCCACAAACCAAGCGAGCGAATCCGTGCTCAGAAGCTAGCATTCTATAATGTAAGTAAGTAGGTAATTAGATGATTATCTACTTCAGCTTAATTAACTGATTTCAGAGGATTAGCTTATTCTAAAAACATTTTCTAAACATTAAAATTTCGACTCATTTGACAAAAAATAAGAAATTTAGGTACTTTTCTACTTCTCATATAGAATAGAATAGAATTCTGTGTTCTGGTTTGAAGGGTATGGGTGCTGTTGAAATTACAGACAGATTTGACTTTTTACACGTTATCTCTCAGGGTCGGCAACGCGAGTTTTGCCTCTGATGCGTGCAAGCGTCCATAGGTTTCGGTAACCGCTTATCGGTTACCGAAACCTATCGACGCAAACAAGCATACGTTCCCTGGTAGATCGTATACTTATTTGCCACTTAAGTTGTATATATAAAAAAAAAGGTTGCCTATTAAAACATAATACAGTATTTATCTTGTCTGTCAAAACTAATAAAGCAAATAAATCACGATTAAAATTAGAACAAGGAAAAAGTATACATTAATTTTCCGTGTCAAATGTATACGGCTATACATTTTTCCAGTCAGATTACATAAAGTTCGATGGAAAAGATTGAATTACGATTTTTGTCAGAAGAAT
Organism: Perizoma affinitatum; assembly: GCA_961405105.1. Lineage (NCBI taxonomy): Eukaryota > Metazoa > Arthropoda > Insecta > Lepidoptera > Geometridae > Perizoma > Perizoma affinitatum. The sequence goes on from OY560206.1 coordinate 7,366,617, forward strand.
TTCCTACCGCCCATTTACGGCTCCAAGTGACTTAGAAATAAGTACATTGTATTTCAAACTATGGAAATCCTCAGATATACCCAATACACAATTCTTTTAAAATACAAGTAAGGGTAGTCAGAGGCACGTCCAAACAATATATTTGGCACATGCCAGCGTTTTTCAAGTAGTTAGCATTGCACGTGACAGGTTGCAGCCCAACACTAACCGATGACACATGCTTTCGATTTTTTGCTTCTAGGGCACGATGGGTTCGAACACACGATCATCGGATTGGAAGTCAGGGTACCGCCCACTAGGCCAACATGGCTCAGCACCAAACTCGAAGCCAAATAGCCACGTGACGGTGTAATCTAGGTAAACGGACACGTACGTTTCCTAAATACATGATTAGTACGTTCTGCCATAAATATCAATGTGGGACAATGCTTGTCCGACTCTTATGTACTACAGAATGGACAACAATAATGTACACCCTGTATACAAATCACAAACAAACTTTGTTCCTACAGCAATCACCATTCATTATAAGCATCCGTCTTAATTGTAGTACCTATATCTTGTGGTATTATTGCCGTAAGATCAACAGTAGTACCGCGGCAGCAAGTTTGATCTTCTGTCCTCGATTATTTTATAAGATCATTGGTTCTTGATGGACAAATTTGTCCTCATAGATCAAAGCATTTATTAACTTTTATCGTAGATTCAGGGTGTCCAAAGTTTTAACTACTATTGTTCTTGTAGAAGAAGGTGCGTAACTACTATTGTTATTACAGATTAACTAGAAGGTGCGGCACATGCCATCAAATGCTGTCCGAATTGGACTCCTTGAAATTATTCAGTCTTTGAATAAAACATAATACACCGTCCGCCTAGTACAACTTTTGACTTCTAGATAGATCTATCTACTAATTTACACCAAAAATTTGGAAGTGTTTTCAAGATTTCGCGGTTGAGATGTATGGCGACGGGGTAATGGCGATGTGTTTTCAGTTCCTCTTTGTCTCTTACAGTTTGTGTAGTACGCAGATACTGGATAATGTCTAACCTTGTAATAATGGTGATAAATAAATATAGAGGGAGGACATTTGAAAATCCTGTGACATACACTTATTAAAAAAATAGAATCTTGGTGTCTGCTCAAGACGTGCTTATTTCAAAATTAAATGCATATAGTAAAGCGTGCCGTAGGTATTAATATTTTACTTAGCAATATTATTATTTTGGATCCAATTTCATGTTCGATACAGTATCCGTGTACCTAATTAGGTACTTTGAATTTCGTCCGTCGATGATCACAATTCTGTACATCTGCCACCGAACCCAGAGGGATTTCGAAATTCGAATATTTCAGTTATTCCAATACTAGTCAAGTATTGGCGCAAACATTCCATTTTCGACGAAGTGCTACCAGCTTAGACGACCTCTCGCGTCTCCAGACTCTAGCAAAAGTTACGAGGATCTGGATATATTTGTAAGGATGTCGGCAGATCTAGTCATACTGGTCGTATGCTCAGGCCCTCAAATGGGTTAATCGCTCGGAGTCGACATCTGCACCTGACGGACTGAATAACGGTCTGTAATACATTCGAGTATAAAACCTTTTGGCATACATTTACGAGTGAGAAGTTTCTTTGTAAGAGTTTTGCTAACATCTATCCTGTATCTCATTAACTTGCTATAGGGGCTAGAAACTAAAGCTGCGCGCTAAAATGTGATTGCGTTGAGAGAGAGAGTATCGAGTTTGTTTGTAAATCAAATTTTGTATTACTAGCCTCAGCCCACGGTTTCATCCGTGTACTACCCTAATTAAAAGTAACCTACGTTCTATTCCAGATCACGCACCTGTTTCAAATTTCATCTAAATCGTTTCATCGTTTACGGCAACAAACATTCAAACATCATTTTTTTATATTAGTCGGATAAGTACCAACATGACTCAATTTAAATCTTACTTGCAAAATTGTCTCTTATCATATGGAATGATGAGAATTGCATTTTTTGTTAACGGTAAAAAAAAACAGAATCGCTTGTACCAATACTAGGCCATCCAAGATCTTAGGTGTAATTTGATTAACACATCTGCTTTCCCTCTCATTCGCTTTTTTTGAATAATCCTATCATTCTTGTAAAATGGCTAAAATGCCGACCTTGTAAACACAGCTTTACTATCACCCATTTCGACGGCAACTGCCAACATATTTACAAATAAACATTACATAAAACTAATAGGAGTGAAAGTTTTTATCCCTTAAGTTGTTGAAGTTCCACCCTCTCGTATTGCATACCCTTGTCACATTGGAAGGTAATTTGACAAGTTCTGGAGGGTGCCAGAGGCCCTTAGTTACCGGCTATACGATCTTTATCCGGCTAAAGTCATCGAGTCCGGCTACACCTCGATAAAAATGTATGCACCTATTGTTTTGTAAAACGATAATGAAAAAGAATAACCAGCTTTGTTTATCGCATTTCTTTCCTGGTTTGGTCGCAGAGAAACAGGCAGTGGATAAAATCGACGATTCAAAGTGATGATTGATTGACTGAAAATATTTTAACAAATAAACAAAATCTTATTCTTAAGAAGGTACAATAAGCGGTCTTATCACTTAGAAGCGTTCTCTTCCAGACAACCTTTGGATGGAGAGAATAATAAAAGATTGTGAGAGTGGCGGCGGTGTTCATAAAATAGTACTAAAAGAATATTGACTACAACATTATATCTCCTATAAATTTGTTTAAAAGATACATACCTACATATTTACTATAAAAATACATATACACCTTATAAGACATCGGTAAAAGAGCAAGACAAGACTGTGCGATACTATGATGTTTATGTTAGATAAAAGTGCTTCACACGAGTTTTGAATACGGGTAAAGATTGATGATCAAAATGATGAAATTAATGATTTGATGATACTTGTGATTTAAATGTATATATTAATTTTGTCTTTGACATTGAACTATCGAATCCACCATACTTATTTCTGCCGCCAAGCAGTCATGCTCGCATTGATATGCGATGATTCCGGTAAAATTACAGACACCATTATATCTCAGGTAGGTACGCATTATGCAAGCGTCTATGGACGGTCACGGTAAACACTTACCAACGTGGGGATGTATGCTTGTTTGCAACCTTATATATATAAATATTTAAATAACTTAAAAAATGGTCTAGGTATAATTGTAAAACGCGGTATCCTCTCGGATCTACGTATTGAATATCTACCTGCTGAGGCTGTTCAGTATAGCAGATGATTTAGACAGTCTCGATTAAAAAAAAAATATGTTGCAAGGCGTTGACTTAAACAACGCGTAAAAAAAATGAGCTATTTGATAACAGAGGACTAGTGGAAGACCTAAGTCTGTAGCAACGCCTAGGAATAACACTTTTATCCTTTCTTGAAACAAATTTAACAAATGACAATATGCATTTAGAGTATAAACTTATGTGATATGGCGTGTTGAAAAAAAAGGTTGCTCAGTCCTTTTCAATCCTCCTTTGTACTTAGGTTCCAAATTACATTATGCATTTACAGTTTATACCTATGTGATATGGCGTTTTAAAAAAAAAGATGTTTGATCCATTTAAAATCCTTAGCTATTCAGTACAGAACAGAATACCAACCAAAACATATTTCGGTACAACGTCCAAATTACAATGTGAACCGAGGTATGGAAACCAGAAAGTAAAATGTTAGGTACGTTGTACGGTGGCTACCATTGGCATTGTTTAAAAAATAATAAAAGCCTTTACGAAGATGCTTAGAAACAGACATCCAACCAAAAATCCAAAATTTCGCATTCATAATATTAGTAGGGTGAATACATGATAGATGTGAATATCTTCACTTATTCACACATTGCCGGAATGTGTCCAACAGAGATGTGAAAAATAGTTTAGTAAAAGTATTTAAATACAAAATGCAAATGCATAGTTGTAAGCACTATTTCAAATAGAAATACAAAATAGTTTTGAATAAAAGTATTTAAATACAAAATGCAAAATACGTATTTTTAAAATAGGTTCTGAAAATAAAATACATTGTTAAGCATAAGCACTTTTATTTATTGAACTGATTTTAAAACTAGTATTTGTTCAAAGAGTTCATCTTTCATGTTTCGCCTATGGGGCCTCATAATCATTCCACCAAATGAAAATAGTCGTTCTACAGGGGCAGAACTCGGTAAGCAGGTATTATATTTAAGGAAGAGTTTTTTTACATTTGGATACCTGTTCAAGGATTCTAAGGTATTGTCTTCATCTTTTAAATATTGTAGTGTTTCCAGATCTATTGTAGTTGTATTAACATTATCACTGGCTGCTGAAGAATCAGAGTCCTCAACAAACATGTAATAAGATTCTGTTCTTTCCTTCTTTTTATGAAAGTCAGTATGTTGGGAACTCTTTTCGTCTTCTTGTTTTATCTTCCTCACTTCTGAAACAAATACTTCTTTGATGTATTCTCTGTTGGCTTTTGGCACCCATTTCATTTTGAAAAAGGGATAAGATACTGATGCTATTATGCCGTCTTTTGCTTTTGGCTCTTCTAATTTATAAAATCTCTCAAAACGCCTATTAAGACTTTCTGTAATAACATCTATCAATACATCACAATATGTAAGGTTATCCATTTTCAAGCTGCTTAGAATTCTTTGCATTCTCATCAGTTCTGGTATAAGACATCCATAATAAGTATCTTTGTCCCCTTCTAAACTTCTGATGCCATCAGCAATAGGCTTTGAACAGCTTACATATTCAAGAAGAAATTGAATTTCAATTTCTTTAAAAATAGCCAATCCTAGTTTCTTAAAAGTTTCATTTAGGGTACCCTTAACTGTCAATAGACCTTGAATGCAATTATAGTATGAATTCCATCTTGTTGGACATGGATAAGTAGGGGATTTTCCAGTTGATTCTAGATATATTTCACAGGCTTTAGGAGACCTTGAACATAGATTCCAAACTGCTCGACATTTTGCCATAGCTGTATCATAAATTTTTTTGTATGAATTACTTTGGGATCTAGCCTTATCCATATCTTGTGAAGCTATTAAATGTAATGTGTGTGTAGCACACCTTTCATGATTAGGCAGTTGCAACTCTTCAAATTCTTCAAATGACTCCGAAAATTGTCTTATGAAAATGCAATAAAACTATTTTGTATTTGATAAATACTAAATATTTATATAGAGTATTTCAAATAAAATACAAAATACATTTAGAAAAAAAGTATTTCAAAATAAAATAAAAATAGGTATTTTGCATTTTGTATTTGCATTTCAAATATATGTATTCCAAATAATTCACATCTCTGGTGTCCAATTACAAATTTGGCAGCACTATTTGGAGGGAACCACTTATGACACTGATCACAGCTGAATTCAATTAAAACGGTCTGTAGGGATAGATATACACGATTAAAATACTGAGGAGAGATTGGAAGAGGTTTTACGAAGTGGCCGATTGATTATGGATCAGGAACACGAGATTTTACGGCCTTTTACCACTGTAATTAATACTACAAGTATCACTGTATACTTCTAGAAAGGTAGAAAGGAAATAACAAAACGCAAACAATTATTCAGCCAATAATTATTTTTATTATTAGTACCTATAGATACATATATGCCTGTCGGTACTACATCTGATGTTTATTGCTATAAGTAAGTGGCTAAAGTTTTGGTTAAAATAACAATGGAATCGTGTTATACAAGCATCACATTATATAAACGTGATTTTATTTCATTAGTTTAGCTATATTATTTTAACTGACTTGGAAGCTAATGACAAGAAATAAAAATAAAATAAACAATGCTGGACAATTTTCACACAGCATCATCTAGCCCCAAACTAAGCAGAGGAATTCATCCTATTATGGTAACTAAATGACTGTTCAACTATCTATATACTTTTTAATACATACATATTACTTATATGTTGAAAACACCCAGACCCGAGACAAATATTTGCAGGTCATACAAAAATTTGCCCCGCGGCGGGAATCGAACCCGCACACTGCGCCGACTGCGCCACAGAGGTCGTCAACACAACATCTCTATTACAAAGTTTAAATTGTTTATAATAACGCAATTTATGTTCCATCTTCATAAAAACAATGTACATAATCAAACATCCCCTATAATCCAGTTACGTGCTACAGTTCACTTTACGCGGTGATTATAATTCTGCGACACGACGTGCTAGTCCCTCATCAAACGCTCCTGCCCAGGCGACCAAATGGAAATTCAACAGATACCTCCGCCATTTTCAAAATTACGTCTAAGTGGGTTTTGATTTGCGAAGTTTCATGCCACGAAGGTAGATCTAAAATATAATATCCTATGGACAAGTTTCTGCTGAGCTGCTAAGATACGCAATTTTTGAATTTTGACTTATAACTGGATATTTACCATGATTTAATAGAAACGAAAAAACATGCTACCTACTGCGCGTACTGAAAGAGGGTAGATCAATTTGTCCGCTAATTGCGTCACGTGCAAAGACTTCAGTTCCTTCCTTCAGTGATCGTGATACGTGCAACTGTGCCTAAATATCGGGAAATATAACTCACAAATCATGGTAAAAATTATGTTATTATCCCGTTTTTAGTAAAAATTATGGTCATAACCACGATAGTATCGAAAGTTATAAAGCATTATTTTGTTAAATTAGATAGCAAGAGTAAAGCTAGATTAGCAATTCAGTATCGTTGAGATCATTCGACCGAAGAAAATCGAAGAAGTACATAGACAGAGACCACGGATTGTATCAGAGGTATATTTTAGAATTGGATACGTTCTAGAGAAAGGTCAGGTCAAGAGTAGCCTAAACTGGAGAGCATGCATGCATGACAGGATCTTGCCAAGCGAATATCCGTGGTCTCTGTCTACTTCTTCAGGAAACAAGCGTAAATTTAAGTATGTATGTATGTATCTTAGAAATCTTTACGTCCAGCGTGGCAGAGCATTGTAACCAAAACTCCTGCAGATTTAGACTTCGACATGAAAAAAGCGTATCATGAAATCCTAACCTAGTTTAAACATCTCAGAACCACGGCTAACAAATGCCCAATCACACAGTAGGAATTCCGTTCAAGAAATCCTATATACAAAGCTTTGAAGAAACCACATTTAGGTACGCGCGTATGTTTCCACCAACATGCGGTTTCTGACGAAATCTAAGACACTGAAGTATACATATACGCTTACGCAACTTAACTATTCAAAGGCTTTTGAGAGATGTGACTTTTTTTGTTTCGAAGAACCTTGTCACCGCGACGTAAGGAGCCCGTATAATCGTTCGTCGCAAGATAATGTTTGTTAACATTTATGTACGAAACAGCTCATCGGATTCTAATTCTTTTTTGTTTTTGCAATTGATGCGTATGTTTTTATATATCAATGATGGAAGTTCAAGGAAATTAAAAATAAAAATTGTTACAGTTTATTTGACGAAGGACGACAAAAAGAGGTATTACCAACACAAATTTCTATAAGATCATCAAAATCACTCGTTACTTTTAAAGCCTTTCCATGTATCAGAGCTGCTAGTAAATTAATACATACCTACTTATTATCTCACATTATTATTATTATTTATTTGTATATTGTATAGGTTTTAGCAATAAGACCGCCCATTGTACCTTGTATATTGTTGATTTCCTGTTTTTATGTTTCTTATCTGTGCAATAAAGAGTTTATCTATCTATCTTACTCGTAATATAAGTATATCCCTACTTAAAGTAGCTAACTTTATTTTTCTCTGATTATGTAACAATGTTTGGAAAAGGCGCAGGTGCGCGTCTAAATTATATTCGTGCAAACCGAGCCCGAAAAAGGTATTCGTAGCAGAAGTCTGAAATGTTTACTATGTACTATGTGTATGTTGACCAAGACTCTTTGGGGGATAATTTATTTGGTAATGTTTGGTTTTAATCATGAGAGTGGGGATAAAGTAGATTTTTAAACAATTAAAGTGACAAACAAACATACGGTATACCTGTTGGTAAGCGGTTACCGTAACCTATGAACGCTTGCAACACCAGCGCGTTGCCGACCCTGTGACATAACGGATGAAAAGTCTCATATGCATGTTATTTCAACGGCACCCTTCAAACTGGGGCGTAAGCGTGTCCATGATGTTTTGTTCATGTTCATGTATTTCACGAGTAAAGGAAAGTCATGTGTTGAATTATGTAATGCTGGACATTTTTTTTTTCACTCAGCATCATCTAGCCTTGGGGCTAGAGCAGAGCTTGTATTATGGGAACTACATGATTGATAAACTACTTATATTGTATATTTTTTTTTTATAAATGCATACATATTATATATAGGAAACACCCAAACCCGAGACAAACATTGGCTAATCGTACAAACATTTGTCCCGCAGCGGGAATCGAACCCGCAACCTTCTGCGTCTCAGGCGGGCCTTCGCCCACTGCGCCACTGAGGTCGTCGCTCAGATTGGTGCATCTCAACTTGTATTGGTATGCTTTAGAAAAAATACGTTTCTATATTATTTAAAACTACCTCTTCGAAACTTCGAAAAATCACCTCACATAATCAGTCAACAATTTAACTTAATTTCATTCTTTATCAAAACCAATCGCGTGTCAAACGATATTCCTGTACATAAAGTTGCTCGTTCTTTAGGGTTTTTAAAATTCCAATCCAAGGGTTGCACGAACATCCCACTCATTTCCGGCTATGGCCCGTAATTTAAGTAAATTTTGGGATACCATCTTTTTCGTGTCGAACATCCTCGAGAGTTATTTGTGAAGTGGTACATCCTTTAGGCCCCTTTTAGGGAAAAAATAACGAAGTATAATTTCGTTGGGTGAAAAGTAACTTCCTAAAAACTAGAAGATTAAGGGTCGAAGAGAAGAAAAAAGGGGCTCCTTATTGAGTCTGCTAGTGAGCCGAAACTTAGTCGGTAACTCAACGGGAATTTTTCGGACGTTAAAATTCCCGTTTTTACAATATTTATAATAAATTCCTTATTCATTTCACATTGTTTAGGTAAAAGAAAAAATATATTGAAATTTCATCCATCAGTTTAGACACTTTCCATCTTACGGAAGTTATTTTGTTGAAATTAAGCATTATTAATAAATAAAAAACGTTTGAAATGTTTCCTTCGAGACGGTAGATTTTATCTTTATAATGAAAAAATATTTAATAAAACCTGAAGATCATAAAGTTTCCTTGAACGCTACAGTCTTTATTAGTTCTAAATCATATAGTCTTCCTTTGTAACTACTATAAACATACTGTTGAGTTACAAAGACTGTACATAGGTATGCTAGATTGCTCTGCCTTATTTATAAGCCCAGAATAGAAGTGATACTATGCTAAGCTTTATTTTTTAACAATCTTTTAATTCAAGGCAAATATGTTGGATTGATTCAAGCATTATTATCGTCTTTGCTTCTTTTTGTTATTTGAGACACTTAAACTCAACTTTGCGAAATCAAATACAGCACACAGAAGAAAGTATTATGATTGTTAAAAATACACCGATTTAATCATAATCTCAGCTATTGACGTTTCATCATCTCAAGTTCACCAATGTCAAAAATATGTCAAAATGAGGATACATTATAATAATGCTGGACATTTTCCACACAGCATCATCAGGCCCAAACTAAGCATAGCTTGTATTATGGGAACTACATCACTGATATACTACTAATATTTTTTTTTTGTAAATACATACATATTATATACAGGGAACACCCAGACTCTGCGGTGCAACCTTCTGGCAGGCCTTCACACACTGCGCCACAGGGGTAGTATCATTAATAAAAAAAATGGCATTTATTTACTTACACTTAAACAAACATACCTAGTATAAGTACAATATAATATTAAGTAGGTAGGTAGGTAGTATTCTAGCCAGATTGACTGCGAAGCCACCTCACAGAATATGCTTGCATTTCATACCCAATTTTTCTGACCAACTTTACACGAGGAAAGCAGCTACAGCTAATAGGAGTATCGCGACACTGGTAAAAAATCACAAAGTTGAGAGTTCTAGGAACGAAGACTATTTTTTCTTTGAAAAACCTTTTTTGTTTTCAATTCTCGAATAAACTCGTATAGCTAACTTTAGCGAGGTAATTTGTACTTCTCGTTTCGTTCACAATAAATAGAGCGCAGTCCATTTTGCCACTCGTTCAGTCCTTTCAATCCGAGAGCTTATAGCTAAAGCCACGCTTTCCATTCAAGTCTGTAAGTAACAAATTCTCCTTGAGGGTTTCAGACTCTTTTTATGAACGAGCATTGCTCATTTTAACCGAGCATTGTTCATCTTTTTTTTTAATTAATCATTATCTTCGCTAATATTGTAGCGATATTAATGATTCTTGTTTCAATGGCTAGGTGGCCCATATAAGTTTTTTGGAAAAATCCAGCCCTTAGTATGAAAAAATGGGATATGTAATTTCATATTGGTTTTTTAATCGACTTCACGGATTTCGAAATCGGTTTTTAAGATATCTTGAAAAAAAATATGACTTGTAGATCTGTAGTTTTTAACGCAGCTCCCAGATAGTTGACTTTAACTAGTAGTTCACGCAAAACTGTGATCTCTCATTTTTTTTGCAATGGAAGTTAGTACTCGTAACTTTTGAAAATCGGTCCGCTTTCAACCTCAATTTGGAAGTTTTGCTTGGCAACAATTATATATTCGGTGCAAAGTAACGAACCGAATCCAATAGTGACCACAACCACAATTAAATGGACGTTAACTTCTGTCACGTTTCCCACTTAAGTGGCGGCGGTGTCGACGCCGCGCGGCCATCTTGAAACGTGATGCTGACGCGGTGCCGTGGAGTGCCTTCTATTCAAATACTCCCTCTATACGCTATTTTGTTCTATCAACACAGGATTTTATTTACTGAAGGGCTTTTGTTGGTGCATTGTGCTCAGTCCTTGTTTTATTTTTAGTTTAAAGCACGTTCGAGCACTCCTAATATAGTACTTCTTTCATATATTAAAATCAATGGCATTTTTATTAATCTTTAATAACTAATTTACTAACTAATTACAAACTATGGCCGCGGTTTTACTCGCATAGAATAGGTAATTGATAGGTGCATCAAAAATAATTGCATGCCTTGCACCCTTAAGAGATTGTTTTGAATACCCTGATACGTATCGTGTTCTTTTGTATTTTAAGGAACTAAACTAAGTTTATAGCAAATCGAACCAAGCGTTAAACATTTCTAAAACAAACTTAACACACCATCCTACCGCCTTTGAGGCGTAGTTTAAAAAAAAGTGTATTTGTCTTTTATCATTTGTCCTTAGCCCTTTTCATCCCCTTAGGGGTAGAATTTTCCAAATTCCTTTCTTAGTGCACCCCTACGATCACAAAAGGAATATACCCTCCAAGTTCTAGGACTTATGGCTTAAGCTGTGCGTTGATTCAGTCAGTAACGGAATATTTTTATATATACGGATGGTGTCGGTACAATCCAATTTTTATATGTTAAATATATAGCGTAATGTTTTCTTTTGTTGAATTTTGAAAATACACGTAACAGAGACAAAGCAATGTTTAGACAATCAACTGTTTAATAAATTAAAGCTATTTATCTGTAATTAAATATCTTTCAAATTATACAAATGCTGTCGGTACAATCAAATACTTTAGCTTTGCGTGTAATAATGTCACTAAACTTTCATAGGTTCGAACTGTTTCAACAGCCGTTCGTATAATCATGCTTAATACTATTAGTATTCTTTAGAATCATCTAATAAAAGAAGAATTTATCAAAATAAGAAGTAGATCATGATTAATAAAAAATACTTGCTATATTCTGAAAGCAAAGTGTCATCGAGTGGTAATTTACAGAAAACAGCTGATTTTTACGACCATTTTGTTCAATGAAAAACATCGAGTCGTGGAACATTTGTTAGTCTCGAAATGATCAAGAATCACCCTTCCGTAGGGATAAAATACTAGTTCTGGGGCACATATCTGAACCAGTTTTCAAGTAAATTCGTTCGACATCTGTTTCTGACGCTCCTGGCACACCGTCTAACTCAAGTTACCTCTACAACTAAAGTTATTTATTTGCTCGGAGCTTTGCATAGCGCTTAAGTATAGTTGGGAACTCGGCTTTGGCGTTAATATTTCAGATTAATGGATGATAATTCTTAATCCTACTGTAGATAAAGCCAGCGCCCATGGTCACGTGATCCGAACCATGACCTGGTTAAGAAGTCTTAGAAAATATACAGAATATAGGTGAAACAGCTAACTACGAGTATTTACTTTGAATATGTACTAAATGAGGAATCAATACTTACATTTACCTTAGACAAACCAATATTAGATTTATTAGGTGTACTTTATTTTTATTATGAATAAAAAACATAAAATAATTTGTTGCAAACGATTTATACGAACATTTAAAATGTGAAAACCCCGAATACACAATTCGATAACGCAATTGTAGTGCCTAGCGATGTATGGCATTAAAACCTATCTAAACCTTTATCACACAAAATGGTTATCTGCTAGGTCAATTTGAATAAAAATGGCTCCCAGCGTTAAAAAAACAAACTTGATCTGATGATGTCAACCATGACTCCTCATAGTTGACATTTTCAGATCAAGTATTCTTTGAGGAACGCTTGTCAGTCAATATTCTTAGTATTATTTTCGTAAGAATATGTTTTAAAAAAAATTGTACTATTCAAAGTCAAAGTCAATAGGTTTTTATTCATTGAAATCACAATGATTATATAGAAACGTCAACTTAAAAACTAGGTGAATTTAACATTTTAAAGTGAATTTACGCCGATTCCTCGCGCGCGACCAAGCCTAGAAGAATCAGGCAACCAACTCTGCTTGGTTATTTTTTTCATGATCCTTCATTCAGCTTTAGTGTGGTGTCAATCGAACAAGGTGAACTCGTTTATAGAAAAAAAGTACTATTAGTAAAAAGTATTCTGATATTTTTTTGTAAATTGTGTTTATTTTTCTTATGCCATTATGTAGTTTTATTAATTCACTCAATATCCCAATTATATAATTTCGTGCAGGAATCTAACCCTCAATTTCTCACTTGGTATTGGTTGCTCAGCACTCAGCACTCTTATCGACACTATTGTACTTTTATGTAAGTCATATCATCATATTCAAAATATTACTCTTAATTTTTTTTATAAAAACCATAGCCCTTCTAATCAACATTCAAAATTGTATCGTGCGTAAAAACAAATCCACATCGCTCCGGGAAAACACGATACGCAGGCTTTGATTCGCCGATTACTTTCAGAGTAGGTACGGAACCCCAGCATCCACACCCATTTCCCACTTGACCTATTTTTTGGATTTTAATGAACGAATTATTTGCACAATGTTTGTGAATTTTTTCATGACTTTGTCCCAAAAGGGGTAATAGCGTAATAAATTAATTCTTTGAAGTCAAAAAACGTTGATTTACGACATTATAAGCTCATGGTACCTTTATATGTACTTACATTATTTATAGCCGTAGTTTCAAGCGGAATTATACATTGTTCCCCGGAGATACGAGTGGAATGTAGTTTGTTGGTAAAATAAATAAAAAATGTAAGCTCGCCCAATTTGTACTAAATAAAAGTGGACTGGGTTTGTGTAAGAATGTAACTACTAGACCTCATGCAACTCCTCAAGAAAAAATACTTAAAATAACCAGATGAAACAGATAATCCGTTAAGAAACCATTGCAAAGGATTTACAGGGCGTCCCAGAATAATACATATTCTTTTGTATACCATCCCGAATCCAAACCCCATCCGGGGTTTTATTCTACATAATAAGAGATACCAAATTTTTGCTCTAAGGCTTTTCAGCCAGTTCAACTGACCCATATACCTGATGGAATTTTCCTCACTTTATAGGAGACTTCATGAGGTTTGTAGGTTGTACCTTCTACTAACGAAAATAAATATTATTTTAGAACCATTTAATTGAGTGTGGTAGCATACGTAAAATATTAATTAACTAGCTGTTCCACGACTGCCCTCGGCCCCCGACCCACCGACTGCACAAAAGCATCACCCGATTGCGCTATCACTTCGTTTTCGCTTAGCGTTCTTTCTGACTTTTTTATTTTTGCTCGGCTCCTAGTAGAGCGTGAGCGTTTTTGTATCTGTCGGATTAAAAATCGTATTTATCAGTATCAGTATCTGTTAACATAATTATAAGTTTTTCATCTAATACATTACAATTACAACAATATACTTATTTAATCCTTCTAGAAAACAGCTCGGAAATTTATGAAATAATAATATAAAGACACTAAGGGAGAATACAGCTGGTACATTTCCCATACGTAAATCTAAAATAATCATGTCTCAATTATCATTATTCATGGTAATTATAACTTAGTAAGAAAATGATGACAACCTGAAATACAAAAGGTCAGCGTTCGCTGACTCGACGTATCCGATAAGTCAACGTCCTTGGCAGAGCCTCTAATACCCGCCAATTATCCCTCGCCCTTACGGGTCCATCGACAATGCGATCAGTCCATCCTGAATATATTGTGGGTTCGTGCAAAGGCAAGATCTTAGAAATCTGCAAGGGGATATACCGTTTTGTCTAGATTTTACACTGTTACTATAAACGTAGTTCGTTATCATTCACATTTTGACAAAGTACCGACTGATATATTGACTATAAACACCTCATCTCAACAACGAAACTACTTTAATGTTTGGTCAAAAATATTTTTATAATATCTGGTACTTTATTTATGGTTCAGTTTGTCATTTTAGATCACAAACTATAGGTACTATTGATACACGAATTATAACCTATTCCAAGTTTCATCCAAATTAGTTCAGACGTTACGAATATTTGTAGCAATAAACATCCAAACTTTGACTCTTATATTATTATTTATGTTAAATAATATTATAACAAAAAAAAATGTTGGACATTCTTTCACACAACATCATTTAGCCCCAAAGTAAGCAGAGCTTTTAATATGGGAACTACATGACTGATATACTATTTATATACATTTTTTTTAGTAAATACATACATATTATACATAGAAAACACCCAGACCTGAGACAAATATTTGTAGATCATACAAACATTTGTCCCGCGACGGGAATCGAACCCGCAACTATCTGCGTCTCAGGCGAGCCTTCGCCCACTGCGCCACAGAGGTTGTAGTCAAATAGGTATTTTATCATAATGTTATCTAATACAGGTATAAGTTGTAAGAAAACAATGAAAGCAATCACCTAACCTTTATTATAGTTTATTCAGGATAAACGACATAAATAAAGAAAAAAAAAAATGCTGGAAATTGTCACACAGAGTTTGTCATCTAGTGTTATTTTCTGTATAAGAAAAAATCCAGGGGTTCACGGTGGAATTCAATCCACGGCCTTCGATTCAAAAGTGAGGGACTAGTATCCTCCACACCACTAGTGCTCAAAAAGGTGCTAAAAAGTCTTAATCCTTAGAGCGAACCGGAAACTGCTCTTTATTAAATATCGATTTCTACATATCACATGCGGTTTCCGGCTTTGTATTTTTTTTGGATTCTCAGAGTTTTCAACAGCTCTTAAAAAATCCAAGCAGTGCCATTTTATGAGGCTGTATTTTTTCAGCTAGCAGCCGGAGCGCTGTTTATCTTCTATATTTCATGTTCTTTCAATTTTCCTTATTTATTTTTACTAAACAATGGAGGAGCATATTGTCTGGGCGTCATATTAGATAATGATACTGCGCGTATAAATATCACTTGTGAAGTAAATTCTGGCATTATTTATATATGGTAACATTCAAAACCAAGACAATAACAATTGTGAAAATGCCAATATACCACAGATCTGTTAAAATGCATACAAGTGATTTGGCTAGTTCAGTCGATAAGTCAACTTGAAAGAAAACAAAAATATCTTTATTGGCTCCCATTACAAAAAAAATTAAAATGATAATGCATACACAAAAACATGTTATATAAAACGAAACGGAAACGAAAATCAGACAAACTAAGTATCAACTTTCAAACGTGGTAGATTTATATGTTGATAAAGTCAAAGGGGTGTCGTAGTAGGTAAAATCAATGCGGCTTTGATAAAATGGTGACACTCTTATCTGGAATCGTAGTAAAATATTTTACAGAATTTAACAGGACTATATTATTATGACACTATAATCTTGGGTACCTATTGTGGTGAATACTGATTATAATTACTTGAGAAGTAATTATAAGAAGTATAATTACTTCTCAAGTGAGAAGTAGGGAAAAAGTTGCAAATAATAACTTGCGTAGTCCCAGCTCAATAGCAGTGTTGTAACTCATTAGCAGTAAACGTAAAATGCACTCAAAACTGATGCGGCCGTAAAATTATTCGAATTTTGTATTCGAATAGAATTTATTTCATTAGTTGAACAGAAAGTTCATGATTTTTATTCAATTGAAAGATTTTACTGCTTGACTACTCAAGTGTGAAAGCATATTCTCCATATGTTCCATGAATCTTGGCGCCCCACACATTCACTACATTATTATTTAAACAGGATGAATTGAAAAAAACTACGCGCTAGGCTTGCTTGTCTACTGCTACGAAGATGCTACGAGCGTGCTACGAACTAATAAATGCGCATACTAAAGACATCAACGAACGCATTTCCATGGAAGCCCGAAGGCAGGACTTGTTCATACTAATTAGGCACAAGAAAAGTTGACATATGAAGCATTCTTGAAAATTGCGTGTAACTAAATATTTATCTGAAATTCCATAATAATGTATAAAACTGTTCCAACTGATATCTAATAAAGTAAACAAAAAAAAACGTCACTTTAACGTCATACAAATTCAAATGTACCAACTCACCTATAACCACAGTCGTAGAACAGCACATTCATCGAAAATAATAGTCAACCACCGAATACATTCACATACATGATCGCACAAACGTAGTAAGCTTGTAGTAACCGTAGCACATGCGAGGCGTGTCTGCCGGCTGATCAGCTGATCGCGTATCACAAGAGTTGCTACAGACAACTGACTGGATGATAGTCCTGGTTA
This sequence comes from Perizoma affinitatum, assembly GCA_961405105.1. Lineage (NCBI taxonomy): Eukaryota > Metazoa > Arthropoda > Insecta > Lepidoptera > Geometridae > Perizoma > Perizoma affinitatum. The sequence continues at coordinate 7,383,678 of OY560206.1, forward strand.
TACCGAGTACGGGGGTAAGACTACCGAGCCTAATGAAGAGCCGTGGAGACACGGATTTCGAGGGTTCGCGGCGAACCGGTAAAGGCATATCGCGAGCTAGCGATCGCGGGCACCCGCTGTCGCCGCCACAGCCATACTAATCAGTAATCGTTGCCGGGAGGAGGCTGCATGGCTCCCCCGGCCCTCACTTCATCCCTCCCTTCACCGCCCCGCAGCTGACGGTCCGCGTAGTACGGACGTCAAATCCGAAAAAAAGCTCCATATTTGTATTTCCATGTTGATAATGGAATTAATAAAGTTGGGTTAGGACAATCAAATTTGCTAATGGAATGTCTACAAACACATAAAAATAATGGCAATCGCTTGCTGAAAGTGTCTGAAAAAAAACCTACAAAATATATTATTTTTTTACTCTGTTGCGTATGTAATTTTAGGATTAGTGATTGGTTAGTTTAAAATATTATGCAAAGTGGTATAATTATTTCACAATTATCAAAAAGTCCTAAACAAAAAAAAAAAAGTCTCAAATTATTTAATATAATGTAACGACCCCTTTCCTTCTCTATCTTGTTCAATCTATATAAACTATAAAGTTAACTATCTTCATAAATACAATTATTTTTCAAGATGTTTAAGGTGCTGCCAAAATTAACAAGATTACAATAACAAATTATGTTTCTAGAAAATTGTTACAATAGTCAATTTATGACGATACAATTTTACATACTAACCCTTTTCATACTGAATCAAATTTCCGGCTATGATTTGGTGCACCTCCCCGCACCAAGTTGTGGAATTCGACAACCTAAGTGAGTTTACTACACTGCTCCAGTAAATATAGTATGAAATACTATAATTTATGTATTCATACTATGGGAATTTGATATTACATTTTGGGCATACTTTAATCCGTACATCTCTTTCTTCAAGGCATTAAGAGGGCATATCTTTTTATCAAAAGTTGCTTGGCCATACGTCTCTCTTGCAAATTAAATTACATTTTATTTATATTTCAAACAATATCTTTCATGCTCATTTCTTGTTATCAGGTGAATCAATAATCCTCTTTTCGTAAAGCAGAACTGATTTAGTATTGACGAAACCTAAACTTTATTCTAAAAAATATAGCAAAGTTTTTTAGTCCTAAAATAACCTAACGCCATTGTAGTTTCTGATCCATATCTAGAACTTACCAAAAGTGGGATATTCAATGTGTAATTCTCAAAAACAGCTGATTTGTTGCAAATCGTGTTTTGTAAAACTAAAAACATTTGCTATAAATTCTTCTTATTTGAATGGAAGAACACATCCGGTATTAGACCTTTCGGAAAGACTAAGATAAAGTCTAGAATACGTATTTCTTTTTGAGCAATTATATGTAATGGAAAATTTAGTCAGATACTACTAAAATATAGCTTCTCTTTCCTTCTAGTTTAAAGGTTATCTATACAGGAACTGCATTTCCTTGTCCAGACAGTAGATAAAATTTACCCGGTTCTGATCTTTGATCTTTGAATTAACGGTAAGGAAAATACTTTCATCTCAGTTAATCCTTCAAGTATCTAACACGCGTACGAATCTGTTAAAGCTATTGGGGTTCGTTTAATTTCAAAAGGAACTGGATATAATTAATTTTGCATTAACACTTTGTTGGACTCAAGGATCGAACTTGAAACACTTCTAATCATACGATGTGATACGATGTAGAGGGACTCTTAGGAACCCAACAAAACCCAACTACAAACTTTAGCTAGCACAAAACCACTGATGGATTATTGATTAGAATCTACTATGCTATTTTACTTTCCTAGACCACTAACGACGATTACAGACATTGAACAAAACACCGAAAATTAAAACGAGTCAGAATTTATATGAAGCTCGATATTATTTTGTAAGAAACCGTTCTGTGAAAAACAGATAAAAGACCAGATTGTCATTCACTGACAAAACAAACGTTTTCAAATATTGATTATATATATTTCCAAAATTATTGCTTTGTTCCAATGACTTGTATCAAAAATTTACCTTTTAATTTTTAAATTTAGTTATTTTAGAACAAGTAGTTATTCAATGAAATACGTTTTTTAAATGAATTCAGAAAACTTAGCCTAAAATACCTTTCCCGTATATTTGTGATTTGTATTTGTTACAATAATTGCAGTTTAATAATGTGTGTAACTAAATTAGGTAACCTCAGTCTCATATTGGCCCATGACAGGTAAGATTTAAAAAGCCCAAGATCGTTCGCCATGTTACTATTCAGAGGAGACCTATGTATATCCATTAGTGGAATTTAACAGCCTACTAAAATTTTTAGAGAAAAATAATTTCTTGCCAAGTAAACCTTGAAATTGATTTTTTTTTTATTGTTAGTTTTTGCTTCTTATGTAATGTTATGTGGATAAGGTGTAGTAATATATATTTTAATATGGAAATGTTTACTTTAAATAAGTTTAGGAAGTAAGTAATTTTGTATCCCAGTAATTGGGGAATGTGAGCTTCAGAAAATATATTAAATAACTTTGCAGTACCGCATCCAGGCAAATAAATGATTTTTTATTATTATTTATTGATGGTGGTAATAATAAATATACAGTTCTGGATAAGAAACCACTAAAGTCCATAATCTGCGATCTACGCTATTCGCGACTTCCAGATTGTAAAATAGTGAATTCAAAATAGCCGGAAGACGATACGTTCAGCTCCAACGAGAAAATACATTTTTTTTCTTGTTCATTAGTAGGGGAGTAATAGAGCCTGGTAAGGGGTTCAATATAGTTTTCGAAGGATCATAGAAAAAAAAAGAAGTTGCCATACATCGGTACCTAATAAGTACCTATTTAAAAACGAAGATCTTGATAGAAAAGTCACTGTTTTTGAGTTTTTCTTTTTTTTTATTTCCTATTTTATCCATAATTTTAAGTTAAAGTCATTTACATTGGTTTGGAAGAAATAATCTATTTTGATGGAAACTAGAGTTTCCATCAAAATAGATTATTTCTTCCTTCCGTCCTAAAGGGCCTTTTTAGGACGGCACTAAAGCCTTTTTGATAAGGATGGTTTATAGAATAATTAATAACGTTCCAACTAAAAAAAAATATTTTTTTAATATTTATGAAAATCTTTAAATCAATATGTACCTTATAGATAGGATGCACTATAGTTTTGTTGATATTATGAAGCCTCTTTTCATTAACACTAAAAACCGCAGAGAACATTACAGATAACTTAAATTTAAATTTTCCTGAAAAAAATTATCGTTTTCTCATATTTCTTGATGTTTTCGTTCTATCTTGTGGCTCATACGAATGTAGCAATCTACAAAGATCTTGATCACTTGTTGTTGGCATACAAAGCGTCAATAACGATTTTTTTTTTAAATATGGCGCTCGGTGAAAGAAGTATATTTAAATTTAGTACGCTTTTTGTGCTGACATGTTTTTGGACTGAACATTTTAGACCCAAAAGATCGCCATCAGTGTATCTGCAACAATAATAAATGTATTAATTGAGAAATAGGTTCAAAATCACAATTTTGTGATTTTGAACCTATTTACCGTAGCGTGAGTAGTTTTTGCATTGTCAAAAACTACTCACGATTTCCTTGTTCGGCTTTTGTCTCGATCTACTTTTCCTAGCGCCTGAATTCAACTCTTGCATTTTTTTCTTCCACATTCAATTTTTATACACATTTTTGCACCAAAATATCAGTCAGTGATAAAAACAACCAAAATTTTAAAGGCAAACCAATCTATAATAAGGTTTAACTTCACTTCAATTTCAACTTAATTATGGCTTCTGTGGCTATCACATCAATTTATAGCGAGCCAATGCTGACTTTGACACTATTGAGATGTAACTTCTGACAAATACATGATATTGTATTTGTCAGGTGACGTGAACATTTTTTTACTGACCTTAAACAAATATACAGTATTGTCAAATCATTTCGGATGTGATTTTTGATAAAAAAAAACAGAATTGAGCTGTTTTGAAAAATACCGTTTGTATAATTTGTATGGGCGAGAACTAACGTGAAATAAGCTACTTTTTGCACACATTTTTACCAATGAAATAATTGTTTTAGCAGTGGAAACATATCATGATGTGGATATGAATAAAGAACAGATTGGCATTAAAAAAAACATCGAATCCAGATATAAGCCGTTTTGAAAAGTCGCTCCTCGTTTGTTTTCGAAGTGGTATTAATTTAATAGTATCCTAAACAAAAATGCAGCACAAAAACATGAGTAATAAATAGGTAAGCATTGCGAGGGACATTATACTTAGGGTAGGTACTGGTTTTCCTGAACCTTCAATCACTGATCAAGTCATAACTACAATTTATCTTCAATTGAGGTTTTACTTAACATATTGCAGGAAATATTAAATGTTAAGTCTGCGCGACAGCGCGTGCGCGATGGCCGATCTTTGCCTCATAATACAAGCTGACCCCTGCAATTTATCTGATGCTTGAGAAGTCTGTCCAGTAATGTTCTCTCATTTCTCATTTCTTGTTTTAAATAGAAGTCAGGGATTATGAAGGATTTTCAAAATTCTTAAAATAGTTGAATTGAAATTATCGTGGTTGATTAGAGTATGGTGATAACCAAGTGTCATTTATTTTTAAAACCAGTTTCTTTTTATCTTGCCTAAAACAGAAACTAAACTATTTAAATTTATTTCGGACCATTAATATTCTCGCTGCTATCGTGATACCTACTTGCTAGCTAAATAGATCATCAGAAAGTAATGTTTGAAACACTTTTTGAATATTAAATAATACCCTAATGCCTGGGCCCTATAAGCCAATAAAATATTTTTATCTATCTCCACTCTAATGACAAAATTGTCTTCATTATACTCGGATTGATAAAGTTTTTCGGGAAACATGTTTCCGAGCTAAACTAACTTTAGACTTTGGCCTGAATCCTAGCTTTAGATTTCATTTAGAAAATTATAGTGAATCACGTGGGTATTGTGAACTAGTTTTAGTCCGGAATTAATTAGCTGGTATGTTTGATTGGAACATTAAAAATGTAGCTTAAAAACTTCTGTATACTGTCCACATACTTAAAAAAGTCGTATTTGTTCAAAGCTCTCTCGAAATTAAATCATAAGGTACGGGAAATTAAACCATTACTTAGAGTACAATTATAGTACTGATACTACTTTAGGGACACATCGTGAGGAAACCGGCATGCCCAAGAACTAAAAATGCTAAGTGTCCATCGGTTAAGTTTTCATTGAGATTGGCCTTTTACGGGAATGCTATATATCTACTATGCAAAACATGGTCATGTGCAAAATATAATGTTTGGACATGTCTCTGACTAACAACTTCTTGGTATTCTTACAAATCGGCCTACTAAGTATGCATCTGAAGATCTCCACCATGGAGATTACAGTCATGAGCGTGTTTGTTAGTTTTAGTTAGCGGCGATGGGCTTGCAACCTGTCACGTGGAATGCTTACTACTTGCAAAACGCGGGCATGTATCAGATGTAATGTTTGGACGTGCCTCTGACTACCCTCTACTTGATATCCTCAAAGATCTACTCACTGAGTATGTATCTGAGGATGTCCACCATGGGGAAGACAGTCGTGAGCATGTTTGTTTGTTAATATATTAATTATATTAACACTAAAAAGCGTTTAAGCGTATACACTTGTCATATACTGGATTGAACATATACTGGATTTGATTCTGATATTTGATAACTGCTGGCGCAAATACGAAAATACGTATACTGAATGCCTACATTACATAATTCCAATTCATAAATCCACGGCTCATGAAAATGGAACGTCTAAAAATGCCCGAAAAAGCTGAAAACGTGCACATCAAAATTTCACGTAGGTAATGTTTGCCGGCGACACCGATGCATTCCAACCCATTCCACTACCCTGGGGGAGGTGGGACTCTCTCCCCCTATTGTGCTGACGGCTGTCACAGGTGACTGCAGGTCGCGGTCGTCTGCCCTAAAGGTTTCATGTTAAAGGACAGCTCCCTGAAAGGGTACTTCAATACCCTGAAGGGTTGTGCCGGGAATTAATACCCGTATGAATTATAAATGCGTAATTATGAATGTCCCTTCTTCTCAATGACCGAAGGTACACTTAATGAAATTTTGTACATTTTTCTAACGCTCGACAAAAAAGAGGGGTATTAGTTTAAAAGCTTCAAACTCATATCTACACAACGGTAGATCTGTGTGTTTGTATGTTGGTCAGTCATATTGTAGCTCCCAAATAGAAGGCCTGTGTTCAACCTAGGGTAGTTTTAAACGTAATGGTTCTAAGAAAAATATTATCGCCACACGTAACTGCAATACTTGACGGGAAACTTGAATCGAGGGTGTTTTTTTTAATTAATCCATTTTATTTTAGCTCTCGTGTCATACATACGAGTAAGTAGACGAAATATTTAATCCTAAGAAAAGTGCTCGGAAAATTTCCCGAGATTAAAGTTTCATATTTCGCGAAGGCCGAAGATGTGTATCCTTGTCTTGATACAATACGGAATATGAAATGAATAGTTTATAAGGATAAGAACTTGAGCGAGCAAGTACCCACCTAGCTTTTGTGTAAATGGTGCTTGATATTTAAGTACTTAGCCTCGATAAAGAATATTGGAATAAACTATACTGTGACTGAAATTCTTTACCCTTAGATTTCACAAATAATAAATGTTTACAAAAAAGTTTTACAAAAAAATACCGATTCAGTATATCCATTATCTATTGCAGCGCCTTCTTATGAAGTGTAGGTATCAAACTCTAAATGTTAAATGATCAAACTATAATTCCTTTTAGTCGTACAAAACGGTTGCAAATAACCGCATTGCAGATTTAGAGTTAAATGTTAACAGACACATGAACAATCTCTTACTCCAAACCCTTTCGGTCGGAATGGCAACTGAATTACACAATAAGTTGTAAACGAAGATTTTTGTACATTTAATTGGTAATAAAGAGTAATAAAATCCCCCAGAAACTTGCAGCTGACACAGTACACACCAGTCGTACCACCAATAATTAGTGTTGTTGATATAGGAGGGTAAATATATCGTTTTAAAAGGTCTCTATCGCGTTTATCGACGCGATTATTACATTTCCGACGTTTCAGCTTTGAATATTTTTATTCAAAGCTGAAACGTTTCAATTCAGAGTTGAAATATCGAGAAAATAACGCGATCAAGACCCTTATAAAAACTTATAAGGGTTTTTTACTTTACTATGTTTACAGCGAAATGCGTCAGCATTCTAGTAGTCTGTAACAGCGAAAGGTTTAAAAATATTTATTATATAATAATATTATTTTCGACGTGGAATATAATTTTCTGTCACACAGATTATTGATTTGAATATTTTTCCATAAAGAATAGGAACTCTAATAACAACTGGTTATGTATAAAGAAAAAAAAATCGCAGCTTTTTGGTTATTTCCTCTATGATCTATGATAGTTGCATAATTATAGCAACCGAACTGCTCCAACAGATTCTATGTATCTACCTATTTTTGATGTCGTGAATAAGAAAGATGTGATGAAGTAACGAGATTATCGAACGGAGAACGAAGTTATCGAAGAGTCATCGACATAGCTTTTAGGATAAGCAAGTTAAGTGGAAGTGGGCTAGTCATATATTCCGAAGAACCGACAACCGTTGTGGTAAACGAGTTCTAGAGTGGAGACCGCGTCTGGGTAAACGTAGTGTAAGGCGCCCGCGTCTGGGTAAACGTAGTGTAAGGCGCCCGCGGCGGGCAGAAAGTGGATAAGAAGAGCCGAACAACGGGGTCAGTGGCACGTATTCAGAGAGACCTAGGTCCAGCAGTGGGCTGATGTGAACAGATAAATAAATTTTAAAAAATGCTGGACATTTTTCTTTTTAATTATCCTTTTACAAAACAACGAGTTGGATGGAGCTTTTTCAATCCCAAGAGTTTTTATCATATAAATAATCAGATATTTTATAGTACTTATGCCTTTTTATAAAGATTTATTTAATTACGTTTTTAAATTAGTTAATTGTAATTTTTTGTATATCTCTTGGGAGTTTGTTATAAAAGCGTACACTTTAAGGAGTCTATAAGTGGAAACAGCGAGTTTATCTTTATTTCTGGTATTAACATTGTGATTATAGCTTTTTTCCTTTAACAAATTAATATTTTTTGGGAACATATATCAGATTTTCATAGATATATTAACGAAGGAAGGTCATCATACTTATTTCTTTAAACTTCTGGCGAAGTGATTCTCTGGGGCACATAATTATAAATTGCTCGAACAGCCCTCTTCTGCAGCACAAAAATGGTGTTTATATCTGCAGCACTCCCCCACAGCAGTATACCGTACGACATAATGCTGTGGAAGTAGCTGAAGTAAACTAATCTAGCTGTGTCTACGTCTGTTTAGAGGCGGATCTTTTAGACTGCTTATGCCGCAGAACTAAGCCTGTTCGATAACTTATCAATGTGAGGGCCCCATTGAAGCTTATTATCTCGGGTGATACCTAAGAATACGGTGGAGTCCACAAGAGAAACTTTTTATTTTTGATTTTGATAATTGCTTTTACTTGTGTACCAATTTGTAGTATAAATCTAATAGACTTTGTTTTCATTTAGTAGAAGATTGTTTCCATTGAACCATTTTACAACCATAGATAATGCATTGTTTACATTGTCAATATCGGTTCGTCGTCGTTTAATTTAAATAAAAGTGACGTGTCATTTGGAAACAATACAACATCATGATCGAGCCTCACAAGATAGGGAGATCATTAAAGTATGTAATAAGGGAACTTCATGACTGATATTCTACTTAAATACCAATTTTTTTTTGCAAATACATACATAATATACATAGAAACACCCAGAGCCGAGACAAATATTTACAGATGAAACAAACATTTGTCCCGCGACGGGAATCGAACCCGATGACTGGTTGACCCGATGACTCTGTGACTCAGATGGTTGCCATCTGAGTCACAGGCGGGCATTCGCCCACTGAGCCACTGAGGTCGTCACTCTCACTGATAATGATGATGAAATAAAATTCAAACAATATCAAGCTGGAACATAAAAAATCGATAAGTATTTCTAAGCTGCAGCCGTGTACTCTCTCGACGCCTCAGCGGCTGACCCAGATGGAATCATTAGTAATCGTTAGAGGCATAACTTTGTTTTTGGCACGTCCCGCCAAGTTCATCAATCACGAAGTTGTGGACAGTTCCCAAATTAAACTTAGGTACCTACTTACATACAGCTTGGTAGGAAGTTGGTAAAGTAACATTCCTTACTACGTACACGTAGCACGCAAGACATGCAAGTAACTGTCTACCTACTTTAACCTACATTGCTCTCATATTTGATTTACCTAGATCATACCTGCCAACATTTATTTAATTTAGCGGCTTAAAATTAACACATGCGTAATAAAACGACAGTTGAGGATGCGGAGAGATGTACCTACCTCTCGTATTTGGAGACATTTTGTGCGGATGGTGATGATCAGAGGTGTGATGACCTCTGTGGCGCAGTGGGCGAAGGCCCGCCTGAGACGCAGAAGGTTACTGGCAAATATTTGTCTCGGGATCTGGGTGTTATCTATGTATAATATGTATGTATTTACAAAATATATATAAGTAGTATATCAGTCATGTAGTTCTTATAACACAAGCTTTGCTTACTTTGGGGCTAGATGATGCTGTGTGAAAAATTACCAGCATTATTTAATCAGTGAAATGAAAATTATTTTATTGTTTGGTCATCTTCCGTAGCAAAATTAATCTATCTACCTACCTCTTGCTATCTTCACAGAATTTACTAACAAATAGTATCTACTCACAAATACTAAAACATACTATCTGAAGTATCTACTAACAAAGTGGATGGTACTGTCCGGAATAAAAAAAATGAAAACGATAAAGGAAACCAGCGTATTCTAAAACCAAAAATTTCAAAGCGGCGATGGGCTTGCAATCTGTCACGCCATGCCCATTCTATGCAAAACGTAAGCATGTCCAACTTAAGATATGTTTGAACGTGCCTCTAACTACTTCCTACCTGGAACCCTTGACTGAGTATAGAGAACATACGACATGTAAAATGGGGATTCAACTCGTTAGCGTTTTTAATATAAATACAAAACCGTTTATTCATCAAATTCGTTTTACCTACTAATGGATACAATAACTTTGTTTATTTTTAAATATATATTATAGCATATTAAAAGGTGAAATAAATTCGTGTTGATCAATTTTCATTTTTTTTTAATTTTAATTCTTTAATCCTACAAAAATAGGAGTCAACAATAAATTCGTACAAGTAATCGGACAAATAAAGCGATCACACACTCTTATTCAGATAATATATCGCCGGCTACCAGCAAATACACTGACATAATTCATACGTAACGTGGAATACACATATGAGAGGAGGGAGCCTAGAATGATCCAGGTTTGAGACCCGATAAACTAACTTTGGTTAATCAGCCATGCAAAATTAGGATTGACTTGAAACATCTTCGAAATTCGAAGTTTGAAATTCAAAATCGTAGAACGGTACCAGCGTAGAGATACGTAATCTGTGAAGGATCCGCCACATGTTCATCTACGAACCAATCAAATTCAAATAAATGTATTTTCTTTCTTCAATCTATTCAATCTAATCAATCAATCTATTAGTGAATCTAAACGTGCCTCTGACTACCCCGTACTTGGTTTCCTCAAAGATCTTATCAATTAGTTGTTTCTGAGGTTTTCCACCAAAGGGAATACAGTCGTGAGCTTGTTAGCTTTTGTACATGATTTTATTTTGGTTAAAATAGTGGATCAGATGTTGTGGTAAAGTATTTGTATAACAGGGTTATGTTTTCGATCCATATTTACTACTTAAAGATTGTTAGGAGACCGTAAGGGTATCTTTACCAAAGAAGTGTATTATTAACATTTGTTTGGTAGGAATTCAGTAAAATACTTAGATACCGAAGCAAAACGGAACACTTACAGTTCCATTGTTTCTGTACTCATAAGTATAAAAGGAAGGCTAGCACTTCAATGGGTGATTGACAAAAAAAACTGTTTTTCGAGTAAGAGCATAAACTGCAACTAATAGTTTTTATAATAACTACATACTACGTCTAAAAACTAAAGTAAGTTTCGTATCCAGAAGCGAATCGTCCTTGTCAGGTAGAGGTAGTATCGATCTACGAGATATTTCAGACCTGCTAAAACGGGAGATCGAGGTAGGCCAATCGTCGGCGGTCTTACTACCTCTGATAGCTCTTTCAATCAGAGTGGCTAAAAAATAGAAAAGATGAGCCGGTGAAATGAAATGGACAGCTGAGTTTCAATCTCCAGTACGGGATTATGAAGGTAGATACCTACCTATACTTACTGTGATTCACTGTAATTCCTATCTACCGAGAACTAGATTGTAGAGCACAATAACTATTTGCCGGTACTGGTAGGTATATCCTTCTTCAACCAAATCGGATGAAACGGATATAGGTACGAAAATTTTTAACAATAAACATTTATAATATTAGTAGGAAAGAATAACATACAGACCAATTAAAGAAATAACAAGCAAATAATAATGAGTCGAAACTTGCGCAATACACATTTCACGAGCCGGAATAATTGAAATACTCAGAGGCAAAAATACACACACTTCCTTTAGTAGGTATACTTACGTACGTAGATATCTATGTATAGTATTTCCTCTGTGGAGTTGGAGGCATGCATGGCAAAACAATACGTGCACTTCGCAATTAGCCCTAACCCTAGAGCATTTCTTGTGCCCCACGCTTATTTGTGTCAGTACCTACAAACATTAATGAGCATAGGGAAAATAACACTCTCTAGACGTAGACGTGGTACGTAGGTACCACGTCATTCTAATTGGGAGATATATGTCTGAACTATATAAATAAATTATGTGCACATGTATCTACAAGTATACACAGAGTTCCTGCTACACGATAACACTAGACACCGGACACCACAGTGTAATAGATCGAGTGTCGAAGACACCGCCGCAACACTGAGTTGTACGTTTAATAACACAGTCAAGCAGGGGTTCCTTAAGTGATTGCTAAAATCATTGGCGCTATACATAGATAAAGTGATAAAGTGTTCTAACTTGTTAGTCCGAACACTTTATCCCACGCAGGGTCCTTGTCATGGAAGCCACCCACGAAAATTTGCTACGATAAAAGAAATCTTACAACTATTAGGCAATGCCTAGCGATCGTAACGCCATTTTGTGTCAAGTGTCAATGACGTTGTGTAATCCTACCTTTAGATAACTGTCTACCTACAATTAGGTCCTTCTACTGTTAAATTAGGTTATATTACGATGCAAATCAGCATTTTAATTACCTACATAGGCATTGCACTATAGGTTGTTCATCCTTTCAACAGGGCCGTAATCTCCATTGGCAGGTTGCCTTATAAAATAGGTTGGAACGTTCTCACATAACCACGACCCTGCCAGGTCGTTAAGTTGAACCCTAGAATGGTGAGGGAGGGTCATATATTGGCGCATAACAATGGAAGGTAGGTACAAAGGTTGTGAGTTATGAGATAGGCGAACATTGAATTTGGGATTGGATCTGTAAGAAGATGGAATATGTGAGCTGGTGATAATTATGTTTTCGTTTATTTTCAGGACTATTTGTAGGAAATTACTTTATTTGAATTGTTTGTCTTCTGCTTTTCTCTAATGTTACACTAAAAAGCCATAAGCAATTATGTTTAATTCCCACTCAATGTATTGCTTCTGATTTTAACCACCATTTTCTTCAATATTATCAGAAGAATTTCTAAAAGTCGAATAGAAGTCGCAGAAGTTGCTAGCACATTATCGTGTAGAACGGAGGTACCTACCTACGTTCTTATATCCTGAGACACTCTGTAGTTATAACTAGTTACTATAAAACACAATGTTTGTGTTTTCGTATCATTTGTTACACAAATGGTATCGGACAAGGACCAAGTTACGAGTGTTGACGTGATGGATTAACCTATCCTCTTAACCAGACGTGAAATATCGCGGTCTGTTGCGAAAAATAGAGCAAAAATAATAACTGACGAGGACAGAGCTCTGGGTTTGTGTAAAATCATTATTTTACGTATAGTGGCGACAGACTTAATTAGAAATTCATATTTAGGTAACGCTTTCTAGAATTCAGATCGAATAAATCACTAATTATATTTTTTCATTGTAACTCTCGTAAGAAGTAGTTACAATCTTGAAAAGTTTCCTGTCCTCCAACGCTAACAGGTAATAATATCACCATAGTTCCGCGAGAATTACCACGAAATGCCAATGTCAATCTGTCTAACTCCAAGAAGATTGGATGCTAGAGTTGTTGAACTGCCTGTCGTCTGTTAACGGATATAATAAAATTGATACCCGTTGCTCCAAAGAGGTTTAGATTTGGGTTTCAAGCTGTACACGCGTCACACTCACTTAAGTATTGACTCTACCACAGACTACAGGATGCTAACCGACTCTACCATTCTACCGTATCTATAGGTAGAATGGTATAATATACAGGGTGTAATCGTTAAGTGTGCACAGGCGATTATTCCGTAACTATTGCAGATATCAAAAAACTTTAAACTGATATCGAAAGTACTTTACCTAATGAGTAAAATGACATTAATAACTTTTTAAAAATAAAACGAGAAATATCCAAAAAAATTACATTAATCACTCCCATACATTTTATTTCTTAGTAAGTACAAAATTTTGTGTTCAAAGCATATGTTCGAAGAGACGTCCTCCTTGTGCAATACAATGACGAGCTCTATTTACAGTTTCTAAATGAACTTTCCTTAACATTTGCGGAGTAATTAAAGCAATTGCACGACGTACACGATTCTGTAACTCTTCTAGGCTGTGTACTCTCTCAGCGTACACGTGGTCTTTGACAAATCCCCATAGGAAGAAATCACAAGGCGTGAGATCCGGGGATCTGGCAGGCCAAGGGGTTGCACTATTATTGGCTATTAAGCCATTATAATTGTTTCGTAAGAAATTCATTACAACATTTGTATTATGTGCAGGTGCTCCATCTTGTTGAAAAATTATCGACCTTCTTTCATCGTCTGGAATTGGTTCTAAGAGACTTGGCATATCGTTTTGTACAAAGGAGAAATATCTCTGTCCATTTAAGGTTCCACTGTAAAAATATGGCCCAATGATCCGATCTCCAAGAATACCACACCACACATTAATTGAGAATCGCACCTGAGCTCTAACTTCAGTAGTTAAGCGAGGATTGTCAATTGACCAATAATGCGAGTTTTTTCTATTGTAAATGCCGCAGTTTGAAACATTACTTTCATCGGTCCATAAAATTGACCTTACATTGACATAATTATTGACTAGCCAATTGCAATAGACCAGCCGACGAGCAGGATCATCATTGTGCAGCGTTTGAGTAGGTTTTATCTTAAATGCTTCGAAGTTGTGTTTTTTTAATAACTTGTGTACATAATTGTGGGACACTGGAAATGATCGGGCCACTGAACGCGTTGATTCTTGTGGATTATCTACTACGTAGTTAATAATATTGTTATCTAAGTCATTATCAAATTCCGGAGCTCTTGTTCTCGAACCTTTTTTTCTGTTAAAAGATCCATAATTTATCAAATTGTTATCCAACTTACGTAAATACGTACCAGAAGGAACTTCTCTATCTGGGTACTCTCTTCTGTAGGCGATAATGGCCGCCCTATTGTTACAATCATGTTTGTAGTACATTTTTAACATGTCCCTCTTTTCTGTATTGGAATATGCCATTTTTCAATCAATAAATGCAACAATCACGATTATTAACGCAAATTGAAAAATACAATAAATTGGCGGGAACGAGAACCCGCGATAAAGAATTTGAATTTAGAACGAACACCAAAGAGTATCTTTCTTTTTGTTTTTATTTAGTATGTTGCTTTTCAGCTAGTTCAAATCAATACAATATTGAAACAAGGTTTATTATAAATTTGAAGTGGTAAGATAATTAATCTACACGTGTATCTACTTGAAATTCATTAATACCTTCATATCGTACATAATTATAAAATGACAAGGGTAAAATGAGTAGGTACTATTCCACTTAAAATAAGGAAACTAAAACCTTTCTACTATCTCATACTAAATGTATGGGAGTGATTAATGTAATTTGTTTGGATATTTCTCGTTTTATTTTTAAAAAGTTATTAATGTCATTTTACTCATTAGGTAAAGTACTTTCGATATCAGTTTAAAGTTTTTTGATATCTGCAATAGTTACGAAATAATCGCCTGTGCACACTTAACGATTACACCCTGTATATAATATATATATATTACCTATTATACCTGCACGTACCTATTATAATATATATAATAGGTACGTGCAGCGTAAGCAAGTAATAAACATCAACAAATATTTGGCTTGGGTCTGGGTGTTTTCTATAAGTATATAATATGTATATATTTACAAAAAAAGAATATAAATGTACTACTTATATCAGTCATGTAGTTCCCATAATACAAGATCTGCTTAGTTTTATCTATTATAAACAAATACATATACATTAGAGTGGATGACTCACATTAAATACCTAGTATCTAGTATACATTGTAGTTAAGTACAACCTACTTATAAATTTCCTAGAAAGGACTTCAAGCGACCAACCAAGCGAATGATTGGCTTAGATCCGTTCGGAAATCACTCTCCAATTCGGAAATTTCCTTTTGTCCTAGTCCTTGGCTGCTAGCTGGCAAGAGTTAGGTACCCGCAGCGGCAGTCGACTAATTAGAGGTAGGGCGTGCATTATGCAATAGTTAGTATGGCAAGCTTTGTAAAAAAAGTAATTAGCTCGGTGCTAGGGATCTCCTGCTCATTCCTCCGTAGTCGCAGGGTTTTCGCAATGCGGTAAGCAAATAAAACCACCTTTAACTAACTATATCTAGCTAAGATCATCATCATCAATAGCATGTAGATGTTCACCGCTGGACGTACCTAGACTTCTAAAGAAGTACATGACGAATAGTCTTGGGTCACCTCTATCCAGGCTTCCCGCAATCCTTAAGATGTCATCGGATGTCTTCCTACCCTGGGTCGTCCGGTTTTAGTTTCCATACGATAATATTTATCTCCTAGGGGTTCACTACGGGTAAGCTATTTTGTATGTATAACAGCCCGTTATTCAAAAACCAGGAACTGTGTAAACAAACAGCGTTGTTTCTCTATTTTGTTTTTCAAACTCCAGACAGAGACGTGGTTAAAAATATTCTGACATAACGCTATTCCGAGGTTATTTACAGTCTACGCTATGCCATTCGCTGTTCCAGCTTATATGTGTCTATTTCCTGGATAGGTAGGAACCCTAGGTTTTATAAGATGGTACCTAGTAGGTACCTATACCTTTCTAAAAACCATGAATTTTGCTGCGCTCAGCAAGATGTAGAGGTATTAACCTTGCGTAGAGGGTCTACGCAGCAAGCTACACAACTATTGTAAGTTTGTACTTATAGATAACTTATTTTAAAGGTTAGGTATATACCTAGTGGTAGAAAAGTGATGGGGATAACTTGACATTTATAAATTTTGCATGCTTGTATTGTATGCTGAACATGGCTATACCTACTTTGCCTTTTGTAACCCATGGTTATTTGGTTTTAAAAGTTCAAAGAATTGCAAGAATTTATAATATTAAAAAAGGTTACCTCGGCGAGACTGGAACTCGCGACCTCCGCTTAATTCGCGGCCACGAGATGGTTAGGTACCAGTCTGGTCCAAATTTTTTGATGTTCATTTTTGGGTTTACTGTAACCCATGATTATAGCAAATAAACAAATCTGAATCTGATATTCCAAATTAAAGAAGATAGATGCGATGGTCGTAATACACGCCTAAATAGGTACCTAGGTAGATAACCTACCTGCTAGATATGAAAAAATCTGAACCACCCCTAACTAACATTCCAATCACAGAACTAACTATAAACAAAACTACTACCTACCTAGTCTAGTGATTAATTAACGACATGTGAAAGTGCAACACTGATTTGAGTGGAAGTTGCTGGGTGGAGGAGCCGTGACGCAATGAATGCTAGGATTCAGTAGGACCTTATGTTACGAAGTTTTGAGAGCACTGCTGAATAAATAATTAGGTAGATTATTTTATCTCATGGAACTATGTAACTCTATGTAACCTAAATACAGAGTGTAGCGAATGATTCTAGTCTAGTAGAATGCCTACCTAACTGCCTACGAGTGATTTAAAATAACTACCTAGGTATCTATCAACTAGAGGCGGAATTAACTTTGTTCCAAAGAGGTCAGGATACCTTCAAATATCTAGTGACTGCCAAAAGGTTCAAAATACCTAGGTACCGGTAATAGTAGATTGTGTCACAAGGGACCAAAATAATGTATTTAGGGCGAGAGCGATTGTTTGAATCCTAAGCGAAGCGAGGGATTCAAAGTACGTCGCTCGAGGTTAAATAATTTTGGACCGTGTGGCACACTCTGCTTTTCATCCCCCTCTATGAGAAAAATAAATAAGAATTTCTGCGTTTAATTTTACACTTTCTGATGTTAATATTCCAGTTTCACTACTAGAACTCATCTTTTATTCAATTTGTGTGAATTAAATTAAATTTGTCTGTAGGTACTTATTTTTTTTATAAAAAATAATAAAAAAACTAACAAAAAGTTCACGTGGTTTTTTTTTAAATTTAGTTGACCACTGCCGCGCTTTTTTTTATTACCATCCAGGACTTTATCGAAGCAAATTGCGTTAAAACTTTTTAATGAAATAGTGTTCCAAATTCAAAAGTCATTTCGTCACTGTTATTAAGTGCGCCGCGCACTTATCCAGGAACAAAACGTCGTTTTTCGAATACTTAGATGGGATGAAAAAACGATTATGCAAGTGTAGTACCACCATTGTATGTCATTTCATATCGTCATAGGTACAAACCTATTGACATTAGGAATATTACATACCTACTAGGTACATGCATTACAAGTTCTGCGTTTGCATCTATACAGACTAAACGTGGACGTCAGCGATATCAGCTTTGAGAGGCCTCTATAATTTCCTAGTCAGCAAGAAAATATTAAATTATGCGAGTTGAATTATATTAGTACCTATTCCAACTCACTTAATTTAACGTTTTGTTAAATTAAGTGAGTACCTAAACAATTATTATTGCTAATTAAAAAAAAAACAAATGATAACAAACAAACACAAGTTAAAATAGACAAACTTTTAGCCTCACTGAATCTTTTCAAGGTTTTTTTATTTTTTATTTCACAGTTAACACTATTTCACCTTCAATTGATAGAACTGATAACGCTTTATCAATTTTAACTTTGAGAATCTTCTCTCTCATGATTCTGACTGTTCTGTAGGTACTTCTTTCAAATTATTTTTCTATAAAATAGGTATACCTACTGTTTAAGTTGTTTTGCTCGGTTGATTTTGGAGATCTCCAATGTTTCATAATGTTTCCAGACGACTCTCGATAAACACTACTCACTCGTACGGAATTAATACGAATAAACATTTAATAAGCAATGTAAAACTAACGCGAGGTCGCACCAAAAACAAAAAATAATGATCTGTGAGCGGGCCCCCCAGGCGAGAGGTCGTGCCGTCGGCGGCGACATCGCCGACGCCTGACGCCCCGCAATTAATAGCATTTTATTTCATAGCCATAATTAGGTGTTATGAACTTTCTTACCTAATCATTAAAATAAATAAATAATAAATAATGAATAATGCTGGACATTTTTCACACAGCATCATCTAGCCCCAAAGTAAGCAGAGCTTGTGTTATGGGAACTACATGACTGATATACTACTTATATACTTTTTTTTTTTTTGTAAATACATACATATTATACATAGAAAACACCCAGATCTCGAGACAAATATTTGCAGATGCAAACATTTGTCCCGCGGCGGGAATCGAACCCGCAACCTTCTGTGTCTCAGGCGGGCCTTCGCCCACTGCGCCACAGAGGTCGTCATAAACATAATCATTGGTTATGTTTAATAGTTATTATATAAGCTGCATGTAATGCCAACTAATAGAAAATAGATTGAAACAGAGTAATTTTTCAGGCTTTTTATTTGGTAAACGCTGGAATGCATCATTAAATGCTTACAATCTTAAGAAACAAATTGCTAATCCAGCTAATTAGGTCTAATAACTGTTAGAAATCTCTGTGAAAATCATTATAAAATACAAAATAATGCTTTAGTAAAACATAATCTGTGATAAAATCTTATTGATTAAAACCTAATTATTACAATTTGTCAGTTATTAAGAATAATACAGGCATTATACAGTCATGAATTTGAAAAGATGCTCCTACACTGGCATTGACAGACAAAACATTTACAAACATTGCATTCTCTACACAACAAATGAAATAGTGCTATATTCTTGTCATTTTCTTCATAGAAGCACCTGATTAATACTGACAATGAGGCCATTATGTCATTGTGCCGAAGACAGGGTTGTGTCTGCAAATGCTTGGTCCATATTCCATGTATGCCTGCTTTGTATGGCATACTTGGTAAAACTCCGGAGTGGAAGCTAGCATACTACCTCCAAACCATACAGCATAACGCTGCATATTGTGGGATATAACTTGCACATCAATAGGCTTCGGAGTTATACGTCCCTCAGACAACTGTGTAGACAACTTCAGTCTTGCATCAACAGTCCTCTTAATGTCTCGCTGCAGTCTCCTCCCAAAGTCACGGAACATGGTTGACCCACCAGACAGCACAATGTTGCCATACAATCCTCGCCTCACATCAATAGGGCATGACTGAATCACTTCATCTACCATCTCATTCAGAGGTACCGTGAAATCAGCGTTTGAGAACTCAGGATGGAAGAAAATCTCTGGACCCAAGAACCTTTCATAACCAACATCAACAGAGAATGGGTTTTTTGTAATGGCATTAATGCCCGTGTATTTCTTCATCCATTTGCCTGGGTCTGAATCATATTTCCCAAACTCCTTTGCAATATCAGGGCAGATATAGCTGTATCTCTCTTTTATGGCCTTGGCAGTTTCTAAGCTTTGTTCAGGAGGGATACCTACTTCTCTTTCACGAAGCAGAGACTGTATGAAGGAAGTTATGTTTCTTCCTGCAATAGGAATGTGTTTAATGCATGATCCAATAACATAGCCTTCAGCTACAGGCACAATGTGAGTGACACCATCGCCACTATCAACTACAATGCCTGTGAACGTGCGCTCAGCGGACGCGCGCGACTTCCAAGAAGCAGCAAGAGCTAAAACAGCCTGGACGGCAATATAGAGCCCAGGAACATTGAACGACTCGAACATTATTTCGGCTAGATACTCCCGGTTCTCCGGCGTGTTTAGTGGCGGCTCAGTAAGCAAGAAATGATGGTCTTCCGGTTCCGCCCTCAAATACTTAAATATACACTGTTCAATGTATCGCTCCATTAGGTCCCAGTCTTCGACGAGGCCATGCCTAACAGGATATTTCACAGAATAGCCGGTAGCGTCGAACGCTTCATCGCCGATAAAGAAATCTAGATCCTCCACGGCCTTAGTCATCCGTCGTGTTGACTGGTCACCGACTTTAGCCGTTTCTTTTATCGCTATGGCAGAGGGAATGATAAACTGCGGTTCCTTGTTGCCAGCGAAGCCTAGCTTCGTGTACCCTGTACCCACGTCGATCACACACGCTGGCAGGTGATCTCCCATGGTTATTTAGTTACTTTTGTTGCAGATATTAAGAAAAAATCGCGAAACTTGTGGGTGCGGTGTTTTTATCGCTACGATATTTCAAGAAATTTGCCTTGTTCGACAGTTTAACTGACGTTTGTTTGACAGCGGAAATGTCAAATCGCGAAGATGATTCCGTTTCATTCACTCGTATGAGTCGTCCATGGAATGTACAACCATGGAAAGCACTTTCCTGTACAGCAAGTATTACAAACCATTGGTTTCAAATACTAGCTTCGTAATACTAGTCGTACATAATTTCACAAAATACAGCTAAATAATTATTTGTTATTTTACTAAAAGATTAGATAGACAAGATTATTTTTCACGCGTCGTATTCACGAACTACATACGCTTTTTATTGTACGTTATTATATAGTTTTAATTGAACGTATGTACAATATCATTATCATCCGAAGCCATTTTATTTGGCCAAAATGTGCAAATTAAAATAATTTGACTTGTCAAACGTTTGTCAACCATAAACTTTCAGATACCATTACCTGTTCAACACCCATCCATGCATTATTAACCTTCACTAAGTAGGCCTAGGTAGTAGGTAGGTGTGGGTGGGTGCTGCTAGGTGGTAGTGGGTAGGTAAACGTCTTGTCCAGCGGCTACTATCGATAAATTATTAGAGTTCATGTGCATGCAGAATATACCTACGTAATTTTCTCATTCAATGGATAATTTCTTCCATAGGTTAGAAATAGTTTGTACTATGGTATTGGCAAATAATACTAATAATTTCTGGTCTTATGTACATAAGTATTGAAAATTAAAAGCCAGAGGTAAAGCAGGTAGGTAGTACTTTATTGTGACCTGATCTTAGGTTAATATTTACATAATTTACACTGCAGGAATGTAACCAAAGCATACACAGTAAATTACAATATAAAATATAATGTAACAAGACGAAATTCACCAAACGGAAGGCAATATGAATTAAAACTACAATTTTCCATTAAAATACTACTCAAAATAATATAACATTTGTATTTTCTAACACAATTTTCAAATATTACAAAAATATTCTACTGTAATTTTTCTTACACAATAATTTTATATCAAATATAATGTTTAGTATTTTAACAATCAATAATCAAATCACGCTAACAAAATAACTTTAAAAATATGCGTAATAGTTTTCAATAATTTGAAGTTAACTCAGATCTTGAATCATTAAATCGGAAGGGTTAGAATTGAAATTTACTTAATAATAATTTTTAAAACTGCCATATTGAGATTATTTTTACATATTGGAAATATGTTTATACAACAACACTCTTAGGGCAAGCAAGCTTTTAAAATACCAACTTTTCATAAAATAGCATAAATATATATATAATTTGAATGTTAAGAAAAGCTTGTTTTGATTCTGTGAAACATTCTCAAATAACCACAACTTGTCATAAGCTATTATTATGTTATATTAACTGACAAGAAACAGACATACTTACCACTATAATTTAGCTTGGTTAAGATTAGAGATTTTAGAAATTTTATGGTCAAAGTTTATAAATTTATGAGAATGCTGAGCAGAATCAATACTAGATCTGTATTTGGGTACATTCAGAGTTTTATCAATACTGTTAAATAAAAAAAAATACCAAGTTAGGTATTCATGTTTTTTTTGTCTCATTGGGCAGCATAACTATAAATAAATCTGCATTGATTACTTACAGACTCCATAGCAATGTATTTGAACCACCCTCACTACAATCCAGTATAAAATATCAGACTTAAAATGAACAAACATAACCACAGCATGTCTTAAGATACTTTTAGTCCATCGGTTGGTATCAAACCATTGTGTTTAGATTTCTCACCACATTGTATAATCGGAATCGTCCATGTCAAAGATTGTGAAGAACCCAATGATAGTGAGGTACACAATAACATTTCCGGCCAAGGTTAGGTAGCAGGCACCCCATAGAATCTGAAATTAAACAATAATTATTTTACTTAATTTTATTTAGCCAGTTGGTAAGCAATCCTAGTTTTTATGACTTGAACATACATAGTTATGCAACAACGGACAGCTGGTAGTGGTACATATTAACAATTTTGACTATTATGTATATTACATTTGGGCAGCTAACGAACTCCGACAATCACATAAGTTTATTTGTTCGTAAAAGGACTGATTAAAACTTTTATCAGTTTTGGTAGCAACATCACTAGATGACAACAAAGATTCGTTATTGCTACACGGTTTTTTTTGGTCTGAGTTAGATCAGCGACAAAAGCCAGGTAGGGCTTGTAATAGTGCAATGACCTCTATTACCAACTCAGTAAGTTACAACTATTTATTCTGTGTACTGCACTGTCCCCTAATTGGCTTGTTAAGCTGATGCATTCAGTAGGGCGACATGACAAATTGAATTGTCATCGTTTGATTGGCGCAACTACGCTTACAATGCTTTGCATGAGATTTGATGTTACATGAAGGCTCGCCTCGACGACATAAGATCACAAGAGCTAGTTATTAGAATTTGGTGTTACTTATTATGTAATAAGTATCTACCGAAAATTGTGACGTAATTTAATCTATCAAAGTCTTTGTTTGTTATTACATCATGAATCATTCATCAGAACAATGTGTACAGATAAAACATATCAAGTAAAAATTCAACGATACAAACAAGAAACATCCTTCTTTGCTAATAATAAAGCTGAACAGTTTGATTTTTCTTTGTTTGAATGTGCTAATCTATGGAACCAACAGCGGTTTTGAAAAAATTTTTTTGCATTTGATAGCCTAATTCATGTCACGCTTTGACATCAAAGGAGGCTCACTGCATAGCATATAGCAATGGTCTGATGCTGCAGATAATAAATACTTAAATAAATAAATAATGCTGGACATTTTTCACACAGCATCATCTAGCCCCAATGTAAGCAGAGCCTGAGTCTTGGGAAGTACATGACTGATATACTACTTATATACTTTTTTTTTTGTAAATACACTACTATACATGAAACACCCAGTCATAATAAGTGGTCAGCAATCATCTGATGGGCAAACAATATACCTGTTTTCATAGGTAATACTCAAAGAAAACTGAACTTTTATTTAGATTTTTCTCACAAGGACTTTTTCAAACCCTCACACGGACTAGTACCCCGAGACCGCAAGAGAAGCAGAGGCATACCTATTATGAGATGGAAGAATGAGCTAAAACTAACAAGACCAAACTGGAGAAGTGTAGTCCGATGCAGTTTATAAGGGTACCAAGAACTGACATTATCGAAAATCAACGAAAGTTCTCAAAGTAAAAATAAAGATCAGCAGAAAAAATCTCACACAATAAATATAATAAAACTTACAACTTCAGCTCTAGCCAAAACAATGGGCAGAGCAAATGAGCTGATGATGAAACCCATTGTAATGAATATGGCTGTCTCCATGCACGGAGAGTTGGTTCCACCAGTCGCATCTGCATGCCTCCGCGCAATCATCGTGGGGATAGGGCTTAGCAAGTAGAATAGGACCACAAAGAATGGCCACCATAATCTGAAAATTTGCAGTAAACAGTTTTTAATTCTTAGTCTGCTTTAAGGCAGTTCAGCACCCTATTATGTACCTGAAAAACACTTGTAGTATTGTACATTTCAAATCATGAATAGTCATAATTTTCACTTGCACATAGTTAAAAACGATATGGCCACCACCCAGGCCACATGGGCTTGTGATGATCATTGACTTGTTTGTCAGAGTGACTTTCAGATTCATAATAAGAGGGCTGGTTGCAACACTATAGATTTTATGTTGTATTTGGAATCCCAACAATCATAAGGTTTAAGTATTTCTACTAATATGACTACTTAATTGAGCTAGTTGCATGGCCTGCAACTAGCTGGCTGAGACATAGAAATTAGATTTCCCCGACTTTCTTGAGTTACAAATGTTGCATGTGATATTTCTCTCATTTCTAGGTGTTGAACTACCGTGGTACCATTGGTACAGGGAATCTAGGTTCAGAACTACTTAGTATGTGTTTGGGTGTTGTGGTACCAAGGTTCAACCTAGTTCCTGATACCCACTATACAGGGAAATCTTAGTATAGAGTCAGGACTATGTAAGTGTCCGTTTGGTGTTTATTTGTTAGTTAGACTTGTCAAAAAAATCACAAAAATTGCCTGTGACTGTAGAAGGATAACTAAACTTACTTGTATTGTGGTAAGGCACATGCCAGAATAACAAATGTCATTCCAATTGAACCAGCAAACGCCAGTGACACCAAACTGTAACAGAATGTTGTATTTTAATGTTTTAGTTTCAAAATAAAAAATTATATTCAGCAGGAAATTTCTTACTAGAAGATAATTTTCATAATTTAATTACACATCAAAAATTTTGACCCTTAAAATTTTGACAATCTAGTTGGTTAAATTTACAAAAATAAATATAGTAACAATCATCCTAAGGTCTAAGCTCAAATGATTAATCGTTAACCATTGTGATTATAATAATATTAGTGAAACTACAATGTTATTGGCAAAATATTGAGTATGGTACTCCATAAAAGTTCAAAGCTGGAAATAGACCACAAGAGCGCCATGATGAACAGTTTCGAGCCTGTTTCTGCAACCTCTATGAAATAATAACTATTGAAATATTTTATTGTAATATGTGACACACTGACAATTTTGTAAACTAATTTGATAAACTTGTTTTGAATGCCCTTTTTTTTACATTTTTGTGTGTAGCAACTAAACTTTGTAGTTTTTAACTTTGATACAACCATAGAGTTTGGTCATGTTACAATTTTACATAGTCGAAGGCTGGTTTTCAAGCGGCCATGGAAACCACATACATCTTCTAACAAACAAGAAAGTAGACCAATGACTTACCCTGATCGTCGACACAGCCACGAAGATTACATGAAAAGATAAAAAAAATAGATCAGCGGTGGACGACGATAGCTTAAAACTATTAGTAAATAAAACTTATGAGTCACAAGCTAAGAAAATAATGACTTTCACACACAAGTCATATCCCTAGCAAAGTTTAGACTTCCAAATCGAACGACAAGGGAAATCGCCAATACCTTTTATTCCAGCCATTGTTAGATTGATGAGTAGTTTGGCTGCTTCTTAATATCAAGAAGAGATAACTCCCTAAAAGATCTAGATAAATAAATTGAAAAACACAATCACATCGATTTCAATTCACGATCACAGACTCAACTCAAAAGTCAAATATTAGTTAGGGATACTACGTATAACAGACTAATTATGGATACTACGATCTAGCGCCCCGAGCCCAATTTTACTCGAGTGACAGAAATAAATTGTATTCGAGTGAAAAAGTGAACTCGAGTCACTCGCCTATCATTCGCCGAGACAATTAGTTACGTTTAAAGTGTAGACGTTGTTGTGTTTTGAGTAACACATTCACTCATTGGCGTTCCTAAAAAGTAAATAAGATATAAAACGTTACAAAAGTGTTCGATTCTTTTAATATGATTGACAGCCTGTAGTTTTATTATGACTCAACTTAATATCCATCTAAGATAACCATCACAAAATAGATAAATAATAAGGATTGTGACAGGTGATTCGAATAAGGCGAAAAGTGTCCAAACAAAACTGGATTTTCAGACGAATCCAAAACCGTAACCGAATCTTCAGTCTCAATCTCAGTTTTGGCTGAAACTTAAACTTATATAAACATGTTAAAATTGAAGTATATTGTATCCTGAAATCCAGTGTGTTTTTACACAGATACAGACAAAACTAAATAATATAAAACTAATAAAACAACAAGAGCTAAGGCCTTCTGCACATGGGATACCCACAGGAAACGTATAGTAGTTTGCGAAATTTTAGGTGAGCCCTATACGCGTTAGTATTAAGGTTAGGGCTTAGTATTATAAACCCTTAGGAAATCCATCAAAACAGTAAAAAATATTGTGATATTGCGCAATATAATCATTGATCGTGTAGGGCGTGACTTCGCCCTAGAGCCCGCCTTCGCCCTAGGGCGATCATTTTTCAGTCAAAAGTGATTATGACATAATGATCGTGTTGTAATCGCGTAGTTTTTAAGTAGTGTGAAAGGCCTTACACGTACCTACCACCTACACTAGACAATGACACACTATGTGAAAAAACAATTAGTACACACACATAACCTTAGACATGGATTTTTGGTTAATTAAGCCTTTAATATTTATTTTAAATTGCTATCACATTATTAAAACATACTTAACAATTATAGCGGAAGTATGAAAAATGTTAAGTAAAAATTAACTTTTGACTAGTCTTATTTGAGTCAACTAGGTAGGTCCAACTTCCACAGAAAGGTCAGACAACGAATTTATTTGAATGGATTCGAATTCGTAAGTGATTGTGTATTTTAATTGAATAAAGGTATTTCATGTCGTTGGTCGAAGTTTGTAAGACTGTTCTGACTGTCTGTCCTTGAACAGTGAGCGAATGAACCTGTCAGTGTTGAATGCAACGATTGAAACAAACATCGAACATGCTGCTAGATGGGCAATGGAAAACGTCATACTTACTTGTTTTCATACTTAATTATAATTCCACAAATGTGCAATAGTAGATTGTGTCACAAGGGACCAAAATAATGTATTGAGGGTGAGAGCGATTGTCAAAGTACGTCGCTCGAGGTTAAATAATTTTGGTACCGTGTGGCACACTCTGCTTTTCATCCCCCTCTATGAGACAAATAATTAAGAGATACTTTTAGTAGTGACGAATATTTACATAACCAAATTACAAATTTATATTAATAAATAACTTTGCTTTTTGTTATTTTTTCCATGTAATTAAATTTTCATAGGCTTCTAGATATTTTTATCTTGATTTGTTTGGTAGTTAATTGTCTATGAAAGTATCTGCGTTTATTTTTACAATTTAGTTGACCAATGACGCATCCACAGGCGCGCATAATTGATTACCAGCCAGAAATTTATCGAAGCAAATTTCGTTCAAACTTTTTATTGAAATAGTGTTCCAAATTCAAAAGTCATTTCGTAAGTGCGCCGGAATGACCCATTTTGCGCGCACTTAACGAGGAACAAAACGTCGTTTTTCGAATAGATGGGATAAAAAAATCTTTGTCAATCGAGGAGGTTAAAGATGTGCTTTGCAACCTCTTTGGTTAAAATCATATACCCCCGGACTGGCGCGCGACCGGATTTCGGCCGCTGTCAAATGCCCCTAACTGCGCACCGGCCGATACAGAAAAAACCTGTCAGACGGGCAAGAACGGTACGGTACCATAATTTGTAATATCATTACGAAATAAAATGTCACTGTCATAATACAAACTACAACGAACCTTAACGTAAAACGCAAGCCGACATAGCTTCAGTCAGCTTAGAGGTTATGTTGTTATTTTAATTCAACTTTTCAAGAATTTGAAATCAAACTAGCACAAAATTTAGTTTACCTACGTTTTCAGTTTCTCGTTCTACATTACATTCCAAAATCCAATAAAACGATTGCTCTAACATGGATGACGATGCGGAAACTTATAAACTGTGGCGAATTCGTAAAACTGTAATGCAGGTAGGTTTCAATAGAGAACTTTATAAATCATAACAACTAATGGATATCAAGCAAAAAATTCTCATATTTTCAGCTTTGCCATGATCGTGGATACTTAGTAACGCAAGATGAATTGGATCAAACGTTGGAGCAGTTCAAAGAACAGTTTGGTGACAAACCCAGGTACTTATCTTCTAATATTATATTGTATCTCATAACTACCGGCTGGCAGAATCCGCTTCTTACTAAATTTTAAGGATATATTGGAATTTAGAATTCATTTATTTATATAGATGTTGCAATAATTTAACAGGCTTACCTGGTCTTAACCAAAACGCAAACTATCTAATTAATTGAAAAGTATCTTAACTATTTCATAAGTATATTCTTAAATACTGTTTTTTTTTTTTTTTTTTTATTAGTTTTAGTGGCTTAGGTATCACTGCGGCCGTTAGGCCTATTGTGATCGCCACTTGTATACTGTTAGACTTAACTCATTACTGTTACTGTAAATACTGTTAGATACATGTAAGACTATCATTCATTATAGATGTCTACATGTTGGAACTCTTGCCAAGAAATAATTTAAAATTATTGATTTAAAGATGTGCCATAAACCCTTCTATACTAGCTACTTAGTCTTGTGTTCGATCCATCCCCTGCTGTCACAATGTTGTTTAACTATCAGATGGTCAGTTAAGACAGCTCTGCTACCATTCAGTAACTTCTTTGGGTTATTGGTGAGCATACCACCTCTCCAAGTATGCTGCTGATTCAACTTACCAATGTGTAATTTAGTGTTCTGCGATATTGTCTTGTCCACTATGTTTTTCTTAATTGCTTCGTCTAATATCTGCATATTTTATTCACAAGGCTGATCTGTGTTTTGAATTTTTTCTGTATACTCTTTAGAATCTAAGTCACTCTGAAATCTAAAATAACAGGATTAAGGAAAATAAATTCATGAAAATAAATCTTTATTTCATGAATTTTGCAAAAAATACATTGAATTTCTGACATTTGTGTGACACTGTCAATAGGCCATTTGAGCACCTAAAATAAATCCTCTTTATGAAGGAAATGTTGATCACCTTTTTTTCTCTTGTCTCAAGCTACAGCTATCTTTGTATGATGTCACCCCTACAGAAATCCCTCATCCTCTCTTTTCCAAATTTATACTATGCCTTGTCTTCTCCCCTTTTATATGTTTATTATGTAATTTTTTATCCAATCATTATATAAAATTATGATAATTATGCAGAGCTATAAGTTCCTTTCACAATGTTACAGTATGTGTGTTTTGTCTCTGTATTTGTGTTGTTCCTTTCTTTTCATATACATAATTCAACTTATATTAAAAAAAAACGAGTCAAATTTCGGTAAACTCCTCTCCATCGCCTTATTTTTTTAAATCTTGTCAACATGACATTGGCAAAATTGTGGCAACCCTAACCACATAAGCCATTTAACAAAAAGTTGATGTTAAATCCTCTTTTCTGTTGTCTGAGGCCCATACATATCCTTCATGATTAGTAGAAAACACACTGGCCTTTTAATAAAGAATGGAAATAATTTTGTTTTCAAATGGTGCATGGCCAGGTTTTTTTTCAAAAAATAATTTGGTCTTAAACTGTTAAACTGTAAAACCTATCAAACTGTTGTGGTCAAACTTTTTTCCAAGGAAAATTCAATTAACCAGCAGTGTAAAGATTCCATGCATGCATTATTTGCTGTAAAGGTTTTTGTTTGTATTTTTGTCTGCTAATTATCACCATAACAGCTCGTCCAATTAAGATGTAGTTTTTTGCTATCAATTTAAGTTCTTAGATATGTTTAGTGCCAACAGGGGGCACTGCATTTGATCATGGATAAACATGTAACACATTAAGAGTTTTCAGATATTGATAAAATTGCTATTAATTCCAACCATTAAAAACAAAATTTTATTTACTTTTCAGTGAAAAGAGGCCAGCAAGGAGTGATCTGATTGTATTAGTAGCCCACAATGATGACCCCACCGATCAGATGTTCGTTTTTTTCCCGGACGAAGCCAAGATCGGAATCAAAACAATAAAAACTTACTGTACAAGAATGCAAGAAGAAAATATTCACAGAGCTATTGTTGTTGTTCAAGCAGGTTAGTTGTGAAATAACAAAATATGTACAATGGTAGCAACTCTGTGTTGTTTTTTCTAAAGCTGAACTAATAGAATGGGAACAGTTGTCAACCCTATCTATCAAGTACCAAGATGAGTCATACATGGGGTTAAAGGGAGTTCAAAATAATGTAAAATGAATGTTTGCATCAAGTAAGCAGCTTCGCAAAAACTTTTCAAACTCTTTCTTGTCTGTATTAATATGTATACCACCCTCCCCCCTAATGATACTACACAAAACTAACATTGTAAGGATATAATCAAAACAGTTTCAAGAGGGGTGCCATCAGTTAGTGTTCCAAAAAGCAGCGATGGGCTTGCAATTTGTCATTTTTGCGAACCTAACTACTTGCAAAATGGTGTTGGAATTAAGAGTATATTCTGTTTGATTCTTGTTTCAAGCAAGATAACTTTATTTGCTCAGGTTTGACACCATCAGCCAAGCAGTCACTTGTGGACATGGCTCCCAAGTACATCCTGGAGCAATTCCTGGAGTCGGAGCTGCTCATCAACATCACGGAGCATGAACTGGTGCCGGAACACATTGTACTCACACTGGATGAGAAGAAGGAGTTACTGGATATATAGTATCCTTTTAGAGACAACATAATATGCTAACTATTGGCCGCATAGACAAGCTCAAGAGTTGCGCAGCGGGTTAGGGAGAGACCTATGCTCGTAAAATTCAATTTGATAAAATCCTTGACATAGCTTTTAAAATAAGTAAGTTAAAGTTTTTCGACCAACTTCAAAAAAAGGAGGAGTTTCTGAATTCTGTATTTTTTTTTGTGTGTATGTTATGCAACATATTCGGTAAATAAACTTAAAAATACAGTTCACAGGCGAACTTAATGCTAGATAGCATTCTCTTCCAACTCACCTTAATGTTTTTGTCCTTAAAAAATCCTACAGTAAACTGAAAGAGAACATGCTTATGAGAATCCAGGCCGGTGACCCTGTGGCCAGATACTTTGGACTGAAGAGAGGACAGGTAAATTTATATTTGACTAGTTTAACCTGAGCCTTCATATTGTATAACAGGACATTTTCATATCGGTGAATGCATAAAGACTCTCGGAATGAGTCGAAACTTGTTTAGGCGTATTATTATTTTTTATAGTAGGCGGGGATTCTCTTGTACTACACCAACTATTAAACTAAATGTTATATATCGCTCTCTTTTACTAACATTAACAAATGAAAGAAATAGCAACAATTTTAGTGCTGTCAAATTAGTCAGATAAAACTTACATACAAGTTTAGTCGTGATTTCAAAACATGCTGAGTATTAACACGAAGAAGAGCGACACGTAAACTAATTTGACAGGAGTCAAATTCTTGCCATCTCTTTCTTTCGTGTACTATCAGTACGTTCTGCAGATATTTATTCCGGGCGAGTAGCGAGCTGCGACGCAACAGGTGCGGGTTCGATTCCCGGGACAAATGATTGCACGTTCTGCAGGGTTTGGGTGTTGTGGTACCACGGTACTCGTGGTTTCTGATACCCACGACACAGGGAATCCTAGTGTGCGGTCAGTACTATGTATTGAAAATAGTTTATACATATCAATTACAAAAAACAACATTTCAATCGGAAAGACATTTCAGGGAATAAAATTAAATGGAAACCAACAAACTTATAATCAACCTGTTTTGCAAAACTCATATAGCACTTATATGAGTTTTTCATAAGATGTCTGTTACCTTACACTACCATTGTCTGTTAGTTTGTCTGTTACCTTACGTGCGAGTAATAAATATACGAATTCATTTAAATATTATATTAACTTTTAATAAAGTTTTATTTCTTCCAGGTGGTGAAAATTATCAGATCATCGGAAACAGCTGGCAGATATATTTCTTATAGATTAGTTAGTTAGAATAATTTGAAATTAAAATATTTTTACCAAAGCTTTTTTATGAATTACCTACAGTCGCGCTTACAAGTTCAATTATAACATCATGCAAACAATTATTATTCCGTGGAATCTAATCCAGTATCTTTTACATATCAAGAGGCCACTTGTCCAACTCGTTACTAAGCTTGTCACTAAGCTTGTCACTAACTGTACATAATTTAACCCCCTACTAAATAGAGGGGTGTTATACAAATACATTTATTTACCAAAAGTATAGAGTTGCTGTTGGTCCCCGCAATAAGTCGAGCCTGTATCGCGGGACGTCGGTTACAGATAAATTCCATAAAAAATAAAACACAAACAGGGCTAAATACAAAAAAAATAAGAAGCATTAAAGATAAAACTTGGAAATAACACATATGATTGGCCTTGCACGCTTTCATTGTACATAAAATCGTATGATCTTTTTACTAAGTTGAGTAACTAACCTGATTTTAGAGCTGTCACTTTAGATTTAGATTTAGCATAACTATGACGCTTCAGGATACGAATGTTGACTAGATACAATTTTACAAAATGTTTGGCCGGATATAGTTAGAATTTGGTACCAATATAGATAATTAGACAAGTTACTTGAGTCTATATTATACGTTTTAATAATATGCCTTTTGTGACCGTGTAAGACCAATTCTCAGCTCAACTTTACAATACACTCCCGCCCCGTAAACATTCCATTTTATCCGGTCCATATAAAGGTTGTCTGGAAGAGATTTCTTTTATTAAGACCGCGCACTATACCATTTTTTGTTTCTGGATTGCTGTGTTTTTATATTTTTCTTCGGTTTGCAATAAAGAATATCTTAAATGTTAAGTAATTAATTGAGTCAGTTAATTAAATAGATGGCCTCATTTAAAAATTGAATAAATTCGTGACATTTAAAAATATTGCAATATTTTATCTGGACTGCATGAATCTGCCTTTCCATATCGTGGTTGCGTAAAGGACACAAGACGCTCTACCTGTTTGTCGTGTGATTGTATGGATCTGATTCTACCGGTTTTTTTACCCTACTAAGCCGAAGAACGTTTATGATGTGTATGTGAGTATGTGTTTTAAGTGGCAGTGACTTCCATTTACTTGAAATTGGTGAGATTACCCGTGTCTTCTCATCTATTCTAACCTTTCTAGTTATGTTTAAATTTTAACGAGCAAAACGAGTACTTTTCATAGGTACCTATGTAAAGTACTCTATTCCTTAGATGCAAGGGCGTTGCCAAGGGGGGGCGACGGGGTGGCTGGGGGGTGGGAGCTGCTGCCCCCTCTAGGGATTCAAAATGTAGCCAAATGCAAAGGAACCAATGTCTTAAGTCGTTACTTGACTTGCTTGGTTGATAATTCTCTTAAGCATCTTGTAAAAGACACTGGTTAGACAAATAGACTAAAGACTTTCCTAAATGCGTGTTTGTCTATAATCTAAAAACGATGTGTCGTGTCGGCAGTAAATATATTTTGCTTATATTTTATTGATAACAAGTATATATCTACCTAAACTGAGTCTAGGCTCGTTTTGAAGTCACTAAATGTCACGGCCTTGCAAATAAGGTCAAAAGATTGAAAATTCATCTTTATTTCTTGGCATTATTCATGTTTCTGTGTTAAATATCTGAATTCGTTTGCAAATATTTGACGCAAGACGTAACAAGTCTAACATAAATGCATCAGAATTCAATGCACGCTCCACTAAATTTTGCAACTTTCGGAATATCCTTTCAACTTGTAAGGATACATTCTCATTTGCGCACGATTTGAAATTAGAAAGTTTCAAAAAATCCACGATTTTGATGTTGCTGCATAAATATTTAAATAAGACCGGTTTCCTAATCGCAAACCACTAAAATTAAACAGGGAAGTGATTTCTCGAATATGTAAATGCATTTTGTCTAAACGATCGTGTAATGCTTTTAAAATAATTGAAACACATAAGTTTTTCACCTTATATGCGTAAAATCTACCATCCCTCTCGAGACTCTAGTGCCTAGTGACTTCTTTTAAAGTTCGATTACGCTCTTGCGCCCCCAATATCATACGGTTAATTTAAAACCTTAATACCTTGGTAATCTGCTGACTCGTGAAGTATATCCTAGACCGTTTGCTGTGTGGAATCCCAGTCTCCACCACAATGGTGGCATTGCGGTATCTACTCGCGTCCAATCCTATTCAGGAGTTCACCAAAGCATCCATGCCCGGTGAGAACCTGAATAAATAAATAAATAACGCTGGACATTTTTCACATAGCATCATCTAGCCCCAAAGTAAGCAGAGCTTGTGTTATGGGAACTACATGACTGATATACTACTTATATACTTTTTTTTGTGAATACATACATATTATACATAAAAAACACCCAGATCCCGAGACAAGTATTTGCAGTTGCAAACATTTGTCCCGCGGCGGGAATCGAACCCGCAACCTTCTGCGCCCAGGCGGGCCTTCGCCCACTGCGCCACAAAGGTCGTAATAAGCCGAAAGGTGACGTTACCTTGGCAGAAAAGCTGACGCGAACAATTAGCATGGTACATAGCCGTTTAGATGGTTATCTGGCTCTAAAGTGTCTCTACGAGTTTACATTTCAAGAAAATCTCATGAGTATGTAGAGAAGAAAAGTAAAATAAACGATTCAGTAATAATTGTGATCATGAAGTGGAACTGAAGCGGAAACCCGATGTCACGCGTTCAAATTAGTGATACGACGCGACGGAGACGAAAATAAGCGGAATTGAAGTCGGATTTTGTGGCTTTTGTGGCTTCACGGCTATCACGAAGACGCAGTGTCAACAACTGATGAAATAATACCTAACGGTTGTAAGAGTAACCTCATTAGGAATTGACTTAAGATCGTCGGGTCTTGGCATTCGATGGGTTTATTCAGCAGTCTGTCTTCCGACTGAAAATTTCCGATTGATATAGGTACATAATTTACATTTCTAGTTCGTATAAGACACGCTAGGCGAAGCGACAGGCGATAATAGGACAGTACCTACTTACACATTTTCTTAGTGATTGATGTTCTGACAGCAGATTAATAATAAATAATGCTGGACATTTTTCACACAGCATCATCTAGCCCCAAACTAAGCAGAGCTTGTATTAAGGGAACTACATGACTGATGAACTACTTATAAACTTTTTTTTTTGAAAATTCATACATATTATACATAGAAAACACCCAGACCCGAGACAAACATTGGCTAATCGTACAAACATTTGTCCCGCAGAGGGAATCGAACACTGCGCCACAGAGGTCGTTTACTAACCGACTTCAAAAAAAGGAGGAGTTTCTGAATTCGGATGTTTTTTTTTGATGTGTGTGTTATCTGGTGTCTTCGACAATTGTTAACCAATTTTGATGATTATTTTCTTGTTGTTTAGAGAATAACGGTGTTTCACACTCCTAAGGGTGAAAAAATGGGTGATGATATTTATCGGACTTTTTTGACATTTAATATCTTTTTCATCCCATCATCTATTCGAAAAACGACGTTTTGTTCCTCGATAAGTGCGCGCAAATGGCTCATTCCGGCGCACTTAATAACAGTGACGAAATTACTTTTGAATTTGGAACACTATTTAATTAAAAAGTTTGAACGCAATTTGCTTCGATAAAGTCCTGGCTGGTAATAGCACGACTGTCGAAGCGTCATTGATCAATTAACAATAAAAAAACGCGGGAACTTCTTATTCGTTTTTTTTATTACTTTTTATCAAAATATTATAGACAATTTTAATTTGATCCTCACAAATTAAATAAAAAATGAGTTCTAATTGTGAAAGTGAAATATTAACACCAGAAAGTGTAAAATTAAACGCAGAAACTGTCATAAATAATTTACTACCAAAAAAATCGAGAGAAAAATATCTAAAAGCCTATAAAATTTAATAGCATGGAAAAATTATCAAAAAAAGTATTAATATAAATTTGTAATTTGGTTATGTACCTAAATATAAATATTCGTCACTACTAAAAGCATCTCTTATTTATTTTTATCATAGAGGGGGATGAAAAGCAGTGTGCCACACGGTACCAAAATTATTTAACCTCGAGCGACATACTTTGAATCCCTCGCTACGCTTAGGATTCTACTCTAGAATCCTTCGCTTCGCTCTGGATTCAAACAATCTCTCTCGCCCTCAATACATTATTTTGGTCTCTTGTGACACAATCTACTATTAAATTATTTCAGTGATAGAATCCTATTTCGACGTTGGTGCTTAGTTAACTTTGAATTTAGTAAACTGTAGTAAAATGTCTCAAAAGGATTCATGTTATTCATGTAGGTATGCATGTTTTGTTGTAAAATTTCAAATGCTAAAATCACTATGGAGCCTATCTGATATCGCTGGCTTATATGCATTGGCATTTTTTTTTTTTTAATTAGTTTTTAGTGGCTTTGGTATCACTGCGGCCGTTAGGCCTATTGTGTTCGCCACTTGTTTATAATCCCCACTGGGGCGTTCATAATTCACCTCTCAGCCCTGCTGAGAAACTGCAGGATCTTTTTGGGTGTTATGAGTTTTAGTTCATCTGGGCTAAGAATGTGTTTTCCCAGATGAAGGCTACGCTTATGTATCAGTGGTCCACACTCTCCTAACAGATGAAGGGGCGATTCGTCTGCCTCATTACAGAGTCTGCAGGTTTGCGTGTCACTCAGCCTTAGTTTGAACATGTGCTTGTTGAGGCGACAGTGTCCAGTCAAGGCTCTTACCATAGTGCGAAGGTTGTTTCTGTTTAGCGCTAAGATTTGGTTGGTATACCGTTTGTCAAAGGCTTTGATCAGTGCTTTAGAATGGTTCATGCCTGGAGAGTTTCTCCAAAGATTAGTCGACTCTTCAAAGCATGAGTTCAGAAGGGTTCTTTGGGCTAGGCTTTTTGGTATACCACAAAATGGCTCTGGTCCCATTTGTGTTCCGTTGGCCCCTGCACGCGCAAGTTCGTCAGCACACTCGTTACCTACGATCCCAGCGTGTCCCGGTACCCATCTTAGCACAACTCTGTTCCTCTAGCCCAGAGTGTTCAGTCTTGACAGACAGTCTTCAACTAGCCTGGACGTGATAACCTTCGAATCCAGAGCCAGAAGGGCCGCCTGACTATCAGACTTGATGTAAATAGTATGGTTGGTGTAGCGCTTTTGCAGATTGGTTTCTGCACATTCTAGGATGGCGTACACCTCTGCTTGGAAGATGGATGCGTGATTTCCCAAGTTTATGCTACTTTTGAACTTGGGTCGCTCTCCATATACTCCACAGCCTACATTCAGCCCCATTTTGGAACCATCTGTGTACCAGTTGAGACACCTGTCCTCACAGAGTAACTGGCTGTTCAACCAGTCTTCTCTAGAGGGCATTACCACAGCGAAGTGTTTTTCGAACACATGCCGTGGCAGAATGGCATCAGTTGTCATGTTCAGTACGGGTGATTCCAACGTTGAGTCTTGTAAAGATCTCAGTTTCTGGGAAAGCCAGTTTCTTCTGCCCTGGATGATTACCCTGTACATGCTGGCTTTCGCCTCTTTGTGCATATGTACCTGAAGAGGCGGTAGTCCAAGCAATGCATTGAGCGCTAATCCAGGGGAGGTGGACATGGCTCCCGTGGCCATAAGGCATGCAGTTCTTTGTAGACTGCCTAGTTTTTGTATTGCGGTAGACTGAAAGGCTTTTTCGTACCATACCATGGAGGCGTATGTGATTATCGGCCTCACAATGGTAGTGTACAGCCACAGTGCAATCATGGGGTTTACACCCCAGTTGTTGCCCATCAGACGGCTGCTAGCCCCCAGGGCAATCTTAGCCTTTTGTAAAACGTTGGCCAAGTGTGTATTCCACGTCAGTTTTTGGTCGATCGTGACGCCCAGATATTTAACTTCAGTGCTTAAAAGGTTATAATTTTTCCATTAAGCTTAGGCTTTACAAGCTTGTCTAGCCTCCGCCTATTGGTGAAAGGTATAATCACTGTTTTGTCAGCATTAACTGAAAGGTCACTGTTGACACACCAGTCGTTGACAGTGTTCAGAGCTTTTTGCATAATGCTCGAAATTGTGGACTGGCAGAAGCCTCGCACGACGATTACAAGGTCATCTGCGTAGCCTTGAGCATCGATTTGTAGGTCTGCCAGTTTATGCAAGAGTTTATCCACAGCCAGAGTCCATAAAATAGGCGATAGAACTCCGCCTTGTGGGCAGCCTCTAGCCGTGGAAATCTGAATAGCGGTTTGGTGAAGGGCTAGTCTTGCTCCTCTATGTGTGAGCATTGCCTCTATCCATCTGGTGGTGGTAGGGTCGACATTTTTGTTTATCAGCCCATTTACCAGCAGAGAAGTAGGCGAGTTGTCAAAAGCTCCTTCAATGTCAAGGAATGCACATAGTGCAATCTCCTTGTCTTCCATAGCCTTTTCCACTCTGTCGATGAGACTGCTTAGTGCTGTCTCCGTGGATTTGCCTTTACGATATGCATGTTGGCTATGATGAATGGGAGATGCGATAAGCGCCACATCTCTTATATATCTATCTACTACCTTCTCCATTGTTTTTAAAAGAAAAGAGGATAGGCTTATTGGCCTGAAGGACTTTGGCTGACTGTAGTCCTTCTTTCCAGCCTTGGGTATGAAGATAACTTTCACGTTGGACCATTCTTCTGGTAGGAATCCCCAGGCGAGACTCGACCTGAAGACTTTAACCAAATACGGACAAAGGATGTCAATCCCCTGCTGTAGAAAAAAAGATGGCAATCTTCCCCACACGCTTTGTGCGGTTTGAAAGAGTTTACGGCCCACTTTACTTGGTTGGGTCTTATAATTTTTGCCGCCCTCTTCCAGTCCTCGTTCCGAGGCTTTGTTATTTGCGGATGATGATGTGAGTTCCCATCAAGTGCACCAGGAAAGTGGGTCATGGCCAGCAACTCTAAGGTTTCCTTCTCATTGACTGTGAAGGAACCGTCTCCTTTTCTGAGGAGACCAATCTCGTTAGTTTTGGCTTTGGA
Source organism: Perizoma affinitatum (assembly GCA_961405105.1). Lineage (NCBI taxonomy): Eukaryota > Metazoa > Arthropoda > Insecta > Lepidoptera > Geometridae > Perizoma > Perizoma affinitatum. Next base: position 7,423,035 of record OY560206.1, read on the forward strand.
GAGCAGTTTATGAAGTCTTACTCCTTGAGGCAAGCTTTTAATTTCCTCGCAGAGTTTCCTCCATGATGCCCTTTTCGCCTTCCTAATTTCTAAATTATACTCAGTTAAAGCTTTTTTATAGTCCTCCCATATGTGAGTCTTTTTAGCTTTATTAAATAATATCCTGGTTTTAGCTCTTAGTTTTCCTAACTTAGAGTTCCACCACGGAACTTGCCGCTTCGTCGTTCTTGTTTTTAGCGGCCAGCTTTCTTCGTAGGCTGTGCATATTCCTTTCGTAAGAAGAGCCACCGCTATTTCTAGACTGTCGCGGGACTTTATACTTTTTGGGCAGTTTTCTAGGGTGTGCCTTAGTTTGTCTTTGAAGACATCCCAGGCAGTAGTCCGGGGATCCCTATAAGTAGTAATTTGAGACTCCAAGACGGACTTTATCTCAAAAATGATGTGTCGATGGTCTGACATAGAGTTTTCATTACTGACTTGCCAGTCATTAATGTGTCTAGCAAGATTCCTAGTAGTAAAAGTTATGTCCAGAACTTCCTGCCTAGCCCGAGTTACAAAGGTCGGTTTACGTCCTATGTTAAGCGTGGTTAGGTTGTTGGTTAGAAGATAGTAAAAAAGTAACTCACCTCTACTGTTGGTGTTCGTGCTCCCCCATGCGGTGTGATGAGCGTTGGCGTCACACCCGACGAGAAGTTCGACGTTGTTCCGGGTAGCGTAGTCCACCACCCGCACCAAGTCTCCCGTCGGGTCGTCTTTCTCTCCGGCAAGGTAGGCTGAGCACATGATTACCCTCGCACCACTCCAGCCTTTGAGGTCGACAAAAGCTGCTACCAGGTCATCACTACATACCTCTGGAATTGGCAAGAAGAAGAATTGGCAAGAAGGCATTGTTTTTAAAAATTATGCATGCTCTGGGTCTTGTACCAGTACTATTTACCAAAATCTTACCGGCAGCGTCAAGTCCCAGAACCTGAGTGTTGGCTACCCAAGGCTCCTGGATCAAGGCGAGGCTAGCCTGTCCTTCCATTAGGCAACACTCCATTACCGCGGATGCTGCCGCGGCATGGTGGAGGTTGGCCTGGAGGATCCTCGCCGTCCCCGCCCGGGTAGCCGTCCCCGGTGGTATCGAGGCTTCGACTTCACTAACTTCAGGCGTGTGCCACGCCCTCGGTTAGCTTCAGCCCGCCTGTCAACCCTATCCCCTTCCCGGGGATTCCTGCCATCCCGCCCGCGTCCTGCGTCCTGCGGCCTTACGGAGCTTTGGGGTGCAGGTTTAGAGGGCTTTTTGGCCGCGATGGATCGTGGCCCTAGTCCCTCCAAGCTGCGCCCCGAGCTTCCTTGACCACTGGACGTGGACGGCTGTGGTGTTCGTTTCACCACGGGTGTAGGCTTGCTTTCAGAGCCCTTGACTTTGAAAGCTACCTTTTTAAAGCCCAAGGTAGCTTGAAAGCCCGTGGCTCTAAGGGCCTCGACAGACAGGTCGTCCAGAGCGAAGGTAACTACGTTACCATTCTCCTCAGACTTGCTGTGAAGGACCCTCCAGAGTTCGGTGTTAAGCCCCTCGTTCTGTTTCGCCAGTAACTCGACAGCCCTCTCCACCGTTGCCGCCTCGATACTGGGAACAAACGTGACCGCAACCGTCGGCTTAGGCAAATCGCCCTCGGGAATAAACGAGAGTTTTGCCCCAGCCCACGGCTCGATCTTGGGTACCTCTCTTTCAAGCCACTCTAGGCTTTCCTGGTTCTCGCAGGTCACCAGAATCCACCCGGGCTTATGAACGAAGCCCGAGAATTTCGGCCCCTTGCCCTTGCTGCTGGTCTCTATGATGGCTTGGGTGAGGGATCGATGGATCTGCTTCATCTGGTCTTCGCTCATCGAGGTGGCGTTGCGAATGCCAACTCGCTTCGCCTCCGCGACCTGGCTGAAGCTAGGTCTGACACCCTGGGACGCCTCTAGCCTGGGGGCTTTTTTAGGCTGTTCCTTGGGCGATTCTTCCTCCGATCTTTGCCTTTTCTTGGTAGGCTTTGGGTCCGGAGGAATATTTTGCATCGGAATTTGGCTCCAAGGCTTTACTGCTAGTGCTCGGGCTTCATCCTCCCTAACATTAGCAGCCATCAGCCTACGGAACCGTTTCCGAGCCGCGCCATTCAGTTTCACCCTTTGCTTTGAAGACGTTTCCATCGCAGAAGTCGCAGCACTGGAGCCGCCGGCTTCTGTTAGGTCATCTGTAACAAAGGTTACTGTATGGACAGGCTGTGGAGAGGCCAGTAGGACCTCCTCCAACCTATCAATTGTTTCTCCCAAGAGGGGAGAAAATGGTTCTCCGATTGGAGAGCTAGATTTATATTTTGGTATTTCCTCCATACAAATCCCACGAGTAGCTAGGGAAATAAAAATACCCGCCGACAGAGCCCCGCATGTCCACGGGAGGGCTAAGTAAGCCGTTCGCAACTGAGCAACTCCTCAGCTATTCATCCATCGGCACGGTACGTTTGACACCTTAGATTTGGGGTTTTGTTTCGGGTATGCTCCCTGGTGATTGGATTCTGATTTGTGTTGTTGTCCTCTCCGTCCCCACCGCGCCCGGCCACCTAGAGACCTGACAATTCCTGTAGATAGGAAAAGTCGAGCCACCCGGCACCCAAACACGCCAAGGGCACGGAGCGGACAACACCATTTAAGGCGCAGAATATTCGCCTTTCGCCCTGGATCATTCAGCATCTGCAGCAGTTCCCCCACGTAGTGCCAACGCCACGGTCGCGCGCCTCCCCGACCCCTGCTCTGACGTGCAGCAGTAAAGAAGGACGCACAGCCGCGGCGTAGGCTCTTCCGCGGATGAAGTACAGTAGGCGGTCACGCGACGACGCGTGGCTGCAGAAGGTCCCAGGGAGGACGACTGTGGACGTAGATCGCACGGACTGGCTAGAGGCTCTGCTAAGTGACTGTGTCCCGCCGGTGACACGCAGATGGTCAGTGGCATTTGTGAACTACTATCGTCACCGCGGTAGTAGCCCGCCTTGACCTTACTCTAGCTTCCCTCCCCAAAAAATGCAGTGGCATAGTTATGTAGCAATAGATTTAGAACTCAAGTCACCAAATAATATTCAGTTACAATCCAGTACACATGTACTTACGTTATTTAACTTGTTAAACAGCTATCTAATACAATTTAAAGTCTACTGGAAAAAAAATCAATAGAAATTTAAGATAGTTAAATTTCACTGAATTCCTTGAAATGTTTTTGGTACCTACATGTAGGGATTCAGTTCAAACTTATGTTGTAAACCACATTAAATCACACAACACATTCAAACAGCATTAACTGTTATTTGAATGTGCCCATCCGATACACTTATCGCCTCATAAATTAATTGCCACACATAAACTGTCAGACCTACTTTTTGGTATGACTATGTATAGTCATATCAAAAAGTAGGCCGATTTATCTTGTAACCATATATATTGTAATACTATACCCACCTGCCTAGTTTCTATTATATTTCTTTGAATTTAGCGTTTTAACTCTTGACCAATTTAACCAAGTGTTTCTCTATCGGTACCTACCTACATTTAAAACCGTCTGGATAACTCACTCGACCGCCATTTAGAACCTAAGAGATTAGACGCCATTTAGAATCAGAATAAAGAAGGTAGGTAGATTTGATGTTACAATAATCAAATCAAATTAAAATACCTACAATAAAAGTGATCGACAGTGACTCTACGCTAAAATATTTTCTCATTGTGAACATACTCGTAAATTGTTCTTTTGTGGTGTAAATGAATATAAATATACACTTACAATAACGAAAGTGATCACTGTCAAGAGACAATGACAAAATAACCCACTAACATAAAAATACCAACGCCACAATGGACCAGAAAAGTTATATTGTAGTTAGATATATCAGTTATCGTTGGCTTACTTACTATATAATATTATAAAAAGACATAAATTTCGTAATGAAAAGAAAAAACTGGATCGGCTAAATTTCGTCGAATTATCTAATCCAGTAGTAATAGTATATTAAAGTACCTACCTACTTATGTAATGCAATGCGCCTTTCACGCTTGGATACAAAAATAAAGTTCGATGTGTCTTTAATTTCAAGTAGCCCTTTAAAACCCGTCAAATTATCCTGTTAGCTAATTTTCCTTGACCTTTCTACTAAACAAATAATTTTAACATTTATTTATTGTCAGCGATGATAAATCATTCACCTTAAACCTCCTTAAACTAAGATTTGAAACGTATCAAGAAACAAAAAACCTATTCACGACAAGCATGATAGCGCCTGCTATGAGAATGTACCTACCTAACGAAGTGCTTTTAAATCCGGTGACTCACCTGAGATAATGATCACACAAAAATAAGTTTAAAACCCGACACAATAAACATGACATAAAAATAATGATTACCATCTGAATCTAAACTAAGTTGTGAAGCACAACTTACGTGATCAAATATAGCTTTACACACAAAACCTCGTCGGCCGACGTTGCAAAAGCTATGAAAAGCTATGATGAAGTGTATTTCCATCATAGATTGCAGCGCTCTTAGTGACTAGAGATAAATCATATGGACCATATGGGAATATACTAATCGGTTGCCAAAAACGCATTACAATGCGTTACACGCATTATAATACCGTTACTGAGATAAGTGGTAACAGACAAACAAAAATTCAAATAAACAACCTCTTCTGGCAAACGCAAATACGGGCTCCTTAAATCGCAGGTAAAAATGTGTTTCGGGATAGATGAAAACATATTATGACGATTCTAAGACACTTACAGTACTCAGTAAGATACTTTAACGATACTTTGTAATATTTTCAAGGAAAAATTAGCCGTTCATCCTGTTTACAACTACGTCCGTCCTAGAGGACGCAAACAGTTGTAAACAACGAACTTTGTTTGTTAACTTTGTTTAGAAACAACGGACGAAGAATAGTTGAGCACTTCGTTTATAAAAATGCGTAAGTACTTGTCATTTTGAATGTGAAGCTATGTTTGGTCACTTAAGTTGTAAAGGCACTTCTGACAGCGTCTGTATTTAAAACGGTAATGTCCTATTGGTCGTGTTGTAAATTATTGTTACTGAATGGTCTACCCATCAATCATTCCTACAAAAAAATTGGTTAAACATTGCAAGTGTGTTCGCAATTCCTTTTAGTTGTTTTTCAACAGGTGGCTATCTATTTATCTATTTTCCTAATTGGTATGAAGTTTGTTAACTTATAGTCTAGTAGGTAGTAGTATAGTCACTCGTACCTGTTGTTATAAAATCGTCTACCATTCTTTTCTAAGAGAGCCTCGTAGGATTTTTTTAAAGTCACTTGATACGAGCTTACTTTTACTTCGTCACGATTTTTGCATTCACTGTTTGATAGCAACTAGCATTGCGCATATATTTTTTACTTCGCAGACATTACGGGATTCGAACGCGTGACCATTCGATCGAAAGTCGGTGACTCTAAATACTATACCACTAGTGCTCTCTCGTGCCTTACACACATCGAAACAAGCGATCATTTTAAAAAGTTGAAATATTTTCTCTTTTATTTCAATGTTCCATAGGATTTGATTATTCTTATTCTAAATGTTGTATTTTTAAGAAGGAAACAATTCGTTTTATAATTTTCAATAATATTTCAACAAATAAAATAATATGTTGTTTTTAAACTGATCGCAAACTTTTTCGATGTGTGTATATAAACACTTATATATATCCATATTACCTAGGTATTTCTGACACCTCAGTATGATCACGGCAGGCATCACAATATTGTTTATAAGTTCATATTGTGGCGAAGGCGTTCCGATCCGGATGGGTATCAGAGCGTCCTTAATGGTCGACGTGATCGGGGGACATCGCGGTTTTAGATAATAAAGATTATACTTTCTATTGAAGGTTGGCTGAGCTTAGATCGAAGAAAACAGTATAAAAACATTGATACAAAGCGTATACCTAATATTGTTGCCAGTTCACTTGTAGGTTTTATCGAAATTTAGTCCAGTATCGAACAGCATAATTTCCTAAAGGTTTCTATAAAACAAGTAAGATATGCCTTTACTTAGTGCAACAGGATAAAATAGAAAGGATGAACGTATAGGATGAGTACATATCATATTAATATGATAACTACTAATCATACATACATTTTTATCTTCCCAAAGCAGGCAGCATTAGGCTCTAATAAGAAAAATAGTTTTATATGTCTAAAACAGAGACGTTTCAGATCTGAAGTTTAAACTTAATAATGCAAACAAAGAACTTCCAAGACCTTACTTCAATAAGGTTCAAACAATATCGCGTGTATTACCCACCTTCCTAACAAATTTTGCCCGAAGGGCGGTTTAGGTGCATTGCAAGATTAAAGGGTCTCCAAGATATTTATTTGAAAACCGTGCTTTACGAAGCCGTAATAGTGTATTGTTTGCGGATGCAATTTTCTCAATTGAGATATTCTAGGGTGAAATAGAGAGTGAGGAATTTTGTATATAAGATAGGATAGATATAGATCTCTTCAGACAAACTTCTTCAAGAAGTTGGTTTTCATACTTTTAAACATGTTATGCCTCTGGTGTTGCCAGGCTACGTTCATAAGCTATGGTACATATGTTATAATACCTTACCTACTAGTATAACCGTTTACCAACAGATAGAATGTTTGATGTTTGCCATCTTGGGAGAGGATTCCATATATTATGTACCTACCTATTTTCGGTACTATGTTTATAGGACAATATAATGTACTTTTGTAACAAAACTCAGAGTGCTAAATTGTCTTTATGTTCTATAAATAATTGAAATATTTCAAATTCGCCCGCGTGAAACATGACAGGTAGGTATTTTGATATTTTTGCATTTACGATTGATTAATTCCTTTCACAGTAAGTACATTATTAAATTACCGTACATTATTAGCTCAAGCCTCAAAAGTCAAACCTATGTTACACAATCCAGAGAAAATTGAACCTAATATTCATGTTATTAAAATGCGTTAATTTCTGGCGTTACAGGGTTAATTCGTGTGTATTCATCCATTGTAGTGGATCTTCACTTTCTCTGTTTCATAAGCACACGTTTCCATACAAACTAGTCGCTATGTTGTGGCCAGCTTCGTACTAACTATAAATTAAACTGTAGTTCAGTTTACGAGAAATTGTTTATGAAGATGTGATTTGACCTAACCTTAAGTTTAAATTGACGGTAAACATTCGTAACTAATCCATGACTGCTAATTTAAAACGATTAAGTATCGTTTAATACATCTGATTAGATGAATGGTAATTATTAGAAATTAACACAGTTGTGCGATGAAAGAAATAAGAAAATATAAATATTCTGCGTTTGAAAGATATCTTGTGGTGGAAGTTTAAGTATACTTAGTATTTAATTTTATTGTCGAAAACAGTTCGGCTTTGTGCGAACAATTCCTCTATCGGAATCTACTTTAGTACTAATTTATTAGCTTTGTTTAATTTTCACAAAAGTCTTGGAAGTACAAAAAAAAAATGACCTCTAGATCAAGCTTAGATACAAGCAGTTTAATTGTGATAGAATACGTATGTGTAAAAATACTTATATAGGTTTGGTTTTGCGTAAAGGCACATTCAAATATGCCATGAAACAATGACTTAAATTTTCTGCACGATGCACTGCCAACTCTTGCTTCCAACGAGAATAAATTCCTTCACAAAATTATCCAGTCATCTGGAGCCTATTTTCTAAAGTATCTACATAGTAATTTCAGCATCAAGCTCTCAGTGAAGAGGATTTTATCAAAGCCTACACATTGCCGCTCATTATGCTTTGAATTCAATCAACGATAGGCATCTTCAATCCTAGTAGGTACTTACCATTATTTGCCTTGTAACGATGTTACATTTTAGCTCTCTTATTCAGACTAGGATTTCTAGTCAATGTAAGAAGGTACCTATTACATGTGATTTAAGTTATAAAAACTCAACTGAAAAGCTAGAGTCGATTAGTAACTTCTCATCAGATATTTGCGACGTCAGAAACCCGTATATGCGTTTGACGTAAGTGGTTGCATGCATCTTCGAGCAGCTTCTCCGATTGAAATACGTAATTTTGCTTTCGAATTGTATTGACTTCAAGGATGATTCTTGTGTTTTATCACCACAAGTCACTAGCGATAGGCGATGCAAAACACTTCAAGGGTTTTAATTTTTACAAACAATTACTTGTCTTCAAAAAACCTGGCGACAAGTCGCAAGAGTCAGATCCACTACGACTTTTGGGAATAAATAAAACCCAACAGCCGCAACTTTGAACCCAATAAAAATCCCGTTATGTTGCACCAAAGCCTTTATATATTTTTATTTATATCATATCTTTATTTTGTCCCCTTTCAAGAATGCTGGACAATTTCACACATCATCATCTAGCCCCAAACTAAGCAGAGCTTGTATTATGGGAACTACATAACTGATAAATACCTAGATATATTTTTTTGTAAATACATACATAATATTATACATGAACGATTATAGAATGAACGAAAGGAATGATTCAATGAAGTAAAAATTAAGTAATAATAAAAATATAAGAAGTATAATAACGAATATTTACGCATAGTTATCTGCCTAAATGTAGTTACTTAAGTATCTACCTTTTACATGTTTAACTTGAATCTATGATTTAATTCACATAAATATTTAACAGTAGGAAGGTACTCGACTTTGGAGAGCTATGCAAATCAGAAAATGTATTATCTGTGTGTAAATAAGTTGACATTTGACACTACATTCAATACGAATAACAAATGGATGTTTAAACATGCATTGAATCATAAATAGGATAAAGGATCGGGCACACTGACTGGATGTGCAAGACACACGGGCTGGGTATGCAAGACACACGGGCTGGGTGTACAACTCACACGGGCTGGGTGTGCAAGACACACGGGTTGGATGTGCAAGACACACGGGCTGGGTATGCAAGACACACGGGCTGGGTGTACAACTCACACGGGCTGGGTGTGCAAGACACACGGGCTGGATGTGCAAGACACACGGGCTGGGTGTGCAAGACACACGGGCTGGGTTTAGCTGTGGCTGTGTGCCTCATTGAACAAGTGCAGTTTTAACATTTTGCGTACAATCAAGTAACATAATTGTGTGACCGCAAAAATGATTAAAGTTGTAAAGTGTCTGTCTACCACGGTACAAAACAATTATGTTCACAGTTTTTCAAGCTAAGGTCCAAACAATGCCAAAAACAAATGTTTTCTGTTTTAAATATTGGTCTATATTCCACTAGTAAAATTATAAGCGGACGAGTACTTTTTAAATTATTAACTTTATAGAATGTATTTGTTGTATTTTAATTAAATAGTTTTAAAGTATTCAAATTGGCAGTATCCTGCAGGCTGTTCATACTTTGTTTGTTTATTAGGTTGTTTTTAGGCAAGATAACCTCTAATTGGCATCCTGTTTTTATAAGTTTAAGTCCTGTTGTTATGTATTAGTTACATCCGCTGGTTTTCCTAAATAGTAAATAAATAGGTACATAAGATAGATCACATAACACAACCAAACAAATTTTGAATAGAGATCTGTATCGTACCACATTTACAATAAATTTACATTTACAATAAATAAATGGTTTCATGGTTTTTAGAAAACATTACCATTACATGGCAAATGATAAATATGGTGGTATAATGATATTATCATTAATTATGATAATATCATATGTAATACGAAAGGATTATCATATTATCCTTTCGTAATACATCTGACAATGTATAGATCTAGAAGATCTAGAGGGAGGGACAGTTCCGAATCATACTAAAACACTGGGCTATATATATCTGTTTATTTTTCCTTGATCGGACAGCAGAGACGGCTAGACACTGCTAAGTCCGTTGACAGCGGAAACTACCAAATATATGTCCGATTACTAAGAAATTGTATCAAAACGCTTCTCTCTCGATTGTCGAAGCAAACAAGAAATAATTATATTAATTAATCTGACTGGTTTATTATAAAATTCTTTTTATATTTCGCAAGTATTACGTACATAACCTAACATTAGGTAAGCTTAACAAAAATGAGGAACTACTATTGACAAGGTAGGTCATCTAGAAATAAAATATTACAGATGAATTGGCCAAAACAAAATGTCAACATTAGCATAATTAATTTCAAGGCATAAAGGTGACGACTCGTTTTGCTATACATAAGTCCACGAAAGATGGTGCCAATCACGTCTAACATAAGTAAGTTAGTTTCATAGGCAGTCATCGTCATCACTATCAACAGCCTGTAGAAGTCCACTGCTGGCCACAGGCCTCCCCAGAGAGTTCCATCGCTAGAAAGTGTGGGGTGCCAGTAATAAAAGATAGAAGAAAGAATAAAATAAAAGTGCCAGTAAGAGTTTGATAGAATATAAATTGTCGTGGTTTGGTATAATTTTAGGATATTATTACTATACCAAGTACTTTACTATTCTCCTGCTGACGTTTTGTTGACCGTTTAGAGGTCCTTCCTCATGAGCATCGTCCGCGACCACGCTCGACGATCTGAAAAAAATAACAATAGGGTTAGCAGGAGAATAGTAAAGTACTTGGTATAATAATCATATCCTAAAGCGAAAGTTTTGTTTAAGATCTACCAAATTTATAAAAAATGCACTCAATAAAACAAAGTTTTCAAAATGATAAAGACCGCCACAGGTATGTAGGTAGGTAGGTTCCCTCAGTTTTCAATTTGTATACAAATTAAAGACCAGGTTTGTATTTTATGTAAAGAAATCAATGACCCCACCAATGCATTATTCATGCATTATACTGCAAAAATGGCTTTTATCCCAAAGATAGAAACTGTCTGAAATGTTATTAATGATTGTCGCTATAGTAGAATACAAATAAGTTTGTCTAATTTTTAGTCTGAACTCGTGTTTTTAACAATAAAAGCAAAAAAGCGATGTGGGATTTACTACTATTTGGCGTGAACGAGTTTGTTTTACAAATGCCCATATATTGATCAGTATCAGAGTGCCTGGCTCAGATTTTAATCACTTCGATAGTTTAAAATGTCGTTCAGCTGCGACTCAAGAGGTGCGGATTCTATTCCCGCTGTGGTACAAATGTTTGCATGTTTTGCAGATATTTGTTCGTGATCTGGTTGTTGTGGTACCTTGGTACTCGTAGTTTCTGTTACCCAAGACACAGAGAATCCTAGTTTGGGTTCAGGACTGATGTATGCGTCTGTTGTGTGTTTATTTGTTAACTCTGAACAGTTACTGGCACACTTTCTTAATTTTATTGTAAATGTTAAATCATAAATCTTTGGCTAAGAGCTAGACTATTAATGAAAATAGACAGATAGTGAATAAAAAGATGTAGTCACAAAAAACGATACCTATCAAAAATAAATGTTACGTTGAAAAAATATCCTATACTTGGATGCCAGTTACTCAAGTCAGTGTTGTAGATGAGGTGAGCATAAATACACCGACCTCTATGGCACGGCGGGCAAGTAGCCGGCAGAAGGTACGATTCCCGTTGCGGGACAAATGTTTGGTATGTTCTGAAATTATTTTATTCCAGGTTCGGATATTGTAGACCACACGACACTCGTAGATCCTGATACATACGACACGGGAATCCTAGAGTTGGATCAAGACTGCATGTAAATGTTAGGTGGGTATTTACAGATACTTTATTCTATGTTCTGTGGGTAAGTTTCCCTCAATTCCCGAGCAAAACAAGGTCTTCTATTAGTGCTAACAAAATGAAATATATTTATTGCAATCTTAAACAGATATTGTAGATCCATATTTGTTATCGCTACGTAGAACATAGATAAGTTATAAAATGTATAGGTCTAATAAAACACTACCATAGGTGAAATGAAATATGCTGTTTCCAACACTAGACCATTAAAGCTAATATGGCAGGGTCGGGTCACAAGGCCTCCCTAAGGACAACTCCCTTAAAACCAAACTAGATAATTCATATCTAAGTATGACCCACTATAGCTTAGAAATTAGTTCAAAATGCGAATGGAAAAGATTCAAGAATAGCGTGGATTCACAGGGGAAGTGTTTATGAAAACAGCAATCTTTACACGACACGGCTCATTTCCTAACTATGGGAACTCGATGCTACATTGTTGTGGCCATTGTTGTATTGAGACCTACAAGTAGTATTCACTTTCGCAACAAGGTTAGGTATTTGAAATGCTAATAATAATAGTTTTTTTTATTTCAGACCAAGATCCATATTGAGTTAGGATAATTATAGGACATTATAGGAACCTAAAACGATATTAGTAAATTAAATTAAATCAATTAAATAAATCTTTTTTTTTAATGACTTGTAAAACGCAGGTATGTTCCAAACGTAATGTTTGAACGTGCCTCTGACTACCCCCTTTCGCCATTTTCGCCTAGTAATTTATCATTTTGTGGAGGATAGGCAAATATCCTGTTAAGTTGATAAACATAAATCCAATTGGTCCAAGATTAATTCTAAGTACAGACAAATAAAGAAATTAAACTTGCTTAAATATTTGTGGGGGAATGCGAAAGAAGGTAATCATGCAATAAAAATTATTGTGGTTTGGTATCATTTTAGAATATTATTACGACTATACCGCGACCACGCTCGACCGTCGAGCGTAGTCGCGGACGGTGCTCATGAGGAAGGACCTCTAAACGGTCAACGAAACGTCAGCAGGAGAATAGTAAAGTACGTGGTAAAGTCGTAATAATATTCTAAAAAATCTAGTAGTGTTCCCAGCAGAGATATACATATTTACAACCTTCAGTTTTACAAAATATACACGCTTACTTAATAATAAGGGCAGTTTTGGATGAACTTTCGAGCCAATAGGTTACTTGAAATAATCTTCATTCAATTGACGATAACTCTGTAGCACCTTGAGTTGCAAAACGTAAATGTCCTTTCTAAATACCTAATGCATTAACAATCACCATACAAACCACCTCTCGTTTGAAAGCACAGAATTGTGGTTCTATATAAGTTTATAATACCCATTGGCCCATAAAAAGGACATCAACGCGAATGCGGTTCTTGTATGCATGTTTTTTCCAATTTACAGTCATAAATCGATAAATCGATCATAAATCGATGAGGTCTCGTAACTCTATGAAAAAACAAAAAAGTTAAAAAAAAGGGAAATTGAAATATCTTTTACGATTGTTATTATTGATACCTGGCTAAATAAGTGTCATGGTCTCGTTCCCTTAGCTATTGTACTAGTATAATAAGAGTATCGATTTTCTGTAGGATTTTACCGAGGACCAAGAATGGTACATAAATTAAAGACAAAGGATATGCGTGAAAAATGTTTTTGGTTTTACAATAAACCACCTTTTCTTTTCTAAATATTGAAATAAATACTAAACGAGGAAAACACACTAAAGTGCCTATTTATAGAGATATTCACGTGAAAGTGGAAAATAACCACTGTTTGTGGCCCACCATTAGAAATTTAATTGAAAATTAAAATATTATAAGCTTCTCTGGACCTAGAGAGTAGTTTTAGGTCCCGTTATTTCACTTGTTTTCAGCATATCCGGTAGAAACTGACTTTAAAGGGCCAGTAAACCATACCAGCCAGTTTTTCAGTAAAATCTGAACTAAACGATGCTCCTCTACATAAAGCTTAACAAGTTTTTTTTTCCTAAATATCATCATCATCATTGGCCTTTGACATCAATTACATATGATTGAGGTGATATTATTCCTGAATATACTATTATCGTGTACCAAAAATTATACGCATTCTACGAGTATAAATAATGCTGGATATTTTTTACACAGCATCATCTAGTCCAAAACTAAGTAGAGCTTGTATTTTCGGAACTATATACATGACTGATTACCAGTAGGTATGATGTTTTTCGGTGCTAAGCGCTACGGTTATCTAAACTCTATTTAATTGTTATGTAAACGTAAGATTTACAAAATATTAGATGGATTTACAGCTGGTTTTATGTTCAAGAGATTTTACATTATCGTTTGTAGTTAACATAATCTCATAACACTGTTACCTAAGGCCCGCGCTAAGTGGCATGGCGGTGGCGGTGGCGGTGGCGGGGCGGTGGAATCATTGTGTAGCATTTGTATGGAGGGGTCTACACTGACGCGAACTCTGTTAACCCTTTCCATTTAATCACCACCACTCAAGGACTTAACATACAAAAAAAACAAACAAAATCACGACTGTTATTCCCTTGATGGACATTCTTAGTTCTAAACTCAGTATTGAGATCCGTGAGGACACCATGGAGTTTTAGTCCGTTCCGGCATTATAGTTTCCCTATAATTTTGTAAATAAAAGTTTTTTCAGTAGTTTCACTAGATTTTTATGTAGGTGGTAAGGTAATAAATTAATATTGAATATTATTAAAATTTTACAATGTGACCATAATAATAAAATTAATGCAAAATTTTATTGGTTACTAGTTGAACGACACTCGAATTGGCCTGACTTGTTTTTTTCCATTAAATTTTTTAATTTATCATTTCGCTGCATGCTTTATGGGTGTAATTTCAGAAAATCCTTTCTTAACACCCCTTCACACCAAAAAAAACATATCCCCCTTTAATCAGTTAGTGAGTCACACAACGACTACGTATATATTTTTTTGGTTTTTAAGTAGACGTATGATTTCATTATTTCATTGTCTTTGAATTGAACCGGAATTAATTTTAAACTTCATCTTAGACTGCACCTGTTCAATTTTACCACATTCCACAAATCGTTTGCATTTCCGTTAATGGTTTATCGTCTATTTCTTATGGATCGGTTATTATAATACAAGGAAACGATGTTGTGAGAAAAACAACGTTCTATCCGGGAAGTCATCGGCGTGTAATGGTACCATTGTTGTAGGACGACATAACTTCGGCGAAACTGTTACTGGATTAGATTGCAAGTTCTGCCGGGAACATTTTAGACATAAACCGACTGCTTATCAAATAAAGAACATAATATTAAATTATTTGTAATAATTTCTTTATTTATATTTGTATTATCACATTTATTTTATATAATAATTTAAAATGAATAATAATTTTATAGATAATGATATTTTTTTTAATATTGAAAATAAAATTTATATTAATAAACTTCATAATAGACATAATTTTATATTAATAATAATAATAATTTATTTATTTGTTACTTTAACCCTACACTAGACATAAACCGACTGCTTATCAACTAAAGAACACTCAACTTATCAGTTGTATCATACCTACCTACGGTTTATTTTTGGAATCTAACAAGAGCCTGGTCGGTCCTGGAAGTGGGGATACCGCCCATTAGGCCACTAATGGGCGGTATCCCGACTTCCGATCTGGTCGTCGGTTTTTCAACCTGTTTGGGCACCAATGGATTTTGTTCGAAAAATATATCTGCGCTTTAACACGTGTTAAAACAGTGAAGGAAAACATCGTGAGGAAACCGGCATGCCCAAGAACCAAAAATTCAAAGGCCATCAGTAAGTGTTCCAATAAGCGGCAATGGGGTTGCAACCGGTTACAAGCAACGCGGGCCTGTTCTAAATAAAAGTGTGCTATCATTATCGAACAAATACTCAGTAAGTAGGTACTTTATGTAAAAGCTTTTACAGTATGAGAAGGGCATTAAGCTGTCTTCTCCATATTTTGCCGTTAAAGCTGAGTTTTTGCGGCTGGTCATTTGCCTGGTCTCGGAGATTGACTGACGCTAATGACTGCGATTACATTTCAATTTTAATTTGATTTTTTATCGATAGTCATGGAGTCCCTTCTATGATATAAATATGCAGATGTCTATTTACCACTGTCATTAATTTGGTGCACAAATAAAAAAAAAAAGAGAATTGTAAAATGAAATTCATGATTCCAATGAGATATCAATAATTTGAATGAAAAGTTTTACTAGTTCTATCCCAATAAATAAATTTCACACATCCAGCCCCAAACTAAGCAGAGCTTGTATTATGGGAACTACATGACTGATATACTGCTTACTTAACTACATGACTGATTTTTTTTGTAAATCATTTTTACTTCGAATCATAAGTAGCCACATAAAACTATATTTGGATGAGGATATTCAAAACTGCCCACTAAAATTACACTAGTAAAATGGGAATGATGAATCCAAAATTTGCAATAATATTACTCAAATTTGAAAAAAGGTAAAAGAAAATACATTAAGATTTATAAACCTTTGATCTCCATAGCCATTGTGCTAGAATAATTAAGAGGCTACACCTGGCTGATAATAATGACACCACGTACTTACTAACTTTATAGACATAACTACTGAAAGTTACCGCAGTGCTTAAAACAATTTTATAATCCAGGACTTTCTTTGACCCCTGCGAATAATAACCTCCAAGCCTTACCTACGTTTATTAGGCCCTGTTTAAAGTGCATGGTAAATGGTAGATTTACGGGTTATTGCGAATATTTACATCATAAAACTGTGATGACACTTGTTTATGGTGCCAGTTATGAGCGCATACTTTCGAACATAGTGCACATGATTATCTTATCTTGTTAAGGCCTCTTTACATTATGCAGTCTATCTCAAGAACAGGGCATGGTATCTTTGTTTTAATAAGACTGTAACGGGTCAAATTGAAGACGTTTTTTGTAGGGCCTATAATCGATACTGAAGCCAATTTTTTGTCTGTTTTGTCTGTCTCTCTGTTAGTATGTTGGCCGCGCATCACGCCAAAACTATTCACTGCTTCAGCTACTCTTATTATAAAATAAGTGTACGATCTGCAATTTATCGCATACGTTTCAGATTGCATGATTATGATCCCGAATACTGATTGCGTTTTTTAACTAATTCGTTTTTGTTCTTCTTTTTTGTTTTTGTTTTCTACAATAAATGTTACAAGTCCGCAACCCAAAAAAAAAAAAACGGTTCTAACGGAAAACCTGCGCTGGTTGCTGCAACCAGTATTATGCTGAGTTGGGACCTTTTTTTACAACTACTGTTTGTTCTTATTTGATTATATGTATTTTTTTTTTTGCTAAAATAAACTATATTCTTTTCTATAAAAAACTATTTTTCTAAAATTATTATTATATTATCCTCTGCCCAGTTTATTATCCGGGTACCCTCGCTCGCGTGGTACCCTGTTAAATAAACGGTATTACAAATCACAATTCGCTTTAACAAACAGGCACGTGTTAAATAGAAATCAGTATGCTAATCTAGGTCAGGAACAATTTACCTACCTAAACATGCTATCCCTCCTATACATCATCCTCCGAAATCCCTTGACTCCCTTCTATTTAAAAAAGCGATTTCAGTTTCTTAACAGCTCTCATCCCGTGTTCTTCGATCATCAGAAAACCTCTACCGGAAACTGCACACAGCACTAGGTTTTATGATAAGTCCTTTACGACTCAGGTAGTGCGCTTTTGAAACTCGTTGTCTGTCTTGATAAGGAAGGCCCCGTATTCAAAACTCGTGTGAAGCACTTTTAAATGACAGAAAGTATCGCATAGTCTTGCCTTGCTCTTTTACCGATGCCTTATATTATACATATACTGCACATATATGTATAAATAGTAAATCTGTATGTATGTATTTTCTCTGTGTTTTGTTGCTATCATTATCCTTGCCATTAAACACCTAAACATCTATCCATCCAAAATCAACAATATAAACTCAGCCACATCTGATTCTTTAGGACCTTACTTAGAACGATTATTAAACAGTTGTTTAATTAAATATAGCTTTGTCTCTTTTTAATAAGTGTCAATAAAAATAAACAGAACAAAACAAAACACTGTTAACCTAAACAACTGCTTAGAATCTATAAAGATAATAAGTATATACGTAATCTTGTTAGTGTATAACTTGAAGGATCTCCAAAGCCATTTACTATCATTGGTTTTCTTGAAGAATTTGATATCGACTGTCAAACTCTCCTGTAGAAGTTTATAATGAATTTGTTCGGGCAAAATTGAATATCGATTATCCAGTTAAGTTTCACATAACACATGTAACCACGCAAACTGCCCGTATTAGCAGTCAGAGTGTTAGAGCCCTAACTTTGTAGCACACTGATATAACGACATTACGATATATGTATTAGGTCTTTAATATTTTGAACTGCGCTTTGACTTGGAGTTTTCAATTCAAATTGACATGATATTCTAGTTTCAAAAGATGTTATCTGTTTTTCTAGGATTTTGTTTTACTTCCAATATAACATTTGCAACCATGGACTTTAAGAAAACTTGTGTTATTTTTTATTCATATTCATATTCATTTATTCATACTTTGGGATCACAAAGAACGCTTAGTCACGTCAATTCAAAAGAGTATAAACAATATAAAATTACAGAGTTACAGGGATATTTGGAAAGTTGCAGCTGTATAGGAGCTTTGTCAAATCAAGGTCAGTCTAGATAATAAAATAATTCAATTAATTAATATTAATAAGTGACCGTAAAGCCTTGTCAATAAATAAATAACATTACTTTAATTCTATACAAATAATAGTAAGCAGCTGTACAGGGGCTTTGTCAAAACTATAACGAAGTACCTACCTACCTACCTTCCTTCCTTAACTTCCTCTTCATTCCACTGATTTGTGGAAACGAGACGTCTCAAACGGCACACAATATTAACGACGTGTATTATTCTAACATAATAATAACGACGATCTAACATAACAATGAATTAACACTTTAATTTTTTTTATAAGTAATACAAAAAATGTCCAGTACTTACCTATCTTCTTTGTGTCGAAATTGCTTCTGAATCAACATAGAAGGCGTGAAGATAAGTAGGGAAGGTGTCAAGGTTGACTAGGGATTATAAACAGTATGCACTTGCAGTGTGCTACTTGGGTATATCCACTCACATCCTGAATACGAATTATGTTATGGGATTCGAAATTTTAATTTATAGAAATAGCATCATCCTATGGCACACTTTGGTAAACCACAATCTCAGAACTAAGTACCTTATAGTTAAGGCTTACACTGTAAGTGATACGAGCATTAAATTAACGGTTATAGCTTGATGTAAACCATAGACATTGTACTTCTAGATTAAACGCAAATTTTCGTTATAGCCATTAATAGTTCCATAAGTTTCAAGTCACGGTGGGATTACGGCGGTCAAGGTGGGTGATTATGAGTATGTTAATTTGTTTAAAGGCATTACTTGCAAAACAGTGTTCGTTCGGGCCACTGTTATTGGCCTATATTTGAACTGTGATACAAGTACAACTTTGAAAGGAGGTCGCGAAGAGTTTCTTTTGAAAAAAATACAATAACGTTTTTTTTTATCAATAAAGGCCAAATTATTATTTATATAGGTTAGTAACTAAACAATGCTTTATCTCTTTCTGATATGTGTCTATTTCAAATTTAACAGAAGAAAAAAACACTGTTAAAATCTTTATAAGTTGGCATGTAAATCTTTACAAGCTTATTGTTCCATTTCGTAAAGGTAGAGTGTTAAGGAACTCTTATAAAACAACCATAAATAATAGCTGCAATAGTTTTAATTATTGTTTAATAACAGAGTACGAATTAATAATCATAAATTTTGATGATCGGTCTAGAGATTTTTTGTAAGTAGGTTCAACCTTCTATTGATTTATGAATTCTTTATGTATTTAACTACTTTCGACGATCTTGCAAATAATTGTATCCGCAACATTTGTCTGGTACCTATAGTAATTAGTCTAGAACAATCTAAAATAAGTTTGAAATTTCAATATTTTAGAAAATAAGGTAAGCCTTTGTGTTATTCCAGAACCTTTACCAAATTTCATCAAAATCGGTTTAGTAGTTAACGTAGATACGTTGTAACATTCACACACAAAAACTTTCGCATTTATAATATTAATAGGATATCACTTTTACCTGCTTAAATATCATCTAATATCTAATAATATCAACCCTGCTACATAAAGAAAGTAACATTCGTTTTCAAGTTCATAATTTGAATTTCGAAGTTATTAATTAACCCCATAATGTACCTACCTGTCTCTACCGAATTTATTTTGTCAATAAGGCACACTGACCTTCTTTTGGCTATTCGAATCCGTAGCTGAATGGTTGTACCGGCTGCTGCCACCGTGGAAAAGTCAACATTCGCCGATAGAGCATCGCACTGACGGTACAGCTGCTGATGCGTTTTCGCGCGGGAAATTTTGACATTGACGTCCTTGAAAATGATGTGTTTTTTTTTTGAGTGACGTTTGTGATAAGATTGTAATGTTTTGAAGTTTTAATTTGGATGATTGTTACGACTATAAATATGTTTGGTGAGTATTTTAAGATTATCACAGTGAACATAAAATTATTATAATAAACATATGTCAATTATAATTGTGCCTAAATTTACGTTAGCATTATTAAGTACAATCAAAGCGAGCTTACCAAGATTTGCTGTACTGTACTAACCATCTAGCTAAGGTTTATTAAAAAAAAACTCCTGCCATAAAGCACGCGCCACCCATTTCTCCTGCCAATCACTTTTGACATGCCACACAGAGGTGTCCGCCTGTCAATTTAACATGCATAAACTGTTACTAATATTTTGTTTTGACCTATTAAGTTCAACTCATTATTTAAATAAATACAAATAATTATCATTTTAACTTCCAAAAGATTTGAAAAGATTTAAAGTGTGTTACGAAGAAAGCTCTGAATGATTTATATTTACATAAAATTGATAAACGTTAGTGAAAATGCAGTTTTTTTAATCAAGTTCTAGCTCGTCTATATTAATATTTTAGATATCTACTTACTATAAATGAATAGATATATACCTACATAGAACACAGTCAGTTTTTGACTAATTAGCTACTTATGTAGATTCTCGTGTGCGATCGTAATGATTAATGCCTTAGTATTAATTAAAAACGTTTAACGCACGGCATACCATGAGAAAATGCATGAACTTTTACTTCAATAACGCTACATAGTAGGCTATAATTATTTTGTTTTTCTTTTAGATAACCGTTGAACAACGCCATTTTAACTTCATTATTTTTTATTCAACTTGCCTCCTTAAACTACTAAAGAGGTCAATAAAACTTACAGTAAATATATATAAAAATATTATACTAAAACTTAAAACATTATAATTGATTAAGTTGGTACCTATTTGGCTTCTGTTCAAACTATTTACTAACAATATACCTCAAAGGTAAGTAATTGTTTTTCACAAAAACAAAATCTCACCTAGTCCACGAACAGATAATAACAACAGATTATTATAGGTATTAATTTAATTTTAAAATACAAAATAACTTAATGAAATTAAAAACAATATAAAAGGTAGGTTAAAAATTACTTTAAATA